>JAMWET010004438.1:1200000-1800000 GCA_024036415.1 Prochilodus magdalenae
CATTCCACTAGATGGCAATACAGCATTTCTTTGCTATCGCCCAACATGGTGTCCCAGAGACCGCTTGCCTCACGTAATCTCATGGGATGTCTTGTTGATACAGCTGCTGGTAACCAACTATTCACTCTGTGACAAATCATGAATAGGTGAAACTCAAGCCTGACCCTTCTATCCTCTTGCCACAGTCTACAGTCCTCTGGAGCCAGGAATGTTTGTGCTCCTCGTCATCAGTCAGCATGCGAGACATAACTCCTGTCAATCCTGTGCATTCCCAAAGACGCTTCAGATCCTGAAATATGTATGTGACCTTTAAGCCCACTGCAGCACTGCGAAACAGATGGCCCAAAGTAATCCTTGACACCCTCAGGAAGTATGAGCACAATTACTTTGTGCAAGCGCCTTCCCTGATGGAATATATTCATGAAGTACGCATAGAAGCACAGACTGGAAGCGTCCAGCGTCTACTTCAGGACAATCCCAGCACAGGCCCATTTTAATTACTCTTTGTTGTGAAATGAGAAGCTGTGATTAGTGGCGCCGGGGTTGAGGTTTAATTTTGCCGTAATGAAGGATTACTCTTGGGCAGAGAAGAAACATTCACCACGGGAGCTGTGTAGATCAAATGGTCTAGACCAGCACATTGTCAGAGCTGTATATAGCTCTATACAGAACTGAAAGGCATTGGCCACGAGGTAAAGCAATGATGTTTTTAAGGAAATCTTTAAAACCCATCGCTGAAATGATCTACCATTCATAGGTTGCCTTTATTAAGGTTCATGACCCCTGTGGACACTAAAAAATAAAGTGTCTTCCTCCACTGAATTAAAATAACCTCATCCCCGGTTTGCTTCATGCTTTGCAGAGCTCTGATTTGGTTTTACTGAGATGGTACATTCACTTACAAATGCTAGATATGTACCTTATATGACCACCTGGAGCCCAACGGTTGGTAGCCAGGAAAGGATTACTGGCCAGTGCTGGGGACCAAATATGCATAATCATCCACTGGAGCTGTAAACATTATACAAATGAATGGCCATTGAATAGAGTGTTTGGCAGTTCTGCATTTACTGTTCTATGTCTTGGTTTGGGTTGAAAGAAGAAGAGAAGGAGCTATGTTTCTGTTTTATGTTATGCAAAGGTACATTTTTGTGTAATCTCACTTTTCAGGTTGTGTCTTTGGTAATTCTTCTGGTTATACATTACGGTTGGAGTGTAGGGTTCTCGCAAGCCCATCACGCCACTCCCGACAGTGGCCCATGCCCGTTCAAGTGCTTTTAGTTGAGGTCAGTTTTGGCCATTGAGCCAGATATTTTTGGTTTGTCTCAATGCAGCAGTGACACCCGGCAACGCCTCTTTACACCTGATAAGCCAATACAGATTCCAGGCACGCCAACATGCCCTGTCAGGGTTAGTGCAGGTTTTAGAATGGTCCATAACCCAAAATAATATCTGGGCAACCCCAAATCTGAAAGCAATTAAATGATGAATGCGATAGAGAGTGGCTGACAAATGATGTGGTGGAAGACCGTTAGGCTACAGTCTGTAATTGCACACCTATAGTGGACCTATGGCGGGGGCCAGTCAGTGGATAAGGACAAGGTTTCTAACAAGCGAAGCAGAGTGTGCTCAGCGTGGATAATGAGATGAGCCCCGTGTAAATAGCCCCTTATTTGATTTATTCAATTATTTATTCATATTATTTATTTATTTTTCCAAGCTAGGGCTTTGTGTCCCTGAATCTCGAGCAGCTGCAGGACTATGAGGAATGACAAGCAAGCCTTGTTTCCTTTTCCTCATTCTGAATTTTTTTTGAGACTCCTCCAAATGGAATCATTTGTTTTGTGTCATTTCTATATAATTTGCAGCATCAGAACCAGATATCAGACTAAGTTGCTTTCCAAGTTCTAAACTTCAACTTGAGGAAAGCTAAATGATAAAACGTTGGAGTCTTTGACATGTCTGGAATATTCATAGCTGCTGTTAAAGTGTTTATTGGCAATTTATCTAAATATGCATGCTTAATTGAATCATGACAGGGCATATTTTTATTTATGGTGGTTTGAATTATTATTTTCCTCAGTGTTTTGTTTTCTTGCATGCAAATTGGAGTTGAGACCTGGTTTGCCTGACTGATAGTGCTTGACTGCAGACTGCAGTGGATTAAAGCCAGCCTACAGAAGCTGCTCTCACACTGTGCCCTCGTATGTCATTATCATTATGCTTCTTTTCAGTTGTCTGTTCAGTTGTTATTACTCCTGGCAGCTGGCAGCAAAATCACATGAAATCAAATAAACTAATTAACAAGTAAAAAAACAAACAGTGAATAAATAAATAAATAAATAAACACAATCACCCTTCGAACTCAATTGCTTGGACTCCTGAGTTTCACATACTTATGTACTGGCATACTGCAGCAACTGGAGTGTCGGCACACACAGTGAAAACTCTACGTCTATCTCTCTGGCCTGATAAGGCGTCCCTTGAGTTTCCCTTATTAGGCCCTCAGAGTGAAGGTTGTTGTCTTGGTATTTTTCATTAATCTAAGATGAATTTCCAGTGCTGTGTTTTAGCACCTCCCTGCACTGATGTGCTCTTCTTCTACCATCTAGACATTTAAGGACCTGAATTTTCCGGCAAAAGTTTAGACACAGGTGCTCATAGAAGGTTTCCTTAGTTTTATCTTAATGCTTTACTTCAGAATAAAAGTGAAGACATCAGACTATAAAAATTATAAACATCTTTCTTAACTTCCAATAAAGTTTGATTTAACCAGATTTTTTACAAAGCAAATTTTGATTAATTCAAGTCTATTCATCATAAATATTAAACAATACTTTTGTATAAATTGATTTGACGGAGTAACTACAGCTTTTAAACCGTGCAAAAAATATATTTATTTATGCACAACAATATATATACTAGAGGTGGAGCTGGGGCATACAGTGGACAGTGTAGCGGACAGTGAATGAGACTGTTGTCTAATCCCACCATGGAACACCATCTCCAGTGTGCCGTTAAACAAGGCACTTAAACAAGACATAAGACATGTCATAATGGAAGGATGTTGTGGACGTGTTAAAGCTGTGACTGCAACAATGTCAACAATATTTGTTGAAAATATTGAGGAGGAGCAGGAGTGGAACGGGATCCTCAGGGATCATAGCTGACCATGACTTTGCCTGATTTAGTCAAGATTATAAAACTTGAGCTTTATGGAAAGTGAGACGCAAGCCAATTTTTATGGTAACATTCACTTTATGTATTATTTAATATCTTATCTACAGTCTTTCTCATTCTCGTTTGGTGAGGACAAGTTACAGTAGTTTGTATTTTAACAAATTCTAATTAATTGAAATTCACTTCATGATTACATAATTTTATACACAGGTCCATAAATTATTTAAACTATTGTATTGCTATTCATTTCTTAATTTTTAATGCAAACAAGACTATGCCATGTAGGACATGTTTTGTTGCTTATCTTAAGAATTAGTGATTTTAAATAGAAATTTCCACATAAACCTCAATAAGCTTCAATACAGTATCACATTTTTCAGTGTCTCTGAAATCTCACTGAAATCTCTGCCTTTATTACAGCTTCCATTCTTCCATTCTTTTCAGAAGACTTGCTTTCGGCTTTTCACAGAAATTTGTAGGGATGGTTTTCTGCACCACAGAAGTCCTCATTTCATCTTATGATTCAAGTAATCCCAAGCACATTCAGTGATGTTGAGGTCTGCACTCTAGGGAGGCCAGTCTATTGTTCTGAGCAAATTTTCTGCTCTATAAACAAGACTGGAGTTTTGTTTTTCTCCTCTCCCTGTAGGTTTCCAAGCACTTAAAATCTGATGGTGGCAGTTTTGGGGTCTATCAGGTCAAAAGACCCAAACTTTGGTGGTCTAAACTTTCTGTAACTCTTTCGTCTTTTGTTTGAAAAATTAATAACAATTCAGTCTTTCCACCAGCCTCTTGAGAAATTGGGCAAATCGTCAGATTTAGGAATATGCTATTGCATACTGTGAAGTTTTTTTCAGAAGCGTCCTGGATATACAGTGAGGAAAATAAGTATTTGAACACCCTGCGACTTTGCAAGTTCTCCCACTTAGAAATCACGGAGGGGTCTGAAATTTTCATCTTAGGTGCATGTCCACTGTGAGAGACATAATCTAAAAAAAAAAAAAACCCGGAAATCACAATGTATGATTTTTTAAAAATTTATTTGTGTGTTACTGCTGCAAATAAGTATTTGAACACCTGTGAAAATCAATGTTAATATTTGGTACAGTAGCCTTTGTTTGCAATTACAGAGGTCAAACATTTCCCGTAGGTTTTCACCAGGTTTGGACACACTGCAGCAGGGATTTTGGCCCATTCCTCCACACAGATCTTCTCCAGATCCAGAGTTCTCCAGAGTTTGAGCTCCCTCCAAAGATTTTCTATAGGGTTTAGGTCTTTTGTTCCCCAAAATCTCGCAATACATAGCCCCGGTCATCCTCTCCTTAATACAGTGCAGTCGTCCTGTCCCATGTGCAGAAAAACACCCCCATGATGCTTCCACCCCCATGCTTCACAGTAGGGATGGTGTTTTTGGGATGGTACTCATCATTCTTCGTCCTCCAAACACGGCGAGTGGAATTAAGACCATCTGACCATAGAACTTTCTCCCAAAAGGGACCAAATGGTCATGGGCAAACTTAAGATGGGCCTGGACGTGTGCTGATTTAAGCAGGGGAACCTTCTGTGCCATGCATGACTTTAAACTATGACGTCTTAGTGTATTACCCACAGTGCCTTAACAGTGGTGCCAGCTCTCTTCAGGTCACTGACCAGCTCTTCCCGTGTAGTTCTGGGCTGATTCCTCACCTTTCTTAGGATCATTGATACGCCACGAGGTGAGATCTTGCATGGAGCCCCAGTCCGAGGGAGATTGACAGTCATGTTTAGCTTCTTCCATTTTCTAATAATTGCTCCAACAGTTGATCTTTTTTCACCAAGCTGCTTGGCAGTTGCCCCGTAGTCCTTTCCAGCCTTGTGGAGGTCAACAATTTTGTCTCTGGTGTCTTTGGACAGCTCTTTGGTCTCAGCCATGTTAGTAGTTGGAGTCTTACTGATTGTGTGGGGTGGACAGGTGTCTTTATGCAGCTAACGACCTCAAACAGGTGCTTCTAATTTAGAGTAATAAGTGGAGTGGAGGTGGAGTTTTTAGAGGCGGACTAACAGGTCTTTGAGGGCCAGAATTTTTGCTGATTGGCAGGTGTTCAAATACTTATTTGCAGCAGTAACACACAAATACATTATTAAAAATTAAACACTGTGATTTTTTTTTTAGATTATGTCTCTCACAGTGGACATGCACCTAAGGTGAAAATTTCAGACCCCTCCATGATTTCTAACTGGGAGAACTTGCAAAGTCGCAGGGTGTTCAAAGACTTATTTTCCTCACTGTAGCTACAGGATGGCAGTATGGCAGGCTATGATGGATCAACTGAGTGCACCAGTTTGCCATAGCATCAACCTGGGGCAGACCAGACCAGATATAACAAAGATAGAAGACCAACATAAAATCATAAATTTATTTTCATAACACCCTAAAATATTAATTTTGAGACATTAAGGGGTCTAAGACAGTAATTAAAGTGCCCCAGACTTCCCAGGACCCCCTTTATTTTGCATTTTCAGTCATATTTTTAGACTTTTATGTTATGTAAATTATCCATCTAGTTGGGTGAGTCTAAACTTTTGAATGGCACTATATATCGTGATTATAGCCTTGGTACAGAGGAGTTTATTATTTTGCCGAAACTAATGTGTTTTGATCTATAACTGGAGATGATGTGTATCAAAGACAAAATACATTATATGCATGTATGACTTGTAGATTGCTAAGAAGTTGTCTTCTTATTTGAATTTATATTCCACCTTAAATGGTGCAGCAATAACACCACTAGAATGGTGGCTGTGGGCTGGATAATGGAACTGCTGTGTTATTTAAGGTGGAACAATGAATTTGTATTAGAAGCTGGGGAACATTAGCATCATTTGTTGAAGTCATGCTCTCCAGTGCGGTTCCCATGTTAAAGGAAGAAATGGAATAGGCCGCCTTTCTGAGTCATTTTTAAGCCAAAACACTCTCTGTGTCATATGGGACCCCCTAAAATTACCATGACCAGTAAATGGCCATCTCATTTATAATGTCTGTTTCATCTTCAGTCTTAGCTTGACGTTCTGGAGAAAGCAAAACATCTGAAAGGTAACTGAGTTCAATTCACAGCTAGTAGTACCAATAAGACATTCACAGCGTGTGGCTCTGCATTTGAACTCTTCAGAAGTTCAAGTAATTAAATTGGGGGTTTTGGTATGCATGTTTGAGACTCTCCTCTGGGGGAATGCAGCAGTAACAGTGAAGAGCACCTCTGAACTGACCCGTATATTTCTTTGTTTTTCCAAAGTGCTGCAGTGGAGCTTGTACAGCAGGGCTACATCCACACAGTTTGTAGGCCCATTATTTTTCTATTCATATTCCAATCAGTGGCAAGAGCGAAGAGGACCAGCTGGAGCCCCTGCGGGCCCTAGTTGTTGCACGCAGGTGGAGCACTGGAGCCTGTCGCTTTAGAATCATTCAGCTGTTAATTGTGCTGGCGCGTGGAGCGACGGTAAGGGAGCTGTCAGCTGAAACGATGATGCAAAAGGGGGGTCCGCCGTGATTTGAGTGTTTACAGCTCCTTTCCGTGGTGTGAGTATGTGCATTTTTTGCACAAGGATGTTATTTATGCAAGGACTAAAGGAGCTAAAAGTTCACACATTAGAAAGAAGGGCCAAACATTAATACCCTTTATTATTAGTGGGTTCAGCTGTTCATCCATTGCTAACAGGTACATAAAACAATTACACAGCTATGTAATTTCCATAGATAGTAGGACAGGTCATATTGAAGAGCTCAATGACTTTAAACGTGGCACTATAAAAAGATCTTTCCAATGAGCCAGTTCAACAAATTTCTGCTCTGTTGGTGTGGTTGTTGTGAAGTGGAAAGATAAAATAGTGACAACAGCTCAGCACTGCAATCACTGCCCTTGTATAAAGCTTTCACCGCATCCATGTTCCAAACTTAGGCATAAGACAAGCCTAATATTACCATGCACAATGCCAGACATTAGCTGGGGTAATGTGAATCACTCTGCATCCCAAATGGGTTTGGTGGAATGCCACTACCAAGTTTGGTGGAGAAGCAATAAAGATTCCATGGTATGGACTATCATGGCTCTATTTAGTTCCAGAAAAGTGAAATCTTTATGACACGAAATCCATCCTAGATAATTATGTGGCAACAGTTTGGCTGATTTTTATTTTAGCATGACAAGAAATGTGGTTTGTGAGTTTGGTGAGAAAGAACTTGACTGGACTTTACAGAGCCTTGAGCATAACTAAGATTAACTAGAACACAGACTTTCAGCAAGGTCTCTGTGAATAATGCTTTTGTGATTTAATATAAATTCATCTTTGCAGCCATATTCTAAATGTAGCCTTCCCAGAATAGCAAAAGCTGTTTTAACTCAAAAGAAGGACCAAATTCCATATTAATGCCATATTAATGATTCAACAAGCACATATGGATGTGGTGTTCAGGTGCCCACATACTTTTAACAATGTAGTGTATTAGAAACAAACATAACAAACACTTTACTTTAGGCCAGTGATTATGAGGCAATAAAGAAACATCTTTGTCAACTATGATGTCAAGTTTACATATGACATTTGAGTGTGGCTTAAAAAAGAACATAGCACCTAGGAACAACTGCCTCTATAGCTCAGTATACCAGCCACCCTCGCTTTGATCAATAAAATATTATTACTACTAATACTATGAATTATTTAAGTATTATTTGGGTGGCAGGCTTTCTCAACACAACTGTGAAATATGGCTTGGTTGTGTCATGATAGTGGTCTATTGAACTGATGCAACTTTCAAGTACAGCAATGCTGCTGTGGTTTTTACACGCTGTCACCGGTGGTCTAGACAACCACCCAAAAATATTCAGCCATGAGCAGCACTGTGGTCAAAAACATGCTAAACTGAGGTGGAGTGGTTTCAACAAGGCAGGGGTTTCTAATAAAATGGCCAGTGAATGTAGTTCTCCTTTTATCACCACGAAGAGAGAGACATGTTTGTTGTTCCACCTCACTTTCTTGTTGTACAGGTAGAGATAGGGTCAGGCTCATAAATATTTGAGTGTTGACAAAGTTATTGTTATTGTAACTGTCTACCAAAGCTTACTGGAGTCTGAGTATCGACTCAAAGTGCAGAATTTCAGTTTCACTTTGAAGTTATTTACATGCAAATTAGGTGAACAGTGTAACCCCCCAGTTTTGTCAATGATTGGTTGCTCAGTCATTCCATGGCTAGGTGTATATTATTTCCTCATTAATTTACTTAAAAGAAAGCTTGATTTTAAGTGAGGCATTTGCCGATATGAACTCCAAAGACTTGCCACTGACAGTAAAGCAAGCCATCATTAGGCAGAAAGATTAAAACCAACTTACCAGAGGGCTTGGAGACCATAAAAAACATTTCTGGTGGAGCACAGAAGAATTTAAAAAGACGTTTAAAAAAACTGTACAAAACGTCTATGAAGCATGGAGAAAGGAACTGGAAGGGGTGTTGGACCGCAGGTGGTGGCGGATCTGACGAAATAAAAACTGTTTAAAGAAAACTAAAATTATTTAAAGACATCTAAAAATCTAGTTAAATAATTTTATTAATATAATTTAATATAAATAATATAAATAATTTGAAGTTACGCCCCTGACCTCATATGTTAAGCATGGATCTATCTATCTATCTATCTAACTATAATGATTGCATGTTAGGGGGTAACTCCCTGACGTCACAGTGATTGCATTCTGTACATAACTATTCAGAGCATCAAGAAATCTTGAACTTGATATGATATCAAATAATAAAATTTGATATTTTACTTAAATACTACTATTTGGTTTTGGTATTTTGGTATGTAATATACAAATGTGCCTGCAGGAACTATTTACCTGGACATAAAAGAGCACATATATTGCTGAATATTATAATGTAACGTGCAAAACTAACACCCTTCAGGTCATTCGACCACAGTGCATCAGTGCATTTTCACACCCCTCACAAACAATTAAAGCTGATCTCAGACCTGCAGTTCGCAGCGCTTTCTTCCTGATGATTGGCCCATGCGTCTTCCCTTCTCTTCCTCAGTGTCTCAGGCCAATTAGCAGCTAACCTTCCTGTTGTGATGCCCTACAGTCTAAGCTGTCAGGTCAGTGACGAAGAGTGCTTAGAAACCAAACGCTCTCTCGCCTCTCCATGTTCCTTCAGCGCTTCCGTTTCGGCTGATGATTTGTGGAGGCTGCTAAGCAAAGCACTAGGTCTTTCCTGTAAAAACTGTCAGCTCTCGCACTGAGGAAAAGGTTACAAGGCAATTTGCCATGACTAGTAACTGTGCGCCCTTTTGCCCAAACAAAATAAAAAGAACCAGCGCTTTGGCCTAAATGCACCTCAAAGCCTTCTGTAAGTTCAGCACACTGAGAATACGTGGCCAGTTTTTATGCATCAATGAAAAAAGCACTCAAGAGTCTGAAGTAATCCTTGTACTTTTCTCATGATGGAGTTAATCCCCTTTTCAGGAAACATTGACAGCTTTTGAGTCTTGAGCACAATTAAAGGTAGAGATTGGCTTGCTTCCTTCAAGAAACCAGGTGGAAATGCATTTTGAGCACTGAGGCAGGCAACAAACAGCTTATCCCCGGGCTTTGCCATTTTAGGGTGACAAGCTTTTGATTAATGCTTACAACACTGCTTTTCAATCCCCTAGGTGGGTTAAGGAGGATTAATGGATGGTCGCCTGAATGCAATTTCTTATGGCCTAAATGGGGCATCAGTCACTGCAAGGCCACAAGTGTTAAAATAAAGGTGTCGTTCATGCAAACACTGGATAGATTTCTGAAGTCATTCTGTCCAAATAAGACCATGTATGCTATATACAGAGTGTAGTACAAGCATACGGTCATATGCAGAAGTTTGAATTATTATTAAAAGTTCAAAGTATTATTTTAATTATATTATCTTTTTCACAAAAGAACATGAAACACAACAGATACCCACAACAGACAACAGCAACCCATCTCAGGAAAGTTGGAAGAGGGTAAATACATGGCTGGAAAAGTAAGTGGTACTGATAAAAACCAGTCGGAGCAGCATTTTGCCAGTCACATGACTGGATATCAAAAAGAGCATTTTAGACAGGCAGAGTGTCTCAGATGCAAAGATAAGCTGTATTTAAAAATTGTGGAACAATTCAGAAAAAAAATGTGGCTCAACATAAAATTGCAAAGACTTTATAAATCCCACCATCTACAGTATATAATACCATCATAAGATTCAGAGGACCTGGAGAAATCCCACAAGGGATTGCACAAGGGACAAGACTGATGGTCACTACTGATGCTCGTAAACTTTGGACGTAATTCTGCACTGGAAATCACTTAATGGGCTCAAAAACACTTCCACAAATCATTACCAGCAGACAGACTGTTCTGTGGTCAAATGAATTAAAATGTGAAATTTATTTTGGGACCCATTCTGTGTTCTGTGGACTCAAGAGGAGAGGGACCATCTATAAGCCTACATCTCTGGTGATATGGCGTTGCATTAGTGACTATGGCATAGGCAGCTTACACATCTGGGAAGGCACTATCCATGCTGAACAGTATATGGAGGTTTTTGAACAACATATGCTCTCATCCAGAAACCCTGCATATTTCCACAAGACTATGCTAAAACACATCAGAAAATACCCAGCAGTATTTATCAGCTAGAATCACACGTCAGGCAAGAATGGGACCACATTCCTCTCCCAAAATTCCAGCCACTGGTCTCCTTACCTCCTCGATGTTTACAGACTGTTGTTAAAAGAAATATATTGCTCCACAATGGTAGACATGGCCTTTTCCCAACTTTTTTGAGATGCTTTACAGTTAAGTTCTAAGTGAGTTACTTATTTTTATTAAATGGTAAAATGTCTCACTTTCAACCCCTCATATCATAAAGATTTCTCTGGTTGTCTGCTGGAATAATTGGCCTGAAATCGTAAACGACATATTGCATATTACTAAATATTCTGCGGTATAGTATGCAGGCAGCCTGACTGATGTGTCTCGTCTTTATTTTTAAATATCTCCAAATGAATGGCCTCCAAAGTCACATGGTGCAGCTATAAATGATTTTTTTTGTGTGTTTGTGGCTTCCAATTTGCTAATTTTCTGGAAGCTACCACCTATGAACTTGTGGGTGGAGCATGCTCAATGATAGATTTCCCAAACACTATAAAGGTAGAAAGAAAGCTATATTTATACACTGAACACAGTGCAAAGAAATTATGCTAAATGGCAAATATTTAGAAAAGTTTTTTTATGAAAACAAGACATTATTTAGTCGCTGTATTATTTGCACCATCAAAAAAGAAAGGAACAAAAATGGCAGAATGTCTTCCAGTACCAAGATATATTCTACCCCCTTACAGAAAAAACAAACAAGGGTGATAAGAAGTTACTTTATGCACTCATCCCTTCCTATAACTGGAGATCAGTCTTTTACATCCCTGTGGTGGAATTGTGGCTTATTCTTTTTTGCGAAATTGCTGTAATTGTCACTCCTCCGGGTTTTCCTGACTCCACCGCTCTCCTGAACTCCACTTCCTGGAGCGCATTACCCGATGACGTTGCATTCTCCCCCGTTGTTATGTTTGGTTGTGTTTTGGTGCTGTGTTTAACTACCCAATTTTTAAATGAAGCTCATCTGACTTTTAGCTCTGCGCGCGTCAGACCAAGTTCTCTGTTCCTGACAGTAATTCACCGAATGCTGAAGTTGTCCAGGCACTGAAACCGAAAAGCAATCTCACACTGTCACACTACCGCCACGACTCTTGGTGTATTGTATTAAGTGGTTTGCTGGAGGAATGGCTTCTTCACTCTTTTCAGACATGCATGTTTCAATAAATGTATTACTCTTATCTTATGGGATTTATTTTCAATGTGACAAATTATAGTACTTGTTGAGGCCCTTTGCCTACTTCTCATTGCTGGAATGGTTCTTTTTTAGGTGATTTTAGATTCAACAGGACAGTAATTAAATTGTCTGTGTGTAGATTAACAGACCCTGATTATTTCAATAATGTGACAAAGCAGCTTTAAAAGAGTTTCACTTTTTATGATGTGATCTAAGGGCCCACCTTTCTTGACAGGAGCCTTCTATTTGGGTTGTTTGTTTTCCACACAGCCTATCAAAGAATTTGCTTGTGGCAAGAAAACTGTTGCATGTTTTACAAGGACTGTTAAAAGGCAACTGTGTGGTACTCTGAACCTCACATACCTGAATGAGCCGAGGACAGGTTCAGCTCTTTGACAGGTAAGTGATCTGAGAATGGAAGCTTGCAGTAGCTGAGGCTATGATTCTCTTAAATATGTATTTGCTTCTGTTACCCAACACTACATTTCCGTTTCAACCAAGGAGACATACCTGGGGGTGTTTAATTTTCCTTTGAAAGTCTTTTGAAAAATATGGGTCCCTCTGAAAAGAAGAGTGCATGGAAACCCTTGGCTTATGGCCCACTGTATGTGTTCTCTTCTCTTTAAAATTCTCTGTGCTATAATGTGCCCATCCCCTTTATCTGCAGTTTACTAACATCAAAAAACAAAAAACAGTTTGAGGATTGCAATGCTATTCAGGAGGTTACCAGTAACAATAAAAGATGACTGATATGGGCAATATTTATTGAGCTACATACATAGAAGTATCTCAGTATGGCGTAAGTCGGCATGTTTACTAAGGCAATATCCCAGAAATCTTGGCATGGAGTTGTATCTTGAATATTTTCACACAGTTCCTGCAAATTTTGTGGTAGGAGTGGAGTGAGGCCTTCTGGCCTTTGGCCTGCTCATTGGGGGCTTGCACCTGGATTTTCTGTAAAGCTGATTTGTGACAACATGTGCTGTAAAAAGTGTCATACAAAAATATTTGTATTGACTGACTTGACTTCTGGATGTGAGACATGTGACAACAAACCGTTTACCATGGTACTGAACACGGTGCCTCTACACACACCGATTTGTTGGTCGTCTTCACCAAAACAAAAGTGGGAGTCGTCACTAATGATGACCCGCTGCCATTTTAAATAACTTCATGGCAGTCTGGCATGACACCATTGCAGTCTTTGGCGAAGTTGTAAAGGTGTTCGTGCATGTAGTCCTGCGCCATGCAGCCAATGGTTCTGGCACTCACAGGATTCATAGACGACGTTACTGCTCACTCAATGTCCACAATCTTGGCTGTTGGGTCTGTCATTAGGTTATAAGGCATGTCCTTGCTTATGTCACATGCAAGGGTGATTGTAAACTTAAATCCTTGAAACCTTCCCACCAAGTTTTATTCCTGTGGCTTATTCCTTCTGGGTCCAACTGTTATTTGTATGATGAGCGTAAATGTAATATTCAATTATTAGTAATTAGTATGTCCACATTTTGATTTTATTACAGGCTTAATTCTTATTGGGACATTTAGTTTTAGTTTTTCAAAATAAATCTGTAGGGTCTTGGATGGTAATTGTTCAAAGTCATTTTTGCAGCTATAGCTTTGGTTATGCAAATTATGCTTGCATAAAATTGTTATATCTATTCTCCACAGAAGAACATTTCGTCTTTAATGGCTGTTTTGACTCCAAATGAAGTGCTTCCGTATCGGCTGAGGATTTGTAGAGGCTGCTAAGCAAAGCACTAGGTCTATCCTGTAAACACTGTCAGCTCTCGCACTGAGGAAAAGGCTACAAGGCAATTTGGCAGGACTAGTAACTGTGCGCCCTTTTGCTCAAACAAAATAAAAAGAACCAGTGCTTTGGCCTAAACGCACCTCAAAGCCTTCTGTAAGTTCAGCACACTGAGAATACGTGGCCAGTTTTTATACAGCAATGAAAAAAGCACTCAAGAGTCTGAAGTAATCCTTGTACTTTTCTCATGATGGACAAATGAAGTAAGTGAAGGGTGGTCACTAACATTTGCGCAGTAGGCCTACTGTATACGTAAGTGTTTCACAGCTGTCTAGATACGTATGAAGTTTATGCCTGGAGCACAAGCTGCAATTCTCATAATGCAATAAAGTTATTATTTCCCCAGGTAACTTGAGGAAAGTGGCCCCAAAGCCAGAGAGATAATCCAATTTTTGAGGGGGACCATGTGCTGAGTGGATTGGCTTCAGCTGCATTGCTGTAGGTTTCTGTTGGAGATGTTTATGGATTACCGCAAAGCACTGGACACTGATCCTCTTGTGAATCAAGGGCCCATGGATGTCAGCAGGACTACGAGTGCTGCTGTTGTTGGCCTTAGGTCCACAGCCCTATCACTGTCTCTCATACCCCCCTCCCCTCCCCTCCTTTTCTCTCTCCTTCCAGAGGAAAGCTCAGAGAAGAGAGAAAACAAACAGCGTCTGCTTTGCCTTTCAGAATTCCACTGTCTGATGGAAATTTGGTTCATCTCCATCTTTTTGAAAGCCAGAACAAAAGCTGGGTTAAAAACAGAAACATTTTTTGGCTTTCTGTAAACTCGAGAGGGGAATGGAAATTCAACACCGAGGGAGGAAAGGGAGCTGGAAAAAGAGTGAAGAGGAGAAAATGTGGAGAATGTTTCTTGTGTACTTTATGCAAGGAAGAAGGGGGAAAAACAGGAAAGAATCTGTTGAGCGGTTAGAATCAGGACGCGGCGGGGCTGCGGAAGATAAACACTTCTGCGCTTGTGAAGCCTTTGAATTTTTTCGTTTCTTTTTTTTTCCACTGCCGTCCTCTCTTTTTTCGTCACTCTGTGAGAGCAGCTGTTCCTTATTATGGCAATGAGCACCACGCCGCCGTGCTCTTTGCCTCAGCTGAGGCTCAGAGGGGCATGAGAGGGAGCAATTAGGCCCAGCTTCACGGCTTCTCTGCCCCCTGTGTGCGCAGAAGCGGCATGGGAGCAACAGCAATAACAAACAGGGTACCCAGAATGAACACAGCAGGGCCGCGGAAAAAAGCAGGCCGTGGTTTATCTCTACCCTCCAGTCAGAGTTTATAGTACACGCACGGATGTGGAAGATCTGTAATGGGAATAGCTCATAAGATAAGGTGACAATGAATGAGCATAATCGCTGGTGACAACAGAAACACGTAGTAGCTAATTTGATATTGTGCTAATTGTTTTTTATCATGTTCTTGTCATCATTTTGTGGTCTGTGATAGGCCAAGTGCAGGTGTAACTGGACTGTGAGTGTAGCTGAACATACACTACACTGCTTTTGTACTCGGATTGACACATGCTGGCACATTTTTAAAACAATCAGAAGCAAGTTTTCAGATAATGAGCTTGACTGAAAG
Organism: Prochilodus magdalenae; assembly: GCA_024036415.1. Lineage (NCBI taxonomy): Eukaryota > Metazoa > Chordata > Actinopteri > Characiformes > Prochilodontidae > Prochilodus > Prochilodus magdalenae. The sequence continues at coordinate 1,215,438 of JAMWET010004438.1, forward strand.
TAACTGACTGTGCAGAAGTTCAGGTAGTGTAGATATGATGTACATTTAGACTGAATACATTTAGGCTGATATGAACGATATTTATTGAGCTGCACATACAGGAGTAGTGTCTTAGTATGGCATCTTGACATGGAGTTGTAGAGATTCCTAATGGTGTTTTGTGATAACCCATCCCACGCAGCTTGAATATTCTCACACAGTTCCCATACATTTTAGGGGTGGGGATGGAATGACACCAGGTCTCCTGGACGTGTGATACGTGACAACAAACTGTTCATCTTGGCACTGACCTCGGTCTCCAGCACGACAAAAGGGGCACTCAGCAGTGAAGATGACCTGCTGCCATTCTGAGTCACTCCATGACCAGAGGTGGCAAAAGTAGCAAAGTAACATTGCAAAAAAAAAAAAAACGTAGTAAAAGTCAAGGTATGACTTATATATTCTAAAAGTATTTCTTTAAAAATTATTATTATTCAAGATTCAAGATTCAAAGCTTTATTGTCATATGCACAGTAAGGAAACCAGTTTCCCTGTACAATGAAATTCTTACTTTGCTGCCCACATTGGATGTCATAGAATAAAAAGTATTATTTAAATAGTATATATGCTCGTTAAGAGTTAAAACATGTGGTGATTTATACTAGAGCTTCATGGACATTTTCTCTACTAATCTCTACTAAAATTTTGATTTTCATTTTAACAGTCAAAACTGAACACCAGATCAGATGATCTTTTTTTAGGACCAGGGCCAGAGTCAGACATTTTTTTTTTAGAACTGGAGCTACATTAGGTAGACCAGCCTACCTTAAACTAAACACACACAGCGCATGTCTAGCAATGAGAACCATTACATTAGACTGTAATCCTAACAGCAGTGCAGTCATCACCCTACAACACCCAGATACCACACAACAGCAATGCCAAAATGCCAAACACTCAGAAAGCTGGAGTCACATAGATACTATACGGCCGCTCATCACAGACATCTCTGTCCAGAGAAGACCACACCTAAGTTAATATTAGACAGTTAAACCCACAAAGATAAAAATGCTCAAACTAATAAAAACACAGCTTACTGCAACAGCAGGCTGAAAGGTGTGAATACAAGGAACAACACAGCAATCCTACAAACCCAGATCTAATCAGTGTAGGCCAGCACTACCACAGCGGGCATAGGAGAATGTTTGTCACTTCCATCCATAACCCTCTGGAATCTTCACAAAACCCAACGAGCTTCTGTAGTAAAGGAGCACTGTATAGCAGATGATACTGTGTTCAGATTTCCATAGATTGAGTTTGACTTTGAATTTGAATCTCTCGAGGCTGAGTTAAACTTCTTATTTGAATTCTGTTCCACCTTAAAAAGTCATGCAGACATGCACCGGTCCACTTATCTGAAGGTGACTGCTACATCATTTAAGGTGGAATGGAAATTAAAGCAACCTTATTCTCTGAATTTACTTGAGTCTCGGCTAAAGTTAGCACAATGGATCTGTATTAGTAGAGACGGGGGTCTGCTGATTTAACTCCTACATTACGGTTAGCACACCGGGGCTGTATCAGTAGAGACGGGGGTCACTCAATGGTTTAACCCCTTTATTACTGTTAGCACACCCCTATATTACAGATAGAGTTGTAGATTTATGGTGTTTATGGTCGATAGCTCGTTTATGCATTAGCTCACAGTAAGTGGACAAAAACACTTAGTGATCTCAGTTTTCACTGCAATAATATTCCTATTTCACAAAATAAAATTTCAAATTTTCAATGTAAATTCATGTAAAGGTATTCCAGGTGATTTAGGAGCATTGGTATTGGCTCGTTGATTAAGTTAAAGTTCACACAGTATAAAGTGTAGCAGATGTGTTGAAAAAGTGGCTTAAACAGACAAAAGAGTTTCCATATTTTAACTATTAATAACTTAATAATTCAGAGGATGACATTAAGGGGAAAACCATAAGGTGTTTATAGGGTGTGATAGCAGCAATATAGAAATCCTTGCACAAATGTGGTTTCTAAGCATTCAGTTAATACCACATTTTGTGTTTGTGAGAGGAAGTCAAAATGTCTTCTTATGATTTGAATTTTATGAAAATTCATTTACATTTTTATGGAGAAAAAACTGTGTTTTGTAATTTTTGAACATTGAATACAGTGCACAATGAAACCTGTCCACACAGACTGTACAGCTGCAGCAAAACGGCACTGACAGTCAAAACAACACTACTAGTATAAATGTATGCTTCTGAGGGTTAAAAGGTCAATTGGGTCAGATGGGGAAGACAGTTAAATCCTGTGTGTATGAGAATGTGAACCTTTGACCCTGATGCGATGTGACAGGCGCTATCAACTCTACATCTTGGGAGCAATACACTTGGAGAGTAAACAGAGGCACTGTTTAAATAATTCATGCGGCTAGGACATAGTAAGGAGCATGCAAACTGATCTGTTTGTGGAGCCTCTGTGAATAGTTAAGGCCTTACAGTGACGCTTGTGTGGAGGCCAGAATTGCTCTGTTCAACTCACTTTATTGCATTCTCTCCTTTACTGTTTAGAAAGCCACTATATGTCCAAAGGAATCCACATTGCCCTTCATTCTAAGCTTCCAAATGTGTTGTTAATCTGTTTTTTATTGATTGGTAATATATACATTTTATGTTCTTGTAAACATTTGGGTTTTTGGTGTAACTGTTTACAAGCCATGACTCTTACCATGCAGCTAAAAATAATGTGTCTAAATCAGGGAAAATAGGTTATAATACAGCCACAACCACCATGTCTAGTATATGTATTGCCAGATCTTGTCAGATCTTTAATTGACATTTCAGTACAATTCTGCATCATTCTCAAAGGTGAAATAAATGTATAAATTGACACTAGCTGGTCATTCTAATTCAGACTATGCCTTCAATATACAGTGGGAAGAAAGAGAACCAGAAATCCTGGGGTGGGGTTCAGGGCGGCTTCTGCTAAGAGCTAAAAGACTGGACCCCCTTTTAACAGTGATAGGAGTAACATAGGACTGACGAGCAGGCACATAAGGGATGGTGGTTTAGGTGGTGGGAGTTGTGTTAGGGGTATTGTAAAAACTTAGCCATAAGAAATGGAAGGTAAAGATGGGATTTATATGATGTTAGATAAGGGGGAGGGGCATATTCTAATTTTACTCGTTCACTAATTATCAGATGTTATCTTTCATATAGATTCTGGACATATTAGAGATTGGTGAGAGACAACATGCAGCAGCATTTCCATCATTATCTCAGCATGCTGTCTGTTTTAAAGGCCCACTGTTTCTCTAAATCTTAATTATTTACTTTTATTTAATTACTAATATTATTTCTAATTAATAAACATCTGCAGCTTTTGACACTGTAAGTCCCCTTAGGTCACCCAATGTTTGGTGTTGAAGTTAAGGTTAGAGTGAAGTTCAGGCTTAAGAATAGATTTGATTTTGATTTTAGACTTATGTTCATGTTCGGTCCATGTAATAGATATTTAATTGAAAGTTACATCTACACTCCAAATAAAGTCTTACTAAAACTTATATATACACAAACTGTTTCAATAGAGGCTGTGCAAAAAGTAGAACTCAAATATGTTCATGGCTGACACTATACTGGGCTGTGGAACCGTGGAGTGATGCGTCTGGGACGAGTTAGAGTACCTTTTGTGATCCAGAACTATCCAGAATTCTATCCAACATCAGGCAGTGTCTGGTCCAGCAGCTTCTGCAATACTTTTGTGTCTGATCCACATATAGTGCCGCAAGATGGTGCAACACACACTAGCACATTACCACTATGTCGGTGTCTCTGCAGTGCCGAGAATGATCCCAAATAGCATCTGCTTTGTGGTGGTCCTGTCAGGGTCCTGATCACTGAAGGACAGTTAAAAGGAGCTAATAAAGTGTGCAGAGGAACAGATGTACTATTGAGTGTTATTATAAAATCACAAACTGCATCTATATGGTAAGTGAAGCTAATAAAATGAGTTGTACTGAACAATGAGTATAGATAGAGGTGTACATAATGAAGTGGCGGTTGGGTGTATTTAGTGGATATTAACCATTAACATGTGCAATATACCCAGTTTGTACTTTCATTTGAGAGACCCCATACCTTAATTATCTAGAATGGTCAAAAGGTTATTATATTAAAATAAAAAATAAATGCATTACATTTTTCACCACTAAAACACTACCAAAACATATATATATATGACTGCCCTCGACTGTGTATGTATATAACTGTGTGTGGTGACAAAAGCTTACCTGTTATACAAAATACAGGGGGTCCTGGTGGGGCTGGAGGCCTACATTTTAACCTTTTAGATCCCCTGAATGCCTTGATTCTGATTCTGGTCACTGAAAATGAACTTACTTTGATGTCATGGTGCCCAGATGCTCTAATACAATTTCAGGGAAAGGTCATTGTGTAGCTGCTTCACCCACAATCTGAACATCTTTGACATTATTACCTATCTAGAGATGCAGCAGGTGGCGCTGTAGCAAACTGGTCTGAAAAGCTATCATATTTGCAAAACCGAAAGTTTCCCTAGAGTTGGAGCAAGTGAGTTGTTACTCGCTTGACAAAAGAGGAGATGAATATTATTAACAAATCTCAATTCATTTGCAAAACTAGAAAAGACTATTAAGTCTATTTAGTAAAGACTAGTAAGACTATCAGGGGAATGGTCTAGTCCAAGTCACAGTCATGTAAACCATAACTGGATAAATTGTCGCTTATGATTTGAAGGTTGGACGATATGGATATAAAGTTCAGAAGCTGTGAATACAGCTGTCTCTGGAGGTTGACACCTAGGCTACACATTTAGCCTATAGAGAATATAAAGGTGGAATGATTGTGCTGTATTGCTGAGGATGTGGAACAAGTAAGCACAGTCTTACATGACTGTGTGGGGGGAAGGTGCAAAGGACTATTAGGACAGGAGTGATAGCTGATGTGGCCATGGAAACAGTGCTGAGTGGATGGAGTTCTCTCTTTCTCTCTCTTTCCTTTTCTCTCTAAGGCTTTTTCTCTCTCTCTCTGCTTCTGTCTCCTGTACCATGCATGCAAACACATAGTCAAGTAGACAAATATTAGCCTTTATCTAGTTGTCACCATACTGCTTTGGCTTGAATCACAGATAAGGCACCAAACACCGCATGCATACACAGTGTATCCTTATACCACTTTCTGCGTCTGCCTTGGTATTCAGTAAGCCACACACACACACTCACTCCTCACCCTCAACTGACCTCTGCAAGACATTAGCCTGTCTCTCCTCGGCCACATCCATCAGTCATTGTGACTGGTCAAAGTAGTAGGTGTTCTTTCCCAGCGTTTTGGTCTAATAATTACAAAAATCTGTTCCACGTTTCTTAGCTGTTTAAATCTGAACTGCTTCTCAAAACAGTTTATGCTAGCCTGCAGCACACTGAGAAAGAGTAACTGAAGCTCACTCCCTCTGAGATTAAGTGCTAAATGCTAATAAAGTCAAGCTACAAAGCAACTCCCCTGAGCTGTTTCAGTGACCCGGGCTTGACCTCTGAGCTTACTGTGAGCTGACTGTAATTTGTTTTTGATGAAAGCTAAAAGTGCCTTAAAAAAACATTCCCTTTGATCTAAGACCTTCCTATCCATGAATCTATGGCAGCCCTCTGACTGAGTCAGGTGGTTTTAAATGTATTCCACAGAAAAACTCTAAACTAAAACAAATAATGCAAAAAGAATGTATTTTGCAAAACATTCACCTCAATGGGAATAAAATACACTCATCATCAAAAGAACAGTTTTACCCAGAAGGAAGTGTCAGATTGCAATGCAATTGGGAAGGAGGATAAAGGTCACCAGGAACAACAAATGTTGGCCGGATATGAGCAATAATGTACTACACATACAGGAGTCAGTATGGTGTCGGGTTACCATGTTTGCTAATGCAACATGCCAGACGTCTTGGCAAAGAGTTCTTAATGTTGTCCTGCACTGCTAATCAATCCCATGCATCTTGAATATTCTTACACATTTCTCTCAGATTTTCCAGTAGTGGGGAAGGTGGAGTGACCCCAGGCCTTCTGGATGGGTTATGTATGACAACAGACCGTTCATCTTGGTGCTGACGACACAGATTCATTGGCCGTCTCCACCAAGACAAAGGCAAGACTCGTCACTGAAGACAACCCACTGCTATTCTAAGTCACTCTGTGACAGTCTTTTGGTGTCTTTGGTGATGTTGATGTGGTGTTAAGGGCAGGCATTGTCTGTGTGCATGTAGTCCTGTATCAAGCAGACATCTACCAATGGTGCAATAACAAAACAGTCAGTTCCTTACTCAAGTGTCTCTTGTTCAGTTGTGTGTCCTAACATTATTAGTTCATTTGCAAGGGAGCCATTAAAATGGATTAGAATTGACAATAGATGTGATGTTTGAATCTCGGGCCTGCTGCTGTTGTCTTATCAAAGAAATGTCAATACTAAACCATGAAGAAGCTTGATAAATTAGAGACACACCAGAAGAGTAGGTGTGTCAAACTTTATTGTTTGATGCCTTGGTGCTTAACTATGAGCCTGGCAACCAGAGAAGGTGAGCATAATTGGTAAATCATGAAAAACTTTGCCTTGGAGGCATTGGCACAAAATACTGATTCACCTCAAGAACCGCTTAGAAGTAGTATGTAAAAATTATGACTTTAAAATTCCTGTAGGATTCTGGGACCAAGATTGATGAGGTCAAAGTAAAGTGACAGAGTAAGGAACAGAAAAACATAAAGTTAATGAAATGTCAATTATTCAAAACTACCTGAGCATTGAACCATGGCATGGACATGTAACAGGCTTACTTATTGCTGAAACCAGCAGCAGTGGGATGAATTCTAAAGGGTATGGAAACATTGTAATTGCTCAAACCTAAATAAGTACTAAACAAAATATACAGAACTATACAGATAAATATACAGAGTAGTAAGCATGTTGGCTTTATTTAAAGAGCCCATATCATGGATAAACTGATTTTTTTTACTTCATGAGAAACAAACGACTTGCAAATAAACACTGTTTCAAAAAATATTGTCCATCATACAGCAGTTTAGCTCCGCCCAGTAATAGTGAAGTTATAAGGAGTGCTTCAGGCTTCGCTGCTTTTTGCATGAGGTTATTTAAACTGCATTTTCATTGCATAGAATGACTCGACTCACAGAAGAATGTGGGGAATACTATATCAGTGACCTGGTAGCTAGCGTTCCCATATTGAGAATGGAGTTTACCTGGAACTGGTGATACCAAAAACTGTACATACAAGTCAAGACAAGTCAAACCAGTGTCATATATTGGAAAAGCAACAAAACAAAACAGAAACAGACTTTTCATTGAAGGGTGCAGGTGGAAACGGTGCCCATTTAACTAAAGTTAATTTGCTTATACTCCTCTAAAATCAAGGATTCAAGAAAACTTTATTGTCATTCACATCACATGTGGTACATGGGGTGGAATGAAATTGTGGTACCCAAGGACCGGCAGGAGTCGCCGTCATCATCAGAGATGACAATAATCACATGGTAGGCTTTGCTCCTCATTCTCCGACACTAAAATAGATTCTGTAATTTGTCAGCCCACGCACCACCACAATGGAAGCTTCTCAGCAAATGCAGCCAGACTGAAAGCAATTAATATCAAATACATGCTGGCTTGGTCACCTCCAGTTTATGTCTGAAAGGCAAAAAATTCTGAGAGTTTAGTCCTTTTTGTTTCCAGAGGTTACACTTTAGGTATGATCTCAAGTCCAGTGTAGACAGGATGAGAAAAACAGAACTGGGTAGTGAATATTACATTGGTTTGACCTGTATTAAATAGAAAACACAGTTGTTTTTACCTTATGAGCTTGTGTTCATATGTAAATATACCCTTGCTCCAAAGCTGATGCCTGAAACACAATCCCCCCCAAAAAACTCAACTGGGACAGGAACACGTTTACATAGGTGTTACATCACCTTTCCAACATTTACATTTTCAAAACAGAAATTTTTTGCCATTCTTCTGTTTTGCAATCTTCAGTTGCGCAACCATACAAACCTTTCATTGGCATATTTTTATTACGCCGCTCTTCAACCACGGACAGGTCCAGACTGCAGGCAGGCCAGTTTAGCACCCGCACTCTCTGATTATGTTCTGTACTACCCACACACAATGTAATTTAGCATCCTCAAAATACAATAAGCATGGCTGTTACTGAAAACATTGTTTTTGGCCATATATTTCACTTCACACTGGTAACACTAGGAGTGGTCATTTTCTTTGTTGGCCTGAAGAACACGACGCCCATTAATCTGTAAGATTAACTCGTCAGACCATCATATGCTTTTCCACCACGCACTGAAACATTTCATAATCCATCGCATGCCGTTTTAATTTTCTCACACCATTCCTACTTATTTTGTGGTAAGAGTGGAGGTGTAGTGACACCAGGCCTTCTGGACAAGTGGTGCATGACAAAAAAACTTTCATCTCGGTGCTGACCACGGTGCCTTCACACACGGATTTATTGGTCATCTCCACCAAGACAAAAGCAGAACTCATCACTAAAGATGGCCGTCTGATATGACACCATTACAGTCCAAGGCAAAGTTGATGTGGTGTTAAGGGCAGTTGTCATAACGATCTTTGTATATGTAGAGATACATTGTGCAGCCATGGTGCCAAGGGTGCTGGCACTTATGGAGGGCATCACTGCTCGCTGAATGTCCTCCATAGAAGCTGTTGGGTCAGTGAAGTACAGCGATAAGGCTTGTCTTTACTTACGGCTGAGCGGCTGAGTGTGAAACTTGCCCGCTCACTTGCAGCAGTAAACTTCGGGCTATGTAGACAGTGCGAAGCAGCAGTGTTAGGGCCGCAGTGCTCTGTGAGAAAGCTGTTAGCCTGGAGATTCAGATTATACATTGCATGAAGCCGTGAATATGCTTTCAACATTACCATCGGAAGTTGATCTGAATGATTTTCTCAGAACCCCACCACTGAAGCGAAGCTGTTAATTACTGCTGAAGCCCCAGAGCCCAAACAAGACTGTAGTATTCAGGACAGCCCTAATTTGCAGATGCGGCAACAAGCAGTGTTTAAATACAATCAGCAGTCAAAGTATTCTAGAGCCTGTGTGGTGATCTCCTTTACAGTAGCATTCTGATTTCTAATACAGTGGGGTCGAAGGTCACAGGCATTCAGTTACGGTTTTCAGCATTTTTGATTTTGCTCTGAATCTTTTGATTTTATGATGCACCAGAGAGAGTGGAATACCTAAAATTCCCACAATCACTCATTTAGAAACATTGTCACTCAGGGTTATCATTTCTGAAATAGGACAAGACATTTCCTTGATGCTCCTTTTGTTCCTGGACCATATTGCAGGGATGACCATCTAAAAAAATAACAACAGAACACAAATAATAATAAATATTTCACATACAAAAATGTAGTTGCTTACAATGAACTAAAAAAAAAACAGTAAATAATAAAATGAAAACAATGGAAAATGCTTGTTTAATAGACAAACAGACAAACAAACTGAACAAACAAATAAATAAATAGAAGCATTAAAATATAAATAACAGAATAATATAGAAACTGGATGGGAATGAAAACTAAGCATAATAGAAGGAATAAAATAAGATCTGAAATAAAAACAGAAGAGGAGATCCAATGGAATGCGAAGCTAAATTAACAGATTTTCTGCTGCTTCTTAAAACTAGTAACAGATGCCGAATATTAATTGGTAAAGAGTTCCAGATTTTCTGTGTGTAAAAACGGAACACTGCTTTACCAGCCTTTTTGTGCTTCATCCTGGGAACATTTAATAATGCAGCACCTTGGAACGTATTCTGTCAGACATTCAGAGACGTATATAGGTGCTAATCCATTGAGGGATTTATAAACCATGAAAGGATTTTAAAATCGATCCTAACCGACACAGACTGGCTGTGTAATGAAACTAAAAACAGGTGTTATACTGTATGTTCTCTCTTTTTGAATGAGTTAGTGCTCTAGCTGCGGTTGTGGTCTGTTAGTTGTGGTTTCAGGTAACCCAGTGAAAAATGCATTACTGTAGTCCAGTCATGACAAAACAAAAGCATGGATTAGCTCTCAGCATCTCGCAGTTTGAGAAAAGGTTGTGTTGTAAAATAAAATCTTGAATAAATGAGTGCTGTTTTTTAATTATCAGTATGAGATGCTGTTAAAGGAGGACACACAGCTTCTGTACTCGAGGCCTCACCTCACACTATTACTTAAAACTGATGAAACTAGACTGTATTTTATTAATAATTGACCACAGCAACCTTGAGAACTGGAAAAAATGCCTGTTAGATTAGATTAGATTAGATTAGATTAGATTAAGCTCTATTGTCACAAATTAGATGCACATAGCATCTAACCAGAAGTGCAGAATACAGTATTATTTACATATATAAGGTACTCATATATACATATATACAGAGTAAGTGCAGAGAATACAATGTAGGTTGTATGTACTGAAAGCACATATGTAAAAGATGGTAAGTATGCTGTGCAGAAAATAACATGACGGTAAATTTATATACAGTATGTGCAGTGTCTGTGCAGATAAGAATAGTGCAGTAACAGACTGTGCAAATACAAATAGGGCACTTTATGTGTTACTACAGATAAATCACAGAGCAATAAATGATGTCTGAAACATTAAAAATAAGATCAAAACTGGATCTAAAATACACATGGTGGAACTAACAACCTAAGATATGAAATCAATGTGGTGGTAAAATTGTGTGAGTACCTAAGGCGGAATTGAATATCAGTGATTTTATCATTAGGAATAGTGCAGATATTCACACTGTAATTTAGATGCTTCACATAAACAGTCATTCACTGTAATGGGATGTTGTGGTGGAGTCACTGCTTTCTGGTTCTGTTTGGATTTCACATACTATCCCAGCTTTCTATGAATTAGGGTTTGTGGTTTGGCCTTGTAGAGAAAACTGAACTGAGGTGCCTTACATGGGGAAAAGGGTTATTTGCATGCTGCTGGAGAGGCTATCCCTTATGTGCCTCAGGATACCTCTTAAACTAATATCCTCCTACACATAAAGTAGAATAGAATCAATACACGTAATATAGTGACAGAGAGAGTAAACCTGAGGTGATGTTTTGCCTTAAATCTGGAATAAAGTGCTTTCTGGTTCCAGATAAACTCCCCATTAGCCCTCAGGCAGGAGATGTTTTTGTTTGCTGCTGAGGTTATTTGCAGATAGAAAGAACAGGGAATATTGAGAGGTGCATTCCCGACTTGCTCATTTATCTCTCTGCACACAAATATTTGCGAGCCGGGGATGCCAAGAATGAAAATACGTGTATATGTGTGGAGCAGCTAGCAAGCAAACAATTTGATTAGTCATCATTTAAAAATTTGCACAGTTTAAAAATAAATGCCAGGAATGTAAGGGATATTTATCGGGACCAGCTTTCCTTTCTGTAACTGTACATCCTGCTACAGCATTCAGTTGTTGTTTACAGAGGATGTGTGATTGGTAGTGAAGTGTTGCAGATGATGCCGAGGGGAGGACACTGCTGGGCAGAGAAAGCTAATGAATGCCGTCGCGGTGGGAGGGAAGCGTGTCCAAGGGGGTCTGGAGGAAGGATTTAATTAATGCCAGCTTGAGAGCCCAGTGTGGCCTGCCCTTCTGTTCAAAGCACCAGGGCAACCTGCATGCTGCCTCTGCCTGAGCCGAGGGCCTGAATTATTGATAGGAGCCGAGGTGTGAGCCGTCCAGGGGAGGGTGGACTTCTGGAGAAAAGCGTTTGACTGGATATGGAGCCTGGAGACAAGCTACAGGCTGTTAACAACTCAACAGAAAAAGCTCAGGAAAGTCCACCAGAACCCCCAAAATCAGATGCTACTTATTCCCTCTAAGAGATAAAAGCTTTTGAATGGTTCCTTAACTGGCAATTGGGAGCTTGTTAAACTTTAACAAGGTTAAATCACACATCTTACAACTTACATGTTCCCTAAATTTGAGCTCTGCCGATGTGTGAACATATATGCATAATTAGGTTGTAAACAAAAGGATCCTGAATGGTTTGTTCTAGAGGAACTGGCAAGTCAGAATTCATAGTGGTCGTGGGAGGAACCAGATGAGAGGAACCTGGGTTTGATTCCCAACCTGGTGTCCCTTATATGTGGAATTTGCGTGTTCTCCCAGTGTCTGTGTGTGTTTCCCCACGTAGTCCAAAGATATGCAATCAGGGGAATTGCATATGCTAAACTGCCCCCTAGGTGTGAGTGTGAGTATATGTCTGCCCTGTGGTGGTCTGTCCAGGGTGTTTCAAGTCTTCTGCCCTTTGAATTCTGAAATAGGCTCCAACACCCCCTACGACCCTGAAGGATAAAGTGCTTTAGAAGATGAGTGAGCAGGATAAATGCAGGGCATTGTAAGTTGACATATTTCCACAGAAACCACTATTTAGATATTATCAGCATTACATTTAAAAACTCTTGAAGAGATGTGTAGGTTCTCTGGTCGTTTTGGGCAGTAAATAAATGGGCTATGTTTGTGTTATAGACATCATTATAGACCCCTGGTTCCCATCACAACCACTGTAAAGAGTTTTTATACAATGCACATCACATTAAACAATTACCTTGATCATTTTCAGCAACAGAATTATTTAGCAATACTGAACAATTCACTTAAGGGACCATCCATTGAATGATTCTTGGGGAAACCAAAAGCGATTCTTCAGTTGCTTTGCTCCTTAGAACCTCTGAATTCCACAAAATCTATGTCTGTCACCTGATATGCACACAGTCTACTGCAGGTCTACCCTTTTCTCTTGAAGTTCAGCCTTCTTTTGTTGGACAACTTGTGTTAGTCTGGCAGATGACGGCAAAAAAGCCAGTAGGCGGACAGACTGAGCATTCGGCAGGTGATAAATCTCCGCTGCATCACACACCCACAGCAGAAGATGGATAGGAATGAGTTACGAGCACCTGGCAGGTTTAAAACAGATGTGAATGCCACTGTATCGGGCAAGCTGTCCACCTTGGTATTCTGACTTTAAACTAGTGGGAAGAAAGCTTCAGGATGAGAGAGTAGCTATGGACAGGTGAGGAGGAGTGTTGCAATGCCGGCTATTGTCACTGCAAGAGGTTTCAGAGTGGAGAAAATATCAGAGCTAGTAATTCTTAGATGTTATTGTTGTGTGATATTCCAATGTAGTTACATCATTATTACAATAGTTATGATATTATAATAGTGTTATAATTGCATAGCTGATAAAGAAATTACATCTACTTTCAGTTTGAATTCTGCATGTTTGAATATGTACTGTATACATTTGCATTTTGGTTAAATATTGCCATTGATATTCACATAGCAAAAATACACAATGAATTTATGATGTTTCTGCCAAACAACCCTGTACAGGTGATCACTTCTAATTCAATTTAATTCACAATAAAAACACCATATGTCCTAAAATTGGTAGACATCTGCTTATTAATGTTTTTCAAGGGCATCATAGTGGGACTCTGCTAACTACTAACTTTTATTATACTTGCACAACTGAGATTGAAATGCAAAATGTTTTGCAATGTATTTTAATTTGAAATGGTTAACTGTAAATGGTTAACTGTAGAGAAACCTACCGCTCTTTACAGTGGTGGTGATGTTTTAAATGAACAAAATGTACATTTTAATGAAAAGCATTTTGTAAAACAATGTTTTCACCACCAGGTAGGATAATCATTACTTTTTTTTAAGCTAAATTAAGAGGTACATTTTAGATACTTTAAACTTCAAACTCCTGTGGCTACCGCTGAGAACAGTTCTGACTTGGAACATTTTTATAGAATGTAGCATTTTACACCAAACCACTATGAATCCTAAACTAGATATATCAAAACTGTCTAATCTCAATGTTTTCCCTAATAATTTGCGGACAGTTTCTGCCCTGTACATTGTGTGAAATGTATTGTATCTTTTATTATTATTTGTCGTATTATATTTATCCTGGTAATAGTATCACACAACACTCTAGCCTCTGGACTGAATGTCTCATACGGGCTGCTACACTCAGCACTTTAATACACATATACAACTCCACACATGTCAAGTCAAGTCAACATTTATTTTACTTTTTTACAACAGATGTCACAAAGCAGCTTTACAAAGAATCTGGTGTCCGAGCCCCCAGTGAGCAAGCCTAGGGCGACAGGCAAGGAAAAACTACCTTGGTTCAAAAGGAAGAAACCTGGAGGGGAACCAGGACTCAAAAGCAGAACCCATCCTCCTCAGGTCAACACCAGATAACAAGACAAGCAAAGGAAAAGAGCATTCAGTGTTTGTAAGGTAGAGGAATAAATGTCTGATTTATGTTTAGGGTTTACAAGTATGTAAGATATTCTGTGTGTGTTTGTGTGTGTGTGTATGTGTGTGTGTGTGTGCGTGTGTGCGCGTGTGTGCGTATGTTACATCTTTGTGAAGTGATGTCACTCTCTGTCCACTGTGAGCTAATGTAACCAAAGACAAATTCTGTGTATGTGTGAATATACTCGGCCAATAAAGCTTGATTCTGATTCTGAAAATATTTTGATGACTACATTTGACTGAAAGTTGAGAAAATATATTTTAAACAGTTTATTCCAATTCAATTCAATTCAACTTTATTGCCATTATACCAATACAGGGTTGTACAGTATAACAAAACACGGTCAGGGTCCTTCTATATATATATATATATATATATATATATATATATATATATATATATATATATATATATATATATATAAATAGTGTAGTGCAAAGACAATAGACAAAACCAATGTGTACAGTAAAGTACAGTATGTGTACAGGACATGTGCAAAGAGTATCAGTAGCGCAGTATCAGTAAGTATGTGGTTTAAACAGTATGGATATATAAAGCGTACAGTGCAGGTGGGAAAATAGCAGCTTAATGTTCAGTAACAGCCAAATTGCTTTGTACAGGGAGTTTGTCACCTTTACTGCAGTGACAGCATCTACTCTTCTGCAAAGTCATTAGACTAGATGATTAAATGATTGATTGCCATGAGGATGTGATTGCATTCAGTCAAAAGAGCTTTAATGAGTTCAGATCAATGTGTAAAATTAGTTCTGGATCACAAGCACCAAGGTTTATACCATCTAGCTAACTTTAGACTCAAATATGGCTGCTATTAAGCATCATGTGTTATTGGCAATGCTTCTCAAGCTCTGTCAACCATGGGCACACCTTAAAATAACCAATTCACTCATCATTCATTCATTCAATTCTACATACACAAAGTATTGTTTAAATTGAATGTCGAAATGTGTAGAAATGTGGAAAAAAGTTTAAATTACGGATTTGAAAAGATTTGCAATGTATGTGAAGTAATGCTAAATAATGCCATGCTTTTGTCATCTGCAGCAACAGCTCAAATTTCTAAAATCTTTTAATGTCCAAGAATATGTTAACACATACATGTCAACATGCTTATGTAAAGGGCTATTTGTCTTAGAGCTATCCTGGTCCAGTGCTTACTATCTATTCTGATACCATTGCATTCCAATGCCTTAATATCTGGCAGTGTAAAATCCATTGGAGAGGACAGATCCTCTAAAAAGAACAAATAGGCTGTCTCCTAGAGATGCTCCACTGCTGGAACACCATTGGCTTTGAGCTAGTAAGACTGATGACTCTGGTCTCTTGGACCATTTCCAAGTTTGTGATCTCCAAGAAGGTAAAGCAAAATCCATCTTAAAGAACTGATAAATAAAGTTAATGAAACAGCTAAAAAATGAGGCATGTGGATATGCATAATGGTGTAGGATTAGCATGAAGCAATATTCAGCAAGTCTGTCAATGTGCCATTGCAGCTCTTTGGGGAATCTATGCCGTGGATATGGGGGATGAGCCAATGGTAAAGAAACCTGGCAGTAGTGAAAGCCTTCTGTCCATTCACGTGGACAGTTGGGCAACTGAGTCTCAGAAGACATGGAATAAGCATGCTCTATTTATTGGACTACATATGCGAGAACAGCAAAAATATGTTATGATGTTTTTGCCTCACTTATTGCTTGATAAGAAATAGCTTCGCTTACTCCACATCTGTTTGGTTGTGGTTGACCCAAAGCCAGAAGAATAATGCCCCAATTCCTAACTGTCGATTTTGGGTCCGTTCCTTCATTAAAAATGAATGGCCCATTTGAAATGGTTAAGAAGGAGCCTGAGGAGTGAGGCTGCATTCAAATACAAACAGAAATGGAACACAACGTGCTGCCTCAGAGGAAACTAATTCATTAGTTGTTGCTGGCAATGTGGATTAAAGTCAGAACTAGGGGAACAATTAGTGTGTTCTCAGAATACATTTATTACAATAATTAAACTTGTAATTCCTTGGTGTTGGTAGTATGCATGGAGGTCAACAGTCAGATTTGAATGCATCTGAAAAAGATAATTCTGTATGAAAATACTGTGAGCTCCACAGTTATTGACACTTATGGTAAAGATAGGTAATAAGATCATTGTGGTTTTTGTTTTTGATTAACTGAATCCCATTCTGAAAACACGAGGAATCTTACCACTGAACTTTTGACTGAACTTTTCTTACTTCATTCCTTTACTCTCCAAGAGCATCTCCAGTGGCGGAAAGCAGTGCCAGCTTTTCTTTATCTTCTACTTATATCACTTCTTTTCTTTGCCACAGGACATTTTTTTGCCAGAGGTGACTGGTGGTATTCGCTTGCCAGGAGCTTCAGTCATTGTTGCATTTACTCTTCATTTCATTGGCTACCCGTGCTTAAATGATCTAACCGGGAGCAGAACCTTCAACATGACTTACAAGAGGTTAGAAAACACCCTCATGGCAGTGCTACTTCTTCATCCTCTCATGTTGGACTGAGTCGACTCATCGCTACAGTGACTCACCGTCACCTCTGGATGTACAAAGTGGTATTACAAGCCAGGACAGGCTGGATCTAGCTGGTTAGCAGTTAGCCTGCTAACTTCTGTAGATAGCTCTGCAACCTTATACATAGACATATTTGACGTACCATCAAATCGTTTATTCACATTCTGTTGTTGATTTTAGTTATTGTTGTAAAGTTTTATATTAAGATTTAGACTGCACCTTTACACACCCAACCATGGCCACCTGTTTCCCTATAGGAATAAATATGAAGCAACATACACAATAGGCACACACAATGCCTTGTTGGGGCAATAATTAAGAAGTTTAAAACAACCAGACTTGCAATCAACCTGTCTGCCATGAAAACTTTAATGGAACATTGCAGTGGATATTCTCAGAATGTTTCTAGAACCAATCATTTCCAGCATTGCTATTTCGCAATATACGGATAAAATATAAAATGTACATTATATAGAAGATAGAAAACTATGTTTTGTTCGTAGTGGAATATTTTACTGTATTTCCTTCTATAAGATCCAGTCCACTCCTGCACTACAGTAAAACTGCACAGCAAATAAATAAAGAAGGAAGAGCAAGGCTTATGAGTTCTCTCAGGTATTGAAATAGCTTCATAGTAATTTGTTTTGATTTTGATCACACAGTCTCATCATCTTTGATGAGTTCAGTACGCATCAACTGTTACATGTTAATGGATTCATAATTTAGGCTAATCTATTTTTTATTTTGCCCTGGTGGATCATTTTGTTTGTGATTCTCGGGGATGGACTGCTGAGTGATTTGCCATTGCTCCTTTTTACTACGATTAAAAAGAGAAATGTGATTTTGACTGATTTCGTGAGTGACATTTTTCTCTCCAGAGTGTAAGTAAACTACAACAACACTGGAATGGTTTGTTATATACCGTTTGATCTGCCTCCCATCCCTGTACATCAACACAAAGTCAGGGGTGGACAGTAATGAAGTTTAAGTGATTCTTTCATTACTGTACTTAAGTAGTTTGCGTATCTTTACTCTACTGAAGTATTTTAATTTTGGGCTAATTTGTCTCAGGAGGGTGGCTTCCTTTCAGGAACCCGGCTAAAATCTATTTTAAGGGCTACAATGCTGTGTTCCAAAAACAACACCTTTACTACGACAGTGCTTTTGTGTAATGTACTGTTTTCTCTCGGTTTTCTCTCGGTCTTACTCTTAGTATGACGACCCGCTTGTTTGACATGTGAACACAGATGGAGTGTTGCTTCACATTCTCCCATACAGTGATTTCTCACCCAAGGCTCAAAATGACATCCCCTTGACTGAGGCGGTTTGGCACTTTGCTAACACTTATGCAACAGTGTGTCATTTGACAGATGGCGTAGAATCTTGAGCCTCTTAAATATTATCAGGAGGTTAACTTGGATTCCACTGAATCATATCAAATTACAGTGAATTAGGTCCATGGACATCACTGGCTGACTGTGAAATCTGTTGCCAAAAGGCCAGCGCTGTGTGTAATACGTTATGGCATGCCAGTAAAACAGTACTTAAAGATCATTTTTTCACTGAACCGTCTCTTCTTCACATTGAAACATGCTTCAGTTTGTCACTAAGGCACTAACTCAGTGTTGGCCTATATTTAGTAACTGGACTTATTTTGGGTACATGGCTAAAAAGCTAAAAGTACTGGTGAAAATGTGCTTCCAGAGCTGCATTAAAGCACTTTTCGTGCCAGTGTGACAACCTACTCTGTTTTTTGGGCCAATGTAATTCACACCTCTCATGTTCATGAATAATAATAAAAGTCTGTGTCCAACTGAGATATTATATATAGATCATAAGAAAACTTTCTGGTGTAACTCATCTGATTCTCAGTATCCTTTATGATGAGGGTTAGGAGTAGGTTTATATTATTTACAGTTAGAAAGAAAATGAAGGTGATTTTTTATCAATATTTAGTTGATTGTGTAAGACAAGCATCATCAAACCATCTACAAGTGACTGTCCACCTATAGTGATATGTAAAAATTTTAACACCACTGGTTTTGTTTTATTGATCTTGTAAGTGAAAATAATTCTATTTCACATTTTTCACAGGGCTAAGTCCCCTGCTACATCCCACCCCCTGCTCTGTACACAACATCCCAGAGATATATAGTGCTGAATAAAAGAGAAAAGTTACGGATGCTTAAGGCCTTTCAAGTGATTAAATAATGATAAGGAAACATTTTCAAATGAATTTTGAATTACTTTTATTACATTGTTATTAAAATAATTAAAGTAGTATTTCTTTAGAGCATGAGTTATCTTATTTTCACCTAAAAAAAAAAAGAAAAAACAGGAGTGCCCAAACTTTTGCATCCATCTGTAAAATGCTACTAGGGTCTGGTAAGTATTTTACAGTTATTGAATCTAAAGCTGGGGTCCTTTAATGAAATCCTCAGTGGAGCATCTGATGACCGCTGGCCTGAGGTTGGCAATGACGTAACTGAAAGAGCAGAAAAGGAAAAGTACAAATAAAGGATTGAAGGCAACAGGTTCAATATGGGGTGACCTGGCAAACTGGAATAAGGCCTTAGAGGAAATATGAAACCTTCTGTGCTCAGGCTGACAGGCGCACGACTGGTTGAAGCTAATATTTCCGCAATTAGACTCATCACACAAGTATGTGGATGAATCTCTGATGACTTTAATTCAGTTACCGACGGGGCTGAACTTTGTACCGACTCGGTAATGAGCTCTATGTGGGAGGGTGATGATGTTCTGTGTTCTGCACAGGCTGTAATGGAGTTGTCAGCTGTGGAGACTAACATGGGCATATAATGACACAGAAAATTAAGTCAAAGCCTGTGGTGATGTATAATTGAACCTTTGTAGCACAGCAGTACATCACAGCAAAAGATATGGAGTCAGGACTTTACCTCCCTTTATATTATAAGAATTCCTATGCTGTCTGAGTACCGGGAGAAGAAAATGAGATCTTTTATAAGGCACAAATGTTTTAGGGGCCCAAACAGTAATAATCACAGGGGGAGATGAATCCCTATAGGAGCATGAATCAATGTGAATGGTAGATCACAGTTAACAAGAGCATGTAGGGGGTTGGTAAACTTATTCATAATAAATCGGAGAGTGGGCGGTCAGCATTTAGAGTGTGGGAGACCTGATCAAGGATTTCGCAAGTTTGTAGGCTTCTGATCTTATTTGGAAAAAATAAATATCTGCACCCCCACCATGTTATAAGTTCCATTCACTGATCAATCCTGCACGGTGTGATTCATGTTCCTGAATGGGTTCATGTCGTGGGGTTTCCTTTGAGCACCTCATCATCTGAAATGGCTGTGAACTAAATTCATTTTAATTAAAATGATAGTTCTGCTTCTAAAATCTGATCAGTTGAGTCACATTCACATATAATTGAATTGTAAAAATGTTAGTCATTAAAAATCATACTGTTAATGGAACAACCTTTAAATATTATGTTGCATGGCTCCCGCAGCTCACTGTGTGAAACAGACTGCATGAATGAGGAACTGACAATGTGCACATGGCCAGATGGCTGCACAACGCAGGACCTTACCAATGACTGGCCTGAATGTGATCAGTGCCAAGATAAACGGTTTGTTGTCATTCATCACATGTCTTGAAGGCCTGGTGTCACTCCACCTCCACCACTGCCACAAAATCAGCAGGAACTGTGTGAGAATATTCAAGCTGCATGGAATGGATTATTGCAGGACATTATTTGAATCCAGATGGTGACTCTTTTGTTCCCAGGCAGTATATATGTATATATATACACACAAATGATTTCTGTATTAGTTCTCTGTTCTTCAGATACCAGTGCTGTCACTAGTACATTATATTGTGAAAGCTGTTCATATTTGATTTAGATAGACGATGCTTGGTATTGCTGCTATTTCTCATTAATGGGTTTTGCCCAGGTGCACTTGCTTTCTGGTTATCTCTTAATTACACTCTAGGCTGCCTCTGTCTCTCAGAGGAACAAATCACTCCTTTGTGGGTTTAAAAGGATGATGTTTGTGTATATATGTGCTTATACGTGCGTGTGCGTGAGGAAGAAAAGAGGAAATCTACTCTCTTGAGCAGATTGCAGAGATAATCCAACATCTCTGATAGGGAGTTTATCAAGCTTGGCCCTCAGGGATTTTCACTTGGACATACATCTATATCCCCTATAAAAGAATGGCTATAATCCTTGTTTTCTGCAATACAGTCAATAACACTATCAATTTGAATTGAGCAGAAAACACAGTTATTTAAAAAACACTGACCTGCTAAATCTGTGCTGGAAAAAAAAAATCCATGATTTGAGTAGACTAAAGAGGATCTCATAGATACTGTTACAGGCCTGGGGCAGTATGTAGTGTACTTTCCCGTATTAGCCAGTCTCAGCTACATGCATGTTTATGTCGGTTTTCACTGAGATGTCTGTTGCTGTCTTAATCTGATCTTATCCTTTTTAATCCAATAAAAATGACATATTTGGATTGTGTGTGATATACCACATTGCGTAGTTTAATTAAAAATGAATCCTAATAAATCAGTTGCCCTTTATTTCAGTGGCACTACGTCTATAGCAGTATTGAAACAATTGATGAAATGTGATGCAGACGTAGGCTTTCCCAATGACCTGAATGCTGGTTAATACTGCTATTGCTCAAGTAAAAAGCTTGGCTTCCTCCCACAGCTTTGCAGCGGTAAATGTCACTTTGCGTGTAGAGAATGGAGCTGTAATCCCTGGCTAGAACAGGAGCTTTTAGGCAGACAGGCACATCACCTAAGCACCAGCTCAATCACTTTTATGGGTCCTCTGTTTGTGTTACTCATGTCATGGGGGAGAAGTGGCTGGGAGGTTACAATGTGCGAGAGCCCTGTTGGTGCACTTGTTATTATTTCTTTTTGGTGTCATAACTTTGATCTCAAAGCTGAGGCAGTTTGACACGCATTATGGCCAGAACTGCAGTGGGCAACTGACAACTTTGTTTCAAGTATTCTCTCCATTTTTGCAGGCCCTGCTGGTGTACAATTTGTGTTAGCCAACATCTCCCCGTTTACCTATGGTCACTAGGGCCAACTATAGCCCTCTAGAGACCCTAAGTAAGAATTTTTCTTAGCTGAACTTCCTGGCTAAGTTAAGGTTTACAGATAACATTGGATCCAGGGTAAATATACAAAACAGGGGCATTTCCAGTTCAGCAGTGAGTACAAAAGAGGGGGATACACTTCCAGTTTCATATATTTCACATTGGTTACTGTTGTACAGTAACAAACTATGAAGAAGACCGCCCAACAGAACTGGGTACTAACCTTAAGTAACCTTGGAAACAGAAAGTGTCAGGAAGTCATATTGTAGCTACCAATCATACAGTAATTATGCTAAACTATGGACCACTCAATGAAGAAAATAAATGGTGAGAATTGTCACTATTCTCTTAAAAATATAAAGTTATTTAGCAAAGAGTGTTTCGAAAATAGCAGTTTAAGCAGGGATAAGGCAAGGGTACATTTACCACCAAAGATTCAGCAGTTCTGTGAACTCATAATTCATTTTCATATTAAATAAAAGTGGTAAAACGAGACCTGTGGTTAAAGACCGATCATCAAACTCTAAACACACCCCTAGGCTAGCTCCAGTTCTTGAGTCAAATCTGTAACACTGCCATTATACAACCCTTTGTTTAACTAATTCATGGGTGAGCAGTCCATAAACACTTTATGGGATACCAGTCAGAGTCACTGGGCAAGACTCCTAACAGTGCATTCATCTAAACTTTTACTCCTAAAAGCTTTTTATTTTTGCAGAAAGTTTGTTTTTCTCGAAAACATAATTTTATTTAAAACATTCTGATCTCAGAAAAATGCAATATTTTCCCCTGATTTCTCTTTGATGCCCACAGCCGTTACATCCATTTGTTAAAATCCATCACCGGCTTTCTCAGTTTAATGTAATGAAAGATTTATTAGACATAGCAGGCAGTGAATGATAATTACCACTATTACTGGGCTGCAACTCTGAAAGGGTTAGAAATGGTTGAACATGCTGATACATAAATACATAAATTATCTGTTTTCACAGTGTTTTCAAGCTTAATAAAATAGCTTTTTAAATATATGATTTCCTCATTTTCTCTGCTGCCTAAATCTTATGTGCAGTACTGTAAATAACCAGCCATTTTATCTATGTCTAAATAAAATTACTATTTAATCAGTCAAGTGTATTACATAATCTGATCAAATAGTCTGGCGCAGCACTTTTTCTCTAAAAAGTAAATCTGATTGTAATGAAATGGATTTAGATATTTGAATTCATGGCTAGCTTTGCTTTTATGCCTGCTGGGCTAGCACAGTGTTTTTGTTTATGGAGTAAAAAAGTTATGCGCTTAGTGGTTTGGGGGAACATTGAAAAGCTTCCCTATTCAAATAAATACTTCTAATCCTGACCCTTACCTGTTTCTGCACTCATAACCCCTCTCAGACTATTGTACATCTCGTAATTACGTTATAAGCACAGTGAATGGTAATGGCTGGTCTGTAGAGGAAGCCTATTCTTTCCTAATGTTTGCTGTGTTGGCTGCACTTCAGTCTGTGTTTCATCCTGTCCTGAAGCAGACAAATATTTTGTCTGGCTTTGGTTTAGTGAAAACACAATGAGACAATGTCTTTGACCAGTTGTTGATGCAAAGAGTGCTTTAATTGTGAAGCCAGACCCAACGGTTTTAAAGCCAGGCCAAATATTTTGTTCAGAAAATGGTCTTAGGCCCAGTCTAAAGCTGACAGTTCATTTCAGAGGTGCTAAACATGACGTTTTGGGACAGTCTGACTTGTCACTCTCGCCAAGAAATGAGCCTTTCACGTTCGAAGTTGTCCAACTATTGAGAACCGAAGTGAGAGTAATGGTGTTTTTCCCTCTTCAGTCTGATGTTCTCTTAACTTTCATTGAAATAATACGTTGCATGAGGTGGTCCCAATGGCAGGGACAGATGTGTAGCAGTACAGTTCAGTGGAGCAGAAGACCTTCTTTCCCAGCTTCATCTATCTCTCCCCTTCTTGCCCCCTCCACCCCCTCCCAACCCTATTCTCTTCCCCGCAGCAGCCTCTGGCAAACTCACTTTGCTGCATTGTTTGACAAAATGAGGGAGAGAGATAAAGCACTTACGAAAATGAAGCTCTGTCTAACTCTATTCACTGCTGACTGATTGCATTCAATCACATTTCGTTTGCATGTGTTTCTGGGTCACAATGCATGCACATCCTAATTAAATCCCACAAAAGAGCCTCAGTCAGTCAGCAAACCTAGAATTACTCACTGGTGTCACATAGCAAGCATATATATCCCTTATGCAGTAGCAGCACTTTGCATAACATAATCTGACAATACAATACATGGGGCAATACATGGTGCCTATACAAACTTGAATGTTATGTGTATGGTGCTCTTTACATAGTAGATATTGTGCCTAAGCAAAGCATAATGGAGGTTTGACACAAATATACAACTACTACTACAATTATACAACTGAGAACAAACAGAGACTTTCAAATTACATAGATTTGATGTCTTAATGAGATAAGGCTGTATTTAATATTAAAATGTCAAGCTAAGATGACTTAATGAGGACATATACAGAATGTCAGATATGAAAACATACTAGGGAAATGGCAGGTAAGCAGTTCATAGTAAAGGCCATAGTGTTGCCAACTCCATCTGGCAGCAATGTGGGAGATTTTTCGGCAGGGTGGGGGTATTTCTCTGACAGGGTGATATGTTAGCATGTCGTGAGGAGAAAAGAACTTGTGTATTAGCAGATTCTCATTACCATCCAGTGCTGCTAGTTAATGTTAACTCATTAGCTCCTCTGAAGAGGCAGCTTCTGTTACTTAAACATGCCAATGCTCCATGGCCTTTCTGAATAATAAAACAAATTTTTCATTTCAAATTTCCTCCAGTGTCTATCTAAAAAGAAAAGTCCTTTTTTTACCTTTTTGTTTTTACTTTTATGTTCCCTGTGGTCAACTGACTCTCCATTCATGAACTTTATTATCAATATCAGTCATAATGCACATCCAGACTGAGAGAAGGGTTTGTATTAGGTTGAGGAAAATAATCCAATATTACACATCTGTAAGCGGCTGAATGTTTTTTTAACATTGCTTTCAATTTTAGCTCATTACTACATTCAGAACAGCTTCAACTCTGGAATCTTGCTCTGAATTGCTTACAGCATTTCTATGTAATGGTCAGGAATGTTTGATTTGGCCATTCCAAAACATCGGTTAGGATTATTGTCTTGTTACACTGCCCACATTCTCTTTAGATTCAGTTCATGAACAGATGTACTGACATTGCCCTTTAGCATTTGCTTGTATAATTCAGAATTTATTGTGCTTTTAATGATGACAAGCCATTCTGGCCCAGATGCAGCAAACAGGCCCAAACACCAAAACTACCAATAGCACGTTTACAGGTAGGATAAGGTTCTTATTCAGGAACACAGTGTTTCCTTTCTCCAGATATACTGCTTCTGGCTTTATGTGATCTTCAACAAATTGGACTGGCAGCACTTTTTGAAGAGCAAGGGCTATCTCTTTGTAACCCTGCTATGCACATCTTTGTGATTCAATGTTCTCCTGTTGGTAGTCTTGTGAACATTAAAATAAGACGCAGTGAGACAAACCTTCAGTTGGTTAGGAGTTAGTTCCACTGTGACTGATGGACTATTACACAAGAACTCTTCCCTTGACAACACTTTTGACAATCTTAACAATCTTATTTGCACCATGTATACACAGTCTGTCTTTATAGCCTCTTGAGAATCAAGAACTTGTTTTCAGATATACAAATACAAATACATAAACATAAGTTATGATCCCTTTTCTTTTCTTTCTCAACAGAACAATTACTTACAGCTGACAGAAAACATCTGACTCTAATTTTACCTTCAATTTAACTACTAACCCTACAGGTATGTATATACGTTTGCCACAGACATGTAATATTGGATCATTTTCCTCAATAAATTCCCCAATATTAAATTTAGGTCATAATTATGCAGAAATATTGCTAATAATAGAATTCTAAAGGGTTTTTTTAAGCAGCACTGTGTTTAAAAAGCAATACCAAGAAATACTCCTAGCATTTATGTCAGACATTCGATAAAGTAAATGACATCACATTGATTTAAGAGTCCTTAAAGTACTGGACATTTGTTCCATCCATACTTTTATCATGAAGATATGACAGAAGATCACCTGGAAAAGATATTCCCTATCTACATTTAATTATTCTCAAGCATCAGTAGTAAATGTACTGTAAGTTTGCTGTTTCTGTCATGTCTGCTGGCTCTCCTCTCACCTCCGATCTCCCAGACTCCCATAACCCACCACCTGATGTCATTGTCACATGTCCATCTTTGCCCAATCACACCTCGTTGCCTCGTTCTCAGTCTTCTGAACATTGATTAATTTCACCTGACAATCGTTTAGTCTGTTTGTTTAAATACTTCTCTCTCGCGCTGGCTCATTGCAAAATATTGGCACTCTTTTGCATACTGAGCGTTCGCTTTCTGTTTGATCTTGTTACTCTGGCTTTGACTTAATTTTGATTTTCTGGTTTACTTCTCTCATTTATTCCCTTTGGTACCTCTGCCTGGTCTGATTGTCTGCTTGGTTAGACTCATGCCTGTTTATTGACTCTGACTCAGTTTAGCCCTCTAATTGTTTTTCCTTGTTCTTGGTGTTGCTGTGTTTTGGTACAAACCTGTTTAATAAACTGTGCTTTGCTTTTAGCTCAGCACACGTCACAAAATTTACAAAATGAATCTTTCAGGATTTCAGTATTATTAAGACCACCAACAATTCCATGACTGCCAATGCCAGTATGAGAATTAGGCCAGGAAGGTTCACAGGTTAGGAATTTATGCATTCAATTACAGTCATGCAGCTAATTTGAGTCATGACAGGAGTTCATGACATGAAAGAGAACCTGTGCAGTACAGTCCACAGTCCACCTTCTGAGCAAATTTATAGTAGGAAGCTGTAGCATACAGTTAATACGGCATTTCATTATTGCATGCTTCGTGTTTAAATGATGAATGTCCGCACACGCCACATGGTCAGAGCTGTGACTTAGTGGGGAATATTAAAATAATGACATTTCCTCACAGCTCAATTTGAGAATCAATTTCCCCGCAGCAGTAGGCTAGGTGTTTAGCATTTAGCGCTGAGACAGCCTCTCAGCGGGTGATGGAAGAGCAGGCTCTTGGGGAGCTGACTGAGTCTGCTGAGGTCTGAATGTTTCTGTTTACTTTCTGATCACAGGCAGCCCAGTTATAAATCATTCTAATTCACACCTCAGCAGCAGTGTGGCCTACAGTTGCTCTACTGCAGTAGGCCTAGAGTGGGGTGCTTGCTGCGAATAGGACTACGGCTTGTTGTATCAGGTGTTTCCAGGAATTGTTTTGCTTGATAGGTTTTTGGGACCTGTTTTGTCTCAGAAATGTAGGACTATGCTTCACAAGGCTACCTAGTTACAAGGCTGATGTCTCTTGTTGCGCCGATACAAAACAGTCAAAAAAGCTTAGCTGGCTAAAGCTAACTCAACATAATAAAGGGCTAGCAAGCTAGGCCACCTGTCTGTAGCTGCCTGTTGACTGTTCATTTGTTAATGCTAATGAACATTTTTCATTCATTAGTACATACATTAATGCATTGCTTTAATGGACAGTCTGTTCGATTGTTTCTTTGTTCTTTGCTTCATGCGTTTGCTTGTTCATACGTACATTGATTTGTTCATCCATTCGTTCATTCTATCTGCAGATCTTCTTAACTCCGCCATCACATAAAGGCTATATAATGATTTTAGTCCTGTATGAGAGGTGGAATAGGTTAGGGGTGTTCAACAGAGAGCTGTCAATCAAGCTGTCTATCTACCACGACCACACAGTTCTCAGGTCTGATCAGCATTTTAAGCCATGTTTTATTTTATTTATATCTCAGATTTATTTTTCAAGCTTTGCTGGATGTTATATAGAACATGATTTAGTATTTCAATTACTATTTCAATATTTTACACTAAATTTTCTCTTCTGTTCCAAAATCATCTGTTCATTAATGTCTATTAGTAAAAAGCTGTTCTGACCCTCTTTGAAGCTAGATCAATTAAAATAGACCAGACCTCTGACTCTAGAGCAACAGTGAATAATCCTTAGGTCAGCACTTTGGCCATCACATTCTCTTCTCTTTGATGGACTTGGATTTTAGAGAGTGGCCGCTGTGCATGCTAAAGTAGACGCAGGGCTAAGGTGATGGGCCGTTTAAATACATTACCATTAAGAGGACAGTATTATCTAATGCAAATTCCAAAGTCGGCTCGATCGTTTGTTTGCCAGATAGCTAATGGTGAATAATCAGCTCATTAGAAAATCGTCTCGAACTCCAGCTTTGACAAGAGGCTAATATCCATGCATCGGAGAGACCCTGCCACGCCTTAAAGGTTTCTTCCGTTAGACTCAATCTCTCTTCACCTCAGAGTGAATTTCAGGCAGTGCCCGCTACTTGGTCTTTACTCTTCCAAGCAAATGAACGTATTACAGGAACTAATAAACTCAAATTGTAGTCAGCCTGTGAAATAGCTTAATGACATTTCATTAGTCTGACAAATGCTATCAAGCATGTGTTATTTTCCTGCCACAAGATTCAATCTACTGCTGCTTGAGATGTTTATTCAAGATGTTATGAAGTGTTGAGTTAATTGCAGTATAATGGTGTAATTATAGCCCTTCAGATATAATGGCTGACAGATATAATGGTTGTGTGTGTTTATAAGTGTGTGTGATGGGAGAGAATTCAAGTATTGCAAAATGCAGTAATGGAGTATCTGTATTCAGTCCAAGCTGAGAAAGCAGTAGAATGCAGTTCATTTTAAATATTTAAGAGGATACGGTTAGAAGACCTAACCACTAAATGAAGTAAAAACATACAAACCCTTAAATAAACATTATCAGTGCTTATTTATTAACTGTTTTAATAACAGTCTAAGGCATTTAGCAAATGCAAATGACAGCAGCTTATCAAATGGCTTATTTGCAAAGACTGGAACTCCTCCTAAATCCTGAATAGATTGATAAATCAATGTGCTGCAACAGTTATTTAAATCAATCTGGCCTAACCGGAAGAGATACATATGTTACATACATATCATTAACTGAAAGTTATATAGAAAGTTACATACAAATATACATACAGAATTTACAAGAATTGTGTTATCATCTATTTAATCACAAAATAAATCTAATATTGTAGCATCAGTGCAGGACAGGTAAATCATGATTCTGCTGAAATGTTTTTTTAATTAATCCTTTATTAACACAAGCAGAAAATATGGGGTACTGAACAGCATTAAGAGGTCACCCATTAGCCACATGCTTTACCCTAACATTTACATTTACAGCATTTAGCTGATGCTCCTATCCAGAGCAACTTACAAGGTTGATCATATTACAGGTAGGCCAATGTAATGTTAGGAGTCTTACCCAAGGACTCTTATTGGTGTAGCACAGCATAGTCACCCAGACCGGGATTCGAATCCCATTCTCCCACATGTGGTGTTGACTACTTGGTGGGTAGTGGTGTTATCTGCTGAGCTACACCAACCACCTAACAGTGATCCCACCTCCACCACACTCACCAAAAACACCTACTCCTAACTAAACCCACTTCCTCTCACAGAATAGCACATTAACTTGACATTTTAGCAATGACATTTAACCAACATTTCTTCCTTTTTAAGGGGGTGCATGCCTCCCATGATCCTCCTGGCCTGTTCAGAGACCAGTGCTAGCCAATAGAGTGTGGTTATAATATAAACAAAATCATTAATAGGGAACTTTCTATGTAGAGGTAACTGTTCCAAACCTTAACCCTTACACTTATGATTACTTTGTCTTTAATATAGTGAAGTTAGTTAAGTTTAAATGCTTAGATTTATAATGGGTAAAAGAGCAAGCTTTAGTTTATAGATGGATTTGTACAACATTATAGGGCTTTGTAAAAGCTAAGTAACGACTTATTGTGGTCTATTTCCATTTTCCGTTATTATCATTACATTTATATTAAACCTTTGTGAGATAACATGAGAAGCATAACAGTTATTAATGTACTAAACCTGGTTATTTAATGAGAGGCTAGTGCTGTCGGTCCAGGCGTGATCTTTTTATAACAGTGGGACAACATGAGCTATTTTGGGCTAAATGTGGGTGGGAATGTAGACTTATTAACCAACAGAACAAAGAGAGTGTGAAGTTGGAAGAAACAGATTGTGAAGTTTCCATAGTAATCCAATGTTTTGTAAGGGCAGAGCTAAAAGAAGGGGGCGATGGCACGCTTGTCTTCATCGTTCCAGATTGCGTCTGGCCTTGCAAGGCAAATAATAGGCTTGATTCTGTATGTATACAGAACAACATTAAATGTACACACATTAAATCCAAAAGTATCCAGGCACAAACTTCTGTTTAGTGAGCTGTGTTAAGGTGCACCAATTCCAGACACAGCTGTTCAAAAAGCTTTGCCACTAGCATGGACACTCCAGAGCAGCAAACACATGCTAGCTAGGGGGTATTAATCTCCCAACACTGAGCTGTAGAGCAGTGGAACTGTTTTCCCTAGAGTAATGAAGCTCCATCCAATACCTCTGTGATGACCTGGAGTGAAATTTGTGACACATGGCTAATTATCCAACATAAATACCTGACCTCACTAATACAATGCAATCCATACCTCACAGCAATGTTCCAACCTTTACTGTAAAGCCTTCTCAGGAGTAGAGATTTACTGCTTCAAAGGAGAATCAAACTTCCTATTAATACCCTTGATTTCAGAAGGAACTGAACCATTGTCTACAAACTTTTGGACGTATATTGTAGATACCAGTATTAGGCTATTTACATGAATTACATCAATAAGACTTCAAGCAGTATCAGTGACAAACACTGTACACTAAAACAGTATTGCAAAGCTAAGTTTTTCCCTCTCATGCCACATTTTATGTTATTTGTTATACATTATAACTCACATTTTGTTTAACTTAAATTTCCAGTCCTTACTATTTCTGTATTCTGCTCATCACTATGTGTGAATGTGCATAAAAGTCAGATTTAGAATTCTTGAGTTCCTGTAATTGGTTAGGTAAATGAGTTGCTTTGTTGTTATTAATTTACTTTTGGTTTTTGCTTGCACTGCATGAAGTTATCCTATCTGAATCCCGTGATATTGCTCCACAATTGAGCTTTCAGCATTCCAAGCACTTTTCACATTGAGATTTTCTTCTGATTGTGTACGACTGTGACCGTAGTCGTTATGAAGTGGAAGATGAAAAGCAAGCTTTTGCTGCAGTGGATCTGTAATTCAGGAGTGTCCCTGAAGGCACATGGGGGCTGGCGAGGTGCTGTATAGAAGCAAATATGATGTACGAGCCAGCTGAATTCCTGGAGCCCCCTCAGCGCATTGCGCCGAGCCAACCCTTCACAGTGACTCAGCCTGATACTGCAGAACTCGCACTCTGTTCACAGTCTGCCTACGGCTACTTTATCCTTATAGATAATGCCAATCTTAAAAGTGCCACTGACAAGACTTTCAACAACTCACTCCAGGATGAAGAGCATTTACAGTCATGCTCTGACCTACTGTATATTTTTTGACCTTACCAAATGAATATTGAGCCCAATATAATAACTGTTCTGGGAATTTCCAGCTCTCTATTACAACATTAACAACTCTCAGCGATGAACTGTGACTAATAGTTAGGCCTTCAGTTTGTTCCACAAATATCAATACTTGGTCACAAAATAACGAGAAAACACTAAACTTCAGCTAGTAATACTATGGCATTTCTCACATTTCTAGTGCAGCACCAATCATCTGGCACCCCCTTTTAACAACACCTACCCTCCCCACCCCCCCACACCCCACCCACCTAAAATGGCAGTAAATTACCTATTTACCTAGTAAATTAGAACTTGATGGCAGCAACAACACGCAGTAAAAGTAATACTAGTGGTACTAATAAAAAACAGCTGGACAAGCAATTTGCAACTCAGTCATATGACTTGATTATAAAAAGGGCATTTTAGATAGGCTGAGTCTCGCAGAAGCAAAGACAGATTCACCAATTTGCAAAAAAATTGGTAACCAGCCTCTTTAAAGAAAATTCAGCAACTTCTTTCTTAGAAAACATGTTTGTATGTGCAAGCTCAAAGACAACAGTAACATGTTGCAGCTAACATGCATAATGCAGCTAATGTCCCCTCCTTTCCAGCGTCAAACAACGCAGAAACAATGAATGAGGGGAGTACAGTAAGCTTTGAGTTAAATACAGTTCCTGGTGCCATCCAGTTTAGCAATGCCTCTCTGCTAAATGGTATGTCATATTTGAGAAAATTGCATCGATAGATGTGATGGTTAAAACACTGACCATGCTCTCACTTTTCTGAATGAGACAGTAGAAAAACTGAAAGTCCTCAACACAACGTCAGGCATGCAAACACTGCAAACACTCGAAAAGACCACCCTAACACTGAACAAAGAAAACAAGCAACTGAACCTCAGTCATAAACTCAGGCTCAGACTACATGGGCTAAAGAGAACAACCATCAGGAAGACACTCTCAATCTGGCAAATGAGATTCTTTCTCCGATGTAATTTCACCGAGGTTTGCAGACAAACTGCCAGAGATTTTGGACTTTACCTTCGATGTAAGACGCATAATTAAAAGAAAAGCACTTTTTCAAGAAACGCTTTTTTTGTGATACTGATTCAAAATCTTGAAAAGAAAAATAGGGGGGCCCTATTTTTTGTCATGGTACACACTATTCAGCTGCGGGTGTACTGGAGGCTGTTTACTCTCGGGACAGAAGATGGATTATAATGAATTATAATACATTTAGATTAAACTTCTTTGCAGTGTTAATCGGCACAATCAAGGTCACAGTCATTTGGGTTAAACTAAATTTTTCAGACTCACAAAAGAAAAATATGAATGCTTTTCTGTTGTTAGAAGGAGACTTCTATTATGGTCCATATGATTATATCATTAGATCCCCACCAAAGAACAGTACCTCAAAGGTTCTTAATCTACTCAGCAAATTCCAAGTTATTGATGCCTGATATTTGCTACCCCAATGCTACCCTTACTAATATAACGCATACAATACTGACTTTTACCTTTTAACACGATTCAGCATATTTTAGACACCTCAGCCGATTATTATTTTAATTTCTCTTAAAAATGAGACCATCAATGATTAAAAATAAGAGGATATTAGAAGTTTATTAAAGGCTATATTTGGTGATATATTACAGGTAAAGTTAAACAAAGCGCTGATATACTTAAAAATAAAAGTTTGAACTACAGAACTATCCAGAAATAAAATTGTAGAATAAAACAATAATTGGCATTTGGC
Organism: Prochilodus magdalenae; assembly: GCA_024036415.1. Lineage (NCBI taxonomy): Eukaryota > Metazoa > Chordata > Actinopteri > Characiformes > Prochilodontidae > Prochilodus > Prochilodus magdalenae. The sequence goes on from JAMWET010004438.1 coordinate 1,248,842, forward strand.
TATACAATATGTTAAATTAATAACAACTGCAAATTCTAGAAAATGCCAAGATGTTATGGATAAGCTTAATCTAATATTTTAAAGAGTCACTTAACACAGAAGATTAAACAAATTTTCATGGGCTTCACTGAAACTCACGACCTTTACAAGGAATAAGCTAAAGGTGCCTTATTAGATCCGGAGCAATGTGGTCAGAGGAGAGGGAGAGAAACACTAAATTTTTTATGCCTTAGAATAAATAATAACAAAGGGAGCTCCACATCATCCCTACCTATAAAAAGTAAGATCTGTGTCTCTTTCCAGTATCTCTGTATGTTCCATTCATTTTCTAGTCATCTACTACTATAAATATACCACTACCTCTAAATATGACGATCGTAAACAGTTCTTCACTATTATTTCTGACCAGTTAAATACCTTTGTGTAAAATAACTGTCAATGTCTAAAATCTGTTGAAAACAGGTTCCCCAGGTTCTGATGGTTTATCAGTGAAATTGTATGTACACTTCTGGGACATAATCAGATACCTTAGTTTGAAATGTATGGGGAATGTAATAATAGTAAGGAAATATCCACCAGCATTAAACAAGGGCTTATTGCCTTGATCCCCAAACAAGATAAAGATCTTCTCTCTCTAGATGGAGACTAATTACTTTAGAATATGTGGATTACAAAGTCCTACCCTAGTTTTTGATAAAAACAGGCCTATCTAAAATAATTTATGAAACAGTTTTTTGTCTACAAGACACTTAAGTTCTAATGTCAGATTTGTTCTGGATTTTATGAATTATGCACGCTACTTTGATTCAGATGCTATTATGTTATTTTTAGATTTACACATATGCGTATTTTACGCAGTTAAACATTTGGATTTAGTACAAATTTCATAAATACAGTTGAAATGTCTTATGAAGATATTAATGATTCAGTTATTCTACTGTCTAACACCACAGCAACAGATTTCATATTAAACATGAAGTACGACGGGTTCTGGCATATCACACTTCTTTTTCCTGATAGTTGTTGAGCTATAACGGTTCTGACATCAAGGGTCTATCCTTTTATTAAAGTAAGATCCAGATCTCACAACGTGCCCAACTTTACTTCCGCATAGTAAAGATTTCATTGCTAAAGCTTTGGGGATCCTTCTGGCTTCGGTGTGAAATTCCTTATTCATAAAATAATTCTGAAACCTCATTGGAAAATATTTCCATTAAAAATCAAAAACTTAGTTATCCATATTGCGAAAATCTCTAGATAAAGTCTTGATAACCAAAGTAAAAGGATTATCAAGTTTATAAACCCAACATTATCACTGTTCATTGTCATTCAACTCACCAGACTACATATGGCTTTTTATTCCTTACAATATATTTAAAATGATGGGCAGACTGAAATTCTTCTAATCTAGCAACTTCCCCTCTCCCAGACTCTCTGTGAACTGTAAAAAATTAATGGACACGCATTTTAGCATGAGCTTTGCTTTGTACATAATTTCTCCCCTCACAAAACTAAATTATAGAACAATGAGTTAATCCTGACAAAAACCAGACCACTCTTCTTTAAGAGCTAGCATAATAAAGGCATAGATTCTTTGATGAAAGGAAACTCAAATTCATAACTAAACAGAGTAGTCACTGTTCATAAGGAATTGAATTCTGTTATAAAAGCTTATCTAATGGGAATTATTCATGTAGAGTCGCATGTTATATGAAGATGTTGTTAAGAATGAACACCAGTTCTTAGTGGAATGTGTAAGCTTTCATGACTTAAATTGTGGCAATAGACAGGAATGTGCTTCACTCAAAAAAATTGATCACCAGCAGAAGATATTATTTTGGAATGTGTTAAGCATAGACATGTCTTGGAAAAAAAGCATGGCTTGTACCATATACATTTTGAATACCCTATAAGGCTACAGAACTGCATTGAAGACCCCTCACACTAAATAAACTGCAAATGAGATATTAAAGTAAGGGCATATTGGAGGTGTAATAACAGATCATTTTTGGAATGATATTTTACAGTTAAATAGTAATTATATAAAACGAAAAATGATTTTAATTTATAATTCAAAATAAGGCACTTGGCTATACAATGTGCTAAAGCAATAAAAGCTGCAAAGGCTAGAGAACCACATTAAAGATGCTTCGCAGTATATGCCCTGCAAATGACATAATAACCACATACCAAAGCATATGGGATTTTAGTTGCACCTTCTGTAAAATGGAATGTGAATCTGTGTGCCATCTTTTTGTTGACTTTTTTTTTGTTTAATGTTTCTGGTCAGAATTCCCTTTATTTTTTGCAAAGAGAATGAATAATTACTTTTATGTCATGTGATGTTGTATGCTATTTCTTATGTAGTGCAAATCCAGATATGGAATATATGGTAAATATTTTGATTTCAATGGGTAAATATCCCATCTATTAAAATCTTCACAAGTGCAAAATTTTCACAACAATTCCCAGGTGTCAGATCTTCTAATGAACATTGCCTCTCAAAAAAACTTTTTCCTTAGTAAACAAGAAATGTTTAAAAATTATTTGAATTTTTTGGACTAAATTTGATCTACTAATCACTCTCAGGTGGAATTTAGGTGGAATGGGAATGAAATGCTACCCTAATTTTCACTGAATCCACTGTAGGAGTCTCACTCACAGTTAGCAGACAGGGCTGTAGAGAGGGGGGGCGGGGGGGGGTTGCTTGTTTAACTCCTATATTGCAGATATAATCTCGGGGGTAATATCTGTAGAATTCTGGTGTTTATGGATGTTAGCTTATACATTAGTGCTGAGGCTTAGAGATGCTGCTGTGCTCTTTTTTACTTTCTTGGGCAGAGCAATTATTTATTAAAACTATTTATTATACATTATTAATTTGTTGTGCTAATTTATGGCTTTAGGGTTACTTTAATGAACTTTGGAGACAGTTTTAATTGTGCTTGTCTGTATGACAGGGACTCTTCTATCATGGATTTGAATATTTCCCTTATCAAGCTTGTTCAACTGCCCAGAAAAGCCTATTAGGTGGCTTATGATGAGTCCATATGGTGCTTTTCTTCACTTAACCCTTGCACACTCTATTAACTTGCTAAATTGTGGGGCTTGAAGTAAGAGTCTGTGGAGAATTCTGTCAGTCGGCCATAATTTCTTCCTGTCATAATTTATTTCTTTCATTTAAAGAAAGTTGCATTACTATTTATAATAAAGAAAAACATTATATATATATATATATATATATATATATATATATATATATATATATATACATATGTATATGAGAGGTTTCAGCATTCGACTCTTCTATTTCAATAGCATGATGTATAACTAACAAGAATTGTTTTATTTTATTTAGCAATAAATAAAGCGGTCCTGTACACCAGCTACTTTAGGGAGATAATCATGAGTTCAGGGGAAGGTCAGTCTCAACCATGTCTTCAGTGATCTCCCTTTTGAGGCTGACATGACATTGGAAGTACCTAACGAGCTAAGAATGTGAGAAGATCATGCCTTGGCACTGTCATACAGCACTGTCCATGGTCCTGAATAGGAGTTTAGCATGCCACCCAGTATGTTAGTAGATTACCACTTAACCCCTACTAAGGTGGTACCGTTGTATGCCTGAAATCTAATAATTAAATCAGCTTGTCAGGGAGAAGTAGTGATATTAAGCTCAGGCTACACTGAGCTTTAAAAACACAATCAAGCATTTAAAACACAGAACTACTTTGCTACATTAACTTTTAGGTATTGATTAAACTCAAAATGTATTGCAACCAGTTTACTTTGTCTTTGAACATCCAATCATGTTTCTACAGTGAAGACAAAGACATCTGAGTAAAACACAAGATACAGGTTTTTTTGTGATCAGTTTTTATTATAATTTGTAGAACTGATTAAAGTACAAGTCACACAGTCTCTGCAATAGGAACAAGGACAAGCAAGGGTAGTCCAGAATTATTCTGATGTAATGTGGTGTTCACAGTCACAACTCTTAAATGTGTCTAACAGCATCATACATCTAATCTGTTAACAGTATTTCCCCAATTGCTGATGCAATTGTATCCCATGCCAATACAGTTGCTGGTTTAGCTTTATTCGTTATTGCAGTCGTCTGTTCCAAAAATACAATATCAGGACAGAATAATATCCATTGTTGTTAATGTCTTATGTTAGGAGTAAACCAGTCATGTACAATTGTTTCTTAGCAGCAGTTAAACCAGTTAAATATCAACCTTTACTGAGCTAGAAGCGTCATCATTCCGTAAACAAAGAGAGGGGGTTTTGTTAACTGAAATTTCCAACATATTAAATAATACAGATAATACATGTTTCCAAAATGTACTTATCACAAACAGTACAGTGCCTATTTTAAGTCTTGAGTAGGATGTGGAGTAAGCCCTGTGTATAAACTTAAAACTGATTAACTGATGAACAAGTTTCTTCCAGGTAATATTCAGGTTAGACCATATCCAAACCTTAATTAGGATGAAATCCAAGCTGATCCAATTTCCATTCCCATTTAAATTATATTTTTAGTAAGGAAGATTTATCTAACAAAGAATTATAGATATGTGGTACCAATCCATGTTTATGAACCGGGTGGTTGAGAAATGGGGAGATGAAGTGTCCCATGGCACTCTGTAAGCCTTTATGGCCGATCTGAGTCTGAGGTAAAGGAAATAAAAGGTACCAGTGATAGAAAATGCCTCTCTCAGGTCTGTAAATATACCCAAACCAGAGTTGTTTAACAGATCAAAGGAAACAAAGATTTCCTTTTTCTTCAGAGGAGGACAAATTTAGGGCTGTCCACCAGATACAAAATTATGATTGTGCCACAGTGGAGGAGGAAGGCCCTCCTATAATTTTTTCAGCCAGTGAATATAATGATATTTCCTAATTTGAAGCTTGTTTTCTTAAGTCCCAGAAAAGACCCATATGAACTAAGTCTTGCAGCCTGTGGGGTTTGACCAAGACTCAATGCATCGCCAGGAAGCTTGTAACTAAAGTTCAAAAAGGGGAAAACAGCCCTAAGCTGAAAGGACAAATTATATAGATTTAAATTTCGCGAAGAGAGGCCTTCTGCTCCCGCCCACAATTATAAAATAGCCCAACTTACTATGGCACACTTCCTCCCCACAGGAATTTGAATATCAGAGAATTCACTTCATCAATAAATTTAATTGCAGGAGCATAACATAAACTGCAGAAATTTGTCCTATAAGTGAAATCGTTAATGTTTTCCATCTCTCTAGATGTACACAAATCTTCTGCTTTAAAGAATTATAATTTACTTTTATTATCATAGTAAGCGAAGGATAGATTTTAATTCATAAGCAAGTAAATGAGTTTCTGACAGGAATTACAGGGGGCAGCTGTACTGACCTAGCCATATTATTTAAAGGCATAAAGTTTGACTTGTCCAATTGATTTGATACCCTGAGAGATGGTTGGTGGAGGAATCTATCACTTTGTCCAATGGCTCGTGCAAGAGGCTCCAGACTGAGGCTAAAGAGACTGGGTGAAAGGGGACACCCTTGTTTTGTTCCATGCTCTAATCTTTGATTACCTGTTAGCACAGATGCCATCAGATAATTATAAAGAGCTTTAACCATAGCAATAAATGCAGAGCCAAATCCAAACCTTGCCAGTACCAACCACAGATAGTCCATTTCAACCCTATCATAAGCTTCATGAGCATCTAAGGAGCAGACTGCACATGAGTATGGTAAAAATCAGTGCTATCTAAGATATGTGCAAGTCTTTGTTTGTTATCAGCAATTGAACGCTCCTTTATGAATCTGGTCTGATTGTAATGAATTATTTTATCAATTACAGATTCCATATGCATAGCAAGAACTTTTGCATGTACCTATATGTCACTGCAGATAAGCAAGATAACTACTACATTGTGTAGATCTTTTCTTTTTTTTTAAAAGCAGAGATATCACTGATATGTCCTGGTACCGAAGGCCCCAGAAGGCCCCATCTCATTCCATACAGCCAAATACAGTCCGGGAGGAAAGCCATTTAGCCCTGGGTCTCTTTCTTCTTTTTAATGAGCAGAGTGCATTTCTGAGCTCATCATGGTTCGGAGGTTGGTCAAGCTTATCGCTGTCCTGTTGGGATGATAATGGTAAGTCTAGGGAGGAAAGGAATGTCTTGCATCTGTCCGTGGTGTAAATTAATTCTGTATAATTCTTTAAGTTTTAAAGGACCATTAGTAACATCTCGATTGGTTGTTACTACACCAGCTGCAAGCCTAATTGAGTTGATTTTTGCTTTTGATTTACTTTCCTTTAATTTAAGTGCAAGTAATTTCCTTATTCGCTGCGATTCATAATAAAATCAGCTTTAGACATTATAAAATTCTGCACATAATGCCATGAGTCTGTTCAATTTATCTTCTTATGGGTTGCATAATTGTTCCACAACAAGATACAGTTTTTGAATGAACATTTAAAATTTTAAGGAGAAAAGTTATCGAACATCAACTGGAGCTGTGTAGAAAAAGTAATAGGCCCCTTATTTATATGACTAGGCAAATAAATGACAAGTATGCAAATCACGAACATGCTAATATTTTCTCATGGCACTGTACATCTGAAATTCTGTTCGGAGGCATCACACATTATTCCAGAAAACACATTTTCAGTGCTCTACAGCTCAATATATGGGGCATTTCGAGCTTCTTTAACTGATGGGGCATGACGCTGTCAGGATGATGTCAGTGTTAACCATGACTCTTAGAGCTAGACCTTTAATTCAGCCCATAAACTCCAAAGCTTAGTGAAAAACAGGGTAAAAAGCAATAACACTTAGCATTAATTAACCATTATTAATGTATAACTTCATGTCAGCTAATGCATTACTTCATGTTAGTTAGTCCACACTTAATGGAAAGTGTTACTGGACATTAAATGTTTTATTTGAAGCTAATGACACACATTAACATATAATGCCTTGTATATGGCAGATTTACAGGGACTCTTTTAGTGAAGAACCCTGGCCTAGAGCTGCTATCAGTGTTTTGCATTTCTGACAACTGACTCAAACGTGTTTAGACTATCTAGTGCTTTAGAAAGGCTAAGTTACCAAATGGAATGAATCTTTTATTTTATGAGTGCCTGCCTCACTGTCCATAATGACACACAGAAGAGGAGGCTATAATTTCACATAGACAGTGCAGCAATCTAAGAACGGGCATTCACAGTTTGTGTGTACGGTTGGGTGATCACCACCAGAGAGGACCATACGGCTGAGGTTCTTCTGCATCATTGTGATGTTCTGGATGCCAGCTGCTAGTAGAGTATGTGTTGTGCCTTTAGTGTTGTTGGAGTTAGTAAAAGCAACCACATGGAGGAAAGTTATATCTTTCACTTGGCAGGTGTTTCAGCTTGCTCAACTTGATAACATTTTTAGTACCCTTTATCAGGTGATCTTGCTAACAAGATCCAAGAAGCTGATCTGCAGGATATTATAAATGGCTCAGGTAAGTTTGGCTGCGTACCCATTGCTGACTTGCAGAGACCTGGAGGATGCCAGCAGATACTGCACCAACTCATCTATCATACAGAATGCAACACTGTCAGAGACAAACAGTGCTAGAGAGAGGAAGAGAGAGAGAGGGAGAGAGAGAAAGAGAGAGAGAGAGAGAGAGAGAGAGAGAGAGAGAGAGAGAGATACTACTTTGTTTCTTAGGCAAATGTCTAGTCTATATTAGTTTGTTTGCTTACTGTATTTCTCAGATAGATTTGATGTATTATATCATATTATATTTCTATCTTGTTTTTATTCAAACATTGCTAGTTCTAATATGACTATTTTAATATCAAACTAAAAGTTCAATCAAAGTTTATCTTATCAGACATCTCTATCAGGATCTCAAATTAAATGACACCCATAGTGTACACTGGAGTTGTAGTGTACTATTTACTGTGTAATATTAATTTATAATACTGTAATACTACTAATATTATGTATTAAAACTAATTGCTGTATGCTGGAAAAGTGTACCGTGTATGTACACTCATTCCCCCAGTGTTCTCCATGTTGTCCTATTACCATAGTGTAGTTCTGCAGACTGTAGTCCATCTGTTTCTCTGCACAGCATGTTGGGTCCCCTGTACCCTGTTGGCCAACAATCAGGACCCCTGTTAAAATAGATGTAGTACTGCTCTGCTGAGGAAGTAAGTTATAAGAGAAGTGCTAATTAGTGATTTCCCAGTTTAAGCTGTTTGAGAATGGTTGCTAGGGTATTGCCAGGTGGTTGGCTAAGCTGTTGCTAGGTAGTTTATACAGTATCCCTGGTAGTTGCTATATGGTGGCAGGGATGTTGCTATTGTATCCAAGGTAGTTGTTGAAATGTTGCTAGGTGGTTGCCATGGTATCCCAAGTGGTTGCTAAGGTGTTGCTAGTCTTTTGAGTATAAAACCTTTGGCAACAGAGCATATAGTGATGGAAGCAGTTGCTGTGGTTGCTAGGGTGTTGCTAGGTCACAGTTAAAGCCAAAAGTTTACTAAGTTGTTTCTCAGGGATTTGTATTGTAGTGATTTAAGATGGTTGCAACCCTTCTAGAGCACAACATCTAGAGTTGGTGAGATGGGTAGAAATCCATCGGCTGCAAGATGACAACCTGAAGCACTGTTAAAAAGAACAAGGTGTAATTATTAAACAAAGAAACTGCTGGTGTTCCAAAGCCTGGCTACCAGAAAGTCCAGACCTTAGCATATTTGTTGGATTGTGAGAAACTGACGTTGCAACCAGCCTAAAATTTTGAGACGTGGAAAACAATTACTTGGTGGGGGTGTTGGAGGGTTGGATTGGGGTGGGGGAGGGTGTTCAGAGAGCAAAACTCCTGAAAAAAGAATGGAAAGAAGAAACACTATATTAAATGCAAAAAGCAGACATGCTGAGAAATCTGATTTAGTTGTTATATTTGCAATATAGCTTGAATTTCTTGTTCCAGAGCTGGATTTCATGTTTTCTTGGTTTCTAGTTTTGCTGTATGGATTTGCCCTTGATATAGTTTCTTTATTTAAACTGTGCATGCCTGCTCAGACACTTTTTAATCTTAACATAAATGAGGGAAGCAGGCTGCTCCTTACGGGCCTTTTTGTTTCGACTTGTAGGAGGTGATGTATAACCCCCATATTCACACATACACGATTGAGAAATGCAGGATCCACTTTATTTATGTGCAGGCACTGAATCCTTGTGTTTTCGCATCAAAGGGAGAAGTTTACACACCAGCGCCGGAAGGGTGTGAGCGTGGGTGTGTGTGGGCACTTCTTTGTTGTATTATTGATGGAGGCAGCAGGTAACAAGGGACGAAGGAGTGAGATTTGGCTCCATTAAAAGTAGTCATTAAGTAGGGAACCCTGTGGCAGTAAGATTAATGGCCAATTTCTGTCTAAAAGGTTTCTTGAAGTTGCCCGGGAAGACTTTGTTCTCAGCTAGTCTCAAAGTAAATGTTTTCGACTAATTTATTGGGATCATCAGGGTATTTCCTTTTTTCAGTGTAATTTACATACGACTCCATCTTTCTCTCTTTTTCTCTCTGTATCTCTCATCTGACAGCACCCACATGTGATGAAATGAAATAGGAATGAATGGTGAAAGCAAAACATTGTACACTCCTCATCAGAAGAATAGTGGCACCTAAGAGAAAGTGTCTGATTGAAATGCTATTGGGAAGGAAGATAAAGGTTACCAGGAACAATAAATGATGATAATTTAGACTGATATAGGCAATATTTATTAAACATACAGCAAGTAGTGTCTCTCAGTATGGCACTGGGTGTCTGTTTTTGCTTAAACAACATGTCTCTTTATGGAGCTGTACAGTAACAACAAACCGTTTATTTGGTAGATGACCACAGTGTCTCCACCCATGACTGTTGGTCATCTCCACAAAAACAAAAGATGAACCACCACCATTCGGAGTTACTACATGACAATCTGGCACGACAACATTGCAGTCTTTGCTGACTTTCTGTGCATGTCGTCCTGCATCATACAGCTGTTTTCCAATGGTGCTGGCACTAACAGGATGACTCATGCAGGGTTAGGGTTCACTGCTCGCTGAATGTCAGGAATCATGGCTATTGGGTCAGACAGATACAGTAATAAGGCTAGTCTTGGCTTTGCACATACATGACAAAGTAAAACTTGAATTGTTTGCATGTCTCACAATGTCAAACCTACCCACAAAGTTTCATTCCTGTTGGTTGATTCCTTCTGGGTGCCACTATATTTGTAAAAAGAAGTAGCCGATATATTTTAATGTGAAAAAACAAATGAAAAACACTTTTTTCCTGACAAATAACAAACAACATGATACGGTTGCAATGTCAGCAGTGAGTGATTTTAGAACAGACCACTTACATTCACAAAAGTATCTTTTAAGTGCCTTTCGCCCAGTGAGCACTGGGATAGGCTCCAGCAACCCCCACTACGCAGAAGGATGAGCTACTTAGAAGATGAATGATGAATGAATAAATTTACTTTTACAGGCATTTCAAGCAATGTATCTCTTGCAGTCACAAATAACTGCATTTGAGTAGTAATTTGAGGAGTAATTATTTAGCAAACCAGCTAAATTTGTTTAAGAATGTTTTGCATCATATATTTAATTATTTTTTCTTGCAGTCATAAATACCTGTATGCATTTATCAAAACAGTTTTCTCTTATGAGTTATTGTAAAACTGACCATTTGTAATCACTTAAGCATGTTTTAAGGACCATATGTTCTTGCTAACAGTCAAAAAGACTTTTTACTCAAAGCGGTTTCTTACAGCATCCAACAACAGTGATTTTATAATACAACCCCAAAATTCAGCTTTCCAGCTGATATAAGATAAAGCTGGTCCAGACGAGGAATTCAGCAAGAAATCAAGCGGTACATTTGTACATGCCACTGCAAAGATGATATCTCCTGGCTTTCCGTCAGGCCTCAGTGACCTCCTCGCCCTCCCTGAGTGCAGCCTCGCTGGAGTGTCCGGTGCCAGGGCTAAAGCCATTTGGTGTTGGCTGCTGCTCTGAAGATTAAAGCCCATTAAAGTCATGCTCTACAACCCAGGCCGCAGCGCCGACGGCAGATGGCAATGCCTCCCGAACACTGTAAGTCAGTAGGGGCCTCATTGCTATTCATGAAGCAAAAAAAAAAAAAAAAAAAAAGACATGCCAAATGAAAGACGACAGGATTACTGCAAGAGAGTTTTCTTTAGTGCTTTCAAGCAAATATTCTTTATGCACGGCTGCAGAGCAACATAAGATGAAAATGAATGGCAGTTAGGATTATAACAGGCAGATGATACCTTCGTTGCATTAAGCAGAGGAGGATGACTTGGTTCTCTGCTTATTAAATATTGGCTGCAAAACCTAAATCGATGCAGTGTCTTTGTAGCATCGCTACAGATATAAAATGTGCTTTGTGTGCCTTTTTTGTGATTGATTGTTAAATAACGGCTTATTCAATGGAGTTTTTGTATGAGGGCATGAGGGAGAGAGAGAGCGCTTGGTCCTGATGGAGAGGACTGATTGATGAGGTAGGAGGGGGGAGAGAGAGAGCAGAAATGGGAGATTAAAGTAGCAGCACAGGATTAGAGAGCAGGTTTTAATGATGCAAATGGAACTGGTAATACTGTGAAGAGGAGAGTCTTCTTCATTATACTAGATCTTAGCTCTCTCCGACACTCTCTCTCCCATGAATACAAAGGTCTATGAAACCACCAGACTGTGGCAGAGGTCCTTTCTTTGAGTGGGGTGGGGTGGGTAACACACAATTCACAAATTCATATAATTAATGGATCTACATCCAGTTACAAAGGCATTAATCCTGCCTCTCTACTAGACTGAGATGTAGCCTGTCAACATTTTCTTAATGTCATTTTTAAGAATTAAAATTCTAGGGCCAGTGATTAAGCTTGCTGATAGTAAAAGCTGCTGTTACATAATATTGTGTGGCAGAGAGAAATAATTTGTGACCATTAAAATCTCTGCCGTAAATTGTATCTATTTGTAGCAAATCATGACCATAGTCATCTCACATTATACACGGCAAGATATATAATTGGTCTCTGAGTGACATGAAACAGGGTTTGGACCCCGAGGGGTCTTGTTAGATCCCTAATGATAGGGAATATGCTAGTATGTGAGCCAAAGAAGTTTAGAAATCTGAAAAAGTTCTTGCAGAGTGGGCAGCTTGTGAGGTACAAATGAATTCTCGCTTCATAAGATCTAAGACACAATCCAAGAACTGACATGGCTGCTGAATTTTAAGATGACATGCGGCAGAACAATTAGATGCAAATAGTTTGCGGACTTCTGAAGGTGCTTTTGATGCTCTGTGTCAGCAAAAAAAATTATAGAAAAACAAAGTGAATGCTCTATATTCAGTTCAAAAGATCCTGACTCAGCAGTCACCGTTTATCCAATGGATTTCTTGACTTTGTTACCATTAGTGTTTGAAGGCTCGAGGTTGGGTGATGGACCCAGATGGAACAGTGATGCCTAGCCAGTCCAGGTTTTTTTCTCAGTTTACTTCAGCGCTCTGTATACCTGAACCTGGTGAGAAGTGTGTGAAAAGAATCCTAATTCCACCATTTGGAGTTGTCTAGAGAAGGATGGACTCTCCCTTTGAATCTTTTTTGCCCTTTTCGAGCAAGCTAAAGGAGACAGTGGCAAGGAAAAACTCCCTAAGGGCATGTGAAAGATGCACTAAAGACATGGCTGCTTGTTAGAGGAAATGGTTAAGGGGAAAATTTAAATTCCACTTATGCCAGATGTAGTCACTTGAGATGTTTCTGGTGTCCAAATTTTGGTTCTCTAGATTAGCGCTGGTGCCACAAGCCCAGCCTTAATATCACAGAGAAATCAATGGCCTGATGCCTAACCAGGTGTTTGCTAGGTTGCACAGCATAAATAATCTGGTTTAGGACACAGTGTGTCTTTCTGTGAATGATAAAAATGAAAACAACTGTGTAGCTGCACATTATTTTAAGCCTTATTTTAGTATATTAATCCTACCAGTGGAGGTCTAGCCATGTAACAAGTGTGTTATTTGACTGGCCAGTAAGTTATAGGATAAGGGAACTTTGTAATATCCTTATATAACCTCGATCAGAACATCATTGTGTTTGGACATTTATATCAGCATTATACTACAGGTGTCACACTTCATGACAATAACAACACAACATGCATGCGTGGCATATAGACAAGCAGCTATTAATGTGGATTCGTTTAACTTGGGTTCAGCCAAATGCCGTCTAACAAGACATGCTGCTTTGCAAGAGGAGCTTTCGAGAGATTTCATTTGCCTGCTTCTTGTAATTTGGCCATCACCAAAAAATGCTGTGTATTTCTTGCCATAAATTTGAGGATTAAGGGTCAAATGGAGCTCCATTTTAGCTGAATGGCTTGTCTTCAGGTAACAAAAAGAAGTTTAAGGTAAGCAGTTGTGCATTAGAGCAGAACTGTAACACTTACAAACCTAGCAGATTCATACAGATTAAATTACAGAGGTCATCTGTAATCATTCAAATTTGTTCAGTTCAAATACCTGTTGTACCCAAGTAAAACTAATCCTGCTTGAATCAGCATTAAAATCTATTTGAGCAGGATAAGTTTTACCAGAGGAGGCCAGGTAAGAAAGGTGGATAAAGGATCTCTGTAATTATTCAAATAGTAAAATAGTCCGGATCAAAACATCATTGTGCAGGCATTTACATTAGCATTACACAAGAGACACACATTTGGCTCAAAATGGGTTCATTTGACTTACCAAATAGTGCCTATCAAGATGTGCTACCAAGCAAGAGGTGCTTTCAAGATATTTCATTTTTGTTCTCATTGTAATGCAGCCATATCCAAACATGCTGTGTAGTTCTTGTCATGAACTTGAGAATTAGCTTTGTTTAGCTGACAGCCTTGTCTTTAGGGCTTGTATTCTTATTCTAATTTTTTTTAAGAGAAGTCCACAGTATGGGAATTCTCCACCAGGAAACCCTGTTCTAAACCACATCAACAAGTCTGCATTATCTTATTAGAGAGCTTGATGTGATTTGAACAGACTGAGAGAAGTTCTGGGTATGTGTTAGCTAGTTATTAGCTACATGTCCTGGTTGCTCAACTACAACTGGGGTACGTAGAAGACGGCAATAACAATAAAACCACCTACTGGTATCTACAGTACACTCACTATCAATTTTATCAGCTCCACTTACTATATAGGAGCACCTTGTAGTTCTACAGGTACATAATGTAGTCCATCTGATTCTCCGTATATGTTGTTATCCCCCTTTTACTCTGTTCTTTAACAGTCAGGACCCCCACAGAGCATGATGTGAGTGGGAGGATCAGACACTCCAACCTTGCTGGTCTACCTTGTAGATGTAAAATCAGATACGATAGCTCATCTACTGCTGCATTGTTTGTGTTGGTCATCTTCTAGTCTTCTGTCAATGGTCACAGGACGCTGCCCACAGGATGCTGCTGGCTGGATAGTTTTGGTTGGTGGACTATTCTCAGTCCAGCGGTGACACTGAGGTGCTTAAAAGCTCCAGCTGCACTGCTGTGTCTGATCCACTCACACCATGACAACACACACTAACACACCACCACCACACTGCAAATTTTTGTCTTCTTACCAAGATTTAAAATCTTACATTAGGAAATTTAAGATTGATTATCTTGTTTCAAGAGTTATTCACTAGTTTCTTACATTTGGTCCCATGGTATAGTCTTAAATTCATCATGAATGTGTCTATCTTATCTTATTTAGTCAAGAAATCTTAAATTTAGTATATTATTGGTAAAACAAGTAAAAAATACCTTAGGAATCCATTTATACTCTTTTATTCCACAATACAAAACTAATTTCAAGATTTAGCCACACAAACTGAGTTTGATTCATACATTACATTTCTTGATTTAAGTTCAATTTCTTTATTTGAGAATAATTCACAGTTACATTTGTAAACTTTTTTTCATTTGCAAACATTTTTATATATTATTATAAAATTAGAAGAACAAAGTAAGCAAACCAACAAAAGTTTGGCTTTGACCACTTTTCAACAGTGGAATTGGATCAGCAAAACAAACAGCCTACAACTGGCCAATACTGACCTAGCTACAGCAAACTAATGTACAGTATGAGGACATCTAACTCAGAGCTCATTATACATCCCCAGGGCCGTTCCTATGTACAAGGACATCACAGAGAGTATATTTTATTGGCACAAACACACTATCCTTAAAATTTACTGGAAAATATGAGGTGTGATCTAAAAGCTCATGCACCAATTCTGTCGCCTGGGCAATAGCAGGAACTGCAACTTCATATGCCAACAAATTGTTATCAAAATGCAATGTTTCATAACGCTGATACTCAAAAGCAACAAAAGAAGAATCTACTAAAAAGATGTCTTTCACCAGTCCAAACACAGGCAAAGTATCATTCACATCTGCAATAATCAGAGATTTCCCACTGATGTATTTATTTCCATTGAGAATTAGCCACTTCACAGAGACAACAGATTGACTGATGTCCATATTAAGAAAATCTCTAAATTTGGCCTTAACATAATCAGTATTTGAAATATCAGTAACAGGCCCCAATTCTCTCTCGGTTGCAAAAATGGGATGTTCAATGCCAATTTCATTTTGACAACATTCAAGAAATTGATTATGTTTGGCAAGTGACTTACACACATTTTTAAAATTCAACTTTGGAGCCCACTGTTTGAAATAACTGTGCTTGGCCTCAAACCGCATGCACATCGTTCTTATTAAAGGACCAAGGGATTGAATTTGACTGGGCAAATGCAACATGTAATGTTGCTTGGGTATTACATTAGTTTCGGGAAATAAATGTTTGAACTGACTAAGGTGTTCTTCAATCATAAGTTTAAGCCGTATTACTGTCTGTAAAGAAATAATAGGAGCAAGAACAATCTGTACAATTTCAATCAGCTTAACAATAAATGTAACATACTCATCGTCCAAGTCATACAGAATAAAAGGTAATACTTTTAACAGTATTAACATTTGCCCACATGATTGTTTCAATTTGTTGTCACTTGCTGTCAAAATGCTGACACTAACAGGGCAAGGTTTATCACGTATATCAAGAGGCGAGTAAGGAAAATTCTGAATGGCTGAATTGAACACATCTAATTCTAGATTACCTGACAGTATAAGACGTTTTAACACAAGCTTCATTTCCATTGGTGCAACACCTTCAAAAATGACATGCATTATGTCCTGTGGAGTTTGCCTGATTAGGTCAAATGCAGGAACATCAATAAGTCTGCTTTTTCTATTAATTCCGTAAGTAGTTTTGAGGGAGGCCTTTAAAGTATCTGTGCTTGCCTTGTCTATTTCAAGACATTGCCTAATATGCCTTTCTAGTGTTCTTCTGACAAAATTATTCTCATCAAAATGTATTTGCATATCCTCAAAGGTGCATTCACAGTGTCTGCACTTGCTATAGGCAAAGCCAACCCCTTCTTTAAAGCCAGCAAGCTCATGTTGAGCAAGCGTATCTCCACATACTGCTATCACAGCTCCAAACAAGTCCATTTCACCATGTGGTGTTTCAACCTTGACACCGTTATAAAGCAGAATAAGATCTTTTATAATTCTTTGTAAAATAACATCTATACCCCATTTAGAAACATCAACAGATTTTGCAATAGCAAGGAGTCGTATTGCTGCTAACTTGGACCTAAATTTTGGATCAATATTACCTAAACTGTAGTAAACCATTAACAACTTATTTGAAGAAGTATGGGGCCCTAGAGGGTTACATATTTCAATCTCGTCTGAGTACAAAATGATCTGCAAAGCATTAGGCCTCACAGAATATAAAGGATGAGATGTAAAAAGAGACCCATCTGAAAAGTCATACAAGAATCCCTCTCTGCTTCTCTGTGGTACAGTGTTCAACATGGAGAAAATTCTGGAATTGGTCAGTAGCTGCTTTAGACTTTCAATTAGTGGTACATAGTAAAAACTTTTGTTTCTTATGGCCATAACCTTTGAACTACCTTGCTTTACCAAACAAATCTTCTGAGAGACAACTACTTCCTCTGGGCAGACTGGACTGAAGAGTTCACAAATAGTCCTATTCTGTCCATATGCTGTGGTTGAGAAAGGATCTTCGAAAGTATCAATAGTATTCAGAATCTCATTTTGAAGCTGAGTGGTTGTCTCTGGATGTCTGTCAAAAACTCTTCTCATTCTTATCCTTAATGTATCCAAGAGAGTTGCTTGGTACTGTTGCACCCCTCCAATGACTCTGTTGACGGTCCTCTGTGAAAAGTCATAAATTGGGCTTAATTTTTACTAATATAATGTCATGACATCACAGAATTAAATGCAACACATTCTGATGCATTAGAATTAGCCTACTTTACAATTAGGCTATCAGTTTATCAATTATTATTACATTCACTCTTTCTACATGCACTTTTTAAGTAAAACTGACCTGTGACAGATGGCATTCTTCCCGGACACTGATTGCAAAAGCTGCCGCAGACTTGCCAATATCCGGTTCGGTCACAGATGTTCCAGCTCCATTATTTTCCTTTCATGAATAAAATCGAATATCTCAGTCATAACAAATGCACTCAAATCCATAATACAAATTAAATTTCAAATTAAGTTTCATAGCCTACAATACATTTTATAGCATACATTTTGACTTCCATACAGAATTTCCATACAGAAATCATAAATCTGCCTCATGGATTAAAATTAACTTTAAAAAATTAATTTAAATCAAAACTTACCTGAATACAAGAATGGGAATCAGGAGGAGTTTCCATACAAGTTTCAATTTGACTGCCGTGTGACTGTTCCTCCGCAAAGTACGTTCTTGCAGGAGTAGCGGCTTCAGAAAAAATAGATGCACCAAAGTTCTCTGACCCAAGTGCAGCTGAAGTAGGTGTTGTCCCCCATGCCATTGGTGGGCATCCGGTCGCCAAATACAAAGGGTGTGTTCGTTTAAGATGGCGATAAAATGAGTTGTAAACTCTAAAATCTTGTTCACAACCATCAATTCCACACAGAACCCAAAAATCATGACTACGGCTATGCGTGACATTTATGTGGCTGAGGAGCGATTTTATACTTAACGCAACAAAAACGAAACAGATCATACACCGCCACACTGCCATGACTCACTCCAGTAGTCTTTATTAGGCTCGTTTTGGTGCTTGTCTGTGGGCTTGGTTACACCTGTGCCTCCTATTTGCTAACCAGAAATATGAATTCCCTTCAAGACTTTTTTACAACAACTTATGTCGTACAATTTTGTATATGAGAAAATATTTGCACATGCTGCTCACGCCTCGGCTCTATCACCTGCTCTCCGCTCACCGTCACATCAAAATGACGTCAGATGTACAAATCGAAGAGATTTGGCGCCTAATACATTTTGGAAAAAAGCAGCAGTGTTCAACAGAAGCCGTCTGAAAAGTGCACTTCGGGGTAAGCACGGATTTAACATTATGTTCACGATATATTTGGTATAGTATATTGTATGTTACAGCATTGTATACATTTGTTCCGATATTATTTAATATTTTTAATATTTTACCTGCTCTCCTAGCTTGCAGACTGAGGAGCTTAACGTTAAACGAAAACTAGTCATAGTCAGCAAGTCTACACTACTAAGCTAATGTTTTTGCTAGGTAGCATTAGCCAACTTATCTATGTTTTGTCCTCAGATATCGGCTCACATTTGAGAACAGCGATAGAGAGAAAAGCCACTTTCTTCGGTATGGATGATTTAGACGAGACTACACTGTCGGTGCTACGGGGTAAGTTGTGTTTAAACTAGACTATTTCAAAGCATGGTGTCAGTTTGTACATTAATGGAATCATGTGCAGATGGAGAAACGCCAAGTTCACAAGCTAACACGTTAGCATTTCAGAAAAGTGTTGGATAAACCTAAATTAAATAGTTGGCAATTCTAAGAAATTCCTGTTAAGTTAGGGGTTATTTGCTGATCAGAATGGACGATGTGTTAGAATTATTCGTGCATTCATCTCGTTTTGTATGTATTTTAAAACGATGTTTGCCGGGTTTTTTTTTTTTTCAGTTAGGCTAGTCATGCTGCTAGCAAATATCCATATATATGTACAGTTGTAGGCTATGTTTCAATGAAAAATTCGTACCAAAACATATGTGATGTGATACTAATGCCAGGCGTGTTACTGATATTTTTAAAGCTGCAAATATTGATGAGGAGGTTCTGAAAACCCTAAGTCGGGAAGATTTGAAAGACCTCTTTCCTGGACCAGAGAATTTTCTGAAGAGGAAGAAATTATGGGACATGATTGGTCCAAAGGTAATGCGTCTGTGGAGGAACTCAAGAGATTTATGGAAAGCATAAAATTTGATTTTATTTTAAAGAATGTTTTGTGTGTGTTGTAATTCGTATAGGATGGTGATCCTGATCAAGACCGAGGAAGTGGGAATGTGTCAGCTACCTGTGCAGTGTTGACAAGCCAGCCTCCGACCTCTACCCCTGTTCATGAAATCACAGCCAAAACGGTGAAACTGCCAGACCCACCAGAGTATGTAGTGTACACTGACTCAGAGTTGGACATGGTGCGCAGCCAGTATTTTGATTTGCTCCGCAATGGAAAGGAAAAAGTTTGCAAGATGTCAAAGGAGCTAAGTTGTAGGCTCATCAGAAACACAATCACCAGCATGGTTGCCATCCTGCGTGCTAGTCCTCTGGGAAAAGAGGAAAGATACCCCTCAAAACATGAGCTGAGAGCAATGTCACAGAAGATCGTTGACTATTACCCTATGCTACGTGACACTTCAGATCTGCCATATGTAAGTTATTTTGCATCTAAACCATTTAAGGGCTTGGTGGATGACATAGCGGCTTAACTTATCTTAACTTTCCTTTGCCACAGCTGACGATTTACTCTAAAATGTATAAACGAGTGCAAAATATGAAGTCTCCAAGAAAGAGGCAGGGCCCAAAGCCACAAAGAGGGTCCGCAAAGAGATCACTCTTTGAAACAAGTACAGAAGAAGAAGGTACTGCAAGTTCTTCAGCTTCAACTGCTTCAACTGTCATTCTTCCAGAGAGCGATGTCAGCAATGATGACTTAAGTCCAGGTAATACTGCATTCGGTATTGTTTGTTTTTATTTTGTGCGTGTGTGTTTTCCCTTGGATTTATATTTTTGTTAAAGAGCTTACTTTTACACTGGCACTTTGAATATTTACCAATGAGTTTTATTTATTTATTTATTTATTTTCCCTGTTCTTTGGCTGATCAAGAAAATATATTTAGAAATTGTCTGAACTCTATTGTTGTATTTTAGAACATCAGGACAGTCTGAAAATGCAGGCAAGGCACTACAAAACACTCTTCAATATGTACAGCAAACCCAACTCAAAACCCAACCCAAGTGATGTTGCTCAAATTTTGGACCTTGAGTTTGATGCAAGGCGGGCCTTCATTGACTCAAGTGTGTTGAAGGAGGAAGACAGGATTGCGAAGATATTTGAAGCATATCCATGTTTCAAAGACCCTCAAAATGTAAGTTTCATATCTCACCCTTTTTGTGTGCTTGTTTCTGTATAATGATATCAGCTGCACTAAATGCACAATTTTATCCTAGGCAATGGATGAGCTGCGTCGCATCTTGGGTGGCACCAACCCCAAATACATTGATGAAACAAAGAAAAAATGGGAAAACTTCTGTGCCAATGTCCAGTTCTATGGTGTGTGGAAGAAAGTCCTGAAACCCCCTATACCCTTGAATATGCATGATGGTATGTTGCAGTTTTATTCCAAATCTGAACTCTGCAAAACTACTATAATCCTTCAGCTTCCAATTTGTGTCTGCAGGACCTCTGATACACAGGTGTTTTTAATTATTTAAAATAATTTATCTAGTTATGCCTCTTCCAGCGGATTTCACCATTGCTATTTTGACTGGTCTCCCATCACTATTTCCCTCACCAACTTCGCCACCAAAACGGCTTGGGAATCCCAGTGAAGCACTTTTGCATGTCCTTCAGGTGAGGTTATTGTGCATTTCAGTTACTATATTGATTTTTCTCTTAACTTCTTCAGACATTTACAATTTTTTTCTTTTTCTTTTAAATTAAAGGCAAGGGAGGATCCATCGCTTTACTTGGAGAAGCGTCCTCTCACCAGTCCAGTGTTACTGTTTGATGGAAAGGTCTGCATCCTTGCCGTGGGAAACGTACCTGTAAGCACCATACCAAAGGAGGAGTTCTTTGATGGGATGTTGATGTTAATGGCATACTACTACACGATGCACCTGACGTACCCAAAATGTGTTGCAACCCTCCTCTCGGTCATTCAAACTGAGGTACTGTGTGATGCGATCCATGATCGAGATGCTACAGGTTCATATAAGAGGGCAATGGCGGAGTGGAAATCATTTATTGAGAAGTAGTTGCACATGGCCACATGGAGTTTTTTTGTTTTTGTTTACTAGTTTACTAGTGGGGAAACTCATGTTCAAATGCAGTTGTTCACTGTCTATTTAAACCCCCCTCCCCTCCCATGTCTCTCTCTGTCAATCTTTTTCTTTCCCTCTTCTCTCTTTCTCACACATTCTTTCTTTCTACTCTCTCACACTCACTCCTCCCTCACCTACCCACAAACAAGTGGTTTAATAATCAAGCATTCACAAAGTGGAAATCCTTTACTGAGATGTAGTTGCATAACTTGGTCTATCTTGCTGTTTGCTCAGTATACTGAGATGTATCTTCATTCCATGTTCTTGGGAAGTTGACTGTACTAGTGGTAAGGTGATGTTGTGCAGTTGTTCACTGTCAATTGCTGCAAAGTACTGTGTACTTCAATTGTTTAGTGTGTATTAAACAAGTGTTTGATAGTTTTACAGTACTGTCAATAAATGTTGACAGAATTTTCACTTGTTTTGGTGGTGATTTACTTATGGGTTTCCTGTTTTAATATTTAATATGTAATATATGTAAGACATTAATATGTAAGATTAAAACCTAGATTTAAGTCAAATGTGGTTTTTAAGAGTACCTGTTTCAAGATGAGACAACTTGTTTGAAGTAGTCATACTACCCTAGTACTAAGTATTTTACACTTAAACTTAAAAACCTATATTAAGAATTCCAAAAACTAAATAAGTATTATTTGCTCATATTCAGAATATTATACTTGTTACTGTGGTCTAGCAAATCTGTTTTCAAGTAATTTTATCTAAAAATGAGTATTTTTGACTTATTTTAAGCTCTCTGTAGCCGGTCAGAGCAATCTAATTTCAAGACTTGAACAAACTTATTTTGAGAATTCTTGTCAAGTAAAATTATCTTGCTGCACGGACAGATAATTTGACTAGTATTGATTAACTTTATGCTTGAATTAAGTATTTTTTTCTTATATTTTAACTAGCCTTTTTCATGTAATGGATGCCGCAACACCAAATTTCCTTTTGCTAAGCGTCTGGAAATAGTCTGGTCAGAGACAGTGTTTAATAAAAGTAGCACCTATGTCTGAATAGTGGAAACTGTGAGAGTTGCTTGCGCTTGTTGGTGGATCAAACATCCTCTCTACTGGTGGTCTGCCTGGGCTGTCTGTTTGTTGTGAGTGCATGGCCTAACATAACCAGACCACACTTTTAATCATTTACATAGCTGCCTGTGACATACTGTTTGCAGAGTTTGATAGCATTTTGATATTTCTATCTGTGTTATTATTTTGTCAATGAGTTTGTATACATATACAATTTCTTTTTTTTTGCCAAGCTCTTCATTAAAGGGTCTGTATTTCTGCAAAGCTGCTTTGGCATAATGTATATTGTAAAAAAGATCCTTTCAGCCTGCTAAATGATTGCACGAAAACAACTGATACGATCAATACGCTGATTATGTCTTCTACGTACAGTTAGCATGTGAGAAAGTGCAAGGTACATAAAGTACATCCACATACTATTCGTCTTAGGCTGTGCATTATTGATTGTGTGTGTGAAAATTGCTCAATACCGTGCTCGTCTTCTGAAGCAGGCCGCTGATTGATGGTATTTTTCTCTAACGATGGGAGACCAGCCAGCATACTAATATAAACCGAGGCTTGAAGCCCATCATGGAAGAAACAAGCTGATGAGGCAATAGTCACTGATGAGTTGCAGTATCGGACTAGGACGATGGATCTTGCAATAGATTGACCGTCAGAGATGGGAAAGTTCACATTCTCTGAGGCGCTTGGAAAGGAATCAGAAAGTGCCTCTCCGCCAGCCTCAAAAGGAATTCTTTTTGGTACTTTTGAGTTACTGAACAGCCTTCTCCTGGGAGTGGTCCTCATGCACTGAGCTTGAAACTTGCCTGTGGCTCTTAACCTCAAGTTCTTCTTCTCCAGCAGCGAGGAACAGACGAAGCTTCTTACTACGTGATGTTCTGCAGACTTTCTGTTGGACTTCCATGTACCCAAAATGTACAAATAAACAGAAGAACTCATAGAGCAAGTTTTTGAAAAGGGGGTTTAGACCTGCAGGGGTTTTGATTTTGACATATGGCCTTTCCATAATTAAGATGGAAAGAGGTTGTGAGGGCAGTATCTGTTGTTGTTCAGGCAAACAGATGACTGTGAAAGAACCTGAATACATTTGTGTAATCAAATAAGCAGCATTTGGCAAAGTTAACCACATTTGTAGCATAGTATACATATAGTAAACATGGCTAGGCCAATTACTGTCTCTTCTTCCTGTCTTGGGGGAAGTGAAATAATGAGCCTCCATCAATCGCTTTGCAGGGAGATAATGAGTTGCATCAATTACTCTGCTGTGAATGATCACACAAAAATCAAGGTTGATCGATCCAACCACTGCAGACTCTCACTCTCTGAGAGATTTAAAAATCCTCTGCATTCCAAAATATTATTCTAATATCATATAAAAGTGGTATTATTTTCAGAAATGTAACAATGCCCCTTCTGCTATGACAGCACCATCTTATAATCAATAGATTCTGGAGTTTTAATGGTAGACTTTTAGTTAGACAGTGTGCTGAGCAACAGAGTTTATAAAGACCACCATTTGTACAATGCTCATGTGACAAATTTAATCAGGTCGATGTACATGCAGACATTTAATAGCACTTTAAATATATTTGCCTTATTTAGCTTCTTTGCCACGATACTACCATCTACTCAGCTGTCGGCGATGATTTGCAATCAGCGAATGCCAGTCAGAATGGAGCACAATCAGCACAATGTCAGTCATCCCTCCCATCCCCTCCTCCCCTAATACCCCAACCCCTTCTGAAAGTAAGAAATTAATGTCGCTACCTAGTATCATAATTTGTTTTTAAAAAATCATGACCTTCAAGGATTTACTAACTTGTAGTATCAATTAGTGAGGCAGTCTCGCAAACCAGACCCAGTACAGCAAAGTTAACTAACTTCAGTCTTTCTACAGCCTCTGATGATTGCATCTGCAAACTTGTTGTTTTAGTGGGTTAAAGAGATTTTGATCTCAGCTCAATAGTTATTGTAACTGATGAAAGACTTCACCAGTGAAGAACATGTAGAATTTAAAGATTATGGGTGGTTCTGCCACCCATACAAAAGCACTGTCTCTCCTGACTATGAGGAAAGTGGTATCTGTCCCCGACGAGCAAATGACAATAGGTTTGCACTTGCTTAAGCATGTGTTCGCTACTGTTGCATGAGAGTCAGGCATTGTACTTCTTCAGAAGGTCATTCTGCCAGTGCCTTTTGCGGTCAGGGAAGAGCTTGGGGATGCGGATCTTGCGGAAATCCTCAATGCACTTCTTAAGCTCC
Source organism: Prochilodus magdalenae (assembly GCA_024036415.1). Classification (NCBI taxonomy): domain Eukaryota; kingdom Metazoa; phylum Chordata; class Actinopteri; order Characiformes; family Prochilodontidae; genus Prochilodus; species Prochilodus magdalenae. Next base: position 1,273,669 of record JAMWET010004438.1, read on the forward strand.
TCCTCCATCATCTTCCTCTCCTCTTCTTCTGGATCCCTGGTGAGGGGTCCACCATTCTCCTTTGTGGCGATAGGACGGGGCAGAGTTTTCAGGGCCAGAGTGGTGGGCCTGGCAGGGCTGGTGGTAGGTAATGGAGGAGGGCTCAGAGGAGGGTTGATGGGGTGGCTGGGCCGAGGGTTTGGAGGTGGTGTTGAAGGTTCAAAAATTGGGGGTGGAGGTGGAGGGAGTGGTAGGTCAGGGCTGTCCAGAGGTGACAGTGGTGCTACAGGCTCCAGCGGGGGCACGTCTTGCAAGTCAGGGTCAGCTTCAGAAATGTCCTTGCATTGGTCCTCTGTTGTCTGATCATCTGGTTGATTATCTAGAACTTCAGGTTCACATATCTCTTGTGGGGATGGTGCTTTGCCACCTGTTTAGAGACACAACAGAAAGATGTATATATCCAGTTTATCGTTAATGGTCAAAACATTTTTTTTCAAATCAGTCCATGCCTAAGACATGAATACCAGAAACACCTTTAGTCACCACCTCATTCTGCCAAGGTACTCTATTGGGGATCTTTTCTAAAGACTGCAATCAGGTTCCATAGTTCTCCCAGCCTGATTGCCTCCAGCCTCTCAGAGCAAACAATAGAACAGAATTTCTATTAAACGTTTCTGAGAGTTTCAGGAGAATTCCAGGGCATTACCAAAAGAGTACCATCTACCATCTAAACCAAGCTGAACTAAAAGCAATCAGTCAAGTCATTTAACATTAACAAATCCCATCCTGATGATCCCATACTGTTCCATTTGCATGTATTGTTTGTCTTTGACTCAAAAGATTGGAAAATAAAGAACTGAATTTTTCTATGGCTGTGTGAGAAATCAAAACAACATGAGTGAAAAAGACAGGGGGAAGAAGCGTGCCGCAGCACAGAGGCTGAGGTTGTTCCCAGTTGTGGCGGCCTAGTTCCGTTTGGTGACAAGGATCTGAGGAGGGATGTTCAGAAGGAGACAATTTGAGACTTCAACAGAATACGTTAATTGTGCAGCTTCCAAGCTCCTCTTTTTTGTTCATTTTTATCAAAGTGCCATCATTGGTGCAGCTGGCAGAGAAAGAAAGCGCTTCGAGAGCAGCTTTGAGATCTGCCTTGCTTCTAAGAGCGAGCTGGCCACTGGGACTAAGGTGAGCATAGTTTGGGCTGGGAAGAGAGGATTGGAGGTCTACCACACAAAGAGAGTGTAGGAAGGCAAGTTGGTTGGGGTGAACTGCTCGATATATGGTGATAAGAATGAATAGGAAGCACTTCTTTCCAAGGACACTGTACCAAACTTGTACACTGTAAAAATGCAGTTAAAACCAACTTAACCATTTACTATTCTGCCATTTGGACCAAGAAAACAAATGCATAGGGATATATTTCAGATAATCAGTTATCCTTTCCTGATTGCACATGCTCACCCAGAAACAAACACCATATAGTGTTTGGATGTGTGTGCAGGCTCCCTCAAAGACTGCATCACATCCAACAGTAAAGACACTATGTAAAAAACTTTTTTACATAGTCATAGACACACAGAAACACAATGTTTCAATTGTGCCTGCTGATTCTTTTAAAAACTGTGAATATGGTCATGCCTTATGTCTACCTTATATGCATTATGTATTGCTAATAATATTTCATGTACAGAAGGGTTCACTGTTCTTATTCAAGTGAAAATATATGCAGCAACACTGTCTATGCATACCTTGTTTATGAGCATCTACAAACATATTCCCGCTAATTTCTGCTAACATCAATTTAATATTCAGTGATATGTTAATGCCAGGCTAAGAGCGGTGTACGCTGACTTTCTGATATGGGGTAAACCACCAGTTCACTGTGACATTTGAAGCTAATGATGTGTTGAATGAAGTGTGATGAAGTCCTTTAGTAAATACTCCAGCTTGAAACCTCAATCATAATTTTAGAGTCTTTAGCTCTCATAATGTGTTATGAACACTACATATAATGTGTTAACAATTCACAACACGTAAAGAACACAGCTATAATGCCTTTTGACAAAAGGTGTAGACATGCTTATGATGCTTTATGAATGCATTAAATGCATGTGTTATAAATGGTTCACATGTTCTTCTTGCTGTAAACCTACAAATCAAAGCAGAGCTCATCAAATCATTTATGAGCTCACCAAAAGGGGAAAACAGCTCATTTCACTCTACAATCATAAGCTTGTAAATGGAAATGTAAAATCTCAGCTGGGCGAACAAAGTCACCTACCTTCCATGTAGAACATCAGAGAGCTATTTACAGTGTTGTCTAAATGCATTCTAAGGCACATTCAAATAAATTTATTTATTTATTTATTTGCAATTTATAGTGACCATTGTCTGTTTATTTGCTGAGTTTAGCATATAAGAGAAAAATAAAACATAAAATATACATGGTACTTCAACTTTTGCACATTTTAGGCTTTATTATTATTATTTTACCAATATGTCTATAAGTTTAAAACTGCATGAATTATAATGTTATAATATTTGAATTCATGTTTATTTATTTTAATATTGAATTTTAATATTGAATTAATGTTAAGATAAATCTGAGAAAGTCGAATAACAGGCGAGGACAGTGTTTTTTATCAACTGAAATCTTTTGCGTGCTTCAAGTTAGCATCTGTACTGTTTTCCTACAGTGGAGGAATACGGCCCCCGGCGTTCGTGAAGCACTTAGGATTCGCTTCTATTCTAGCAGTGGCATACATTCATCTGGCTGCATGGTGTACAAACACACGCACGCTAACGCATCTCCTGCCCTCACTCGAATGGATACTCGTCTCCACTCTAACCTGCTCATGCATTGACACCAGCTCAGGAAAAAGCGGCTTGTCTCGTGCAGGAGCAGAATAGAATATTCCAGTGCTGGCATGCATCCACGCATATCTGAGTATGTCTACGTGAGTGAGTGTAGGTGTGGGGATCACACGGTGCACACATCTATTTCAGCAGTCGTTTTTGGCTTCTTTTTTTATTTGGAAGCTTTTGAAGAAGAAAGCGAGGTACCCGGAGAGTGAGTACGGCGCTCACGTTCATGCGTATCTCCGAAGCTGTTCAATGGCTTTGTAAATATAGGCCAGTGGCATTTTATCACTGAATGTGAGGCAGAGTTTCAAGCACTGGTTTTCTTCAAACCTTATAATGGCTGTGTGTGGGTTTTCGCAAGCTTTAGTCGTGGGTGTTTGTGTGTGTGTTGGGCGGGGGTTGAGTGCCAGTGGAATTATCTAGTGAAAGGAGAAGGTGGGGGGATGGGCCACAATTCTCTGTCGAGGCTTATGGAGTAAAGAGGAAAATACTCTTCCATTTTCCTGTCACTCTGCTAAAATATGAACGCGCTCTGTAACATCTTTTGCTTTTTTTTCACTCAGGCAGCCCATCTGTTGTCTGTGACACATTTTTTTTCTCACAGCACCATGATTATTGCTATTAGCAACACTAATGTGTCACCAGAACAGGCCATCATTTACAAACGAGTGTGGAGAGAGTGCTATCAATTGCTTTTCAGCATAAGTGATTCAAAAAATACTAAACTTTTCAAAGAAAAAACAGACTCGAATAAGAGTCTGAGAATTTCGCCATAGACCCACAACCCCTGCATGTCAGTAGGGGTCTTACTTGGTGCTAGTTGTATATATAGCATTATATAGGCAGGGCTGTATGCAAACACATACAGGAGCATATAGCTAAAAGCTGGTGATATATGTAGGTTAGGTAGTGCAATTTGCAGCACGGGTTATATAAAATGCTTCTATAACATGTATCATACTCTCATACCAACTGTAAATGTGAATTAGCATGTTCAGGAACAACAAACGATAGCAAGACGTTTATGTACACAGAAATAGTGGTGCATTAAACACTGTTGTGTTACACAAGAGTTGTAACTATGGCAGCTTAGCAGGTCATTCTTGATGTGCTTTTTAAAGAATTCTTCAATAATCTTACAATAAAGTAACCTCACAGCACAAAAATCAGTCACCTAATAGCATGTAATACCTCAGAGAATAACGTCGCAATCCGATTTGGCATAGACAGGCCAGGTTTCTGGATCTAGGCATCGTTCAGATACTCTCGTATCAAAGAGTTGTACTGTTGTCCAGATTTGGTGGATGCCTTCCCTGGCAGAATTCTGAGGAGAATTTCCTGTACACTGGAATTTTATCCACTTCTGGTAGACTCTGACTGTACATTTCCATACACCTGCAGATTCAGCTACTTCCTTCAGAGTATGGTCTTTGGTATAGTCAAATACAGTCACTCCTTTTAGCAAATTATTAACATCTGCTTTGTGACCCGTTTTCCACACATGGAACAAGACTGTACCACAAAGCACTGCACTGTACAACCTTTGCTCAATCTATAAATCCCACAACCCATGTATTTATAGCCCGTTCATCCTTGTGCAATGGAATCTGCACACAGAAGGTGACTCATTTTTATCTAGTGAACATAATTAAGACAAACGTGTAATCTCATATCTTTGAACGCTGTGTGCACTAAGCTAAAGTGGGTGCATTTGTAAGGGAATTTACCTGAAACCCTTGAGTGTAGTGCCTTTTCAATACAGCAAGGTTTATGTACCCATCACTGCTGATTTGGCAACATCTATGACACACTCGTCAAACAAGAGAAAATGTGCCTCTAAGCTAATTGCGCTTCCGGGGGGTTCAGCAGCACCATAAGATTTAAGATCATGGAAGACAATTAAATTGGTGGTGAAGAAAAACAACTTACCAACATCATCTGGTCATGTAAAGGACATTCTAGAGGATGTTGGGGTATGACTGTCAAAGTCTACAACCAAGACACACCTTGATGAGTGCAAATATACAGGGTTTCAATGTAAACCACTGACAACACTCAAGAACATGTCTGGAATAGGATTCTTCTGACAGATTAATTTATAGTATGGAATATGGAGAAGAAAAGCAAGGTCTTCTAAAGCCCAGATGTATATCACAAAATTAGGGTGTCACTCAACTCCCAACCATACATAATCATACCCATCAAGCAACTGATATCTAATAACTGATCACATTTTTAAACATTTATTTTCTGCAGTTTTCCCTGGAAATGAGTTAGGAACAATACCGCATTCTTAGCCAGAACATTCTTTCGGGGACCAGTCTGCAAGAGCAGACACCCCTGCGTGCTCAGTTGTGTAAATGAATGCCTGGAGAGCCATGTGAGAAGATCTTTAGTTCAGCTCTCGCTGGCTAAGAGCTATGTGAGGTAACCTTGAGTGGGATGTGGGAAGCTTTTCAAAGTAAAAACTATGCCTATTGTCTCTATGGTTACGCCTCATCATCATGGAGCCTTACAGTCCTTTCTTTTGCCCACCCCCCCACCCCACACATACTACATGTGTTAACACATGTGTTCAGTTTAAGAAATGGCATTTTGCTATCCTGAGTGTACCAGCAATTGTATATATCATATAACTATTGGTGTGTTTGAGGGGTTGTTGAAAGACACAAAGTAAAACACAGTAAACAGAGAAGTCACATAGTATGAATTACATATATCATAATTATATTTATTGTCGCTATCAGGATAAAATCTTGTATTTTCATTCTTCTGTTTCCCCTTTTCTACATAATTTTAAAATGCCAGCTGCCTTTCACCTTTCACCTCAACAAGGTGAACCAATTCGAGTATTTAATATGCAGTGGGCATGAATACTGTGGTATATGCATTGTTGTACAGAAATATAAAACATTTCGGATAAAACAAAATAACACACTACATAAGTGTAAATAGAGGAGAAAACATCAGTTCTAAACGTCATATTTTTGAATATATAGTTAAATAAGTGAAATACTGATTTTGTTATAATATTGTGACTTGGATACTGTTCTTATGTAAACATTACCCTTATACATAATAAATACTACTTATCATAAATTCTTTATGTATTTCGATCGTATACATACACAATATTAGATAATGTATACATGTATTCCAACTGAATGTCCTCACATCTCTTTCATATATTACAAAAAAATGACCAATTTCATAAAAAAACCTGACCAAGAATTAGCTGTATATACATTTGCATGTATATGAATAAGTATTTTATATCTTAAACATGGTAAATGTCTGGTCTGATTGCACTATTTGGCTTGCTGGTTGCCCCACCTGACTTTGTTATGACCCCTGTATTGTATTGTTACTAAAGAAACTTGGTGAGTAGGTTTCACATTGTGAGACATGCAAATGATTCAAGGTTTGTGCTTCGCTGTGCAGGTAATGCATGCAAGGATGGGCCTTATGGCTTTACCTGACAGACCTAACAGCCACAGTGCCCTCCATGAGTCAACCTGTTAGTTCCAGCATAATTATGCCATGTCAATGTTACCAAAGACTGCAGTGGTGCTGTGCCAGATTGTCATGGAATGACTCAGTATGGCAGCTGGTCATTTTTAGTGATGAGTCCCACTTTTGTATTGGTGGAGATGTCCAGAAGGCCTGAGAATATTCAAGCTGCTAGTGGGATGTGCGATTATGAGGAAGGACACGCCCTATATAGAATCAATCTAGCTAACTCTATGCAAAGAGGACAATTGGCAAACATCTAAACTTATCATTATTTACTGTTCCTGGTAACCTTTATCTTCCTTCCCAATAGCAATGCAATCTGACACTTTCTACTGGGTGCAACTGTTTATTTGATGAGTGTATATATATGTACACATATATATGAGAGAGAGAGAGAGAGAGAGAGAGAGAGAGTGAGAGAGAGCGAGAGAGAGAGAGAGAGAGAGAGAGAGAGAGAGAGAGAGAGAGAGAGAGAGAGAAAATAAGAATTACGAGCAGATGAGGTTATTTGTGTTGTATTTTTATTTATTATTTATTTTTGGCTGAGTGATTACTGTCTGGTTCTCCCTTCTGTATTTGCAAACAATGGAATGGGTAATTAGACCCACTGTGCCAGTGCTACTCTTTTGATTTACTCTGTGTTTTCTCCCCAGGTCCATTATTTAAAATGCTGAGCAGTGTTGAGGCAGCTGCCCAAAGCGTGACAGATTCCTAAGGAATTATACAAACGCCAGTCTTCATCATGCATCCACTGTGTGAGTGTGTGTGAAAGAGAGAGAGAGAGAGAGAGAGAGAGAGAAAGAGAGAGGTAGTGAGAGAGATGGGCAAACAGGGAGCGAGAGAGAAGGAAAGAGAGTGACAAAGAAAACAAGCAGTGATCCTATTAAGCGTAATATACAAACCTTTTTGTCTCTAAAGCATCAACTTCATTTTAGCAGGAAATTAATCTTTACATAATATTATTTTAATATTTTAAACAGATAGATAAATATATGAATATGAAAAATATAATTTGTTAATCCTCAAGGATCAGTTCTTCAATGTAGCCTGAATCCTTTTATTTATTTATTTTTTGCTTGAGATGTTTAGACAATATAAAACACTACTGGCATTTATTTTAAAATGGCATTAAAATAAATAAATAAATAAATAAATAAATAAGGACTTGTTAGTTTCTTTGTTATGGAAAGTCAATGCCGTGTAAAGGGCAGCTGGCATTTTCTAATGCCTTAATATAAGGCTATATTTTCTAATAATAGTGGCAATATGTGGAATCAGATCTTCTAAATGAGGAGGCAGAGCTGAATGTGTGGCTGCTCATTTGGAGGTCTGAAAGTAGTGTGCCATAACCAGAAGCTAAAACATTTGGAAACCCTAACCCTAGATATACAGCAGAATATATACAGTCATAATATCCTTAAACTACAGTTTTTCACACTTCATTTATGCTTTGAGATTACATTGATAATGGCAGCAGCATCTTAACATTACTTTAATGGCATTTAAACTATTCACATATTGCTGGTTGCTACCAGACATAACAATGAATTATTGTCTTAGTTTAAGATTTCCTAACAGAAGATCAGATGATGTAAGATAAGATGCAGTTATTTAATTAGGATGAGATTTGCATCTGTAATCTTCACTTAGGACTAAAGACTGGGAGAACTTGAGCGAGTGTGGAAGGGGTCAGGTTTGCATGCAAGGGTGAGTGGTGGTCACTATGAGAAAACAAACACTATTATTATTATTATCCTATGAAAATATATCTATATATTAAAATGTAAAAAGTCAATACACCACCCAGCCCTTAGGAGACGGGGCCACTGTATGGGTCCATTTTTGACCACATGCTGTGTGTGTAGCAGGTTACAGTTGTGGCCCACTAGCCCTGTTGGAGTGTCCAGCCAACAGGCAGCTGCTCAGCTTTGTAAATCTGCTTGGGTCGGGCCACTAAGGACAGAGCCCTCCAGAGCTTATTGATAATTAGAGTGAAGATTAGACCCCAGAGTGGGCAGATGGCGAAGGTGACTCCCAGCTCTGCTGTAGTAGGACAAAGTAAAAGAGATCCTCCTCTGCACTGCTCTCTATCTCTCCCCCTCGCTCTCTCTTTCTTTGCCCTTAGCTCTGCAGGCCCAGGCTGTGCTTGCTCCCATTGGAACTCTCTGCTTCTTTCATGGCGCTGCATTGTCAGGGATGGTTTTAATCACAGTGCTAATGGTTGCTCTGTAATTACAGCTCAGCACTTTTCAGGGGCAAAATTGTATTAAGCTCAGCTTTGCTGGCGAGCTGCCGCACGATGCAGCCTCTTCTTGAAGAAAGGTGGGAAGGAGAAGAGCGAGATGGTGAGAGAAGGACAGAGATAATGAGCAATAGAGTGAGGGGAGAGAGAGATGAGAGAGTAATAAAGGGAAGGTGAAAAGAGTAAGAAACAGAAGCAGAGGGGAGAATGAGGGTAATGGAAAGAAAAGAAGGAATAATGGGGTAGAAGGAGTGAAAAACGGGAAAGGAAAGCAGAAAAAAGAAAGATAACAAAGGAGACTGGTATGGAGAGAGAAATTAAAAGAAATGGGAAAGAGTGAGAAAAAAGAAAGACAAAGAATGAGAGAGGGGGCATGGAGAGATATAGCAAGACAGAGAGAAAGAGAAAGCCAAAGCAAAGAGATGAAGAGGGAGGGCTAAAGTATGTGTGTGAGAATGAGAGAGAGAGAGAGAGAGAGAGGGAGAGAGAGAGAGAAAGAGAGAGAGAGCAAGATATGGAAAAACAGAGATAAAAGGATGAGAGATACAAAGAGTAAGGAGAGGCAGAGAGGAGAACAGAAAAGTAACATAAAGAGAAAATGAGAGTCAGTCAGAAAAGAGAAGAAACATAAAGATAGATAAATGGGGAGAGAAGCAAAAGAGTACAGTGCAAAGAAACAAAGAGGCAAAGAGAATGAGGCAAGAGACAGAAGCGGAAACTGAAGGGCAATGAGAGAGAGGATGGAAAAATGAGAGAGAGAAACAAATGTTTAATGTTTGGTTAAACAGACTGATTGGCCTTGAAATGTGCAGCCCTGACTGGTAATGAGGGGAAGATAGAGGAAGAAGAGAATGTGAAAAATCTGTGCTAAGGAAACCAGAGCGAATGAGAGAAAAGCAGAGATGGAAAGAAACGACTTATCAAGTCATCCCAATCAGCCCGTCCCCACAGCAGATCACTTTCACCCTTTCTCCTTCAGCTCTCCTTTAATTAGAAAAACTCCAACTGCAGCATCTTCCCCCCGTCCCTGTCCCCTGTCCCCTCCCCGTGCCCTCTGACTGCCTCCAAACTGTTTCAGTAGGGATCCCACCGAGGGATTAAGTGACTGAGGTGCAGTCTTGCTGAAGAGCCACGCAATAAGGTGCACATCTGGCATGGTGCCTGGACACCTATAAATATCCCCCTTCCCTGTACAAAGTGACAATAAGGGTTCCGGCCAGAGTGTAAAGAGGGAACCACTGGCATGATGAACTTTAAGCCCAACCTCAACACCGACCAGGCATCAAGTAGGGGATGTAAATACCTTTCCAATGAATTTCCTACTAAGCTCATTTTCAGTGTTCATCATTGTCTTTTTGGGATCCACTAGATAGATTTATGTCCTTCAGTTTTGAGCTTCTGTGTCTTTAAGCCCCACCTCCCAATGAGCCCAGTGTGCTCTGATTGGTCAGCTCACACACTCCGTTCTGATTGGTCAACCACCGAGTGGCATCCTGCTAAAACATTTTTTTGTCTTTGCATTTTTGTCAGAGTGTGGTGATAGGGAGTGCATCCAAAGATGCTTGTGCCCAGGAGCCCCATGGGACCATGATCAGTCCCTGGGATCAGGTGTTTTAGAAGCAGGGAAAAGATTCAGAGCAGAGTAATGGGTCTCCAGAACTAGGGAAGGGAAACACTACAATTCATACTATATAGAACCCTGGAATGCTAAGTGTGTGCTACTGATCATTATGTGCTGATGTGCAGTACTGTGCAAAATCAGAGAATGTTGAGGTCTGGACTTTGGATTGGCCAGTCCATTGTTTTGAGAACACCAGCACCTTGTTTGCTTGACTTTCACATGTTCATTCTTTTCTAGTTATTTCCTTTTCTTGGTAAGGGCCTCTTGACCACTGCACATCCTTTCAGACCCGTAGTGTTGATCTGTCTTCTTAGAGTTAATGAATGGACAGAAACACCTATGGATTTTATCAGAGCTTGACTCAGTGACAGTCAAACGTTTAGACACACCCAGCTAAATTGATTCTGGTTATCTTAAAGACTCTACAGGCTTACACTTAACAATTCCAACTGATGAGGTGTCTGAACCAATACATATTTTATTATACCACATATTCTCTTGATGTGTCACAATGTATTATATATTTGCCACATGGCCACCTCTAATATATAAATTGTGTTGTGCAAAAAACTTTCTTCTTTTTGGTGCAATTTAAAAGCTCTAGTTACTTTTTCAATTTACTATATGTGTATGATGGACAGACCAATAGAAATGGTTCAAAATTGCTTAGAAAAAAAAAATCTGGTTATATCAGCCTCCATGAAAAAGCTGTTTTATACTCCTGTAAAGATCCATGTTGAAGGGTTATTAAGGTGGACTGTATAATGATAAAGAGTGTTATTTTATAGATTGATGTCTTCAGTTTTATTCTGAAGTGCAGCATTAAGCTGAAACTAAGGACACCTTGCATGAGTAGTCATGTCTGAACTTTGGACTGGTACTTTATGTTTATCTGATGGGGACAGTTTTGGTGGTCTACCAGTTCTTGCATGGTTGACACATTTTCTCCGTATCTCTTAATAATTTTTTTGAACTCTTCTTTTTTTCTGACTTTACTCTTCTTTATGTATATAGTCTCTACATAAAGTAGCTGTTTAAAACATACACTGTTAGATGTTATTCAGAAAAGATGTCATCCAGTTGGTGCCTTCTGATTACGCTAAGTTTATGCAGAGCCAGGGAATCAATATTTTTCCTATTTTCCTCTGTCTTCTTTCCAGGGAAGACAAAAAGAACCAGGCCAGAGAAAGAATCACATTAATTGTACTTGCCAGGCCACAGCTTGTCTTTATCATTGTCAGTTTCAAAGGGAACCATTGACTGTGAGGTAAGTCAGCAGCTATACAATATGTAGGCTCACTGCTTGTATAGGGCAGCACTAGAGCTTCTCTCTGACATCTCTACACCCACTCAATACAAGAAAAAGTCTCAGTACACAAAGCTTTGACACCTCCCTGCTACAGACATTACGTAGGTATTTCTACTCTTCCTCTCAATGGCCCACTACACCTCTGAATCAATGAAATCGTGAGAACGGGCAGAACATCACTGTTTGCTATCATAGCGGAATGTGTGAAACCATAATGGAATAATTGATGCCATCCGAGGCGACGGGATTTCTCATGCGCATTCCACACATTACGTATGCTGGCAGCTTAAAGGAACACTTGCTCAATAACACGTTTAACAATTAATAAATTCAGCGCAGCTCACTCTGCTTCATTCCTTCACAAAGTTCAAGCTGGCCTAGAAAATTACATTTATTATTAGCATGTATAATTGCAGTGTTATTTTCAGTGATGTCCTTCAAGCTATTTCATGGTAAAACCGCTAGAGCCTGTTTATTTAAACCACTCATATGTACAGGATTGTGTGAAAGTCAGTGATCACCCTATATTTAAATTCATAAAACATCGTCTGCTGGAAATAACAGATTATTTTTGGATTCTCTTTGTCTGAATTATTTTGATATATATGTATATATATTTTATGTACAACCTTTTATACTAAAATGCCAGATTATGCTTCACCTGTTTTTAAAATACAGTGCATCAAACAATGCCATTTAATGCATATATGGTTTTTACAAAACCGTTACAATACTACACTCCTCATTCATCATCAGACCCAGAAGGAAGTGTTAGATTGCAGTGGTATTGGGAAGGAAGATAAAGGTTATCAGGAACAATAAATGATGATACATTTAGACTAATATGTATTAAGTTACTCATACAAAAGTAGTGTTTCTCAGTATGGTGTCAGGCTGCCATGTTTGCCAATACAAAATGCCAGACATCTCCGCATGGACTTGTAGAGGTTCCTAATGGTGTCCTGTGCGAATGCAGCCCATAAACATTCTCATGCAGTTCTTGCAGATCAAGCGATAGGGGTGGAGGTGGAATGACACCAGGCCTTCTGGATGCGTGACAACAAAGTACATCTTGGTGCTGACCATGGTGCCTGCGATTTTGGAGCAATTCTATTGGTCTATTTATCATGAATAATGAATCATGGTTTGCAACTGACCTGGAGTTACATTTTCTCTTGTTTAATAAGTGTTTTCAAAGGTATTACTGAATCAGCAAAAAAATAATAATATTTAAAATACATAAATAAATTATTTAAACAGGCAGTGCACACAAAGGATTCTATTAAAGACCAGGGCAAATATGGCCAGTGCAGCTTGTGCAACAATTAAGATGTTGTATGTTTGTCTTAAATATTTTAATTGTAAAGTTTCTTCAAAAATTGTTTGAAGTGGACACATTAAAATTATGTAGAAACTTGCATAGAAAGGTTTACTTTAAAGCATTTGCTACCCAGAAATATCTCATTTACATTTCATTAACTTGTCTGAATGGCTATCAACCAGCTAAGACATATTTTTCAGTTACCAAATTTTAATTCTTTATCTTAGAACCAGGCTAACATTGCATACACTAGCATGCACTAGAAGTCAATAGTCACCCAAACCATCAAAGGTAAATATATGCCCCAATATTTTTTACAACATGCTTATACAGACAAGTTGATAAAAAAAAAACACAGTTTGACTCACCAGGAACTACAGATACAAACAACAACAAAAAAGCCATGTAGGACAAATGAAATTACAGACAGAGCTAAGAGAATTTGCCAGCACAGGTATAAAAATGTAAGGGAAAGTAGAGAAGCAAAATGAGTGTCCACAGAAAATCAATACAGTTATGAATTATACATTTGAGGACGATGTTTACTGCACAAATTACCTATGGGTGAAACCTGAATATGCACACAAAGAAATGTGCCAGTTGTAATATGGACCCCTGTGAGTCCCTGGACCCTTCTTTCAGCTGGATATGGCATGATAGTAGGTGATGGCATTATGGTAATGTTAGTGAGTATAGGAAAGGCAATACTTCCCTGCTTGCCTCTGATTCACTTCTTGGTGTCATCCCCAGGATATGTAATCACCACATACACTGCAGCTTTACTAAATGTCAATTCTTGCTACGGTGGTAATATATCTGGCTACCTAATTTCACTCTTGACTTTGCCACATTGAACGCAACACCTTTATATTTATTTTACTTTTAACTTCTTATAGTAAACCAGCCCTACGTATTGTTAGCACTGTGTTGGCACCACATACATATTTAGCGACATTTTATTACACGCTCAACTTCAGCCTCCCATATTTTATGTAAAATTTAGCGAATATATTAAGATATTTGTATGTCTTACACATGTCTTACACTGACACATGTAGTGATTTCAGAGCTGCTGGTTTGGGTGATCTAGTGTTTGCTGGCACCATTAGCCTAATTGCTATTGTGAGCAATTTCTTTTTTTAAAAAACAGATTATTGATCAATATTAATACAAAGTAGTAACTTCACTCTCTAAACTTTCACTAGCCAACAAACCCACCAAGAAAGACTTTCATGGCAGTAAAGATAAATTTAGGGGAATAAGATGAAATGTTCCTAATAACCCTTGAAAACACATTTTGAAAAAAGTAGTTAGGTGCATATGGTGCGGTTTTTGAGGAGTTTAAGATTGATTTGGTCATTTGGGTTTTAATAAGTATGATTGGTTAAATAATCTAAGCACCCAGAGGACTGTAACTCAATTTCAGTAAACATGAATAATCATTTGAAACCGAATTAGAAAGCTGGTTGTTAAAAAATTAAAAAGTATATTGGTAACCCGTGGGCCCCCAAAAGCATAGAGTGCATTTGTTGTTCCAGTTCTAAAGAAGCAAAATGTGGGAACGTGTGGAATGATCGACTAAGTGGAAAAGCATGTAATCGTGTCAGATGAAAATTGTCAAACTATTGAAATGTTGTTCACACATCTTATTTACAACCATCCACTGAAAAGGTTCTTTAGGAAACCAAAAGAAGAGAAACAGGTTCTGCAACTACTGATAGTTGATAACTATTGCTATATGATACATTTAACCATGCAAAGACCCATTTAAACATTTGTACATTTGCCTGTTTCACTGCTTTAAGAACCTCCTTTTTAAGTGTATAGCATCGCTCCAAAGAACCCTTTCTGAAACCTCGACTTTTAAGGGCGTTACAGTAATTCTCTTTCCCTGCCTTGGTCTCTTGTAAACAATCCAGTGACCTATCTGGCCTCAGAACCGCTTGGGAAACTGAATCCACCCGGAGAGAAGAGCATTACCGGGGGAAAGACACCTTAGCTTTAACGGCTGAAAGAACATTTTTGGCCAACGACTCGTACGCACTAGTATGGCAGCATGTGGCCGAATGTCGCAAGACTTACTAGAATACAACATTGTGCCCTCCTTCCACAGAGGTAACCTTAAATCCAGCTCAAAGAAGTACTCCAGCACTTTTCTACCTAATCCTCTCTGTGCTATAGACATGTCTGCCATGTCTGTAGCACATGGCTGATTACCACCGACAATCATTTCTACATACCTATTGAACCTGTTCACTCGGTGAAACAATAAACAGTGAAGCACCATTATGATGTAGAGAAGGACAATAGTACCGTGTTACTGTGTGTGATAACTTACTTTCATTTCATAACTGATTATTTCATGTAGAACAAGCAATTAATAGAACAAGTCAATTCATCATAAATCAAACAATTTATAGTGCAGCTGCTTGGTTTAAAAGCTGTAAGAAATCAAAAATTTTTTCCTATAAATTTGTTAAATCTGGCAGAAACTTTGGCCGAAACTTCCTGGCTCCTGCAGATGGCGTTGCACAAGGATGATTGACCCATACCTATACCTTGAACATGGGACCAAAGCAGATGTTAATGACTGGCAAAAGGCAGTGATTGCAGGTGGTCATGACAAAGGCCACAGTGTGAAGGAAGTAGCTGAATTTGCAGGTGTATGGAAGCGTACAATCATATAAACCAGCAGCGGCGAAAAAAAAACCCAGTCTACCATCTGCAAAATCATTAGGTGCGCTTCAGTCACAGGTAACTATTTGTTGTCCAGTAAACTTAGACAGATAGAAATATAAAATAGTAAAAAGTTCAAAAACAGTATTGATATAATTGACTGATTTAATGACTGATTTAACATAAAGAAGCATTCATTTATATTACAAAGCTTATTTTGCTCAAATCCTATTTTTAGCTCAAATAAGATTATAGTTTAGATTCATGTAGGTAAGTCACACAAATCAGTTATTAATACCTTGTAGATCTCCAAAACTGTCCCCATCAGAAAAAAAGTACTTCAAGTTTACATCTTGCCCTGTGATGGACTACCAACCTGACTTCTGCCCAATGGACACTGGGATAGGCTCAAACACCACCCTAACATGGCATAGAATAAGAAATATCTTAAAAGAAGAACGAGTGAATGAGTAAATGAATGCACACATGAATGAAAAAGCTAAATTGAATAAAAAATCTTTGTACTATGGGTAAACAACTCAGCATTCCATTTCTATTTCTACAATGTGCAATAAAAACTCAGTAGTCTATTTCTATTTCTACTATGTACAGTAAAACTCAGGAATCTATTTCTATTTCTACTATTTATATTTTCTGTAATTTATTATTTATTATTTGTATGTTTCCTGACACTTGTTATATGTTTCCATGTTCTTTCCTCTGTGCTGCTGTGGCATTGTAAATTTCCCCACTGTGGGATCAATAAAGGATTATCTTATCTTATCTTATCTTATCTTATCTTATCTTATCTTATCTTATCCTTAACATCACTAAATGTGTTTGGATCACAAGAAGCAAAAAATGCAACCAACTGACCTTTTGCTGTAGAAGCTTCTGTGTAATATTCTGTTAAATATGTTTTTAATAAAAAAAATAAATTATGACATAAAAATCCTGTATTAAGATACTGCATTGCTGTATCTTAATATGAACGTATGGACCTATTAATTACATTACTCTGCAGTGAAAGCATGTACAAGCTTATTCTGGATACTGAGGCTTATGAGTACCAACTGTTAGTTATACTGAATTCTGTCTGGTGTTGGAAGTAAAAGAGGCAGTGATGGAGGTGAGTTAACATACAGAATGTGATTGAAATTGCTTGTAACTCAACCCACTCAGGGCGCTGCTGTGATTTGATTAAAGATTTAATTATGTCAGAATCACGCAGAGCACTACAACGGTTGGGCCAAAAATGTTGGTGTAGTTCCTGAAATATATGCAACGGAATTGTACCCAATAAATTGCAGAAACAATTACACAGACTTTTATCCATATCCATCTTCAAAGAACTAGCAAAAATCTACAATTTTCCAACCACATATATGCTAACGTGGACGCAACAGGATGACAATATAAGAGCTTTTGCCTAAAGCCATAGAAATGACTCTGTACTGAGCTCTCTCCATAGCCAAGAAAACAGCATTCATGTGTCATGAACCAGAATAACATGGAATTGCATCATCTGCACTGTACATGGGAAATGGACAGTGCTGGGATATTTCTAATGTGCAGGTAATAAAGGAGCAGCTATTCATGGACTGCCCATATGCTATCCATATGCTGTCTAAAAGTAAATAAATAAATATGCAGTCAGTACTATCATGATTCTGACTTCTGAGGCTACAAGTTTTGCCAAACCAGAATTAGGTGAATTTAAATCTTCATATACTTTAGTGTTTTATAGTTTGATATGTCAATTATATGTTTAATTTTTCATTTCTTTCATGCATTTTTAATGTCTTTTTCATTTCTTCCATGGTCAAAAAAGTAGGACTGTTCACACAGCTGTGAAATTGGCACCCCTATCAAATTACATTTGAAATCACACAATTGTAAATGAAAATCCTCTGCAGAGAACAGATTTAAGTGCTGCGCAATTTACATTTGTTTGCACTGTCAAGAATTATTTAAAGTCTGCATCTTTTATGTTAACTGAAGTTGAGGGCCCCAGAGCTATATATTTATAGTTCTAAAGTATACTTCATCTGTTCCTATGCATACTTTTTTAATCCCCTATTTGCCCTGTTCTTCGATGGTCAGAACCCCCAAAGGACCACCACAGAGCAGGTATTATTTGGGTTGTGGATCATTCTCAGTACTGGTAGTGTGTTAGTGTGTGCTGTGCTGGTGTGAGTGGATCAGATAGGCTTGGAACCCAAAAGGTTTGTTCCCAGCTGGAACCAATATAGGTTCATAGTAGGCACAAACCATGGTGACATTTGTGGGTGTGTCACTTGTTGAGAAAAACAAGGCAACAATAGTGACACCTGAAGAAACTCTTGTACGTCTTCTTATCACCCGTTGTTGATCTGTGCTGGCTTTCTGGATAAAAACAAACATCTGGAATAACAGAATGAATGCTTGCAGGTAATCTATGCACTCCACCATCTTGTTTGTACTGTTTACTACTGTTGTGCAGCGGTTGATGACGTATTGTTTGGCGTTCCATGTTTAGAATAAAAAATCACCAAGGTTCTATGAAGCCCAAACAAAAAAATAGCCATGTAAGTTTTTATTTTATGGTTTTGAAATTAAAGTAAGCGTTAAGTAGGAGACTAGACACTGAATGTAATAGTTAAAATGTTAATCTCATGTACAGTGCAAAAGTATTTGTACGGTGATGCAATTCATCCCTGTTCTCCAGCGCATTGACTTAAAAAAAAACAAAAAAACATTGAAGCTATAGTGTCATGCTTTTTGAGAGTATTTGTACCACATATAAATCACATACTTTGTAAAACAATTAACTCAAAAACTGTAATAAAATTGTATATTTAAATATCCTTAACCAGTCAATTCTTGCCTGATGTTTATAATTCATGGATATCACTTAGAGGCTGGTGATGCTCTGTCAGGTCTATAATGCAGCTATTTTTAGCTCCTGCCAGTTTCAGGAGGCTAATTAGAGAGCAGTAAATGATCTGCAGGCTCAGTGGGGTTCAGGTCAGATGATTGATTTGGGCAGTTGAGCACACAGGTCTTTTAGGAGCATATCAAGTCATTGTCTTGCTGTAAGACCCACTGAGTTTGGAGACATTTGGTTGGATCTGAGCAGTTAAGATGCTTCCCTAGTCTTTATCTCGAATTTGTCCTTTTGCTGTCAGCTGCTTGTCATCTTCTTCTACAGATTGCTCATTCGATCACTCGGGTACAAGCGAAGAGCATTCTTTATCTGTTTATCAGTTTTTCTTGACTAAAAGCATTCTTCCATCATCCACTGCTGTGGTGCTCCAGGACCTGCCAGCCTGTCAAACAGGCAATTTTTAACATGTTTTGGTTGTGCCTCTTTGGTCCTCTTGTTGAGACTACCGCAACAGACTCCAGATGGAAATGTCACATCTACTTCTAGTCCTACTGTTATCCCTCCTGACTATAACCTTATGATGCAACAACACACAGCTGGCAAACAAACAACTGAGCAGCCAGGCATCCAATTGCTTATGGCCCTGTGAAATGAGGAGATTATGCAGGGATGTGATTCTTGTATAGAATAACCAACATTCTGAGCTTACGGTCACTGCTTCATTGCAAATGCAGTATGAAACTGAAGTCCTACACAACGGGCTGGCACCTACATAAACATTTATATAACCTTATTCCAGCAAACAGGCTGCTTTGGTCCATTTTGATGTTAGTTACCCCTAAAAAGTGTTACGCTTCCCTGCTTTGTTGGTATAAACATTTATAACTGTTTATGCCAGTTGTCATGAAAAGTTTATGTAGGTGCCATGCAGCCTTATAAACACCTTTTTATCCAACTGTCCAAAAAAATTATCCAAGTACTGCACTGAAATGTACGGTACACTGTTAAAATGAATGCTGGCAGAAACAGTTCCTTGGAGTGATGCCATAGGAAAGCGTCTTTCGGCTGCCTAAATAAGATTCCAGATGATGGTTCTTAAAAAAATTGTGTAAAGAATATGATACAGTGTAATGAACCTTTTTAAACTGGAATAATCTCTGCATAGTGTACAGGTACTGCATCTTTCCATTCCAGTGTTTCTGTTCTGTTTTTCTAGAATCATATGCCCAGTCCAAGGACTATTTAGGAACCCTTTAGAACAATGTGTGGTTCCCTGTCTTTTACACAAATTTAAAATATGAAGGAAGAAATGTGATATTCCTCATAATGAAATTCTGAGGATAAGACAGCTATTAAACTTTAAATACACACCTGTCCTCTCGCAATGGGACACTATACTGTTCCCATCATAAAAAGCCAAACAAATGTAATATTTCTACCATTTTTGAGGGAAACTGTAAGGTTCTCGCTGTGCCACCTGAGAGTCTAATCCCAAGGTTAATTACTTAGATTAGTCACAGCAATACAAGGGCTGGGTAATCTGCTTTGAGGGAGCCGGTTATACGTTCGCCCTGGTTTCTATTCTGGCCTTGTCTTTGGTCAGCCTTTGAAGTTGCCACAGAAAAAGGAAGACGAGAAGGCGGGTGAGCAGGAGAAGGCGCGAGAGGAGACTGTGTTCGTCGCTGGGAGGAGAAGTGTGCTCAGGGGAGACACGCATGATAAAACGCTTTAATGCTTCCACTTCTTTCAATGCCTTTCACTTCAGCGACACACATATGCCACACAGCAACATTAGGATAATTCCCACATGACCCTATTTCTGAATTAAAAAATCATTACTAAAAAATCAATAAAATAAAAGAAATGGGCATTTTCCCCTCAAATCCGCTCCTGTTCTTCACTGTGTTTTTGATCACTTCAGACATCAACTCAATTATTTATTCCCTTTTTTTATAATGCATCACCGAGATTAGATGACGTGCTAAGGTAATACACAAATGAAAGATTATCAGTTTAATTAATCAAAAGTACATCTTCCATAATTGCTGCTTTATTCATGCTTAGTTAATGACATTTTGTTGCTAGCCTTTTACAACACCAAATGCTTCCACATGAACTTCAAACAAGAGTAAAAGGTTCAAAGTCATTTCAGAGAATGACCACATGTATACCATTTGGCTTAGGAACAATAACAAACTTTTGGCGGGGATCTACTGCTGAAGAGGGCGATTACCGAAAAAGCCTATGTCAAGAGCCGTGTTCATATTTGTGCCTTAAGAGTTTGCACAATTCTGTCCTTAAGATCTGAGGTAACAACTGCTGTGCAAAGCCATGTTTGTCCTGAGGGTGTACCTGAAAATGTTTCAACTGGCTTCTTTTTTCTTTTTGTGTCAAAAGTTTCGCATATGGCACCCTCTTATCCTCTATATAATGTTTGGTGTGTCTGCTAGCATGACGGCTTCATTAACCTGAACGGTTCTCACGTTTTCTTTGTTCACGCAAAACGGTCATCAAAAGTAAGCACTGAACTCAGTCAGTACTGAAAAATGTTGGCTTGTACAACCACATGTTAGATCCTTAAAATGAAAGACTAGAAAATAGGTGTGGCTTACCATGACTCTTGTACAGCCATGGTAAAAAACTAAAAAAGCATATGACTGAAAAGCAATTAGAGAAAGTCAAAGAAAAATTAACATATACAACAGGTTCTGATGCAGTTTCTAACATCTCTCTCGGCAGCGTAGGCAATAGGAATACTGAATGCTCTGTGTCACTATCAATACATCTTACCAGCAATTTCTTCTGAGCAGATTTCAGGCAACGTCTTAAGCCGTTGGTTTTTGTGCCTTTCATGTACTCTTCTTCTGACTCGTTTTGGCAACAAAGCAAATTTCCCTTCTTGTTTAATGCTATTTGATAATTATTAGTACCATGAAATATTATGACACAAGGTTCATTGCTGCATCAGCTAACCAGAACTAAATCGTGGAATTTCATTCTATCTTCTAGTGGTGGTTTACCACATGCAGTCTCTTTGAAGATTCAGAGTGACATGCCTGTCCATCAAAAGAGAGGTCTACTGTACGGCTATCGTGTCTACGTGCTGGTTTTCTATTGGTTTGGTCCCAAAAAAACATTTAAAGTGTGGCTTGACTTGAAGACATAGCTTTTTCATTATGGATGGACAACCTTCCAGAAAGCTTTAAAAGATGTCCGACTATTTGGTTGACTCTTCCAAGCCCTTTCAACTGGCCCTTAGTCACTCTGAACAGTTTGAATAGCAAATGAACATCACAAAATAAACTCAACAGTACGACACTGCACTTCACAAAGGCCAGAAATGCTAGAGGTGGTTATACAAGAATCGGGAGCAGTCTCTGGCTGAGGGGAGGGCTGCGATTGGAAGGGACAGTAAGATTGAAGAGGGGAGTAGTCGACCACTGTAAGGGCTCTGCTGAGGGAAAGAGTCTGGATGAAGGTGTTTTGGGGTGGTTATCTAGAAGCATTTATGTCTAATGCAGGGAGCGCCATCTCAGAGAGATGCGGGAGGCTGGGAGGAGGCGCAGGAACAGAGGTCTGAGCTCACTCACGGTAGAATACATATTCAGTGTAGCTGGTCCAAATCTTGTCATCTGTCTGGTCATGAGCGAAGGCGCAGGTCCCAGTTGAGTTGCAGGCCACCATGTGGAAGCCAGCATCAGCCAGCTTGTCAAAGGCCTGCTCGAGGAAAGTAAACTTCAGGTAGTAGCGGGAGGTATAGCGCTCCGGGGGCCGGTCGGGGTCCCGGCTCTCGTTCAACGTTTCCCCGAAAACCTCTTTGGCCAGAGAGGTCTTCCCGCACACCATAATCCGAGCCACTCGCCGGAACTTGGCGTCAGTTTGGCTGTCACGGCCCAATGTATATGACCCCCGATAGCCGATGGTGATGAAGCCAGAGCGCTTGCCGTCCCCACCGCTGGACACTAGGCTGGAGCAGGCAGCCGCAGCCGCCCCAAGAGAGGCCAAATTACGTGCTGTGTCAGTGCTGGGAGACGACTCCTCTGGGTCACTCTGGCAACCCTCGTCACCCAGAGAGTTCTGTTTGCTGATCTTTGGGGCCAACAGCTTGACCAGCTCTGGAAGGTTGAAGAACTCAGCTTCTCGCTGCAGTCTCCCTCGCTCAGGGAAATGGTCAGGCAGGACAAGCTGCTGGTCTCGCATATAGTCCAGTATGTAGCGAAACAGGAAGCCATCTCGGTCCACAAAAAAGCGACCCTTGGTATCGCGAGCCAAGCCTTTGGGGCTTTTCTGGCTGAACATCTCCCACAAGAGAGAGTCTGGCACACTTGTAAGAGTAGAGTAGCGGGTTATGTACACCTGACCCCCGACATTTAGTTCAATAATCTCTGGAAAGGAAAGCTCCTCTGGTACACCACTGGAGTTGTCAGGTAAAGCCATGACTGAGAGAGGTATGAGTTGCTGAAACAATCCTAACTCCTTTAAAAGAGACACTTTGCAAAAGAGTATGAATCCTCTGAGCCTCTGCCTTACACACTAGTGACGAACTGGCACTGAATTTCACACTGCGTTGTGGAAAAGGTTTGTATCATGAGAGGATTTCCTTTCAGCCAGTAGCAGGATGGAGACTTACAGAGGCTTTACGCTCCAATTAAATCCTGAGTGGAGTCACACAAAAGCTGCTCCTCTTCACAAACGGAGTTTAAGAGGAAGAATTTGAATTGTCCTTCGTGAAAGGTAGAAGCCAAAGGAAACAGTAGGTCCGAAAAACTCTGTTTCTAAGCACTGCTAAACCACCATCCAGACAGAACAGTCTACATTATGCTTCTACAACTCCCGTTTCCTCGCTTTGACCTGACTCACTCTCATTTAACTATGTCCATCGCCGCGGTCTCCGAACATTGTCCCGTTTAAACGTGTACAGTTTCGCTCGTGGATATGGCGGCGGTAACGACAGGGAAAAGCAGTTTGAGGAAAAATGAGAGCATGTGAGGCTCCGGCTCGGTTCCTTCCATAACTGAGGAGTCGAAGTCGATCCTCCACTCCTCGCGCTCTGCTCTGCTGTGCGGCTCGCGCAGCTCCAACTGCCACAACGTTCCATCCGTTAAACCACGCCCACAAGCTCTAGTAGGCTTCGTTCTAATCAAAGACAACAAGCAGTCTTCACTGAACACTGAACACTGACCACCACAAACAGGCTCTTCGAGAAACGTCTCTTCAGGCTGCTGTTAAAAAAATATCATTCATAATTATATTTCAACTGGTGTCAGTTGATTAGGTTTATTTAAACTGGCTCTGCCCTTAAACACGAAGCGGCAGACTGCGTTGTTAAGGTGTCGCACTGACATCTAGAGGAAAGTTCATGCCCAGCAATAGTAGTGCTGTGACTCACACTGAAATGTCAGTTTGAGTATATTAACGAGTTGGTTTATGAATTTCAAATATATATATATATATAATTTTTTTCCCACCAGAAAATATCTTCTGGGTTTTGATTACATTACCACACACCAGCAGACAGGGAGACAAATAATATTAACTAGTAATATAATGAGAATTTCACCTCATCCTTTACCTCCACCTCCAGCTGTGATTGAGCAAAAAGGCTGAGCAAGGTCAGAAAACCTCCCCAATCTCCCCAAATACATCAAAGTATGGAACAAACTGCGTTATAATTTTTAATGTACGCTAATTAATGTTACCGTTACTTTAATTGTGAATAAAATGCTTACAAACACAATAGTAACAATTAAAGTTAACAATAAGAAGAAGGATAAACATGTAGTGCTCATCTAGAATATGACTATACACAATTTCATCATTTCATCAGTAATTTCTCTGGCATTTTATCAACCCAAATGTGATTGTTGGACTTGAATGGGTTAACAAAGTTTGGATTTTGACCCCAGCAATGTTGTAGTATGTTATGGTAATGTGCCTCATGGGCATAATAATATTGTAGCGTTTACTGCTATTGATATCACCCCAGTGTTTTCCCTACCAACAGTCAGGGTTTATTGAGTGCTGTATTTGGCCACAACTTGTCTTACATATGGTCCAGCAGCATGCTCAGCTGTGTTTTTTATTAGCTGTCAGCCCTGGACAGACTCTCTTTTATTTTCTTAAAAGGCCATTTGTTTTCACTTTTTCTTACTAAAACTGCTAACCTGGTAACTATCTAGAACATGATTGCTGTCTTGGTAATGGCATTAGCACACGCTGATTGTGTGTCTGAGACACCCTGTTTGGCTTGTCTGAGTTTACATTGACCTTCTATCATGATTCTCCTACACCATATTTCTCAGCCACTATCTCCATCTGTTCAGCTAAGAAAACATTGAACATAATGGTACGTGTTGGCAGGTTTAAGTTTTGTAGAGAAAAACTGCTGTGTTGCCAGTTCTGTAACTGCAGTATGTATTAGGTCTGGAAATGTTTAAATGGCCAACATTATATCACAAATCAGGGAGGTACATCTTTATTACTCAGAGAGCATTGTAAAGTAATGCTTTGGATGATCCACCTTCATAGAAATGCATGTAATGTCAATCATAATACACTCAAGTGAAGCAACAGTGCTAACACAGGGAGTGACGGTTTGCTGAAAAACTCATGGGAGCTCATTAGAAACAAAAACTGGAAAAGCGAAGATATTCTTCACTGTTCTCACAGCAGCAAATGAGCATGAAGCCAATTCCACGTGTTTGTAGGTTTACGGTATCAAGAAGTTGAATTACCTAATAAGCAAGACCACACTTGTGCTAACACAATCATGACCCCCAGAGGAAGGGAGACATTGGAGTTTGATGCTTGCTCTGGCCAAATGGTAAATTAAATGCATGATTAGACAATAAGGTTCTCTGAATAAGTTAAATAAAATTGTATGTCTTCATATGTGCCAAATAGAATCTGTTTCTCTGCTGGAAGCGAAAGTAGTATCTGGGTGCTCTTTCCTAGATTCCTGTAAGCAAGCAAACCATGCTGAAATAAATGAGCCTATAGCCAAAGTATTTACTGCTGTTAACGTGTGGATTAAAAAAAAAAAAAAAAGTTATGAAAATGGCCAGATTCACTGTGTTCAGTTGAGATGTAGATTTTATCCAAGTGTTTGATCACCTCATAAGTGAATGCTTGTATAATACAATACTTTATATATATATATATATATATATATGTATGTACAATACTTATATTATCATAAATAATATAATACTTAAAAAAACATTTGTACACAGCAGCCACCTTTTACATTGTGTGAATGGACCAAAAATGGAATGTACAAAAAATTGCTTAAATGTACTTGGGAAAAAGTCGGGTTCCATTGACTTACATTAAAGTAAACTTAGATTTTAGCCCTCTCCTGCAAAGTTGCTCTTTTGGGAGATACTTGGGGGTTTTTTTTGGTTTTTTTGGGGGGTTTCCTGGAGGGGAGGTTGTAGTCCTAACAAACTCATATATTCATGTCGTGGACAGGAAAGGGAGCTGCAAGAAGTAAACAATAATTCCAGTGTTGCTGTTAATCAGCTATTTAACTGCTGGAACTTCTGAAGTATCTTGAATTTTAACTGATGAACCGGTAAGGTACATTTCTAGGGCTCAACACTGACATCTAGTGAAATAAAAAAGTGTGAACTTGCTTACTCCTTTTAATGAAGGCGTGAGATAAATTGGTAATATATAAAGTAAAATGAGCTTTTTGCCCCTCTAAAGTACAGGCAAAGAGCCTGTAGCTTAATGTAACTTATAATACATACATTAGCAATAGCAGTCAAGGATATACTCCACTCATTCTTATTTTCTTATGAAATCTTTAAATAACAGCCAATTAAAATACAAATAAAAACAGAAACTTTTTAGTGCAAAGCACATACTCCTTAGACTCAGTGGAAACATAGCATATGGATCAAAGTAAATATGACTTGCAAAAATAGGATGTTAAACAAATTTTTTATTTTTTTAACTGAAATGGAAATACACTAATTGTCCAAAATTGTTGCACCCAGAAGGAAGTGTGGGATTGCAGTGCTATTGGGAAGGAAGATAACGGTTATCAAGAACAATAAATGATGATAAATTTAGACTGATATGGGCAATATTTATAGAGCTACATATACAGAAACAATGTCACTTAGTATGGCTGCCATGTTTCCTGCATGTAGAGGTTCCTAATGGAGTCATGTGATAATCCATCCCATGCAGCTTGAATATTCTCACACAGTTCCTGGGGATGTAGTGGTGGAGGTGGAGTGACACCAGGCCTTCTGCACGTAGGATGTGTGACAACAAACCATTCATCTTTGCGCTGACCATGGTGTTGCCACCCACAGATTCATTGGTCATCTCCACCATGACACAAGCAGGACTTATCTGCCATTCTGAGTTACTCCATGACAATCTGGCAAAACAACATTTCAGTCTTTGGTGACGTTGACGTGGTACTAAGGACAGAAACTATTTTAGGACTCAGTGGACGCTTAAAATATCGTTGCTGTCCAAAGAAAAACAAGTATCTCCAAAATGTAAACTTCACAGGAGAGGCTGAAAACCTCATCAAACTTTAACGTTAGCCAATAGAACCAGACATCTTTCCAAACAGTTTTGGGCCATTTCTTTTGGTCCATTCATCACAAGATTCTCACTCAGTGTAAATAGCAGCTGATGTGTTCAAATGATGCATAAAATAAAAATCAACAAAGGTTTTTTAAACTGAAACTAAAATATATACTAAAATATAAATTGAAACTAAAATATATACCCACCCAGCACGTGTTGCATGGTCAGTGTTGTGAATAAATCTGGAATAAATAAAACATGCTGTATTTCCACTTATCATAGTGAAGACAGCATGCAAACAATGGCACTGCCGAAACCACAATTCAAACTGCAATAATCATCTTAGAATGTATTTTGTAATATACATAAAACTGATGGCAGTCCATTTTAGGCAGTGACTCAAAATGGCAATTAAGATAAGATGTGATGTGTTCAGCACCAGATAACAAAATAAATTTGAACTTTGTTAGTGAAGCTCACTATTCATTACAGGATTAAAGGTTCTCCATAATACCCATTCTATTGATTGGTTGTCGTGCAAACATCATCAGACCTTAAATCAATAAAATGTCTCACTTTTAGGTCGGCCAGGGTTACCACATAATCACCTGACCACAGGAATTTGAGCTGATCCCAGTTATTTAAGTAGACCACAATTATTTGAGCTGACTGCAGTCATTTTTAACAGCCGTCAACTTTCACAATCCTGTTTTTATGCACCTTCATCCATTGAAGTTATATGATAATGGTAAATAAAAAATGAGATAAAACGAATTCACTGTGCCGCATCAAGGGTCTTATGAAAATAGCAAAACTTTTAACTCGTGTCGTTAAGCCATTACATGCTTAGAGGTCATCCCTGCATAATGTTTGTTTATCTGAGCCCATGCTGTGAACATTGCTTAAAACACTGGAATGTTTAATTGTCATTATTAATATAGTAATTAAGCATTGAAATTCCAGGCTTAAAATAGAGCCTAAATTCCCCACCACTGTGTGTTCCAGCTGGTCTCCAGTCATCTCTGGGGTTATTCTACAAAGAAGGATTTCTCACTTAGCCAGATAATTTAAGCCCAAAGCCATTCCTGTCCAATAGGATGAGAGCTGAATCACTTTTATATTGAACAGTCCTCATTTTTAAGTTCTTTGGAGAACTGAGAAATCCTGCTTTGTTGAACTGCTTTGTGTAGAGCTCTTACAAGCGCGTCTTGGAGCAATAACATATTATGTCCTCGGTGACAACACTCTCTTGAAGGTTCCCTACGTAGGCTTCGTCTGTGCAGCTCGGTGTATTGACATGCCCCCTGTAGGTGATGATGCAGTGACGTCAGCACGCAGGGCTCGCGTGTGATCTCGCGCGCCATTGGGAGACTCGTGAGACCAACGATGGCGGAAAAGTAGGAAAGACGTTCACCTAACGGGGGAGTTCGATATCGGGCAACAACATTTCACCGACACAGCCAGGCTCCCTGTGCTCGAGCGGAGATTGCCTCTTTTAAAGCAAGGCCGCTTTGCCCCGTCGTCCATTGTCGTGCGTGCCACGAGCCGCCGGAACGCGTGAAAAGATGCCTAACATCAAGATTTTCAGCGGGAGCTCGCATCAGGATCTGTCTCAGAGGATCGCAGATCGTCTCGGGCTCGAGCTGGGGAAGGTCGTCACGAAAAAGTTCAGCAACCAGGAAACATGGTAAGTCGGTCTAAACATCGCGCCTGTACTTTGTTGCGTTGGTTGCAAGTACAGTCTCCCGAGTACCGCTGACTTTCAAGCGCCATCGGAACATGTAGTTCATATTGTGCGGTCCGTGCTTCCACGTGGGGCGGCGGAGACTACAACTTCCAGGATGCAGCAGAGGTCCACTCAACGCCGCTGCGAGCTTAGCAACGTGTTTCATGAAAACGGAACTGCTGTAGTGGAAGGATGTTTAAGAATTCGGCGTATGGTTGTGATTTTCATCAGTTTTGGGCCTTTATGTACCAAAAACACTTGCAGTGTGCCATTTCCAGAGTGCTATCAGCAAACGTGTTTTGTGGTGAAGTGCCGCGCCGTACCGACCGAATAGGTAGATGTTTGAGGCAGTAGAAATATGACGGGCAGCTCTAACAGAAATTAGTAATATTAGCTTCAGTTCCTGCATAACAATGAGCAGTCATTTAATATTAGTCTATTTTCATATAAATTATTGGGAAAGTCTTTATCCTTTTTATTAACTTTGCGTCCGTACCGTTTAGTGAAGGAGGGGCCCATCCTGGATGTCGCGAGCGGCGCTGACGTATTAACGTTAAACATGTGAAGGTCTGAAGCACTTGCTTTAAGGAGACACAAAAACGTGATTGACTCTATTTATCTTAAAACGTCCACAGATTATTGAGAGAAACACCCCTGTGTGGGATTTCTTGTTTGTAGTGTCAACTGGAATGTTATCTGGACCACCACAGGTGTGGACTCAGTAGTTCACTTCTAGACCATTCAGTGACTGATGGTCCTCTCAGCACTTAGACTTAGTTATTGATTTGTTTTTTGATTATTTACTTAAGTGATTCAGCAGTTTTTAGTGTTATATATGGTGGATTTATGATGTCACATTTGTAATGTCATTATAGTTGTGGATGTGGGATTTAATACAATCTGCATTCTTCCAGATTATGCAGATATGCAAGACTTAGTTTAAAACATTCAGAAAGGATCTATAATAGTCTACTTCTGTCTGAATAATTAGTTATCCTGTGAAGAAATAACCATTGTGATGGTACATCATAGATATTTGTATCTTGTATGTTGTATGAAGGGGGCCTGCTAACCCGCATGACGTCAGTGTTATATGACTTTGTACTTCAAGAGGTGATAATGAGTAACTGTAGTGTCCAGAGGAGTCACTCTAACATGGTTGAAGAAGTAGCACTGCTCTGGTGGCGTCTTCTAATCTCTTTACAATCATGTTGACAGTTTTGCTCTGGGGTTGTATAATTTAAGGACATGCATACAATGAAAGAAAAAGTAAATGGAATGATAGCTGAGGCTGTCAACCAACTACCTACTACTAGATGCTGTTGTGGAGTACAGGGATCAAGTTTGATGCTGATTTGATGTTGCAATGTTCTGTTTTTTTTTTTCAAAACTGTTAAGAACGAAAGGGGGAGGAAGAGGGACAATGTATTTTCTGGAGATATATTTACCCCTAGTAAATTTGGCGTATGAATTCAACAGGTTCCATCAGCTTACATCTCCTTTAAATGAATGTATGTAGAAAAACACAGATATAAACTCTTTTGTCAGACTCGTATATAAAATATGCATGTAACCTTTATTATACTACTGCATTGCCGCTGTGGTCCATATGTTTGGCCTTACTCAGGACTCAAGTTGTGTTTTCTGTTGTGTGACATTCCAGTGTTGAGATCGGAGAGAGTGTCCGAGGTGAGGATGTGTACATCGTACAGAGTGGCTGTGGTGAGATCAATGACAACTTGATGGAGCTTCTGATCATGATTAACGCCTGCAAGATAGCTTCTGCCTCCCGCGTCACTGCTGTCATCCCCTGTTTTCCCTATGCCCGCCAAGACAAAAAGGACAAGGTAAGGTTGGACTTGAATCTAGCCAGTAGCTAGGTCATTGTGCCTTAGTTAACCATCTACCAGCGTCCCTACATGAAAGGCATTGTATGCAAATTGTTGGTCAGGAGTGCTGATTTTTAGTTAATAGTTAAGATACTGGAAGGAGCTGTTAATTACTCAGCAGGTTTTTTTTTCTGGCTGACGGACAGAAAAAGAGCAGAAAGCAGATTCCAAGCCTTATTTAGAAACATCAGAAGTTTCAGTGTCCTGAATACAGATGTGAGGGGAAAAACATGTAGAGTTATTGTTTTTTCCATGTAGTTTTTTGAAGCTGTGGTCTCCTTCTTCAGTATGTGTTTCATTAAAGGTCATATTTATTGTTTTGACCTGGATGAAGACCAGACCATATTTTAAGGGCCACATTTTGGATTTATCAGACATGGTTACACTGAAAAGCAAGGAATCAGTATGAAGTAGAGTGATATTAGTTAAATAGCTAACTTGTTGGTGTTTATTTCATTATCCCTAAATTTCACCATCCTAGTTTGGGTGGCACCAGCATATTGCAAAATTGCATAACACTAATATAATATAATATTAAGCTGCATTTTGCATTTCTGTGTAGAATCATAATTTATTACACTCCTTAAAGAAGTAATTAAAAAAGTATTTTATTACTGGGATTCTGTAGAACATGCTTGAATGTAAATGCACTCAAATTCAAACTGTATTTGAGTATATTAATCATAGTACAAGTATCAAAGTACATCTCATGATAATTTTTTGCAGTTTTAATTTTCAGAAGTGCACTTTCAGATGCTTTGTTAGAAGAAAAAAAGGCTATTTTTGTGTCTGTGGCATACAGTTCAAAACACAGACATGTCACATTACATTATACCTGCTTTTTCCCCAGCTGTGCTTAAGATATCTTGTCTTCATTTGTCTTGCTGTGTTCTCAGTGCAGTGATGTTTACTTTGTAGAGCCCATGTTTACTTTGTAGCACATTTAATGTGCTTTTCTCTCTGCAGAGCCGGGCGCCCATCTCTGCCAAACTGGTGGCCAACATGCTGTCAGTTTCAGGTGCGGATCATATCATAACTATGGACCTGCATGCCTCTCAGATACAGGTGAGTTTCTTAATGCTGAATCGGGTGTGATTGCCTTATAGCCCTGCTTTATAAAGCTGCGTTATGTAAGAAATGTCAAATGTCTTTACTAAATCAGAAGGACTAAAAATATGGTGTGTCTGTTGCAAGTCACCCTGTAAAGCCTAAAATGATAATTAAAAGATGGAGGAGTCAGGGCGGAGGTCTTCAGACCATGTTGTACGTTTCACATGTTAACATCACACACACACACTAAATAAGCTCTAAATAAGGGTCTCTCAACAATTTGGTCAATGCAAAAGTGTTATAATGATGAGGAAATTAAGAAATTAAGAATTAAGTAGTAAATAACGAAAACTTGTGATTAACAGATTCATCCACTCTGAGAAAGGAACCTATAGCACCTGACACAACAAAGTGTTCTTCTGCATGCTGCTTTCATTTACATATTTCCACCAGCTACGTCTCCAATTCCCTAAATGCAACATAGTTTGGCTTTAAGACTTTTGGTGCTTTAATTTGGTTTTGTGGTAGATTTTCATTGTGATGCACTAAAACAAAACCTCGGCCAACACAGAATTTTGGGACAATGAACAATAAATAATAAACTGAAAATAATCTGGCAAATAAAAAACAGCGTGGATCAAATAAACATTTTAAAATGATTCATTCATGTTATAATATTCTCAGTCTACCGTGAGTCTACCGTGAGTGCTTAGAAGTAATCGACAACAGAGATGGTCATCCATTAAAGGCAGTATATAAGTGTTTTTATTAAGTTTGCTTTCAGTTGCATTTAGGAATTTCAGCATTTTAAAAACTGTGGATGGTGTTAGCTTGGTTAGTAAGGATTTTCTGCTTCTGTTGTTTACCTCTTATTGAGACGTGTCTGTTTATTTAAGTGGTATCAGACCCGTAGTATTTCTTGGGTGTTGTGTCCTCACTCTTTAATTACTCTAATAGAAACCGTAAAATAGTTTCTTTTTTGTTGTTTTTCTCCTTTAGGGTTTGAAATGTTGGTGCAACCTCAGTTATTCATCTGATGTGTTGCTTTTTCAGGGATTCTTTGACATTCCGGTGGACAACTTGTATGCAGAGCCTGCTGTGCTAAAGTGGATTAAAGAGAATATCCCAGAATGGAAGAACTGCACCATTGTCTCACCTGATGCTGGGGGAGCAAAAAGGTTTGCATGACTTTTTTGTGTCACTGAAGTATTTCTTTTTGAATTTACTTCTTTTACTTTAACTCTACATTTCAAAGTCATATTTCTTTTTACATTACTATGTTATGCAATATCATTTCTTTTGGTTTATATGTGCATAAAGAGGAGATGCAAAGTGAACCCACCAGTCAGGGTGCAGCATGTTTTGAACATGTTTTGACTTTGTTTTGACCTTGTGTTGAGCCTGGTTCTAGATAATGGAATTTTTTTACCTTCACTGTTTTAATGACATTCTATTAAAAGACTGGTGGACAGAGAGTGTTCCTACAGTCTTTTCACCTAAAACGAGTTAAGAGTCTTGTTACAATAATGATAACAGGACATTAGAGCCATAATCATACTTCTTTGACTTTCCATACTTCAGGACATTTAAAGTCAAATACTTTTTAGATTAGATTACAGTAGATTCAGCTTTATTGCCATGTGCCAGAGTACAAGTACAGAGCCAGAGAAATGCAGTTATCATATAACCAAAAGTGCAGGAAGAACCATAGCACGCTATGCAAGGTTACAATATGTACAATTATGGACAGTGGAATGGTAGAAAAAAACTGATCTAGTATAAATATAATATACAGATGAACAGAGAGAGTGGAGAGACTACAGTGCAGATCATATGAAGAGTAACACGTGCAGTGTAAAAGAGACATGAGAGTGAGTTTATATACAGTGTGTAAGTTACTGTAGGATAAGTAATTAACTGTACAATTATGAACAGTGCATGAAGGCATAAAGTACAATTCCGTGCAGGGGGTGCAATGTACTTTTACTCAAGTGGAGGTCTAAAGGGAGGAAATTCTACTTTTACTGCAGGGATATTTTATCTTTGGTATCTCTACCTTAACTCCAGTACATGGTTTGTTTAACCGTCCACCACTGGTTTACCTTGGCATTCAGCTGCGTGTTCTATCATGCGTAATGTTGTTTTTCCTGCTTTGACGTAATTTGCACCTAAAATGTGTTTTCCTTTGACAGGGTCACGTCTATAGCAGACAGGCTAAATGTGGACTTTGCCCTCATTCACAAAGAGAGAAAAAAGGCTAATGAGGTGGATCGCATGGTTTTGGTGGGGGATGTCAAAGATCGTGTGGCAATCTTGGTTGATGACATGGCTGACACATGTGGTACCATCTGCCATGCAGCTGACAAGTAATTTATTTTTATTTATTATTTGTCTGATGATGTATTCATTTTTGAAAACAGTTTCATGTGGAATTACTGATTAATGTATATTACCGCATCAAGCGCTAGACCAGTTATGCCTCTCTCTTTTTTTATTTTTTTTATTTATTTATTTTTTTCCTTCCCCCCCCTTGTTTACTTTTCTAGGCTGATTTCAGCAGGCGCCACCAAGGTTTACGCTATCCTTACCCATGGAATCTTCTCTGGACCTGCCATATCACGAATCAACAATGCTTGCTTTGAGGCTGTAGTTGTGACTAACACCATTCCACAGGAGGAGAAGATGAAACATTGTCCAAAAATACAGGTTAGACTATACTATATTCTATATCCTATATCAGGGTAAGTACTAGTGAGGCATCAGTGTTCCCTTAAGATGTTTATAAGTACAGTATCTCCTGTTGTCCAAAATGCTGATAAAATGAGCACTGTCCTCATTTTTGTAGAAAGAAATCCATAGATATGTGCAAAGGTCAGATACAAGCCTTCATTCATTTAGTTTCTATGTGGTTTTGTTTTTAATACTCTTGTACAGAAGTAAAAAAAAAATTATGATAGTGAAACAGTCTAGTCTGCAGTCTAGATGGATGACGAAACATGTATCACTGTTAGCAAGAAGTAACCAAGAGACAAAAATGGCAGCAGAACAAAAGTTAACATTGGTGGTGCTTTCCACTGCTTGAAATACATTTAGCAAATTAAGGGATAAAGTTTAAAGCTCAATTAAGCATTTCTTCCTTTTTAAAGAGAATAGCACTTAAAGCTCAGTTTCAGCTGATATTCAAGGTTTTAACACTAGTAGTAGGAAAATAAATTGGTGTTATAATGTCCTCACTAATGATTATATTTTCTTTTTCCCTTTTCTTCCAGGTCATTGACATTTCCATGATTCTAGCTGAAGCTATTCGCAGGACCCACAACGGTGAATCTGTGTCATATCTATTTAGCCATGTTCCGTTGTAACTTGCCTTCTTGGTGCTTGTCTATTTGCTGTGTTACCAAAAAGTGGGAGCCTGACCCCAAATCCTTAGCAGCAGTATCTCGCTGAGACCTCACTTTGTCCCACCCCAAAGGGATTTAACTTCTGTTGAAATCACAGCACCAGTCATGCCACTCATCCACTCCCTCCACTGGAGCGTTCATCTGTAGTTCAGGATTCAAAAAAGACTTTAAATTCTCTCCATTGAAATTGAGACACTGGACTACAAGTTACAGGTCTCAGAACCACCCTTTTGTTACAGTACATTGACCGTGACTAGACGAGATAGGACAACTTGTTACAGTTTAATTTATTAGGGTTTCATTTGTATCAATGACAGAAAACGAGGTCTGTAGGTGGCACTGATGCCGACAGCCTGTTTGAAGAATGTGTGTACCTGTGAGTGAGGTTTATTTTTTTGTTTTCTTTGGCGTAGATTTTAGTACATGCTGGGGATTGTAGCTCGGGGTCTCTGCAGGCTGGAGCTTCCTTGACAGAGTCTATTTGCCGTTTTCTTTCTCTTTTCTTCTCTTTTTTTTCTTTCTTTTTTTTTTTAAGAAATTTGTATAAATTTTCTGAAATGATTGTCAGACTTTTCTTAGGATCCATCTTTTATATATGTTGGTTTCCTTTGGTTGAATAATCCATTTCAGATGGCTCAATGTGTTCTTATTAAAGAGTTGTGACAAAGAGCAAGGAACTTGGCTTGGGGTGACTTTTTATTACATGGTTTGCATAGATGTTCAGTTTCTAGGCTCTTGTTCATCTGACATGTCTTCTAAATTCAAGGGCATTATTAGGGATTTGACTTCCTGTTTGCTGCAATAATAAATCATTCTCTTCTGAGAAGGCATTAAAATAAATGTTGGAACATTACAGTGAGGATTTGATTATATACAGCCATAAAAGCTTTAGTAATATTGAATGATCAATTCTGTATTACAGAAGCCACTCCATCCTTATTAGATGGTGCTTTATCACAGAAACTGCTATGACACTCTCCCACAGATTATAAGGGGGCTTTATTCCACGGTATCTTATGCATGCTTTGCTTGAGAAATTGGTGAAATCATTAATTGGAAGGAGTGTCTGGTTCAGCTTTCTGTGATGAGCAATTTAAGTCATTCTGAACCTCAGTTGGGTACTTACAGGGGAACTCCACCAATGTGTCATACCTTCTACATACCGTAATTACATGGTTTAGGTGCAGCAGTTTCATTAAGAGCGGTTTGCTGTGAAATGTTCTGTTCTGGAGACACTCACTGAGTCAGGAACTGTTCACAGTAATTATGATGGTAACCAGATGTCTGAAGAATCTTTTGCCTCTGAAAGCTCTCACAAAGTTATTACAGTGTATTATGTTATGTACATGTATTTGCTGTTTGACGTTTTTAGTATAGTTTTGGGATAAAATGCATTTTAATCCATCTATTTTATTCTATTTATATGGCAAAGAGGTTCTAGGACTCCTAGTTCCTATCACATTTAGGTGCCCATTAATCGCGTTAGATTTAGGTTTATTTTTTTCCGTTGTCGGCATATGGCGGAGGGGTACATGCCGCGCATTGTGAGGCAAAATAGTCCCCAAAGATTTTTTTCTTTTTAGTTTTACTATTATAATACATATTAAAATTCAGAAGCCAGTTTTCTGGTTTCCATCGCGGTATAGAAATCAGAGTTTCTCTACGGTTTAACATTCCACATCCAACTACTCTGAATAAATTCTGTTTACATTTTTTTTTTAAGTAAATTAAAATAAAATGCCGGTTTTATCTACCGGTCATCTAGTCTGCACCGTTTTGCTGAAATTAGCGGGTAGGAATGGCGCCATCATTATAACGGGATTTATCTTTCCGCCCGTATTCCGGTAGATTCTGCCTCCTGTGCAGAGATGAACGTGGTTTGTCAGTCTAACCTTCAGTCAATCTCAGGGCCAATAAAAAACCACCTGCTGCAGGGGGCGGGCCTTGTCGGAATACGGGTGGGTTTGCATTGATGACGACAGCATCGTCAGAGAGAAGCTGAAGAAAATCGGACCGGTGTATCTAGGGTTAGATGGGCGAGAGAGAAAATGAAAGAGGAACGCCTGACGTTCTGCCGGTAATGATATAAGAGGTTTACAGGCGTCGGCGGTTTAATTTCAACGACGAATAAACTAATTACCACCTTTAAATTCAGGCAAAAACAGCATGGTTTAAAGTGTTATCCGCTTGGAGACCAACTAGCAAGCCGCCAAGCTGTGATGCTGGAGGCGCAGTCATCCTCAGAGAACGACAGCAAGAAAGGTAAATGGTTTAAATCTCTCTCCCTCTCCCTGACTCTCACTTTCTGTGCGCCACTTATGCATGAATGTGTGGCTATTTTATATGCTGTATATTACAATAAGCTAAGCTGTGCAAACAAGCTACTCAAAATTAATGACAGTTACTGTCCCTACTTCCCTCTCCTCTCTCTCTCTCTCTCTCTCTCTCTCTCTCTCTCTCTCTCTCTCTCTCTCTCTGTGTGTGTGTGTGTGTGTGTGGTTGTGTGTTTCTCCTCTCTCTCTTCCTCCTCCCCTTTAAAATGACCTCTGCAAGTGTTCTTCAAAGCGAAATCCAGTGATATTCTTTAATATTTGGAGTGATCCTGAGATTTTTCCTTATCGGGTGTGATGGGTGATGGGCAGTTGGGTGGTGATCGGCTTCCTTATAAACATTTCTGCAACATCATCAACATGCATGCTTATTTGATCATCTTTCTTTGTACACCAAGGACAGCAATGGGGCGGAGTCCTGCGGATGGCGAGGAACATCAGAACCCGAAAGTCGCAGGCCCTTCCACCTGGTTCCGTAGCTACATGCACGGTGGGACGTCCAGTCTCATCTCTACTCTGACCACCGTGGTCACCTTCCCCGTCTACAAGACGGTGTTCCGCCAGCAGCTGCACAACGTTATGGTTCGTGAGGCTGTGGCACAGCTGTATAAGGAAGGGCCACTGAAGCTGTACCGAGGTGTGGCACCACCCCTGCTGATGAGAACACTCAATGGGACCCTCCTTTTTGGCCTTCAGGACACACTCTTAAAGCAGCTTTCCTGGGCTGGCTCAGTCATGCCTAGGAATGCCCTTCCTGCTTTGGCTGGGCTCGGGACAGGTGTGGTTGAGGCTCTGATTTTCACTCCCTTTGAGCGTGTGCAGAATGTACTGCAAAACAGCAGCAACGATCGCAGCCTGCCCACCATCAGGAGCATCCTGGTCCGGCTAAGCTCTAAAACGTTAGCTTCTGGCTATTACCGAGCCTTGCTGCCCATACTTGCCCGCAATGCCTTAGGAAACAGCCTCTACTTTGGCCTGAAGGATCCACTGTCTGGTGCCTTAAGGGAGCACGGCCTTTCCCCCATAGCATCCTCCTTCTTCTCTGGGGTTGTTAACTCCATGTTGATCAGCCTGCCACTATACCCTCTGTCTGTGCTAGTGGCCAACATGCAGGCCCAGGTTGGGGGAGAGCGGCTGGGGTTGAGGGACAGCGGGCGGCAGCTGTGGAAGGCCAGGCAGTGCCGTCTGACCCTGCTGTACCGTGGAGGCTCACTGGTGATCCTTCGTTCCTGCATTACCTGGGGCATCACCACTGCCATATACGACCAGCTGGAGAGCCGTGCAAGATGAGGATGATGGACAGAAACTCTATCCATCCTCCAAAACAAACACTTTCAGGTTTCTGGGATCAGTCAGTATTCTTATGTAGCAAATAATCTGGTTCCACAGATAAGCATATATCTGCCATACACTGTGTTTTTTATTCCTGGTATTGGTGGTGTTAATAGTGCACTGTGACTGACGATGGTGATCAATCAATTATATCATCACATCAATTATAGTAGATTAGAATGAGCTATCATTGATTAGGTCGAATATTGGTAAGATAAAAGGTATAGAGGGACTCTCAGGTGCAATGTGTAAGATGTATAGTTTAAAAAAATCCAGAATTAACAAATAATCCACAGAATGTGAAGAAATGTCAAATGCGTCATATCATGTTGTAAAGATATCCTCTATGCTGTTAGCATGCTAATCAATTAGCCACAGGCTGTCTTGTCGTGTAATACCACTTTGTACCTCAAGAGGGGATAGTAAGTCATAGAATCGAGTCAAACCAGTCCAACATAAGAGAGTGAAGTAGTAGCACAGCCTCCACTGTGCACGCCAGCCTCTTTAATGCTGAAGGTCCTGCTACTGGGCATTCATTTGGGGACAGCTAGACAATGAGGAGTAAAGGGATGAAGTTTGATGTAGAACTTGCAATGTTTCTTCTACAGTGGTTGAAAGTAGAGAGGAAGAAGGAGGGACTGCGCATTTCCCTGTGATATGCCCCTTTATTGTTTGTAGTATGAACTGGAAGGGTTGCGTCATCTTACAGATTGCTCAATTGAGTCTGATCCTCCGTACCTTAATGTGTATATACTTTATTCATATTTATCACAAATCATAACTGAATTAATATTTTAGCAGTAAATTGTGAACCCAGAGGGGTTTAATGTTTGCAATGGCATTAAGGAATTTATGGTAGAATACTGCTGTGTTTATTAGTTATTTAAAATTAACAACAACAATTCAATACTTTTTAATAGCAATTTCTGGCCAGTATAAGTTTTCTACCTCATGAATATTATGATGTATGAATATATGAAGATTCAGAGCATTGACTTCTCTTAAACAACAAGGCAAGTTGGTTTAGTTTAGTTTAAATTTCTTATTCACACACTTATGAGTTCCAACAGATATTAATTACAAACATATTTTGCATGCATTTTACAAGATTATTATATTCTTATGCCATAACAATATTAACAAAATGCTCTAAATCATTAAAATATATAACACATCATCAAAAGAATAGTTGCACCCAGAAGTGTGAAGTGTCAGATTGCAGTGCTGTTGGGGAGGAAGATAAAGGAACAATGAATGATACATTTAGACTGATTATGGGTAATATTTATTGACCTGCACATAGTGTAAGTAGTAAATGTAGTGTTTCTCAGTATGGTGTTGAGCCACGTTTGCTTGTTCAACATGGCAGACGGAGTGGAGTTGTAAAGGTTCTTATTGATGTCTTGCCATAATGCATACCATGCAGCTTGAGTATTCTCACACAGTTCCTGCAGATTTTGTGGTAGGGGTGGAGGTTGGCTGGCACCAAGCCTTCTGGATGCGTAACACGTGATAACAAAACGTTCATCTTGGTGCTGATCACGGTGCCTCTCCACACAGATTCGTTGGTCGTCTCCACCAAGACAAAAGCAGGACTAATCACTGAAGATGGCCAACTGCCATTCTGTGTCAGTCCATGACAGTCTGGCACGACATCATTGCAGTCTTTGGCAAGGTTGATGTGGTGTTAAGGGCAGTCGTTGTAGCGGTCTGCATGCATGTAGTCCTGTGTCTTGCAGCCATCTGCCAATGGTTGGGTCGGTCAGGTACAGTAAAAAGGCCCTTCTGTGCTTACGTCTCACAATGTCAAACTTACCCACCAAGTTTCACTTCTGTTGGCTGATTACTTCTGGGTGCAACTATTTGTGCAACTTCTTTTGAGGATGAGTCAATGATAAAGTTTTTTTTAGCATAGCTGCAAATTATTAAGGCCATGGGTTCAGTTTATCGTTGCTATGGGAACTACACAGTTTATGTACAATAATGGAGGTGTACACGCATTGGCAAAGCTAGCAGCCATCAGATTGTCTGAATTTTGGTTGTTTTATAATTAGCAGCATCTCAAACAAATAAAAACTGAGTTCAAAATAACTGAGTGGTTTAAGACAAGTTTGCACGTTGCTTGTTAAACCACAGGCTATTCCATTTTTTGTTAGCCACATTAGCGTTGTAGCTCCAGGGCAAAAACACGGTTTTGGCTGATAAACTACTTTGGGTGTGAATTGCCGATCTCCCAAAATACCACTGTTCAGTTCTGTTATGATTTTGGTGTGTGAAACATTACTTTTGTGGCACATTCACAAAACTCCTTTTATTTTCATTAGATAAACCACATTAAAAACAGGCTTTTTGCAATGCTTATTTAACTGATGCTTATCCCGAAGAGTTTACAGTCACAGGTTAGAGATGTCTTGCCTTATTGGACTCTTTAGTAGCCGATATAACTATATATGTACTTTAATGGTGCCTGAACAGAGCGACCTGGGTCTCGCCAGAGAGAAGCAGCGCCATTTTGTGGGTCAAGAAGTGCATTCTGGTACCTGTTAGTCTTAACAGTGGCCTTAATAGTAGATGTAATCTGTATGGTATTGTCCTGCAGCTACAGTCTTTTTTTTTAGGGCATGAATAGGTATGGGAGTAAAACAGTATGTGATTTATTTTAACCATCCTGGGTTGTATAAATGCAGATATATGTGGACACATGTTGATCGGATTCTGGATCTATAGAAATAAAACAAAATCTATCTGCATATCTTCACGTGTGTGCTGATATTAACGATATTATCAGTGGACATAAGTTTGCCAGGAAAATTTGACTCACAGTGAATATTAAACATTAAGCCACTTTTACTGTGTTTTTAGACTTCATTAGTTTGTGTTACTATGTGATTCTAAATCTTTGTTTTATTTAGGTTCCTGTTATTAACCTCTGATCTAACTTCTCTGTTGTATTTATATTAATGTTGGTTCTCCTTCTTCTCTCCTATTCTGCAGTTTGTTCTTTCAGCTATGTCTGTTAAATTTGCATTAAATACTTTAGCAATAACAAATTAAACATGGAACTATTTATTTATGAATTCATTTATTTTTATTTATTCATTTTTTGTTCATTTTTTTGTTAATTCATTCTTTCTTGGTGAGGCACATTGGTTCCCGAAGGTTCCAGTATACACTCCCAGAACTTCATTAGGAACACCTTGCATCTAAACTCATTGTTCATTGTATCAGCTTCACTTACCATATATGAGCTTCTTGTAGTTCAACAATTGCTGACTGTAGTCCACCTGTTTCTCTGCATACATTTTACCCTGTTCTTTAGCGTTCAGGACCCCCAGAGGACCACCACAGAGCAGGTATTTTTTGGTGGTCGATTATACTCAGACTGTGGGTGTGTTAGTGTGTGTTGTGCTGGGGTAAATGGATCAGACACAGCAGTGCTACTGTGTCCACTCACTGTCCACTCTATTAGACACTCCTACCTTCTTTCGTCCACCTTATAGATATAAAGTCAGAGATCGTAGCCAATCCCAGTTTGTGTTAGACATCATCTAGTCAGTGGTCACAGGTTGCTGCTGGCTGGATAGTTTTGGTGGGCTATTTTTAGTCCAGCAGTGACACTTAGGTGTTTAATCGTGCCAGCAGCACTGCTGTGCCTAATCCACTCACACCAGAGCAACACAAATATGTCACAACCAGTGCAGTGCTGACAACAATCTGCCACCCAAATAATACCTGCTCTGTGGTGGTCCTGGCTGTTAAAAAGCAGGATGAAATGGGGTGAACAAAACATGGGCATGTATATGGTAAGTGAAGCTGGACAGTAAGTGTAGATTAAGGCATCAGGTGAGTTTATTTTTCCACTGGAACAGCTGTATCAACTGCAAAGCAATTACAGACCGCATGGTGGTGCTGTTGCTCCGCCACTAATCACCTCACGCGTCATGTAAATAGAAGATCAGCAGCACATTTTTGTGTATATATTTTAAATGGAATGTAATTAGACGCAGTCAGCTTTATTTGTTGTTTTAGTGACCGACTTTCGATAAAAGACGAGGCACCTTTACCGCAGGTCTCTAGCGATGGGCAGCTTGACAGGAAGGCTGCGGGTTGGGGTGGTGGTGGGGGGTTGGGTGATAAGGTGGACGGCTTTGGACTGGACCAATGAGAGCGAGCGGCTCGCCTCCATGTTAGCGCGAGCAGGGCGTGATTTACTATTTAAACCGGTCGTCTTCGGTGGATTACACCACAGCTCCATAAAAACAGACTTTTCGGGAAGGACTCGCCGCGAGCACAGTGCCAGGTAAGACAGGTCGACCAAAGCCCTAACATTCTCCCGCAGGAAGCTCACCGAGTCTGCGACTGCAGTGCTTTACACAGGCAGGTTAGAGATGTACTTACTGGGCGTGGGAAGGTAAACAGATCTCCATATGCAGGTACACAGCCCAGAACATTTGCCTCAGCAAGAGCAGCCTGCTTACACAGCAGACCTTCTGGAGTCTGGGTGTGTGAGCTCAGTGTTTCGTGTTTGGAATCTTTGGACATTTGTCCCCAAAAATGTGGAAATCTGTATGGAATCTGGGAAAGGCAGACTGTCAGTGGCAGCATTCAGGGCTTTGTGCACGCTGGTCCCAGTGCAGATGTACTTACCCATGTCCTAATCTGCTGTTTATTTTAATTTGTCTATATGAAATATGACAAATCCTGATCTGTAACTCAGGACTGAGTCCCTCAGCACGACTATGAGTCCCCCACTAAATTCAATTCCTAATGCATTTGTTCAATTCCTGCATCTTCATTACAAATTATACTAATATGTCTGTAGATGTCAGTTTCTGAAATAAACAGTTGAGATGCACCTTTTAATGAACGCATTGCTAAGATGCTAAGATCAAATCATGGGTATATAATATGTGTGATCATATTATAAGTGCACGATCTCTATTATCTTTATTATCTCAGTTTTTTTTTTAGCATAGTTAATTTGTCTCTGGCACAGTGCTGAGACTAAGGCAGGTCAATCCTACACAAAGAGAATTGTTAACTGTTTGATAACTGCTGAGTGCTGTTGGGTGGGGTGACTGAGCTCTGAGCTTTTGGATGATTCAACGCTCTGTAGGTGCACTAAATGTGTCTCTCTAATAGCCCGGGCAAAACTAAGACCACTTAATCATGGCGAGTAATGACAAATAGATTTCTTATTTTATTGATCTTGGCACACATGGACCATTGTGCGATTCTCTACCTGCTCCACACCCGACTCTTGTGCAAGGGCACCTGCAGCCCTGCAGATAAGGAACTCACATGATGGTAGTGTTTTTGCTTCCTGAAGAGTCAGGGTTTGAAAGACTGTATTTGCATCAAGCTGGCGTGCCGATGTCCTGCGCAGCAGCAAATCTGCCTAGGAGAACAGTGGGCTTTTTGTGTTGACTGCAAACATAAGGGCAGCATTGTCGCAGCCGTTGATGGGCTGTAGGCATGTTTTGTTTTTGTGGGGTTTTTTTTCCTCTGGGAAATGTGCACTACACACTTCCAGAGAGATGTTTCTTCAAAGGTTCTTTAGTAAAAACAGTGGTTCTGTGTGGAACCATGAGCACTCAATGCATGATTTAATCATGAAAAGTGTTCTTTGAGTTTTTGGAAGTATTGTGTTACACTGTGCAAGCAGTCATGCTTTCAAAGAATCATAGTTCTGAAATTATGGGAGGAAATAATGTCTGTTATTTGTAGCCAATGCTTTAATCAGTAGTAATAAATTTCACTACTTGAGTACCACTGTAGTTAATGTGTCATTGTGTATGTTATGAGTGCATTGATCATCCTCTAATAGATCCTTAAATATTAATCCAGTTCATTTTGAGGATTAAAAGGAATTCAAGATTGATTTGGAAGCTGCACTTCAGCTTTATTATTGGCACTCTCACTTCATTTGCAGTCATTGACAATTTGCTGCCTTTGGCAATGATTACTGCTCTCAAAAGAATGATATCAAAAAGAAAAAGAGGTGGGGGACTGAAAACTGTGTGGTTTTTGGCCTCTTGGAGTGTTTGGATTTAAGCTAACTCCATTCAATGATAGGAGGGTGTTATGCAATGTAAAGTTAACTTCAGGGCTGGGTGGGGCAGGGCTAC
The DNA here is from genome assembly GCA_024036415.1 of Prochilodus magdalenae. NCBI lineage: Eukaryota > Metazoa > Chordata > Actinopteri > Characiformes > Prochilodontidae > Prochilodus > Prochilodus magdalenae. The sequence goes on from JAMWET010004438.1 coordinate 1,318,464, forward strand.
GTGTCCAGACAGTCGGTAGAAAAGAGAAAGGGCCTGAAATTACATGCAAAAAGTGAATTGTTCTTGGAGGTGACAAAGGCAATTTCAATATTTTGACCTGAATACATTCACTGAATGTGCTCGGTTTGACGATGTGCTTGGTTTGAGTTTAAGATCAAAAAGATCAAAGTTGTCCACTTTTCCCATGATTTATACCCCCAAAGCTAACTGGTTTACAGATAGTAACAGAGGATGAAATGTTTATCATGAAAACCAACAGAGTCGGTCCATTCCTAATTCCTAATCCCTGGAATTCTTCTAGTTGACGTAAATGATCCAATGAAACTGCCTCTTTCCACACAGAACATCCAAAATGAGCGACAACCCCGTCAAGCAGGAGGTCCAGAACTTCGACAAGAAGTGTCTAAAGAAGACGAACACGGCAGAGAAGAACACTCTTCCAACTAAGGAGGGTGAGCGAGTTTGGTTGCTACAATTAATATTAGCCTGTCCCATTGTTCCAGCATGATAGCCGTGTGCACACATGCCTTTGTGTGAACTCAGCAGAGAAAAACAAACTGCAGATCGTAAGAGGAGATATGTGATTTAGTTGGTGCGTAAAGAACATACTGAGAGTAAACAGTGGAAATTACTGTTTGTCCTTGTTTCACCTGTAGCCTACTAGAGCCAAGAAAGTGGATCAAAATATAGAAAGGCATGTCCTTTAATTGTGTTGCTGTGGAAGATCCTTCGTGTTGTTATTGGCTTATAGCCAGTTAACGAAAAGCCATTTATCGATTCGATGCTTGTTACATATTGAGTATTTAGATTTTGTTACTAGTGTCTGTTAGCTGATTGGCTGTGTGTTGTAACTCGTAATTACAGTGTAATTTATTAATCCTAACAGTTACACAATACTAACAGTAACGCAATTCCCAGTCAAGGTGACGTACATTAAGCTGAAAGAATGCCAGGTGACTGGCGTTCTCGGGCAAAATTACAGGAGGAGAAGTGTTAGGCATGCTTGTATTTGTTTCCACAGTGTTAAGTAGCATGTTTTGACACATTATTACCTGGAAACCTGATGTAATGCACACACATGACCAAATAAAAACAGTTTTATCAGCATGTCCTGAGCCAAGGTGGCACCATGTGACTGAATATATTGTTGATATAGGTAAAGTTCCTACATCCTGACAAGCAGGTATTACATTCCTTGAACAATTTGAACTCTATCAGTTGCTCTTAATTCATGCTTTGGTATTTTTGAGGCTTTGGCCATCAGTTAGCCCTGATCACTGAAGGTAACAGAAGATCACAGACCAACATCCAGTAAAGGGCTGGTCTTTGGGATTTTTTATCCTATAGCATTTGCTTATGGGCACAAGTGTAACCCATTTTAGAGAGTGCAGTGATGTGGAGAGGACAAGATAATAGTAATGCAGCTCAGATGTGACAGAAGCTAATAAAACTTGCTTCAGGGTTCATGCCATACTTACTACCATAGCGAAACTGGTATCATTTGTGACACATAAGAAAAGGTGTTTCACTATATAAGGAGATGCAGAGATTCACTATAATGTGGAGATGCAGAGACGTTTTTTCATAATATGTCTGATTATGGTGCTTTTGATTGTTAAGGGGAATTATTCTCCTCTCAAATAAATAGGACTTAATAGAACTCGCTTGCGCCATCAAATTCCCACATAATAAAGAGCATGGATAAACATTTAGGAGATATTGAAGATGTTGCATATCAGCAGTGCTCTAATGTAGTAAGGAACCTTACATAGGGTATTATTCAAATAATCAACATAAAGAGATGATAGCTTTTATTTAAAGAGACTATTTATGTTCTGGTCTATTTTATTTATTCAAACTGTATGTATATGTATTATTTTTCACGTGTAGCTTTTATGTTTATACATAGCATAAAAGTAAAAGCTGCAGATATCATTCTGACCAATCAGTTTTAAGCACTATATAAACCTAGCTCCGGTGCGTAAAGTTTATTTAAAGACGAAAGTGGGCGGAGTCTGGTAACTGAGCTGAATTTCCCAAAGGCATATTTGGCTGTATATAGACTGCAGGCAAATTGTATTTGTTTTTCAAATTAGTTATTCCATTTTTAGTTCCAAGTGATCAGATCTGGTTTTGTGTGTTCAGGCATCGCCAGCTTACCTTCATGAGTTCCTGTGGTGAAATTGTAGTGGTCAGTAATTACATAAACAAATCCCAGAACTGTCCATCACTCTGAAATTTGATATTGTCATTGTTTGTTGTGTTGCGAGTGATGTATATGCCACTTTGAAATCCAAGTGCCCAGAGCATACAAACTCGAATCAGATCGAACTCTTATTTTAAACCACCTCCAAAGGTGGTTTTGGTCTGACTTCCAGAAATGAGATTTGATGTGTTTATTGCTGTCCAGACTATCAAACTTCAGTCTGGATACAGTCTGGATATGGCAAAAATTGGATTTGGTCTGGGAGTCTGAACAAGACATGAGAACAAAACAAAGATGAGTCTTAAACTATACAGTGAGCATCACGCAGTGTACCAGTTAACATGATCTTAACACTGAGATGCTTTTGGGAAACTGGTGATCAGACTTAACACAAGGAAGACAATTGAACATAGATTTAGATTGACCTTTAATAAAATCAGACAGTAATTCAGTCATCCTAGAGACTGTTTCTTTCTTAACATTTCAGATTGCATGCAAAGGTTTCCTAGGTTGAGCAAAAGCCTGAATGAATGGCAGTTACAGTGATCCTTGTGTAATAATCAGAACTGTCTTCTTTTAGAGAACACAGGACTCTCAAACGGCTCTCACATGTGCTCATCGTACGTGAATATCCTACATATTGCTAAATAAGAAACATCCTTTTTGCTTTGTGCTCATGTGGCTTTCCAAGCAGCTTTGGATCTTGGACCATCTTAACGTCGCTTGTTTCTGCTGTTGCATCACCATCATTCTTACACATGCACTTCCCTTTTTCTAACAGATATTGAGCAAGAGAAGAAGGCTGCGGAGGCCACAAAATGAAACCCATCGGCCATGGCTCATCGTGTCCCGCTTCCCCGCCCCCTATTTTTACCCTATGCCATTTTAAGAGAATTTCACTCGATTACCACCTTTACCTTCTGCATTTTTGATCCCCATGTTTAAATCACATCTCTGTCTCCTGCTATACGGCGGGCAAGTAGGCAAACCACTAAAGGGGCGGACAAGAGCAGTTGTAAATGTATAATTGCAGCTATAAATATTATGAAACTTTTTATCTTTAATCCTTGAGAGTGGAAAAAACAACATGGGAGCAGTTGAGCAGTCAAACACTAGCAGAGTATGTGTCCCTCATCACCATCTGATTACCTCTGCCAGCTACACCCATGGCAGTCTCGGTATGTGGTACCATTCTGGATGAGTAATTCTATAAATGACTTGTAAAATGATATTTTTGTTTAAAAAAAAATAAACAATGTTTTAAAACATGTTGTATATACATGCCTCATTACTTCACGGTAATGCGTGTGGAACTGCTTGGGTTATGATTTTATGTAAATACAAATATAAATGGAAACATTTTGAATGAAGATAGTATTAGTTAATTCTATAAAGGGGTGGAATGGACTTTAGAATTGAAATTGAAAATGTATCACTAATGCAAAGTACTACCTGGAAGCTATTATCTTTATACACAAAAAAATTAAAGCTTAATAGTTAGACCAGCCATTTTATTCATTTAGACTGGATATTTGGATGCTATGAATAAAGATATAGAACATATTTTTCAATATTTTGTAAGGAGACATTTTCAGTAATGAACTACTCCATTACATATTCCCTTATTAATAGTTATTTTCTGTCAAGTTATTTGCCGTTAGATTTGAACATATCTGTATTCTTATTTGGGAAAAGTCTACAACACTGTGTTCATTCCTCTTTACCTGTATTACGTGAAAGCTCTTAGGGTCAACAGTACTCGTATTGTATTAGGATAATCATTTGTTTACTGTCATTTCCATTTTTGTTGTTTTTTGTTTTTATTGATGTGCTATATAATTAAGGTACTAAATTATATTACACAGTGTGCAGTATATGAACTATGAAGGTTTATAATCTCCATTATTATTATTAATTGTAGAACTAGACGTCAACTAGAAATATCTGTAGATTTGTATATTTTGAACAAACAGTATTTCACACATTGAACCTATAACAAATTCTTATTCTAATGGACATACTATACAAGTCATGTACGGCTCCACAGAGCATGTTCATTTCACACACATAAAGTGCACTGTCACTCAGAAACTCATGAACTCGTCACTCTAAACTAGGTCGCAAGCCAAACCTAGCCTTCCTGTTAGCATAATAACTGTCTGGGCTTTGTGGGACTAATGTTATAAACCCTAATAACCTAGTTAGACTTGTTGGAAGAATTGCGCAACTTTAACTGATCTCATCATTGTAAAACGTTACAATGTGTTTCAGCCTACTTACTTTCAGTCGGTATTGTGTTAGTGATTGTCAGTGCTGATGATTCACTGCAGTACTATTCGGACCTGCTGGGTTGTACTTTGCTGCATCTGGTCATTTGAGAGCTGCACAAAGGGCAGGTGAAAATTCAGTGTAACTTTGTGTGACATTTGTTCACGCCATTGACAGGTTGATAAGAGTGAGGCCCGTGCCTTGCACTGCTTCTCTCAGACATTCTACAGCAGTTATCAAAGGAACAACTTCAGCCAAAAGGTGTGGTCAGAGTAAACTTTCACACGGAACCCTGAAGGTTCTCAGCTTAGAAGGTTTCTTGATGCAGATTGGCCTTAGTGCTGAACCAAAAAGCTCTGTCAGTATTAAACGTTTCCATGTAGAATGTAAACACTGTTAAAGACCATGCAGTCACTGACGGAAACAAAACTGGCAAAACAGCTCTCTCTGAAATCATTCTTTATGAAAACCAACATGCAAAGGTTTAGGGTGGCCTGGTCAGATAGCAAGTTTTGTTGATTTTCTAAGTGAAAGTAAGTCCCTGTACAGAGACCACAGCTCTCCACAACTTATTGCACAATTAATGTTTATATCATCGCTGTCCAAAAAACCCTTGACACAAGCAGAGCTAAAAGAAAGGCTGGTATTATTTAGCAAACATGCAATCAGACTTAGCAACCAAATCAGAGCAGATGAAAACATGTGTCTCAATTTATGTCTATTTTTCTTTAATGCGTTATTCAAACACAGCAGCTGCCCTTTACAGTGTGTGAAAAATTATGGTGAATTGACAAATGTAAATGGCCTTGGGGAAAACCTCTGCTCCCATTGACTTTCAACATTTAAGTTATTTTAGGTTTTTGTCCTCTCCTGCAAAGTTGCCATATTGGTGATACTTGTTTTTCTTCAGCAAAAGGCTGATTAAGATAGCAGGGATATTAATAATACATAAAAATGGCACCTTTGCAAAAGTTATGGTACTTTAATATTTGATAGGGTTTTCTCAATATATTGACTGAAAATACATAAAACCTGCCCACTGGCTTTCGAAAAATAAGTGGGCATAACATTATAACCACCTCAGTTTGTCTACAAACTCTCTCCATTTTATCAGCTCAGCTTACTATACAGGTGCACTTCGTAGTTCTACAATTACAGACTCTAGTGAATCTGTTTCTCTGCATACTTTGTTAGCCCCCATCACCTTTTTTTCAATGGTCAGGACCCATGTAGGGTTTAAATACCTCAGTGTCACTGCTAGACTGAGAATAGTCCACAAACCAATACTATCCAGCCAACACTGCTCTGTGTCTGATTCACTACAGTCTATAATTGTAGAACCACAAGGTGCAACTATTTGGAGCTGATGAAATGTATAAAGATACAATGAGGTGGTCATAATGTTACGCCTGATCAGTGTATGCCTGTCTTTTCACCCTGCAGCTCCACCTATTCTGACTGAAGTTGTAAGGAGTGTTTCACCCAGCGAATGGGGCACAATACAGGACGGTTAAGCTTAACAGAGCTGATTTGGATATATGAGTCCAGTGCTACATTTGCATGCTGGCGGTCCATGGCAAACTGGGTATTCCGTTGTTTTCAGTGGAACAACGATAGCCTGCATCACAGTGGTCAATTTTTCCAGTCTTTGTCGTTGACTGGTATGGGGGAATAAACTGGAAGTTGATTTTTTGGAGAGCTGTGGATGCCAAATCTCATTGTCTCACTGTCTCGAGCACAGTTTTATACAACAAACAATGTAAACAGTACAGAACATCCTCCTGCCTTTTCCACCCTAAATAAACAATGTAAACACTGCTAAAACTCTCTAATCTAACTTATTTATCATTGCCAGTGATGCTGTCACATGCTAACATTTGCCTGGAGTTGTGTTGCCATCAGTTACGCACTGCTATAATACAGGGAACAGCTTTCCTCAATACCTGTAAGTGCAGTATATGTAGAGGTTGGAAAAAGATAATTTAAAAATGAATGAAAAACAGACTAAATTAAAGGTTTTTGGGCCTTTAATGTGAACAGGCTGGTTTTCTCTGTTGGTTTGCAGGTACTTAATCTGTCCTTTACTTTTCAGTAAAAACGTATTATTCATTATTCAGTAACTATCGAGACTTAATGAGTAGCTACTGAAGGGTTGGCCTACATACGTTCTCTTGTATTTCATTGCTAAGCAGGTTTATTTTACGGGAAACACTATTACATGTGTAAATATTTGTGGTGATATTTATGACACCTTGCTACATTGGGCACAATGCCAAACCCTAGACTTTTTGTGATGTCAGTACTCAAACCTGTTTGAACCCAAGAGGAGTTTAAAATGTAAAAAAAACTCCTGCCCTTCGTACCAAGCAGAACATGTGACTAAAAAGCATTTGCCTTTGAGTGTAGCAAAATACATATCATAAAATAAATATTAGCAAATAGCTGTTTATATATTCACACGCACATTTACCTACACCAGAAAGCAGTGATTTGGGAATCTGCATTGACCTGTATGAAAACAAGAACATTTCAAAACCAAGGTATGTACCTTTTTAACTTGCTGTTCAGAAAATGCTGTGCAGAGTAGACATAAAAGTCTACTAGTCGTGAACTGGAATAGTTGTGGTCTGACAGGTTTATGGACATAACAGATGTCGTGATCTCCACCAAAAAGGCCGTCCTACCATAAAGTTCAAAAGCCAGTTTAAAACCATTGTTTGTCATAGCATGAAGGACATCTGTGAAGGAATGAGTGAAGCACTAAACACTGATAGATAAATACATAAAAACACATTAAACATCGCTTTTGTCATTTTTGTAATGTTTTGACATAAAGTAAAAATGACTGTAGCCCTTTACATTGTGTGCAAAATTTCTGATTAACAGACGAAAAATGCAGTATGACTCAGAAAGACTCGGAAAAAGTCTAGTTCCAAGGTATGCAACAACAACTAAAGGCTTGTACGGTTGCACAACTTAAGACCTGTACAATGAAATAGCAACATTTTTTGTTAGTTGCCGTCTTCACTCATAATTAGAGAGCAAATGTAGGTAAGCAGTGGTAAGCTCTGCTGTGCGACAAGTAAATTCAGAATGAATGCATATTTACATATAATAATAAATACACTGTCAATTCACATTATTATGACTACTAAAACACAAGCTGGTGGTGCGTTATGATCTGGGGATTATTTTTGTGGGCCCACTCTCAACCGATTTGGGTATGGATCCATCATTGCAGATCATGTACACTCATACATGCTGATAGTCTCTCCTGCTGATGGGATCTTCCAGGAAGACAATGCACCATGTCACACAGTTAGAAATGTCAGACACAGGTTGGAAACTGTGGCACCACCTCAATCGTCATGTTCGCTCTATGGATCCTCCCCCACGCACCCTCCAGCAGTTGTGGGATGCACCGCAGTCAACAGGGTTCCAGATACCTGTGACAACTTACCAGGAGCTTACTGAGTCACTCCCTGCCAGTCTAGCTGCTGTCTGTGCTGCACATGCTGGTTACTTTGGATATCATAATAATGTGACACCACTGTGTATAAAGCATTATGTTTTGGTACTGTTTTACTATGTAATTCAGTACAAGTCCTTTTGAATTTACTGATCACTGCCTTATGTTTACTTCACTACTGTTTCACTTAGTGTCCCAACTTTACAGGACTGAAGATTTGTACATACTGTACGTTTGCACCTTTGCAAACCAGCTGTGGTGCACATACACATTTTTCTTAATAAAAAACTTGACACATCGTGGAAGTAACAAGTCTCTGCCTGTCAAAGTTACAGTCTTTGACTCTCCCATGCCACAAAGATCTCTATGTGCACGCTCAAACAGTCTGGAGTTGCTTAATCTGTTCTGTTGCTGCGTGAAAGTTGTCTAAATGATTGTGTCAGTGTCTATCAGAGCGATTAGTTTAGCCTTAAGGGAGTCAGTGATGATAGTCCATAAGGACACCAGAAAATAAACATGCACACACACATTATCAGTGGAAGGGGGTGAAGAATTTATCCAGAGCATTACACCAACCAAGACTGTTCCAAAGCACTTGACTTGCTTGGGCATGATTGCACTGCAGCATGTTTTTGCATGTAGGCAGAGTCTACAGAAACGCATTCTGAAGACAAGTAGAAACTCCGTGACATGTTTAGGGAACGTGTCAAAATTTGAGACCAGCCAGATGCGTCCAGTTAAATACAGCACTGGCCTGCATCTCTGAATGAATAGTATCAGCATGCAAAGCGAATGTCTCTGTGATTCTTTGACCTCATTACATAATGCCTGCAGCAGCTCACCCCACGGAAATATCTCAACATGTCTGAGCAGGGAAAATCTCTCTAGCTTCGCTCACCTGATCTTGGGTTTAGCATGTTTGGCATGGTGGGTTTAGATTCTTCATAGGCCATGGTGAATAACGGGGACTGGTTGTCTGTCCAGATAGGATCTGACAAGCCACATGCAAATAGTTGTCAATGCAAAGCTGGAGGATCATTTCTGTCTAGAAACATAAGAGCTTTACTGTAAGTCAAAGATATTAGCGTAGCTCCAGATATCCACAGTTTTTGAGTAGTGCTTGGAATGATTTAGTGGACTACATATTTCACTGATGTACAATTTGGTCAAAATATTGTCATGAGAAAAACTGATGAATGAGAACGCTAAGCAGGGTACATAAACAGTCTGATAAAGTTACATGAAATACTGGTTGAGCAGGAAGTATGCAGCCTTGCTATTTTACTCTATTCATCAATGTATTCAAATATATTTGTGTGCTCAATGTACTTATTAAAGTATACTGTGGCATTTAAAAAGCAAGCAGCATGTTGTAGCAGTGTTGCAACCAGACTTCAGAATTTGCCTACTGTTCAGGTTTTGCCAACAACAGTCCAGGCTTGACAAAGGCAACTTACTGTTCATCCGTAGCTTATTTTTATAATTATTCTATGCTTTTTCTGAACCATTTTCATGGGCCACTGTTTTTGAGCTAGGACCACACAGGCAGTTTTGGTGCAATGTTCGCTTAAACATGTTTATACCAAACGAGTCTAGGAATGTTGAAAACATTTAAATCTAACCAATATAATGCTGCATTCACATGTTTGTGGTTGACATAACCAGCTAGCTTTAGGCTTAGGTCAATTTAATGGATATTCGTTCTCATGAAGCTGGATCACTTTTAATTGGAATATATCACCATGGCGGCTAGTGGTAAGGATTCCAGCTCTTTCCTGTGAGTCTGATCGATAGGCTCAGTTTGTTTGATTCCAGGTTAGTGATATTATCTCTCATTTCATTCTTAGTATAAACTCAGTCTGCCCTCTAATAAACCAAAAAACTGGATGACTTACCTAAAAACAACCAGCAAGAAGAAATGTTTTCATGTCTGGTCTCTGTTGCAAGCCTGATCCTGCAACCATAAATTAGCAGTTTTGATCTTGTCTCGGTTTCAACATTATTTAGACTCTGTCTTATCTTGATCTCAGGGTAAGATGGACTAAGCAGTTTTAGAAAAGGTCTACAATCGAGAGAGATGCTAACAAAACTTTCAAACAGAATTAAACGGTTTAACAGGTTGAGAATCGAATGGATTTGCTTCATGATGGCTTAAGTGGGTATTATTTGCTTGTTGATGTTTTTTGATTCCAAAATTCATACAGCCCCTGAGAGCAAGTCAGAATGTTATTGTGTAAAATAAGCAATTCTTAGCAGCAGTTGCTAAAACAGAGACAACTGATGACGGAACAGACATTCAGTTTACATTTTAATTCACCAGTGGCAATTCACATAGCCCATCAGTTATTAGACTGTCAGCAGGTCAGACTACTAATTTAAAATGTTGCTCCTAAAATGAATAAATAAACATGCAAAACAAAAACTGCAGCATGCTCTATTATAATTTCATGCTAATTATAGTTTGCTGTATTACTTTTAGGCAGTGTAGTTAGATATAGGGGCAAATATTACAAATGCATCAGGGACAAATGAAACTGATTAGCTAAACAGACTGATAAAGCATTTCAGTTAGATTTAGTAGATGCTGATAATGAATGGAAAAGTCACGTTTAAGACTTTCGTGATATCCGGTCGGAAAGTATAATCAGAGAGGATACATGACCTTATGACTTCTGCACAAGTCACTGTCATTGCCCTGGGACATGAGGGCGAAGTGGTTGACTTAAGTACATGAGAACTTCTTTCTTGCTGAAATGACTTGAATAGGCATGTACCATCTTGGTTTACCTTGTCATTTTAAGCAAAGTCAACAGCTGATTCTCACTGCTTTTTTACAGTCAATTGTGAGAACTTTCAGGGAACAAAAGTTCTGGTGAAATACAATGATTTTGATAATATGACACGCTAGACAATGGCTGATGAATGAGGAAGCTCTTTAAGATGCACTAACGCTCACTTACTTTCTTGTTTTTTAGCTTTACAGCAAATCGCATCTTGTTAAAACAAAACAGCTACAACTTTTTTTTAAAAATAAGTGATAGCATCGCAAACATCTTTTAAGATCCGATTCATGTTTCATAGAAGGCTGTAGCACAGCCTTATCAATTTAACAAGCATGACAAAGGGTGAAAGAAAGATCTTCCTCACGCTGCTACAGAATGTTCCCTTGTTTAAGGCCACAGATGGAGACATCCAACTTACATTTTCTCACTCAAACAAAATCCATAAGATTGGGTCAAGAGTGCAGAGATTAAGATTGGGCAACAGCCTTAAAAGTGGAAGTGGAAACATAGATCCACCTTTAGTTCCCTAAATATTCTTGTAATAGAAGGCATATAACTGTTTTCCACGGACAATAATTTAGTAATTTGTCCTATTATTTCCCAAGTCAGGGACAAGTGTGTGAATTTTTGTCAGGATCAGTTTTATGCTAGCGAATCAGGTTCAAACTTACTTTAGAGGTTATGTAAAGTAGTGGTTCTTATCTTTAGAGCCCTCTAGAAGGTCTACTTTACTGAAGTAGTTTATTTATGTATCTGTACTAAAGTATGTCAGTTTGTGGGGAGGTTTTACTTTAACTCCACTACATTTCAAAGTCAAATCCACTACATTATACCATTGTTTGCTCCACTTCTCAGACAAATATGTCATACACCACTATGGCTTAATCTGTCTTTCTTTTTGGCTTATGTGTGCATAAAAACATTATATGTCAAAATGAAAAAAAAAAGCATGAAGTGAGCCCACCAATCAGGATACAGCAGTCACTTTGTTTTAAGTCTGTTGGACAGAGCTTGGTTCTATAGTGGAAACTGTTCTCATTCAGTGTTCTGTACTTGAGATAAATTTAATAGACACCATTAAAAGACTGGTGGACTGAGAGTGACACTAGAGTCTTTTCACCTAAAATGAGTTGATTTAAGAGTCTTGTCCCAGAAATCATAATAGGACATTAGAGCCATACAAAATCATGCTACTTTTACTTTCCAGGCTAAAGTACATCTGAAGGTAAATACTTTAGTACTTTTACTGAAGAGGAGGTCAAAGTGGAGAATTACACCTTTACTGGAGTAATATTTTACCTTGCCGCTCTCTACTTTACCTTAAGTACATGATTAGTGTACCTGGTACGCCATTAATACCAACTCAGTGTTTTACTGTGTTGGTGTTTGTTGGGGAATGTTGGGGCAGTATGCTCTGGCAATAAAAGTTAATCTTGGTCATTTTGAAATTCTGTGTGTTTTATCTTAGGTGACTCTCTTTTTTGGATTAAGGAGCTGGTAAATTCCCAGTAATTTGTCCCAGTGTTATAGGAATGAGTCAGTTTCTCATAACATATCGTTTATTGGGTGGTGTCCCGGCAAGTGTAGACCTGTTTTCTTTATAGCATGAGCACAATGGTCTGTTTATTAACTTGACCCATTATACTCTTCACCCTTTAACCTCATTTAACTCTGCAGCAACCTTTGGGAGGTAAGATTATTGCTAATGAGATCATTAGTGTATCAGGTATTTAACAACACAGGTACCAACTATGGAAGTGGTTGTTTGAATGCACAGGTATCTGAATATACATTGTGGCCAAGGGAGGGACCAAACACACTGACCGGGAAAACCTCAACGAGACCCAAAGACACACACAAACACCCAGTGGGAGTCAACCAGAGTATTTTATTTACATAACTGAAATGAATAAACCAAATGTAACTGAAATATGAGGCTTGCTCAGCCTAATGAGTTTTTTGTCCCCCCCAGTTTGTCTCTTTCCGGGTTTCTCGCTCCGGAGTGACCTGTCGGCCAAATATCCTACACTCTGCCAGTTTATAAGGGCACCGTGCCCCGCCATTTGGCAACATCTGTGCGTGATCAAGGGGGAGCATGTGCCCACTTCCGGCGGGAATGGCAGAGACTCCACCTCAACCCTGCCACATCATATACACACACTGTATTTGGTAGATTATTTTCAGCACTGCAGTGACACTCACTTTGTGGTGGTGTGTTAAGTGTGTTTTCAGTGTCACTGCTGGACTGAGAATAATCAACCAGCATTGTATGACCACTAATGAAGGACTAAAGGATGAAAACAAACTCTGCAAACTCAAGTTGGACCAACAAGGTTGATGTATCTAATAGAATTAGTGGACACTGTGTTTGAAAACCCCAACAACACTGCTGTGGCTAATCCACTCATACCAGCACAACACCACCACGTCAGTGTCACTGTAGTGCTGAGAATAATAAATGTTTGTCTTAATAGAAAGCTGTGTTCTGCAACAGCTGCGCCTGAGTCACCATGATCAAGTGTCAGCTAGAGGGTATGAAGTTTACCAGCCCTGGGCTGTGGACCACTGAAATTGGGTTCTTCGGGGTGATGGGGAGCTCTATCCTGTGTCTTTGGGATAAGTTGGGAGTGGCTTTTGTGGTCCAGAGCTATTCATCCAACATCAGTACCTGACCTCACGGATGCAAGTCTTCTGAGCTGTTACTGCATCAAACGAGGAAAACAACCGCATGTGCTGAAACATTGCACACTGTTTACCTTAGCATGTTACTGTCCATACAGGTAAAAATATATACAGAGAAAAAACCCTGCAGAAGTGCACTTGTCAACAAGTATGAAGATGGAACATCATAATACCTATTCATATCCTGCTTACTAAGAAGATGACTTTAAACCAGCCTATCATTCGAGAGCATCAGGCAAAGAATCTCCAACATGTTGAAGACTGTGACAAGCACAGACATGAGGAGCCTACACCTTTTTCACCCACATACATTCCATACTAACTAGTCTCCTTCATTATTATTAGGGTCACATTAAAAGTTTTTGGATAACTTTAATATTAAACAAAGTGTATAGAAAAATTATTACATGTAACTCAGTCTATCTGAACCCCTTTGTTTCAGCTGTGAGGTCAAAAATTCCATTTCATTTTCTTGCCTTCTATGTCTGTATGCTGCTGACAACCTTGAACATGGACTTTGGCAAAGACTCCAGAGCCTAGATGTCTTTTGGACAGTGCTGGAGTAGTGAAGCGCAGAGCTAGCAAGCAACAAGTATAATGTGAATAGCTGATTATTCTCAGCGCTGCAGTGACACTGACGCGGTGGTGGTGTGTTACTGTGTGTTGGGCTGGTATGAGAGGATCAGACACAGCAGTATGAGTCCTCAGCATTGATGAACGGGGGGTAAAGTTGGGATAACAAATTATGCAAGAAAAACAGAGGAATTTCAGCCTGTAATTGTAGAACTACACGATACACCTCTATGGTAAGTGGAGCTGGTGAGGACAGAGGCAAAAGGCTTCAAATGAAAAGTGGGTGGAGACAACAGGGAAATGGGGCTGGGCTGTAAAGTTCCATGACTTTTGAATTGTGAGATCTAAATACTATGACTTGCCATGTATACATTTGTAGATGACTTGCTACATAATCAGTTAACCGCTAAACTATTTGAAATGTGAACTATGATATAACAGCCTCACGGTAAACAAGATGCAAGTGGTAAGTGGTAACAGCATAGCATAGCGTTTTTGCCTCTGATCTTTTGGCTAGGTTTGTTGTACAAAAGTGTCAGCTAAAATATTATAGTTAATATAGTTATTGTGAAAACCATCCTTATATATTACGAATGGCGGTTATTTTCGACCCGACACAAGGGATCAAGGGTTCCCAATCATGATCCTGGAGATCTACTCCCTGGAGAGTTAAAAAATAAAAATCAGAGAAAGCATTAAACGTTTATGTGGGTTTCTGGTAGTGTCCCATAGTCACTAATGATTTTTTTCTTGATGGGCCACCATCACAGTGTAAAGGTAAAGTGTCTAGTGGTTCTAATCGTCTTTTGTTTTATCACGTTTCGAAGTTAGGTTTTAGCGAGTCCAGCCATGCAGGCTGACAAATGTGCAAATCCAGAACTGGGAACATCCGCCCTACCTCTAACGTGTAAATCAGAAAGATCCGGAAGTGAGGAGTACCCCGGATGAAAAGGAGACGACACCACAGTCAAGTGTAGCCCATCCTCAGAATGGTACATTCTCACCGATTTTAAATCCATTGTGTTCGAACTCGAAGCATTGCTGCCATCTGTTGTACAAACGGTGCTATTGCCGATTTGGAAGACCAACACGGTGCACGTTACCTGAAGCGTCCAGCAGGCGGGGCTACATCTCCAAGTACGGTAAGCGGGCGACTGCAGTGGGCGGGACTTCGAGTCTGATTGGCTCAACTGGTGTCCGTCAAGCGCTGCTCGACAACAAACTGGCTAGTTAGCGCGAGAGAGGAGAAGCTAACTAGCTGAGCAGCCAAGGGTTGCTAGCCAGTTTTTTGCATAGCAACGGGAGGCTGATAATCTGTTAACGTGTTTACTCTTAAATGTGAGCACTGGACAGCTGTTAACTGAAAACTGGAACCGGAGCTGGAGGTGAGGTGCTTTAACGGAGCTTGTGCCGCTAACGAGCTAATTCTAAAAGTCATTGGACAGCGCGGGTCACATCAGCACCGCCAGTAAACGTTACGTTAGCTCGGTTTTGTTGTGCTGCTTCCTCGCGAGGTACCAAACTTACTCTCATGGTTTTGTGCTTTAGCTATAGTTCTCTTTATTTAAAACGGCTGCAGGTGTTGTTGCAGATGTGTCTGTGTGTATATGAAGTGTAAACCTTTTCGTTTTTGATTTTGCGGCAGTAGCACACGGTGTAATTTACACTAACGGTTAGTTCATGGTTTTAAATGAGTTCATGTCGTCAAGCGTACGTATGTAGCTAGCATAACATTAAAGAAGCACAGTTTCGAGCACGCGATAGGATGTGATTAGCTTTTCATAGAAGAGAAAAGCTTAGTTAGGGTTAACCCACAAATGCTGTATTGTGTTGCAGTGACCGGCTTTAGGAACTGAACCGGAATTTGCGTTGCAAGTTAATCTAATCAAATTATATGCTCAGATACGATGTCAGATGTTCGTACTGTGGGGACATGTACTATGTGCGCTTGCTGATGTGTGTAGAGGCTTTCAAACGATGTTTTATACATGTACAGTTGTACAGGCTAGCCTGTGTTCGTGTTCGCTTTATTGGCTTCCTTGACCCACGAGGAAAAAGTCAATGCCTGGTTTGGTCCGCTCTACAGGTTTGGGTGTTGAAGAACAACACAATAAAGTGCAGCTGTAGTTTTCCGCAGTTAAAACTGTCTGGTACAAGAGCCTCATGAAATTTAGTTTTTACTGCGACTCTCAAAGTTATTATAAAGTAATTGTTAGTAATGTAAACAGGCTGGTTTGCGTATATAAAAGAATTTCATTTGTGGCTTTCCAGTGGCATTGCAGTTTATCTGAATACTTGGGCTTTACTCAGAATAAAGGTCATGGTCCTGATGCTCCAAGGTAAAGGCTGCTGCTTTTGTTGTCATTGATGGTCCTAGGTGGTGACCACTATTGTTGTCACTGATGTCCGCTATGGTTTCTGTCTTAAGGTGATAGCCGTCTGTAATACACCATGGGATGGCTTGGGGGAGGGGATACTTCCTCATAGCAGGATTCCTTAGTTAGCCAGATAACTTTGTGCTAAAGTTAAGTCAAGACTGTCCAATATGATGATAGGTCAGCTCCTTTGGATAGCCTCAACTTTGGGCTGAAGTTATTATTAATTTCTTGATGTAATAATTTTGTGTGATCTTCATGAAGAGTAATGCATAACTCTTCTCTCTTTGACGTTCACAGTGTGGGAGAATGGTAGTTCCAGACAGCGAAAACGTGGTTCAGCAAGCAGACAATGGCAGCGCCAGTGGACTTATGACGAGTGTACAGCCAGGTTTTGAGGTCGAGCAGGACATGGCAGAAGTGGAGCTGGAGGAGGTGCGCAAACTGCAGGAGCTTGTGCGGCGGCTGGAGGTTCAGAACCAAAGCTTACGCAACAGAGGGAACAAACATCATCTCAGGGGCACCAACAGCAACCTTCCAACCAGCAGCAACATAAATGAGAGAACACTGTGTGAAGGGGCCACAGGCACTTCTGTCAGGCCCGAGGACAGTGGCGGCCCCGCAGACAGAGACTCTGAGCAGTCCCCACCTCCAGACAGCAGCAGCAGTGAGGACATGTCTCCTCTCCCCGAAGCCACAAGGCTGGACGATGAAGAGGAGGAAGCAGGACAATTCTTGAGTCTTCCGTGTGGTGCAGGGCTAGAGCAAGCACAAGGACAAACTCAGGCTAGTCCCTCTCCTGATAGCTATGATTCAGAGACACTTGGTGGAAGTGATGCAGGCATGGACCAGTCTGCTCTGGACGAGGTGGATGTGCTCGACTTGGAAGACTGTGTTGAAACTGAGGATGAAGACAGCTGGTATGGTTTTCATATTTAATGTTGCTATTTATTTGAACTGCTTGTTTCAGACAAAATTCAGGTGCTACATCGATATTTCTGTGTGTTATAATTATAAAGTACAATGTATTTAAAATGCGTTGCTAAAACATGCATCACCAGAACGATATTTTCTATATTGAAAACCTAAAAAACATAATTACTTGCCTCCCATATCCACAGAAACAGTCATTTGGTCCCATGATTGGATGTGATGCTCCCGTCACATAGTAGAAAAGCATTGTGATTGGTTAGAGGGCTGAATTGCATTTTAAAGCCTTTGTGTTGGTATTAGAGAGGCCAGTACCGCAATGATGATTTACCAACAATATGTTGAGCGACTTTAATGTTTAATACTGCAGAATTAAGTAAATGGTAGTTCATATTTGGTCTTCAAAGCAAGCACTATTCCTGGGTAATCCCTTATGTGTAATTTCTGCAGTCACTGTACTGCAAACAAAATTTTGAGAAACACTGAAATGGGGGGAAAGCTGCTTGGAGGTGCTACAATACATTGTGATTTTGCAAAGCAAACTTTAGGGCTGTAACAATGTATTATGGAGAACAGACATCCTGTTAATGATGTCATATAATGCAGTTGCATTGTTTGAACACTTTAATTTGCCGTTAGCACCAGTCAGCAGATTGCTACAGCTCTCCTACTGCTCCGAGCCCTACTGTTATTACTAAGTTGTACAAGATCGTGGTTATAGTGGTTATTTTTCTTCATTTGAATTTGGTTCAAACTGTTGTAAGCACACCAAATTACGAACTACGTACTGTAAAACAAATGTGGTGCTTGTAGATGATACACAATATGCAGTATGATCCCACAGTATACCTGATCACAACTGTAATAAAAATAATAATAATAATAAATGTATAGATTTAGTGATTTTTATTCAGTGTTTTACAAAATATACTGCACTTAATCTGATTAACTTATATCTTAATTGTAGTAAAACAAGTAGTTAGTAGTTAGTTATATAGAAACTATCATCAAATTGCCCACCCCTAGTTACACCCCTGATGTTATAATAAGCAACACTTAATATTTGAGTACACGTGTTAGGACTCACAAAATGCCATCACAAAATTTGGCTCTTGCAGTATCAATATCACATGTCTAAATATGTAAATTCAAATGAATTGTAATATGTAAACTTACAAAAGAATCTCAGGTGTTCTGGAAATTTTAAAGCAATCTTCTCTACCTATAGTCGGTAAAATGTCAAGCATAAAATCAAATAAAGCATCGTTACATTTTTTTTTTCCCCCCTTGAGCGCTGTGGACCTATGCTGTGCATTCCTGTCTCAGTGAATGAGTACATGGTGTAAATAACTATGTTTGTAACTAAATAACAGAACAAAACTTTGGTGATGTGTAATTTCTGGGGAAATATTTTAGTGTTAAACATTTGCTGCATTTATCACTAGCATATATTTAAATGTGTGCTTTACAGAAACCACAAAAACTTTTTAAATTACACTGTACGCAGTAAGGAGACCAACAGGGCACTTATACTAAACAAGTTCAATTGCAAGAAGAAACTTTTTGTAGCAGACTAAGGAGTCTTATATAGTGTTATATACAGTATTAGCTTGTATGTAAAAAGGTTTTGACAGTTTAAATGTGAAGAGACATTTTAGCCTATGTGTTGTTGGGTCAGTAGACCTAAGATCAGACTAAAACAACTAGAGATTATAGTTTAAAGGTAGGTGAGGGCTGTCGTCATTTTCTACAGAAAATAACACTAAATGAATTTTGCTCAGTGGCTGGATGTGGACACATGTTGGTTTGTTAAGGAACAGGGAATACAGAAACTCTTCTCTAACCTCAGCTATAATGGTTCCTGTAGCCAGCTAACCTGCTGCAAACCTGCTCATCCATGGCACATTAAGAATATAGGAATTTTCACTGTATTAATGTACTGTGGAACTGAGAGGGATCACATTTTATTTATCGCATACATTGTACACTCATTATCAAAACATAGTTGCACCCAGAAGGAAGTGTCAGATTGCAATGCTGTTGGGAAGGAAGATGAAGGTTATCATGAACAGTAAATGATAATACATTTAGGCAGATATGGGCAATATTTATTGAGCTACACATACAGAAGTTGTGTCTCCCAGTGTGGCGTCAGGCTGCCATGTTTGCTAACACAACATGCCAGACATCTCTGCATGAAGTTAGTAGAGGTTCCTAGTGGTGTCCTGCAATAATCGATCCCATGCAGCTTTAATACTATTACACAGTTTCTGCAGATTTTACAACTGGGGTTGGAGTGGTGATGAGGTGTCTAATAGCATCCCAGGCGCTTTCAGTGAGGAATGGGTGTGGTTATGCGACTGGCAATGGCAAAGGCAAAGTCTTGAGATTAATAGTGGTATACAGACGAGTGTTGTCCTGTTGAAATACCGCACCAGAGTGCGTGTTCAGAAAAGGTAGGCCACGGGTTGTCGAACCTCAGTAACATAACGTTGGGCTGTCAGAGGGCCTGTATTGAAGACCAAACGTAATCTGGCATTGAACAAAATCGCACCTCACACCATGACACCAGGCCTATTGCCTATGCAATGCATGAAAAACACAGTTCATCTTTTCGCTGACTACAGTGCCTCCACACATGGTTTCGTTGGTAGTCTCAGAAGGGGTGCTCATCACTGAAGTTTACCTGCTGCCATTTTGAGTCACTTCATGACATTTGGTGATGCTAATTTGATGTAAGAGGAAGTCTTTGTAACCGTCCTTGTGCATATCTTCCTGTGTTGTGCAGTTGTCTGCCAGTTGTCCTGACACTAACAGGATGACTTGCTGAGTGTTGGATCACTCTGCACAGACAGTCTGTCAATTCTCTTCCTCCATGGTTTGTGTAGTTCTCCCAGATCTGTGCAATAGAAGCTTTGTGAAATAAGTTTCCATGGTTAAGCAGCTGCACACAAGTTTAAGAACTTTATGTGCAATGCCGAGCATTAGATACTATGATTTAATACTTTGATTGCTGGCGTGTCTTCTATCCGCTGCCACCCACAGCTTGCTGCGGTAATATCCGCTCGACCAGTATGGCGCCCAATAAGTCCATCCCGCATTCCAAATGCTTTCGGATAAGGCCTATCCTTGGTTCAGTCACATGCTTGGCTGAGCATTAAACTTAAATCATTTGCATGTCTCCCAATGTCAGACCTGTTCACCAAGTTTCATTCCTGTCGGTTGCTTCATTCTGGGTGCAGCTAACAATGGCGCGTGTAAATCAGTACAACCTTGATATTGGATGACCAATACTGCACTTTGGCTGTGCCGTACAGCCTTAACAGTTGTAATGTTCACCACATTCTCACTGGATTGAAAATGATTGCATTCATGTTTTACCTGTAGTTATTTTACTTTAGTCAACATTTAAAAGGACAACATGTTTTTGTATCCCGTTTACAGCTTTGGACTTTAGCACAATTTCTCAAAGCAAAGTAGTAGCAAGTTAATTTCCTAAGCTTTGATCTATGTCGCTGGTAGCAAAATGAGGGCAGTGGTCTGACTACACGCCTCAGTGATCACTTACTGTGAGAGGGAGGCTCCTCTGTTTGCACAGAGTACCCAGCCAACGTCATACTCTAAAGGCGTGCGCGCGCGCGTGTGTGGGGGGGCATCAGCCCTTCGTGACTAAGATGTTTAGAGCCCTCAAGCTACACAAACTTGGCACATTCAAATGCTACAAATCATAACACATATATTAACATATTGCCCTTATTTTAAAACGGTGGCCAGCTATCACTCAATAAACATTTTGGTGTGTGCCTGTGTAGAATTTGCACCAGCTCGTGCAAAAGAGCATTTGCACCTTGAGCTAAGGTATTGATGGTGGATGACAAGGCCTGGTTCATGGTCAACATCCAACACAGAAGGAGACCATTATCCCTCCTCCTCCAAAATTTACCCCCGAACTTGAAGTCACACAGATCTTGTACTAATGTTGCTTTCAAAGCGAGTTTAAAACTCTGTAGTGAGTGATGGGGATAGATGATTTTTATGCACTGAATGCTTCTACACTCTACATCCATTAAGTTATTCTGGCACTAATATGGTTCCATTTCACATTAGAATTCTCAGGGGCAGATCTAGCAATACTAGTAATGATACATACACAAATTCTATGACGGCGGCAAGTGTAAGATCACTGTTACTGATTCAATTGCCCATGTTTATAAAGACCAAAGAACAGTACTGAATGACTATTGGTTGTGTTTGATAAAGGCAGTTGGTGTAAGTATTAACCTAGGATCACTATCTATCAATATTTAGTACTAAGCTTAATGACTTCTTAATGACTATTAAATCAAATTCTGACTAATAGTGGTTCAGTTTTGTTTTATTGCATATAATGTTAATGCCTTTGAAACAGGACTAAAGTGTACAATATGGTAGTGTCCTTTCCTACTCAGTATGCTAAAGTACTAAAGACTAATTACAAAAAAACACCCAGCCTTAAAACAAATATAGGAGGAAAATTGGACTGCCTAACAGTCGGATTTTACCTACTATCCCATGCCACAGCCTCAAATACTGGGAATATCAAAATGACAAGTACAGGCAGCTTTGAAATCCACACAGTGTCTTGCTTAATGGAATGTTTTAAGTAGTTTCTGTAAGTAGGTAGATTTTCATTCCAGTCTCGTAGAATCTTTGATTCAGTGCAAATATCACAGCATACAAGGTGCTATACGACTTCATATATGATCATAACTCAATATTCAGCACACTGTATTACTGAACTTTAATATTTATTTCTTGGCAATGTAAATATGCAATGTAATTGCAGATATTGGAATTAAATATACAGCTATTAGCAGTAGGACCTATAGTCAGAAGCACAATGTTTTAACCAGTTGCAGTTATATTATACTTTACTGGATGCGTGATTATTAGAAATGGTCAATAGTGGAATGTTTCTAATCCAAATAATCATGGTTTTTCATTTGGTTCTAAGTTGCCTAATATGTCCAAGGGTACTTTGGATCCAGGGTTTAGGCTGGTCTGGGATTTTGTGGGTCCCTGTGTACAAACCTAATTTAGACATAGGTAGCTCATTGTTTTTCTGATGGCCAATTAGCAGCTTATCCGAGGCTGGGCTTCCAAAGCGGCGATAGCTGCTCAGTTTCGTATTAGTGGTCTGGCCATATGCGGCATATAAGGTTAACATGACCACAACAATTTGTAATCTGTTTAAGGTCACTCTGTAATCTGCTTTGGCCTGGGTGGTAAACTGCTTTGGCTGGGCCAGGGCCACATGTGATCCTGTTTTTTTTTTCATACAAGGGCTGAGAGGAAAGGTTGCTGAAGTGCAAAGCAATGGTAAAAAAAATATAGCTATAATCTTGGATAACTTGACTGTGCCTTACTGATATTATTATGTTTTATATATTTATTGTTTATTGTTTTGATAAACATCATAGAAACAAATTAAGTAGGCTAGTTATTTAATACTGAGAAATTCATTGAATCTTGACTAAGGACTGTGAGTGTCCGCACCATTGACCTACCTTTCAGACTAGATCTGTGACCTCAGTGCTGCAGTCCATAGTATTGTTCCTCCCACTGGGAGTCTAGTGCCTTTGTATCTTTGCAACAGAAGGATGAGCACCATTAGAGCAGCGCTTTGTGTCGACACCAACATTCTTCCACACAGTAGCTTTTGAAGCATTTAATGAACTTGGCTCAAAGTAGAAGGATGCAAATACTCGCAAGCCACTTACTGATTCACTCGGTATTTACCTCATAGTGGCACTAATCCTACTGCTCAGAGGAAGCACTCCTCTCATATACCCATCGACAGAGGATAGTGGTAAGTCATGAGCCTGTGAGGTTTGGATGATGAGTCTAATGCATAGTGATGGCCAAACTAATGCACAGATCTTTGGAAAACTGGGTTATATAGATGTGGGCAAAACTAATTGAAATTTATCACAATATTTTTCTCTATCCATGCACTAATTATGAGGTATCAAGATATAGAATAAAAACTGTATTATGTTTAATGTGGCTTGGGGACAAAGCTATATAGCCCTTTTGGGTTACTTTTTATTTTTTATTTTTTTAAATACATAACTGTATGTCCTACCTTTTTGTGTGTGCCAAACCCTAAGGCACTGACTTTCCAGCTCATTTACTCAAGTCTGTAACCACAGAGCTAGTAGTTCAGTTTCCCTCTGGAAAAAAATGCTGCATTGTTGGTGTGGCAGCACTACCAGTCTAAAAAAAGGTTGATATCATGAGCTGGGCTGGGCTGGGCTTTACCGGCTGTTGGTAAACACAAGCATTCTTTCTTTAAAAGTGAAAGCAGACCTTGTTTGATCTTGGTTAAAAAAAACAACAAGGTGTGTGTTCACGCTCTGTCACACTGTCAGTCATGCGTCTCACAAGCGATACTTTCTGCTGCCCTGTTCTCTTTAAGTAAACTGGCTCAACAGGTTCCTCTTCTGTTGTTTTCTGTAGGTTGTATGTGTCTCCGAAGAAGCAGGTGCTGGCAGAGCAGGGTCCGGAGTCTCCACTGAAATGGTGCAGGAAGGTGCTGGATCACCCAAGTCCTGAGACTGAGGTGGCCTGCAGGACACTCATTAGCCGACTGGACCAGAGTACGTTCTGTGGTAACAAAACAATACGTACATGAAACTACAGGACTTCCAAAAGACCACTTTATTTTAGTCTTGTGGGTATTGTTAAACACCAGAAAGAATGTTGCTGGCATTTGACCTATTTGGACAATATTTCTGAAGAGGTAGGCACAGGTTGGAAGCAACAAACGACTCCAGACGAGTGGCTCTGCAAATGTTCACAATTACTATTGCACATATCATGTTGCATATCAAGTTTGTCCCACTTACACCTCAGCCAAACAGCTGAGCCTGTCCCTGTGGTGTTGTATTAACACAGCTACACAGTGGTGTGTGTGTGTGTGTGTGTGTGTGTGTGTGTTTGCTCCCTCAGTCTTGCGTATTTATTTGGAGACAATCACTTACTCCTGCTTAATGCATTCACGCTTCTAGTTTCATGATGAAACATTTGGTGAAAACCTTGGGCCTGTTAAGAACTTGCATTTATGTGCATTTTTGATGATCAAAGCAATTATGTATTTATGCTACCTCTTTCTTGAATTTCCCTCTTTCTTGAATTTCCCTCTGGGATCAATAAAGTATCTATTTATCTGTCTATATCTGTATGTTCTGTGCATGCTTATTCTGTAGCCTCTACCATGAACTCATGTGAAAAATGTACTAAAAAAAATTGGATTATGTAAACAAATGTAAACAAAATGTTTATGCTTGGATACACCATGTAATTTAATTTTTTTTTGTACAATAAATGAACTTGTATGTTGTAAGAGATGTAAGATATGACCGTCATAAAAGAACATTGTGTTCTTTTAGACAGTAGTTACAGGACATTAGGTTGTGTTTAGAACTGTAAGGTCTGTCACACTTGATCAGTGTAATGGAATGGAAAGTCGTGCCTGGAGTGTGTGTGTGTGTGTGTGTGTGTGTGTGTGTGTGTGTTTATGTGCGCGCATATACTGCATAATGCTAATTCAGCTGCTTATTTTTATGTTAATTCTTTATTTCTCTTCCATAGCCTCGAGATGGAGGAACGTGTACTGCAGCCCATCTCAAAGCTCAGCAGGCTCATCAGCTGAGGCTGGTTCCTCAGGCGCCCCTCTGCTCTCTCCTGGGTACCACAAATCAACTAACAAATCCCTACTAACCTGTGGCAGCTCAGGTACGGCATGATGTTAACACAACGCTTCACCCATGCTTCTGTTTGACCTCGTACTGTATACACAGCCTCTGTCACTGCAAATACATCACCACAAACTCACAAATGTGCACCAGCATTTGTGTACTCTGCAGTAAGCTTATGTGTGTCTTATACACTGCTACACAGTGTTTGTGCGTGTCATTCCTTGTGTTTTTTTAATTTTTTTTTAATCACACATTTGTGTGATTTGTGTGTGTCCACCTGTGTGTACTTGATGCCTTTTTGTCCTGCATGGAGTGTGTGTTAAATATTTCAGCTCTCAACAAAGAGAGCCAAGCCCCTGATTAACTACCTTTGCACGTGTTTCTTGTTGGCAGCTCTTGTATTGACAGAGTAAATGTGACATCTAGACAAGGAAGTCAAGGAAGATTTGTGCATTTACAATGGCACAGTACATATAGTTTAATGGCATAGTACATATCATCACCACCATTTTCCCCCCAAAAGTTTCAGTTCCAATCCAAAATAAATCTGTAATGTAAATGAATGAGTTGTCATGCCCTGCTCATGCATCTTATAACAGACCTTTAATGTTTTTTTATGTTCCAGGTATACTTATTAGTTAAGTAGGAATTAGTCAGTCCAATCACAAAAAAGAAATTGCTGTTGTTAATCATTCAGAAAATAGAGAAAGACAAGTGTTAGTCCAGATTGCAATTTGTGCTAACAGCTTAACTAAATTTGTTCAATTTTATGAGATAAACAAGGGATTCTTGGATTATATTAGTTTATGGTGAGACAACTGTAATAATGTTTCTCCTCAGTCATAGCTTTCTTGTCTGGATGGCATGAACTAGGATGAGTGGGTTTCTAGTATAGAAGTATTCAAACTGTGGGGTAAGCCCTGCAGATGGGATGTGATGGAATTGCAGGGGTATAGGTGAGAGAGACATTTAATAATAAATGCAGAGGGGTCAGAAATTACAGTGGGTTTCTGCAAATAAATTTCCCTTTACATGTTTATTTTGAATTTATTTTGCAGTAGTTCACATAGCAACAAGTTTGTTGTATTTGAGATGCAACAAGTATTTTGGAATGGTACTTCATATGTCCATCTGTCAATTAGGCAAACTGTCTATAAATGTAGACAATAGACAATTTACTACAGCTTGATAAAAACCCTAAACATAGAAGTAAATCTGCTACAGAATGGCTTCTCAAAAATGTAATCCACTTTTTTGAAGTGGCCCAGTCAGAGCCAGACCCTAGCATAATAGATATGCTTAGGGATTCACTTTAAGAGGGGCATCTGAAGAAAATGGCAGAGCTAAAATGGGTGTGTGAAAGAACGGTACGGTTAATTACCATGATTAGTATTTATTTAAATACTGTGACATATTGCTATAAATGAGACATCATTAATCAATCCCACTTGGGATTGTCATGCTTACTGTTACGAAGGACATTTTTGAAGCAATCTGTGGGTGATGACACTATTTGTCCATCCTGCGCTGTGATTTCCCGATGTTTGTGTTGTGCTGGTCAGAATGTGTGCCGTTCTAGGTAAAATTGAGTGTAATTACAGGCCTGCTATTCTTGTATGTTTTGTAATTGTAGGTTACATGGGCATGCACTCTGCACTAAGCTCGCAATCCTCCATCGACAGTGAGTTGAGCACGTCAGATGACTCCATCTCTATGGGCTATAAGCTGCAGGACCTGACCGACGTACAGATAATGGCCAGGCTACAAGAGGAGAGTAAGTGTGAACATTCTTCAGTCCCCTTAAACACACAGACTTGGAGTGTGCTCATCTCATATGATTTCCATTATATGACTTATACAAATCAAGTGTCACTGGTAAAGAAAGGTTATTTAATTTTAGAAGTAGTCCTAGATAAGTAAACTGGTCTTGCAAATTTGTTACGCAGTGCAGGTAATTATTATTATTATTATTATTATTATTTTTTTTTTATTATTATTATTTTTTTTTTTAAATATTAAGTTGTCCTAAAATGTATTTTTAGCACAAATATTTTATAGGCTACTTTTTCTATTAGAACAACACAGAAGGCTAAATCAAATGTAGAAGCACTTACAATTTTACACTCGTGTTATAAATAGCTTGAGCAACTCCTACAAGTGAGACCTGTCATTGAAGCTAGTGTGGAATGATTTATACATCCATGATGCAAATTGGTTGGTTATTATCTTGCATTACTTATTAACTACTTCAGCATTCTAACTTCAGTGCAAAACTAAAGAACCATTTCAGTCACCACATGTCCTGACTAATCAACGTCATTTTGGAGTTGGGGGGAATTGTGTATAATGTGCTCTGAATAAATGGGTATACGTATAGGAATGATGTGATGTTAATGTCTATGACTGTGGTAGGTCTGAGGCAGGACTATGCCTCTAGCTCTGCATCTGCCTCTCGGCGAAGCTCTACAGCCTCCCTGCAGTCTCTGAGACGAGGCACACATAGTGATCAGGAGTTTGACTCCTACAGCCTGGAGGACGGAGAGGATGACTGCTCGTCTCTGCCCCAGCGCCTCCATCGCTATTCCCCATCACCTCGTGCCTCACCTCGCTGTCTGTCACCCAGCACGCTGGCTGAGTACAGCCGCCTGGTGGCACCTCGCACTCGCACACCCAGACGCTCCCTCCAAGGCTCCGGGCCAGAACTCTTCAAGTTTGCCAAGAGTGAGGGTAGGACATGATGTCATTCATAATAAACCATGATTCTCCTGAACATCATAGATGATGTTAGGTCTTAACAATCTTGCTACCAAGCAAGTTTACTGTCAACAAACCAGCTATTGGGACAAGCACATGCTCATACATAGGGCTCCAGTTGTATTCCTAAATAAGACAAAAGCAATACACAGAGTTTATGCACGTGTACACAATGTGTAAACTGCACGCACTGTGTGTACAAAACCACATTACATTCAAACATGTCAATGGTTCATAAATACGTTAGTATCTATGAGTAAGTGTCACAAGCTCTGTAACTAACTTTTAACTGCCGCCTTGAAATGCATTGTGACAGGCATCAAAAATAACCAGCAAACACTGATTATTAATCATTTTTGACATTTGAACATTTAATTTATGCTAGCTTTAGAATAATAATGGAGAACAATCATATTGTTTTGCCCCTTAGGAACATAATTTGAGCTTGAAAGACATTGTTGACTAATTAGTAAGACTACATGCAGGACTGTAGCCTCTGAATATTACTACTGTAAAGAGTATCTCCTGTAAAACTATCATACTAAGAAGATGTAGAACAATGTCTGTTAAGTCTAAATTGTCCATAGTTTATGTTTAGATGTGGGGGACAAAACTTGCTTTTTGCTTTTGAAGGAAAATAACATTATGCTAGCAGTAGAAATGTGATGAAATGAAGTATACATCCCTAAAATTTCCCAAAACTGTTCTGGTGCACTACTTTTTATGATCCCCAGGTTGAGGGTATGGAGTTGTATTGCAACAACAATAAATTCCATATTGTTATGAAGTACAGCATTTCTCAATGTTTGTATGTATATGTGTGTGTGTGTGTGTGTGTGTGTGTGTGTGTGTATGTATGTATGTGTGTATGTGTGTATATATATATATATATATATATATATATATATATATATATATATATATATATATGAACATCACTTAAGCGGTGGTTAAAAAGGTTGGCCTATGTTCTTCAGCACCCCAGATCGTGTGATATCCTCGTAGTGCACATGCAGTGTAGTGTATGCATGATATTGTATGTTTTTAATATTTTTTCAGGGACATTTAGATAAACTAACATGAATGTCAGTTACTTTTAAAAGCATTAAGATTGTGATTATTTGTTTAAAAAGGGAATAATAAATCGTTTTAAAAAGGCCTCTACTTTGTAAATGAGCAGAGCTTATTAGCTAACCTAATATCTAGATTTAAAGATGATGGCAGAATTGCTTGAATAAATGTCTGCATTTACTCTCTATCATTGTAGTCTCTGCATGGGACCATACATCTCACTCTCTGGCAGTGATGTATTATTCATTGTTGAAAAAAGCCTTTAAGATAATCTGTTTCTACATCTTTAAGATAAATACTGCCACATGTAAGATGCTTGTCAGATCAGCTTTGTGTAATGGAGCTTGTAAATTCCTGCAAGCGTTTGTTTTTTGAGGCCTCCTTACAGATGACCGTACCAGTCTCTGTTGGGCAAAACAAAAAAACATGAAGTACTAATGTCTTATATTACAATTCCACATAGATTCTATGTAGGACTAAAATACAGACAATAATTATATAAAACCCATGTGATTTGAGTTACAGTAGCCATTACTGCGTCATACATTTAACAAATTGAGAACTAAAATTGAGAATGAGCATAATTTTTAAAGCATTTTTTATGAGTGGTAAATGGGAATATAGTGGATAATCATGCTATCTCTTTATTGTTTTTTTTATTAATTAATTAATTTTTATTTTTACACCAGTCTTTGCAAGTTGGAGCACAATTTTAATTGTTGTCTGGGCCCTGAGGAACCATTTCATAACCCCTGG
Organism: Prochilodus magdalenae; assembly: GCA_024036415.1. NCBI lineage: Eukaryota > Metazoa > Chordata > Actinopteri > Characiformes > Prochilodontidae > Prochilodus > Prochilodus magdalenae. Next base: position 1,348,070 of record JAMWET010004438.1, read on the forward strand.
TTTAATGGATGAAGTTACAATAGTGTGGTCGAGCCTAAGGCAGGAATGCACTTGTGTTGTAATGCTGCAGCACCTAACTATGTGTACTAGAGAAACTCAAAGCGCACTAATGATAACAATACAATTTAATGTACAGCTGCTGCTACTTGCTCTGCACCCTCATTAAAAGGAAAAGGCTGTGCATGTAGCCATTCTCCTTTTTACACCATAAATGAGTGATGATATTTCAGGGTGTGTGTATGTGTAAAGCAGCCTGTGTATTTGTGTGGATTTCAGAGGAGTTGAGGCACAGCATGCCTAACTTGGCCCCACGCACCAGCCTTCGTTCCTTGGAGGCAGTCAGAAACAGCCGCAGCATGGAGGCTAACCTACAGAGTTCAGGCAACCGCATGTCCCGCCTGCCCCAGTCCCCCACAGGTCGGTACCCCCTACCCCGCTGCCTCACCCCTCACCTGCTCTAACCCCTAGTCAGGTTGGACTGTCCTCTGCCCTCACCTCACTCCTAGGCAACATTAGTACCCATGCCTTTAACTTTGGTAAGTATAGCATGACTTTCTCAATGCTGGTGTGGATCACAGTGTACACATGCGAACAAAAACATTTTACAGACCTGTTTTTGTTTCTATCCTGAATGTCAATTGCTACATTCGTATGTGCCTTAATAGAAATACTATTCAACTTTACAGTCCAAAAATCAAACCGCCACTGCAGGACACATTGTAGAGAGAGGAGTGTAAACTTGAGGTTATGTATGGGTGATGTGGCGCCCTCTAACGGTTGATTTGAAACCAAGCTTTCGGAATATATATATAGTTTGTTTGTTTGTTTTTACGCACTTGTTTATAACTTTTTGTTGCAATTCTTTGTTAAAATTATGTATAATTTTTTATAAGGATTAAAGCCTTAGTCAAGATGTTTTTGTTGTTGCTATTATTATTATTATTATTATTAATAGCTAGCTTAGACAAAATAATAAGAATATTATTATTAATAATAATAATAATAATAATAATATTCTTATTATTTTGTCTAAGCTAGTTATGTCTCAGTACTGATATGATTTAAAAATAATAACATAAAAATAAAACATGCAATAACCTGTTTTTTTACATGCTTATTGTAACTTTGGTCAAAGTTAAGCCTTTTAAATATCAGAGGCTTTAAATATTTCTGTTCAGTCAATAATCCAATTAAAGCTGCTAGTAATTGCCTGCTCCTGTAGGTGCATCCTCTAGCCGGATGAGAGGCAATGGCCAGTCGCCTCTTTCACTTCGGGCTCCTATGAAAGCTCTCGGTCCGGTGGGCTCCATGGCTGCAGTGCGACAGACGGCGAAAGGGGCCCCAGGAGCTCAGGGAGGTCCTGCGGCGGGGGTGCGGAGAGTGCAGTCTCCAGGGCCTGCTAACGGGGGAGCTTATTCAGCATGCAGGACTGCTGCCATTGGGCCTAAGCAAACCCCAGGCAGAGGCATAACATCGGCAGCACCTTCCTCCAGAGGGAGGCTTGCCCAGGCCCCAAGGAGGTAACTATTTCCTCATATGCACAATAGAATTGCATTGTTTAGTATTTTTTCCCTTAATTCTACTTTTGATAGCTAAACTCAGATTAATAGTTTGTAAGGTGTTGATGTTTGTAAACAGATGACTTTGCAATGTACAAAATGCTAAAGGTTGTTTTGTAATATAATGTGGAACAGTAATTTTACCTGGTGTAAAAAATGTAAATCCAAAAGACTTCTCTGAAACCAGAGCTCAAGAACCAACTGCCTTTAGCCTATACAGCTATTAAAACAATAAACTGACTGATTAAACAATCATCCTTTAAAAGCAAGTCATGCATACATATTGCTTTTACATGCGTCTTCTGTGTTTCATAGTTGAAAGCATTCTATTTAGTTTTACTCTTTGCTAAAAAGTAATATTTATTATATAATATTTATACATGCAACCTTGTTAAGACACTTGTTTTGTAGTAGCAAAGTAGGGTAATGTGAGAAGCCCCGCTGGGTACGAGGTCCCTCACATTTCCCGCAAGAAATGTCTCCTAATAAAATTATGGGGTGGCCTAATCGATAATCAACTAATTTATTTAAAACTACTTTCTAAGTAATTATGAAATGTTATCTGTATAACTGCATTCTGGGGAAGTATTCCTCTGGAACATATATAGGTCCCCTACATGCTTTTACCATAGAATTTTACAATACATTGTTTTTGTTCTAAAAATAAGCTTTTTCCTTGCCTCTTCTAAACAAAACAAAGTATAATGAACTCTATATTGTCTCTTTTGCAGTTCTCACACTAATGTGTAGGGTTTGTTTGTGTCACTGATGTAGCAAAACTAAGTAGTGAAATGCACAGGATCATGCACATGTATTTAATATTTATCTTTGCCCTGAATGCTTCTAATAGCAAATACAAGCAAAACATACACTTTGGAGACCTCTTCAGAAATATAATGTGAAGTAGGTGGTTTCAGAAACAATTGTACCTTTGCAACTAAAAATAAATTAACTGTATATGCCCATGCGTCCTAGTGGACATGATCTAATACCAAACTTTTTTTAGGACTGCAAAATATTTATTAATAACTAACTAAACTAGAAACTTTATAAAATTACAGTTGTTTCATAAAGATTGTGACTAAAGGAACAGTTTTAATGTATATTGGTCATGCCCAACCAGCAGTATCAGAACTGATAATTGAAAACAACTACATCAGACTATATTTTAGCATCTTTTATTTCCCCAAATTTGTTTCAGAAGTACCCAATGCTAAAGTAATTCGCTAATGCTCTTTTGCTTCTTACAGTCGGTCACTGGGAATGACAAAAACCTGTGGCCCGATCGCAGACGATTCCTGGAAAGATGGCTGTTACTGAGGCTTTTACCATTCTCCCTCGCTCTTTTTCCTAGAAAACACCAAAATCAAGTCACTGCTGCCTCTGACAACAAAATGGCAGAATGGATACCCCTAAGAATCTGAGAGACACTAACACTAAGCCCAGAAACTTTTACCACAGCATGAATCCTCTTACCCCACTGCCACACTAGCCAGAGGAAAGATTGTTTCTGCAGACTGTAAAATAAGTTGTCATTATTTTTGTTTTAAAAATAGTCGATCTGCTTTATTTTTATGATGACTGGAAAAGCTGCTGGATCAATAGGCATTTTAGTGTATGTTGTCTTGTAATAACATATGGAACATCCGTTATATTGTTTTAACTACTAAGTCTGGAATTGAGTTCCTAGACCCTTTTCCCCCCAATAACTTGAAGTGGATGCTGTGTATTTGTTCTTCCAGGAAATGGAAAAAAAAGTGTATGTTTTCCATATGTACTATTTTAAACTTTGGAAAACTTTATTTTTTGGTGAGTGAGGTGTTGTACTCTGCCAAGTAGGATACTCAACTTGCATTTTCAGGGCACAACAATGCAATAACTAAGTCCTCGTTTCTCACAAAGAAGGAGCTTGAAAGAGAAGAAAACTATTTGCTATAAAATTAAAGTCACGTCTATGTGCCAAGGTACTGCTGTTTAAAAAGGAAAAAAAAACATTGTTTCAAAGTGTGTTTGAATTCATGTTCCTGTTCTCTTTTCACTACTACCTTATGGGTTTGTTTGAATAAACAATTTTGAATGCCTGTAACAAGATGTAACAGTATGCAAAATACACTAGACCTTATCTTGAGTGCACACCTTCAAATGGCCTGCCTCAGGAAACTGGGACCTGTAATTGTAATGGACTTTCAACAATAAACATAAATGCACATTTGCTTATTCTAAGCATGGTTATATGTTCTGTAGATTAGGAATTGGTTTCATATGACAAGTCATGTTTGGGGTCATTTCATATTTACAATGTACTTAAATCATTTCTATCATACTTTAGGTATTAACATGCATATTGAGAGGCACTGATCTGTAGCCCAAAGCCGAGCACACTTTCAAAAGGAGCAGCTAAGGAAAGCTAACTGCTAAATGTCCAACAGATCTACACCTAACAATATTGTCCCGAATGTAACTAAAAATTTAATCATTATGTATATGCATTGCACTTGATTATTTTACGCACGTGGGTTATTAGTAATTCAAGCATTATATTTATTGTACATACTTGGAAGCAAACGTTCCAGCATCACTACTCTAAAGCTCGCACAGCTGTTTCATAGTAAGTGGAACAAGCTGAATGATGCTTAGTGGTAAAAGTTTTTGAACCTGCTAAAGGCGTGCAAACCTCTCTGAAACTGGCAAGTCAAAGTTTGATCAATTCCAGCAGCTCGCGGCTCTTGCTATGATTCTCTATGAAGTGACGTAAATAGACGGGGCTCAGGCCGCGCGCATTGTCTCCCCCCCTCCCCCCTCCGCTGTGAGCGCGCAGCCTGATTGGCCGAGCCAGGCCTGGAAAAAAAACATTGCTCGGGGATTCAGAGAATGTACAGGCCGCAGCGGCGCAACCGTAGCAAAATAAAGCAAAACCGCTCGGTACACATTCACTGGCACCAGAGACGCGCCGAACACGCCCAAGGGAGCCTACGACCAGGTAAAAAAACGTCTCTGCCAACGTCGGAATTGCATGGAAACTCGAGCCGCGGGCCCGCTCGGCCTGCCCGGGCCTTGCCGAGCCTGGCGGGACGAAGCTCAGGGAAGGAAAAGGGGGGGCTCGCCTTCCGCTCCGAGAGCTTGCATGAGTGACAGAAAAGGTGCATAAGCGAGAAACTGGAAATTTCACAGAACTATGCGCTGGAAAAGGTGCGGTGGAAATGGGTTTTGTGGCATTTTAAGCCGACTGTGAAACCGAGCGGCCGTCTTTCTTCTGCTTGGCTAACGCTGCCGATGCTAACTAGCGTTAACTAAGATGGCGGAACACAAGATGTCGGACGTGGTCGCAGCGCATTCCGCTCCGCAGCTGCTTGGGAAAAAAAACAGGCAGCGGTTCACCCTCTGGGCGTTAACGCTTAGGGATCCGGGCTCGACGTTTGATTCTAAAGATCGCTCGTGACTTGGTTGTAGAGAATAAGAAAAAAAACAATCCAAGGCGGTTAATTTTTGCTAACCTAACAGACCCGTTCTCGTCACAGCGAGCTACGACTCTGTGTTGGCGCTCGCGCGCACGCAATGGCCATGATTCTGGCGCTGTCCGACTCATGAATGAATCGGTCATATGAACCGACTCTTTTCAGTATGCCGCTCGAGCCGAAACACAGCTGAATTTGAATCGTTTGCGCTGCGGAGTTCGCATTACTGGTCCTGAAGTACCACTGCTTAGCACTTGTTTTGTTTATGGTAAACCAATTAATGCCATGGTAATAAACTGATATGATGGACGTCTGTCTCGCTCGCTGAACAGTATCTTATTTTACGTGGAGGAGGCAAACGTATAAACGTTCATTCATTGAAATAGACAGTTTGAAAGAATCGGTTCGGTAAACTGAGTCGATCCTCCCATCTTTCATGATATGCGCTGCAATCTGTGGGCAGACATGGTCACGATCAGAGGAGGGAACAGAAAGGAGGGGAAATAAATAGACTGACCGGATTTCATGAATAATTATAAAGAAGTAAATATAATAACTTGTTTGTTTGATTTGTAAACGATGTGAGAATCGCCAAAATCGCTTCTCTTGGGCGTTTGGAAAAAATGTCCTGTGTTTATGGGAGGCGGAGACATTACGTCATTGTGGAAATTCCCTCCACACCGTTTGAAACGACTTGGTGTCTAGTCGTAAACACCATTCAGTAGTATTAGTACGGGAATTATGATTTTCGCCAATCGCCTTTATCACTCCTACCTGAATTCCCGAAAGCCTTTACAAACCATACAGCCACCGGCTTTCAGTTAATTGCACACCAGCTCCAGTAAAGTGCAGCACGAAGTGACAGTCACTGTACCTGATAATGCACGGTGAACTGATTCATTTAATTTACAACACAGTGCAGTCACTGGTTCTGTCCTATATTAATGGCGTGCTTTGTTTTTCAGAATTGTGCCTCCCAGATGACACAAGCTAAGCGTTGCTTCGTATTTGGCACTTTTACAAGAATCAAACAGGCCTCAAATGTGAAGGTATGTTGACTGGCACACCTGACAAATTGCATCCTGCAAGGAGCACTTGTAGGTTTTCACCCAGTTATTAACTTTCTTCATGGTTTTGTAACAGTAAACTTTAGAACTGTAAGTTTATGCTAAGTATGTTAAAAAATTAAAAAAAATCTGAAAATGGAGGTTGGTTTTATTGATTTGTAAAATATGTTTTATTTTATTTTCCTGTAAACTCAGCAATACAAGTTTACCACTCACATATATCATCAACAAAGGTCTGTGTATTTTAATGTTATTTATTTTTTCCTTGTTTATGTTTTGGTGAATAGCGCTGTGGAACATCGTAAACAATGGATCAAGGTGGAGGGGTCTTGGAGCTCCACTCCCAAGATTTGAAAATGCCCCATACAATGATAATGCAGGACTTCGGTAAGGAATGATTTTGCACAGGCTTGCAAAATGTTGATGATAAGCTTTAAGTTGCAAGTAGTGACTTTTACAAGTTGATGATCTTTATCTGCCACCTTTTTAATTTTCATGGAGGAAAAAATCATTTTAAGCAGTTAAACATTTGTAGCGATTACTCAGTCATGTTAACACGCTGTGGCAGTGTATGCTTTCTTACACAAGCTCACTGCCATTCTCTACCTCTCACACAAACACAGTCAAAAACTGCAAAATAATGTGAACAATGTAGGTCACAGCTGCCAATATAGACGTATTGCAAAATTGCAATAAACTAGTGGTCAGGATTATCAGCTGCTGTTGTTTATCAAAGTGTCCCTGCTTCTGGGTTTCAGTTTAGATGTACAAAGTTTTAGCCACCATGTTAGCTGAGCAATGTTATTCCTCCTGAATGTGTACCTCCTTTTTGGTCCATCCTTACCTAATACCATATTTATTGTATGATGCAGACTTGCTTTACATCTAACCAGACATGTTGCCTAATTTGTGTTTTGCCTGGCTTACTTTAAGTCATTGTGACCCTGTCATATCTTGTCTGTCTGTACAGTTGCAGGGATGGGGGGCATGGCGCACATAGATGGTGAGCACATCGTTGTGTCAGTCCCTGAGGCAGTGTTAGTATCGGACGTAGTTACTGATGAGGGCATCCTGTTGGAGCATGGCTTGGAGGCTGAAATAGTGGAAGGGCCTGACATCGGCCATGAAGATGTGATCACTGCAGAGGGTGTTATTATGTCTGAATCCATTTTGGGAGCTGAGGTAGCCATTGAAGAGGCTCTGGATGCAGACCATCATGTCCTAACTGCTGACCTGATTGAGGAGGCGGTACCTGACCAGGTTTTTGTGGCTGACCTCATGTCTGCACATGAGGACAGTCCACTGGACCACGAGCTGGTGTCAGAGGAAGTGATGGTCACAGACACAGAGTCCGTTATCCAGTCTCATGAGACCATGTCTTCCAGCGTTGACCTTAAGAATGAGGATGATGATGAAGATGGCAAGAGTACCTCGGAAGACTACCTCATGATCTCATGTTAGTGAAGTCTAACCTCATACAAATACCCAACCTACTTTTGTGGATCCTCTCATTTGCACATGAGCTTTGTTCCAGTAAAGCTGTAACATACTTAATCTTATCTTAAAATGTTTTTGAAGACCATAGCTTGATTCATTAGGTAGATGAGTGTTTGGGCTTACCTCTAGGGAATTCAGTGTGGATCTGCAGCAAAAGTAAATAGATCTGTGAAGCAGAATGCTAGATGCACCTTGTTGTACAGTCACCAATAGATTTTTTCCTCCCACCTTGCAGTGGATGATGTAGGAGAGAAGTTGGATATTGGTGACACACCATTAAAGATCAGTGCGGAGGTGGGCCAGGATGACGATGTATCCAAGGAGGATGAGTTTGGTTCTGAGGTCATCAAAGTGTACATCTTTAAAGCTGAAGGGGATGAAGATGTAGAAATAGGTAATCATTTTAAAGTATTTGACAAATCTTTAGCCTTTTTCATGGTTGTATGGTCAATCACAGAAAAAAACAAAAAAATACATTCTTATCTTTTTAGTTGTGTATAGCAGTAGAAGTTCTGTGTTGTTCCAGTACATGTGTATATACTCTCCTTTTGCTTTTAGTTGATAACCAGAGCACACTGTTCAGAGTTTGATTTAGGTTTTGCAAGCTCATCATGTACAATTTAAACCAGAAAACCCCTTTAACTACTTTTGATGTTGGTGTAGGTGGAACAGAGGTGGTTGCAGAAAGTGATTTTCCCAATGGGCATGCAGTGTTGGAGCCAGCAGGCACAGGCCGAATGCCCAGGGATAAGATGGTGTACATGGCAGTGAAGGAAGCCAGCCAAGGAGACGAGGACATCAGTGAGTTTAAGCAAGGGAGATGGTGTAACCATAGTGCACAACCTGGTAATGACAAGGCATGTTTGTAGACTGGCAGACCACTCAATACATAGTGTTTGCCATGCTGTAGTTGGGGGGTACTTATAAACCTCCACGGTGTCAGAGAGTTTCTTCAGTCTAAACAGTCTGTACATTTTATCATTTAAAAAATAATTAATATTTATAGGTGTATAGTTAATTATTGCTGTTGATTACAGCAGATATATATGAAAAATATGTATTTGGGAATTTACACTCAACATCAAAAAAATGGTTGCACCCAGAAGGAATCAACTGACAGCAGTGAAATCTGGTAGGTAGATTTGACATTGTGACAAACCGCAGGGGAACCTCACAGAATTTTTAATTTATTACATAATGAATAGACAAACCTAAACACTTAATTAATCATTGAACCCTTTTACACCAGGTCACTTAATGTTACTAGTATTTGGTTTCTCTCTGTACAAGATTTTACTTTAACTTTTGGTAGTCAAATACATCTTCGATTAGTTGGACTGAAATCTGGTTGTTGTGTAGGGTGGAATATTTAAATCTGACTGTTATCCAGCAATGTGTTTAGAATTGTTTATCCGCTCAACCGCAGTCACCTACACTTTTTTTTTTTTTACACAGTAGTGTCTATGGATGTTGCTAAAAAGAACTGTCTTTATTGATCTTATACTCAATTTCAGTCTCAGATGCGCATGTGATTTAAACAAACAGGGCCTTATTGCTGAACCTTACTGACTATAATAAGGTTGTCCTGTTTGACGTGCTTTTTGTTCTGTCGCGTTCTGTTGTGTTGGTACCATCATTTGCAAGTAAAGTATGTTCTCAAGACGAATTTAAGAGTAAATAGAGCACTTGGAAGAGTTTGAGAAGTGTCCCATCGTAGGGCTCCAGGAGGTGCAATGGTCTTATCGATGAATTGCGTACCATACCAGACGCACACTGTTGTGCAGTAGATAAAAGACACATACCAGTAACATGAAGGCCTACACAAACCACGGAAAAGGAGAATCGACAGATTATGACGACTGCATCTAAAACAATAACGTCACTTCAATATGTCATTCCAGACTGTCATGTAGTAACTCAGAATAGCAGTTGGTCATCTTCATCGACGGGTCCTGCTTTTGTCTTGGTGGAGATGGCCAACGAATCCGTGTGTGGAGGCACCGTGGTCAGAGCCATGATATGAGTTTGTTGTCATGTCTGGCCTGGTTTTATCAACACTCCACCCCTACCACAAAGTCTGCAGAAACTGAAATTATTTAAGCAGCTTGGGATCGCAGGACACCATTAACACCATATTGTGTATTCGCATATTTAAATTTTCTGTTAGAGCTTACAATCTGTATGTTTTCTTTGCCTGAGCTGAGCTGCTGCCCATCCTCTGTGATCTGATGCTGTTGCTACATCTGCTTTAACTGGGAGCCACTGCTAGCCTTTAACCACCACAGAGCTCCAGGCTGTCCTGCACTGTGGAAGCTTGGCCTGTGCCTTGCTGACCTATCCCATGACCCAGCTAATTATGTACAGACTAATCAGACATTTATTTCTCTACCTTACAAAAGGCTTCTTTCCTGTGCTTGTTCTCTGGTGTTGACCCGAGGAGGATGGGTTCAGCTGTTGAGGCTTGGTTCTTCTCGAGGTTTCTTCCTTTTGAACTAAGGGAGTTTTTGTATATAAATAAATGTTGACTTGACTTGACATAAGGAACCTCTACGACGCCATGCCGAGATGTCTGGCTGATCAATAAATGTTGCACACATCAGTCTAAATATTTCATAATTCATTGTTTCAGGTAACCTGTAGCTTCCTTTTAAATAGCAGTCTGACACTTTTTCTGGGCGCAACTGTATTTCTTGATGAGTGTATTTGTATGATGCTTTTTTTTATTTATTTATTTTTTTTTGTTGCTGTGTTGGCATGGTACAGCTCAAATGTTTAGACACCAGTGTGTTTATACCATCTTTTAAAAAATGCTGTGTGCTCTGTGCATAGATGTTTCTGAGATGACTGACCAGGTGTACATGGAGGTGATTGTTGGGGAAGATGAGGCTCCTGCTATCCAAGAAGCACAACTGGAGGACTCACCATGCAATAAGACTTTTGTTCCTGTGGCATGGGCTGCTGCTTATGGTTTGTAATTTTTTTTTGTTGGCTTTTCAAAGTTAACTCTGGTGGACAAATATGTTGACACATCTTAAGGAAAGATGCAAAATAGAAAATAAATTCTTCCTCGCCACTTCTTTTCCATTCCCACCTTTTCATGGCTAGTACAATTATTCTAACTGATGATATTGCAATGTAGGTAACAACTTGGAATCACGATTGGAGAGTAAGAATGGTGCAGCCACTCCCTACCTGCAGATCACTGACAGCATCAGCACAAGCCGAGCTCTCAAACAGAAGATCAAGAAGAAGAGGAAGGGAGAGACTCGTCAATGTCAGACTGGTATGATTTACTAAGTTTTAGTAAAGAATTTGTAGAATTTTTTTTTAAATGCATTTTTGTACTAAAGCAATCAAATCCTCTGTTTCAGCTGTTATTATTGGCCCTGACGGCCAACCACTGACCGTCTATCCTTGCCACATTTGTGGGAAGAAGTTCAAGTCACGGGGTTTCCTGAAGCGCCACATGAAGAACCATCCAGATCATATGTTTAAGAAAAAATACCAATGTACAGACTGTGACTTCACTACCAACAAGAAGGTCAGCTTTCACAACCACTTGGAAAGCCACAAGCTCATCATCAAAAATGAAAAGATCCCTGAGTACACGGAATACACACGGCACTACCGTGAAGCTAGCCCCCTTAGTCCCAACAAGCTTATCCTACGTGACAAGGACACCAAACTCCACAAGTGTAAATACTGCGAATACGAGACAGCCGAGCAGGGCCTGCTAAATCGGCACCTGCTGGCTGTGCACAGCAAAAACTTTGCCCACGTGTGCGTGGAGTGCGCAAAGGGCTTCCGCCATCCATCTGAGCTGAAGAAGCATATGAGGACGCACACGGGTGAAAAGCCTTACCACTGCCAGCACTGTGATTTCCGCTGTGCTGACCAGTCTAACTTAAAGACTCACATAAAGAGTAAACATGGCACTGACTTGCCATTCAAGTGTGGCCACTGCCCTCAAGCCTTTGCTGATGACAAAGAGTTGCAAAGGCACATGGATATCTTCCAGGGCCATAAGACTCATCAGTGCCCGCACTGCGAGCACAAAAGCACCAACTCCAGTGACTTGAAACGCCACATCATTTCTGTGCACACCAAGGACTTCCCGCACAAGTGTGATGTGTGCGAAAAAGGCTTTCACAGGCCTTCGGAACTCAAGAAACACTCTGAGACACATAAGGGAAACAAAGTGCATCAGTGCCGGCACTGTGACTTTAAAATCTCGGACCCTTTCACTCTGAGCAGGCACATTCTCTCTGTACACACCAAGGACCTGCCTTTTAAGTGCAAACGCTGCAAGCGGGGCTTCAGGCAACAAACTGAACTCAAGAAACACATGAAAACGCACAGTGGCCGCAAAGTCTACCAGTGCCAGTACTGTGAGTATAATACAGCAGACGCTTCGGGTTTCAAACGCCACGTCATATCTATCCACACTAAGGACTACCCGCACCGGTGTGACTACTGCAAGAAGGGTTTCAGACGACCCTCGGAAAAGAACCAGCACATAATGCGGCATCACAAAGAGACGCTGATGTAACACTTTACTCCACTCCTTCCCTCTGTCCCTCCACATCATAAACTAGAGCCCCAATTATACCGCAAAACATGAGGATGAATATGACAGTGTAGCCTGGTAATTACAACAATGCTCTAATTGTTATTTACTCTTTAACGTGCAGGTTTTTGTAAAGCATTTCAGCCCCTCAAAAGTACAGCAAAAGCAGGGTTTGGTGTAAATGTGGGAAATTAGACAAAGTCACCATTGTCATTTTATCATTATCCATAAAATTCCGGCAAGAAAAACTGATCAGCCAGGGTCTCAAATGTTTCTATTTTTATATCTACTATGCTCAAATGCTGTGAGTAAATAATGTCCTCAATGTTAATTGGCTAATTGCTGCTTGAAATGTGCTCTCATTTAAAAGAAATGCCCAGTATGGCACTTAACAAGCCTCCCTGTAGTCATTTCGGTGTTGGCTGCATTGTATTCTTTCAACTGTTTTACCATCTGATATGCCCTCTTATTCTGATGCCCCCCTCCCCCCAATCTCAATCATGCTATCAACAGCTCATCTGTGGTAATCAACTCTGTTTGCATGTTTACATGTGCATTGCACATTTGTAAACGTGTATTTTATGTAAGAGGTTATAGTTACGTGTTCACTTGGAAATAGTCTCTCCCAACACCAAACAGAAAATTTTCCTTTCCTGAAGATTTTTATGCTGACTTATGCTGGCCTCTCCTTGGTCCACCATCGAGTTCACTGTAGTTAGTTATTTTCTTCTTATGCCACTACAAGACTTAATGTGTATCTATAATCACGTGTAACACATGTAACTGGCAAACGTGCACATGCAGCCAACTTTTTTGGATTTCAACTTGCAGTCATGCCTTATGTGTATTGTATTTTTCTTGCACTGAATTCAGTAAATTGAACATGATTATTTTTTTTAAACATGTCTCACTTGTGCAGTTTCGGTCTACGTGGACACAAGGGAACCTCAGTTTATTTTAAGAATTTTTAATTTATTACAGGATGAACATGTATAGACCAACCTAAATCCTTAAATATTTGTTGACCCTGTTTAGACCTGGTCACTAGGTTACTAGTATCTGGATTCTATCCTGATAAGACTATAGCCACATGCATTTACACGTGGTAATCAAATGCATCTTCGATTAGCTGGAAGGAAGTGTGATTACTGTGGGGGGTGGAATATGCAAATCTGCCTGTTATCCAGCAACCCTCAATGATTGTCTTCCTTGAGAACATGGTTCATAGTCCCAGTGACATACTGCTTTGAGAATAGTTTTGGTTGTTGAATGTGACTTGGAAGTGAAAGTGTTTACAGTGCGACAACATGTGGCTAAAATGTGTCACCTCCTGAAGTGGTTTGGATAATTTGTATGGTTTAAATGCGTCTTGGGCGTGTTTGTTCTTTTGCTCTTGCATTTTTATGCCATTTGGACTTATCCAGATACAGTCCTGATACTCAGGATGAATAAATTGACCAGGTGTGAACAGGGTACTTGTCTTCATGTGTTTTGGCTATTATCACTATAGAAATCGCTACCCACTCTGCATCATACTAAATACCGGACTATTAACTGGGGATCATATCAGTCCTAATCAGTGAGATTATCATTAAAAGCTAATGGGAGAAGCCTGTTATAGAGTAATTTTACACCAGTGCTACTTGCATCTGTTTCCAGGTAAGAGTCCAGGGGGCCACAGGCTCTGCACTTATTAACACCTTATCTGACACACTCATTACATTCAGCAGTTCATTATCAAGACATTTTTGAGCTAGACCAGGAATGCTAGAGCAAATGAAATGAAAGTGAGCTAAACATAAGGCCTCCTGAACTTGAAATATGGTCCTTTGTAGTGTGCCTCTCCTGTTAAGTCACCTGACAGTTTGTTCCTTGGGCTGTTTTAATTAAATCAGACATTAGTTAACACACATTAGTAGCATGGCTAATCTTTAGTGGACCTGCTTATGAAAGGGGGTATATTTACAAATGCGTGTAACAATATCATGACATAACAGAGTGCAACTGAAAAACGTGGCTCTGAATCATGCAAGTGGTTTTGTTTTTATTACTTGTGAAATGTAATGCAGTTGCATTGCATTAACCCCTGCCAAAATGTCTATATACGTTAACAGTTGAGATATAAAGGAAGTCATTGTGAGTGGTTTGTTGTGGAATGGTTGTTGGGTGAGAAACTGACAGGGTGGTGATAGAAAATATGTTCTCTTTATAATGGTAAATGGTTGTAAAACCATACGAAAAGATTTGTTTGGGGACCATTTCCTACAGTTTGGGGAACCATTGTACAGCCTTTAAACTGTTGTACAGTTGGTTGAAAACAATTTTTAATCACCACAGTTGATTATTATTAATCAGCACAATGATTATTAGGTTGCTAAAATTCACAAAACATATTTAGGGGGGAGCAAATAAAACAAAATATTTCATCTTTGATGTTTAACTTTCTTCCAGTCTATTAAACTCAAATAGAGACTTTGTACTAAATTATGCAGAGAAAGGTTTTGTTCATCCCGAAGATGATGCCTTAACAAAGCATGTAATTTGACCAGTGCTATCAAATTAATGTTAAAAAGATATGAAAAAATATATATATGTAACTTATAAAATATGTGTTTGCGGCCCAAATTTTGACAGACTGTCAGAAGTGTCACTGCTACTGTGCTGACTTTGATTTCACATCAGGCCACTTTTCTGACTATTTTTATCTTGCTGATTAAATCATGCAAAAACTGGATTCTTTTATCTCAGCCAGTGCATTCAGCCACTGGCCTCCTGGCACATGCCTCATCAGTAGACATGAACCCAGTCATCATTCGACTTGATTTAAATTTTGTTCAAAAAGTTGCGAATGTCGAATTGAGTAGTGAGTGTTTTGTACACCCTCTCAAAATTGTGTTGTTTAATCCAGGTGCTACTGCAGCAACATGCCATTTGGAGCTAATGAGAGGCTTTGGGGAAGTAGCTCAGGAGTTGAATTGTTAGAATGGATGAAATAAAAAGGTGATCTTAGGTGAAAGGTCTTGGAAACCTGCCGTCTCCTTTTGATTGAGGTAAATTATTAATGATCTGCCAATTTTTTTTTTAGTCAGATATTTATTTTTATAGTTGTTTTATATGTATAGTATTTTATAAATGTATGTTCAATATTATAGTTATATATGCTCCTGAAACTCATCGTCATGTTACAGCTCCATGTTGCAATAACTGAAACATTGTATGTAATTCTCTTTTGTTTAATAGTTGTGCTTACAAGTTGGATATATAATGACAGTGTGTATTTACAAGAGATCCAGGAGCAAAGGCATTCCTTTACTTCCATGCCTCGCCATCCGCATTACACAAGCTTACCTTGGTAATTCTGGGTATGCCTTTGAGATGACAGCTTTCTTCCAGTGACTTGTTGTCTCCTCTTACCTTTTTCTCTTTCATCATTTCAAAACAAACTTCTTTTTCCCGCCTTATATTTTCCTTCATTTGAAAGAAAGACTTAAATTTATGCTCAAATGTTATAAAAGTATGTTTACAATATGAAACACTTAAAATACCATTGGCAAAACTTAGCTGAAAAAGTTGGAACTTTAGTATTCTTTATTGCTTTTAAACATGATGTTGCACACAGACAGAAGACCACAGTGAGGGCAAACATAGTGACAGAAACTCAAGGGAACTTAAAAAGACAACGTACACATTACATTAAAAAATAATGCTAATAATAATAATAATGAAACACGGGGACAAATCACATTTGGTAATGTAGCCAAACCATAACGTTGAATGTCAAAATCATTCTGGGAACCATGAAGAACTGTAGCATTGTAATGTATTTTATAAAAATAAACATGTCCCATGCTGTATATTTATAATATACTCTTTAAAATATAGATACTATTTATCTCTATGATACATTACTACTATAAATTATAAGATACAGTTGTGATATTTTCCTGTACAAAACAGTGAAGGATTTGGATAAATCTTCACAATGCTAGTATTGAATATATTCTCAAAATGTTTTTTAAGCTTCACAAATATCTCATATCCTTTACAATGTTTTTACAAGTAGAGAAGAGTACACTTCCGTGAGAAAGTCCCACCACGAAACGTTAGTGTTGTATTACCCTTTTGATTTAAACTCATCCACGTCCCATAACAGTCATCCAGTAACTTGTTGGCTCGACAGTGTCCGCTTCGTATAAATGCAGGTTAAATGGTCGGGAGGGTGGGAGGGCTAAACATGCAAAACGCCAGAACAGTGACATGTGAAATGTTGCAGGGTTAGAACATGGTTAGAGGAATCATGATTAGTTTGTTTCTTAATTTGATTATTTAGACCATAAATTGCAAGAGGAGGAGACAGACATTTTCAGATTTTATTAAAATACATATAAAACTACTCTGTGGGTTTCTGTAATATCCTCTGGAGTGCACAATGGATGACAACACAAGAAAATTCAGTAATGGCTTTAAATAAGATATAAATAAGAAGAGGAGGAGCTTAAATATAGGGAAGGCTGAAACATTTGAACACAATATCATTTGAAAAAAAAAATCTTTTGGCCATTGTTTACATCTATACGTGTATAGAAACACATTTTAGCATGAAGCTAAGTGATATATTTATGGTATATGTGGATTTTCATTATCACAATCATCCCTGCTGAAACATTTTGGCAACTACCCAAGATGTGGTGCTAAAGTAATCTGGTGGATGTGATGTGAAAGTGAAAGTGATACCGTTTGTGCATTCCCAAGACCAAAGTGTTTTCTTTCCATCTTTCTTTTTTGGCTTGAGACCAAGCCCATGTGATTGATTTCAGGGAGGAAAACACTGCCTAAAAGGAATTTACATTTGTGAGTTTGGAGATCTGCTACATTGTCTGCCCTGAGCAGGTGTACCATTCCACCACCTTGTGAGTGGGTCCTAGTGTGTTCATGAACATCCTTTTCTTAAACGTGGCAATTTAGACTCTGGTGGAGATGTACGTTCAGACACTGTGATTTTGCAACAAGGGAGTACTCGGTTTCATGTCACAAGAATCAAAATTGTACAAACAAGCACATCACCAAATAACCATCGCTTTCACTACCTACTTCACAGAATCTGCTACTTAACAATTTCTCTGCAATATTTTATATTGCCCCAGGGCATGTATTTGAGATGTATTATTCCTCTGCGGTATTTGTTACAGTTTTTACATAGTGTAAATAATTACCCCATTTCTTTTTTAAATATGGGCACAATTAAACATGTTCAAAAAACTTGAGTCTTTGGACGATGACGTGTAAAAGAGCTTTAGGTGTGTAGCCCTGTTGATTATCCATACAGCAGGGAGGTGAAGGATGGTTCTATTGTTCTCCCTCCTTGGCACAAACAAGTGCAAGGTAGTCAAAGGTCCTCTGCAAGGACAATAGAGCAACTTGGTGCTGGCACAACTCTGTAAACATGTAATGGACCTTTATATAATTTGGCTGATGGTGAACCATGGAAAGATCTGTTAAAATGTAAACAAAATGTGTCGGAGATGACCAAGAGTGTTGTACGACATTACTCATGCTGAGCTGTCATATACTCTTGTGCAAAAATGGAAGTTTTACTTGCTGGGCAAAGCTTTGATGGAACGAGTAAGAGAACCCATGTTGGTTGAGGTGGGGAGTTGTGGACTTGCACTCTTTGTGGGCAAGCTGCTGGAGTGTCCCATTGCTTCCTCGGCAGCTCGAAGAAGCAGAGTGTAGTTCACTGCGACCTCTTCTACCTTTCGTAGGAGCTGAAGCCTTTGGGTTTCAGATCGTACACCCCGCACCAAGCGGATGAATGTCTGAGTTAGACTGCACAACACCTGGAAGCTGGCTGTGACAGCACTTAACATTCGCGAGGGACTTTTCTCAACACTCGCCACTCGTCTACACGATGCCCTGAACTCTTTGAAGCGGACTGCAAGTTCTTGCTTGTATTCTGCCAACCTTGCAGGAGGCATGCGCGGTTCGCCCTCATTCTGGGGACTGTTGGCACACTGACGTAGAATAGAAAGCAGCTCGTTGGCATCAAGTTGTGCGTTTAGAAAGCCATCAGGTAGACAGAAAGTTTTTCCCTGTAGCGACTGCACTCGTGCCAAACTCGTCTCCAAGTTGCCACAGGCCCGCAGGTCAATCTCCTGAGTTTGTGGTTCCTCCTCTTCCTCCTCTTCCTCTCCACTGCAGTCCTCAGCGTCAAGTACCTGCAGCGTCTTGCTGACTACAGGCATAGGTCTTGAATCCAGCTGCATCCCAGGCAAGACCTGGAGAGGAATCGAATACGACAGTTCATCTTTTTCACTGCTCTCATCAGCCGCCTCACACTTGCGATAACAGAAACAAAAGGAACAACATTTTTCCCTGTCTTCATTGTCTTCACTTGGTAAGCCAAGCAGAACTTCTGTGGGTCCTTCTCGACCCTCGCGGAGAAGTTCTTCACCTTGGATAAAGAATACTCCCTTCTTTTTTGCATCTCCACCTTGAGTATGAATGGGTTCCACTGGGGTTGGGAGTCTGAGTCCCGTAGCTCTAACTCTTTCCATCTCCTTTTCCAAGCTTTTAGTTTTGGTAGATTTGACCTCAGCATAAAGGGGTGTGCTGTCATTGTTGTCAATCTCCCCTATACTGTATCTCCTTTGTAGCTTCTTGTACTGTGGTGCTCCAATGCATTCTGAGCGAGAGGTGCATGTAGGTAAACAGGACAAAGGTGTATCTCTGGGCTCTCTGGACTCCAGACTTGTGGAGCGGATTCGTGTGGTTTTGATCTCCAAAGTCTGAGGTCGTCTAGTGGATCCTTGTGGAGACTTGGGCTTTGCAGGAGGAGTTTGAGAAACGGTCCTCTCTCTTCCTCTGTGCTCCATTACAGAACCTACTGGAGTATCAGGGAGACGCATTCCCCTACACATCCTCTTACAGTCACAGCTACGTCGCTGCTCCCGTGAAATGCCAGGGACTTTTTGTACTGGGCTTGTCCGTAGCTGGCAGGCACATGGAGTGCCCGAGGGGATGGGAGATGACCCCTGGGGAATAAACTCCCCCTGTGAAGTTTTAGGTTTTAGCAGCTCCTCCAGGAACTCTAGTTCATACTGCCTCACTTTTTGAAGTTGTGCACGGCGCTCATCGGTCTCCCGACGCAGACGGGCTGGGAATGTGGCTGAAATTAGATTCCTAATGCTCAAAAATGGAGCACTACGCTGCGACTTGGTTTTGCTGTTTGCTTGCTTCTTATACTCTGCTCCAGGGATGGTTGCACCCTTTTCTCCACTGCTCAAAACATGTGTTGTATCTACTAGAACAGGCACACTTTTAGTGCTTTTCGGTGGTTCAGCAGAGACTTTATTCTTGGAACTATCTGTCTTGGCCTCAGGTATATCTTTTCTTTCCAATTTCACAGGCAGACTCGAAGAATATTTAGCTGGGGGAAGGGCTTTAGGTTTAGCTAGGGTGATATCAGGTGTTCTAGCTGCACTCTCTTTGTTGCTGGCTAATTGAAGTCCTTTGGCACGAAGTCGCTCATCATCTGTAGGAGACGATGAGTGGAACACTACCACCTTTTGGGTCTGCGGGTCTTTTAGTCGCAGTTGTGGCCCAGGCTCTGGCCGAACTGGACAGGTGCAGAATAAGTCGTCAGCTGGCAGTAGGGCCTTTGAACTAGAAGGCTTATTGGTCTCACTTGAGGCAGTCTCGGCATCTTGGCACATATTTGTTGGAGTAATCTTGGCAGAAGCAGTTCTGTCCGCAGGCAAGAGAATAGGTAAGGCTTTGTTGGTAGTTTCTGGGGTTGAATGGCCAGAACTTTTTTCCTTGTCTTTTTCAGAGATATTTGGGCTCAATTTACCCTCTTTAGAACACAGTGACCGCTCCTCCTTGCTGACCTCAGAAGTGCCCTCTTGCTCAGGAACTTTCAGCTCCTCAGTTACCTGCAGATCTGCAGAACATTCTTTGGTGGCTTCTGTTGTTGCTTTCTCTCCATCCTGATCACGCTTTACTGCATCTTGGGTCTTACCTTGTTCCACCTGATTGCCAGAGGGTGTAGCCCCTTGACTGGGACTAACTTTCAAGGGCATAGTTTTAGTAAGGATCACAGGCTTTGGTGGGCACACACCACGGATTTGACCCATGGAAAAAGCCCCTCCTCCAATTGCCTGTGTTGTGCAGCCAGGGATTGTCAAAGGAAAGTCACGTCGACTGAATATACGCTCCTTATTGATGTGGTGAGCCAAAAGGTAGGCTTGGTTCTGATGCTGCTTCATGGCAGACACCATCTCTGACACATCAGTTAGCTCCGATGAGTTTGTCTCATGCCCAGAATCGAGAGAAGAATCTGGAGTAATGGCTGCCAACACAATCAACCCTGTGACAGATGAGAAACACAGAGTCAGAAAAGAAGTGTATTACTAAATGTAACAAAGTAACCTCCTGCAGAAATAAATGTATTATATCATAGCCCAATGAGGAACTGTAATGAGCTGTCTTTCTGTCTTCTGTACAACGAAGACGTTAAAATATAAACTATAACCCTACTGAAATGCATATTTATGTTTCCCACACTTCAATATTGTAAAATAAGAGCTAATCCTGGGGCTGCTAGAGCAATGAAAGGCTGTTTGCGGATGAAAACATAAACCAATATTTCCCATTTAACATGAAGAAATTGGATGTCTATGACAGCTGACTCAGACCACATGTTTGGGAAAAGGAATTCAGTTGAAATTTTTTACATTTATATTATTTTCATTACATTA
The DNA here is from genome assembly GCA_024036415.1 of Prochilodus magdalenae. Lineage (NCBI taxonomy): Eukaryota > Metazoa > Chordata > Actinopteri > Characiformes > Prochilodontidae > Prochilodus > Prochilodus magdalenae. Next base: position 1,368,971 of record JAMWET010004438.1, read on the forward strand.
CATTAAACCATAATCACTTTAATCATGAATATGTGCATTTACTCTTTGTCAAAAGAATAGTTGCGCCCAGAAAGAATCAACCAATAAGAATGAAACTTGGTGAGACATTTCAATCATGTAATTTTCATGCTCGGCCGCACATATGATGTAAGCAAGGCCAGGCCTTACTGCTGTACCTGACTGACCCACCCAGTGAGCAGGGGTGCAACCCATAAGTCACCCTGTTAGTGACAGCACCATTGGCAGATGGCTGCAAGATGCAGGACTACATGCACCGTGGCGATGACTGCCCTTAACACCACATCAACGTCGTCAATGACTACATTGGTGTCATGCCAGACTGTCAGAAAGAGACTTGGGCGAATCCCGCTTTTGCCTTGGTGGACGACCAACCGCGTGTGGAGGCACCGTAGTCAGAGTCAAGATGAACGGTTTGTTGTCATACATTACGCATTCATAAGGCCTCGTGTCACCGCACCGCCAGCCCTACTGCACATCGTGCAGGAACTGTGTGAGAATATTCAAGCTGCATCAGATGAATTATCGCAAGACACCATTAGGAACCTCTACAACTCCATATTGAGATGTCTGTCATATCAGTCTAAATTGATCATCATTTATTGGTGCTTGTAATCTTTATCTTTCTTCCCAGTAGCTTTGCAATCCAATACTTCCTTCTGGGTGCAACTGTTCATTTGCTGATGAACGTATATAACTGTGCATCCAAATTGTGAATATCTAGAATAGATTAATTGAAAGGATTTTTATTATGAAAACAGTCTGATTTATTTAAATGGTGCATGCATTTACTCCTGTAGATAATCAATTATATTAAACTAAAATTATATTTTAGTTTTGCCTAACTGCAAAATATATACAATGAGAAGTTAGTGGACGTCTAGCACTCTTTAGGAAGTTCTTGGTATTTCCACCTGCTGTCTGTGGAGTCTGCTGATGATGATGAGGGTAATCTTCTGATGCAGCTAGTGCCTCCAGGGCCTGTAGAGTGGACACTAATGCGTCGTCCAACTCCTGAGCATGGTCTCTCACTGTCCTGGTTGCCACATTATCAATCAGTGTCACTGGTACATCCTCTTTTCTGTCAGCCACAGGTGCTGCAGCTGTGTTGGCGGCAGCGGCAGCAGCAGCAGCAGCAGCCGCAGCAGCCGCAGCAGCTTTTCGGTTCTTTTTAGAGTCGTCCTCATCAGAGCTATTATCTCGAAACCCTGGAGGTGGTGCTGCTATAGCAGGAGGGGGAGGTTGCAGCTTCCCACCCCCTTCATCCATTTCCTCATCCTCTTCACTCCCAGGAGGAGGGAGGGCCATAAGATCCACAGCTCCTCCATCACGGGAAGAACATGCATTTGTGCACTGTAAAGCAAGCTTTCCAGACATTCCCTTCTCTCCCCCAGCCTTTAGTTTAGCCTTGCAGGAGTCACAGAAGAATCTCCCTGTGCGCTGTGAGTTCTCCAATGTTTTGGCCCTGCTCCTGAAGCCTGAACTATCATGATTGGGACTCTCTGGTTCGACTACCGACTCAGTGCTCTTGAGGGTAGGATCTGATTTGGTACGTGAGCGATTCTGTGCCTGGGAGATCAGGTTCTCGTTAATATCCAGCTGCTCTTCTGCCTGCATGTGAAGATCATGCAGCTGCTGCTGCTCTTTCAAATGGATATGGCAGAGCCCAAGGTGTTGTGACGGTGGTGGCGCTGATGCCTTCTGCGATGCATCCCTAGACGAGCCCTCTCTCTCTTCTCGGCGACTGCTACTTGGTGCAGAGGCTCCAGAGCGGGGATGAGGGTGGGAGCTTCTGAAATCTGAAGGACAGAATCGTCAGAAGAGTTGAATAGACAGGAGTCACATGGTAGATGGGAGAGAGTCCAGATGGCAAAAGCAGAGGCTGTGGGGGATCTCAGAGATGGAGAAGTCTTATGTCATGAGATGTTGTGGTCATCCTCATTGGCAGACCACAGTAGATGATGAGAGCATCCAATGTATGGTTGAAAAGTATGGGTTAAATGTTCTCAGGTCACAGAGAAATGGATAATCCTGAATGTCATTTCAGTTAGGAACAGAAAATGACTCAAACGTCCATGACTTCGAGAGTCGAGATGAAGATGGAAGGATTAAGAACAGCAGGAAGAAATGAATGAGTTCCATGACTAATGCAAGTCCCAGAGAAACATGAGGAGCCTGATGCCTTTTCAGGGCATGTTCTATGATGATTTACTGAGCATGTATAGAGCAAATCATTTTTCATCACGATTGATAGTGTCATCATGCACAAATATGGTTAATATCAGGCTGCTTCCCTTTGCCAGCTGTGACATTCAAAAAGGGTTTTGAATAGAACAATACAATTGCGGTGGAATAAAAGAGTATGAGTACTTAGTATGCTGCTTTTATTTTTGATTAAAAACAAAGGAGGTGACTACTAACATACCTGCCTTGATCATATGAGACTGACCAGGTGTCCTGTAGTAAATAGTCCTTTTGGGATCCACAAAGAGCTTGTAATAGCCCGAAATCAAACAGGCAAAGTTTGAGGCATCTGGCCACTCCATCAACAAGACCAGGGGCTAAACGGTTTAGCAACAAAGAAAATTCACACACTGTACACATTTCAAATGATATCAAAAACTACATTCAGGTATGACAAGGTCATTGTTTAGTTGCTCTATATCATACCTTAGCATCAAGAATAGCCACCTCAACACGGGCTACTCCCTGATGTTCCCGGAACAGTTGGACCTTTGCTACGCGGCTGAACTCAGCCAAGACTGTCGTGAGGTTATTCTTCAGGTCGATTACATGACTGATTCCATGTCTAGGGCCCACCAACAGTGTAGTGGCGGTATGTTTTTCGTCCTTTGAAAGAGAAGGAGACAGAAATGCAACACTGGTTAACCAATGACTGGTTCTCGTTAAAGAGAATCAATTAATTTTAAGTCAGTGTTACCAGTCCAACGGTGTGGAACAGTAATCCTCCAAATGGTGGAAGGTCATTCAACACACGCATATACTGCAACTTTCCTTGAAGAGGTGGCACCTACAGAAAAAGACAAGATCAGACAATGTGGCTGTTTATCCAGCAGAGGGCAATGTGTTTCTACAATCGGAATATCCCAGTTCTGCACTCCAGCGTAACTCCGCTTGGGAATTGCACATATACCACATACATTATTAAAAAGATCTTGCTGTATTACATGGCCAAAAAAGACAAATATAATGCAGAGTGCACATGGCTTTTGTCACATTCTTGTTAATGTAGTGTCTGACCAGCTTTAACAGGTGGTATGGATATTTCAGGTGTTTGTTCTTTGCTTTTTGAGAAGATCACGGAGGAAGCTCATTCAGAGACTGAAAATACCTTTTTCTTCAGTGACTTTGAATTAGATTTGCTATGTTCTCATCATCTTTGCTTGTTGCATGTATGCATCACTGAGTCTGCACGAAAGCTGCTGGGGCGGAATGAATCCACTTTGCTTACTTTACAATTTAAATATTTGTATGCAAGTTCAGAAACAATCTCTGTGTAAATTTGATAAAGCTTTTAGGCAAATCACTCATAGTGGTTGGTATAAAGCTTTATTGTATCTTGTGATTCTTGCAATGTTTTTGTGTGATCTTAGGCTGATTCAGTGGGTTTAGGAGGACTAATATCCCATTTCATGATTATTTACAAATGGTATTAGCATGCTGACATTTATAAAGAAACATTGGCGACCGTATTTTCACACCATACCTTGTTGCCAGCAGGTGGAGGGTGTTGATATGTCTTCAGAAGCTGGGAAAGGGTCTTGCAGACATTTTTCTCTTTGACAGTCGGCAACAAGGTAAGAGGAAGGAAAGGTTCTAGACCCCATTCTTTCCTAGAAAGGTAAGACAGATCTTTTGTTGAGGCTTGCCTGGACATAGTAGATAATATGGTTAAGAAAACTGTGTTCCTTAATGCCCTGTGGCATGCATTTATATAGTCGTAGTGGGAGAAGAGATTGTACAACTGTAAGGGGGGAAGAACTTTGAAGCAGCTCTAAGGGCTGACGTTCTGAGGACTTTCTGGTTTAAGCTAGAAGCCCCTTTCCCCCCTAATTAACAGAGGTAGAACTGACAGATAGGACTGAGGAACAGGAAGAGCATGGAATGGGGTGGTGAATGGGGTGCATTTCCGGGGATAAACAGAGACAGTTAGAGATGGAAATGTATAGGGTGTTGGATTAAAATGAATTCTTTCAAATTTCCATTACTTCATAGCTTTGGATACAGTGTGTTCAGCTTCATGTGAGAGATTCTTCACGCTTAACAGTCTCACAAAAACATTAGCACTTACTCCACATGCTTCAGAGAGATCTTTTGGTTGGGTCTTGCTATTGATACAGTGATGTAAATATGGAGTGCTGCCAGCCTCAGTGTGACATCAGCTTTCCAGTCCATTCCAAAGCGCTCTTTGATCACATCATTGCGGCTCTATTAGATAAGATACATAGTTAGCTTGGACATTCTGCATATATAAAGACAAACTGAAAGAACAGCCAACATAAAATGTTCTGGTGAAACCATGAGTCATCAGAATGGCTTTAATTTACTGTACTTTCTTAACCTTTCTTAAATCTTTGGGACTGTATAGGATGAAACAAACACCGTGCATCCAAAACAAATTCTCTCAATTGGTGTTTAGTGATGGTGGTGTTGATACTAACGCATTAGTCTAAAAATAGGCATTCAGTTGGATTGAGATCTGGAGATTATCATAGCATATGATTTACAATTTATGATAACGAGTTAAGGAAGTGAGTCAGAATAATTTTGGATAGACTTGCAGTGACACTTTCCTTTAAAGGGACAAGTGGACCCAAACTATGCTAGCCTAATGTCCCTCACAGCATAACAGTCCCATTAGTCCCCCTCAGGGTACGCGTCAAGAACTATGGTTGGTACAGTTGTCTTGGTGTATGCCTTACATACACACAACCACTTGTGAAAAACATGAATGATGGCTCATCCGACCGCATAATTATTTCCATCAATCTGCAGACCAGTGCCTATAGTTCTTAAGGTCAGGTGGCCAGTTCATGTGCAGAAAAATGCTTCCTCATAATCCCTAGCCCCTTTTCAACAAATAGAATCTTAGCACTGACATGCTGAAATATGCCTGTGCTGTAATGTGAAAATTGGCAGTACAGGTATTCAGGTGACTTATAACAGAGCCTAACTAAATGGAGCACCAACAGATCATAACACTGTCTTCATTGGCTTGTACAGTGCTCACTATGCATGATGGCTGCACCACTTCATGCACCTCCTTTTATACAGTGATAAGCCCATCACTGTGGAAAAGGATAAATCTGGAACCCTCAGACCACATGACCTTATCTTACTGTGCCCAAGTCCAATCTTTATATGCCCAAGCAAACTGGAGCCTCCTTTTTTTTTCAAATAGCCTCACTAACAAGTGGTTTTCTTTTGGCCACACAGCAGCTTAGTCTCATTTCTGTGATTCTATATTCTGTGATGTTGCATTGTACATGTGGAAATGCTCTTGCATCCATTATATAGCACAGCTGTGAGTTCTGCTTTTTAAATGATCTCTGATCAGTCATTTGACCATCATTCCTTCCATGAAATTGATGATTGTGCACTATCCTTCCAGGATTTGATAATGCGCTGGACCGTTTTTAACTTAATACAACTTCTCCCTAGTTATTTGTTTACTTGATGACGGACCTTTATTTCAACCTTCTGAAACACAAGAACATATTTTCCATGACCACAGAATATGTCTTTCCACGTGGTTGTTCAGGAAATGAGAAGCTACTTACTGCATCAGTTAGGGTTAAAATCCTACCAGATACTGTATAATGTAATTCACTGCAGTAATTAACCAATCAAAGCATGGCCACTTTTTGGGAAGGCAGTGTATATCACAATACTTCAAGGTATTTTCACCCTTTAAGATTTAAAATAAGATTAAAATAAGGTTTAAGAAGTTGAAACAGAAAAAATCTTGTAGTATCGCATACAACTACAATTACTGTAAAGTCTTTTATAAACTGCACTACATCCAGTTACACTGGCCTGGTTATATTCACTTTCTCATTAACATGTAGCACCAATATTCATATTTTGACATAATTGATCACTATAGCAATAAAATAAGATCTTAAAATAAGATTTCCTTTTGCCTCATACGGAACATGGTAGAACATTGAATGCTTAATTCTATCATTAAGCATTGCACACGTGCTCAGGAACATCTGCTGTTGGTTTGTTTATTTACTTGTTTATTCAGGTTTTTCCTTTAATTTCTCAACTATTTTTATTTCTATTTTGACATTTTCTCTTAGAAAGTCCACAACAGTCAAAAAAAAGATCTACCTGTATATAGAGGTACTCAAAAGCAGCAGGGTCCCTCCTCAATAAGTCGGCTGGGTCTTTGGGGAAGAAACATATCCGGAACAAACACTTCATCCCCTGGAAGTAGGTTCTGTGCACCACCTGAAGTGATAGAACAAAATTCTTGTCTTTAAAACATAAAAAACCTTAGGGGGCAGTAAAACCTTCTTTTTTTGTACTCCAACATTGCTCTGTTGCCATGGTGGACCATCTACGGCATTCCTGTAGTTCAGCAGTATTTTGAAGGTTCATCTCTTCAATAGATCTCTGGCAGTTTTTTAATGCTTCCCTTCATTTTCCCAAGAGCCAAAGGAAAAACTAAACTATGGGTAAAGTTTGCTCTCAAACACTTCAGCATTTTCATCAAAATGGTGACTCACCACTGCCCATCAATTCAAAAATGTTCAAATGAAGATATGAATCTTTAGAAAACGTTTCAGATGCAAAACTGAACACTCACATGAGAGAGAGGCTGGTTCTCCTGCAGCAGGTGCAGTCTCTGGTTCTGGTCGAGCCCTCCGGACTCAAGAACCAGGGCGAAATGCTCAATATAGCGTAGAGAGAGACGATCTTGTAATGAGGAAATCACATCCTGTGGTAAAGTCAAGGAGGGGAAAAAGACAAATTCAAATATTACTGCATCTGTGGTAAAACTGCCTGCTCATCTGTAACAGTGGGCCACTTCTGACACATGGTCATCGCTAGCAAAATGCATGTGAGCCGAAATATGTCCAGGGTATAAACGCTTATTAGGCCCACAAGTGCCAAAATAGATCTGGGCAGCTTCTGTCAGAAAACGGCAGTGCTTCTACCAATGAGAGACAAACTGCAAGTCGGCCTAAAGTGACCCACGTTACAGGTTACTTGGCCCCCATGTCTCAAAACAGATCTCAGAAAGATTGCCAGAGTTGACATGAGCTGTATGACAATCATTTATGTATGAAACAGGGATTAACTCTGAGCTCTGTTTAATCCCATGTGTCAATGCATTCACTAAAGTAGCTTTTTATCATTTAAGAAATATTGCTAAAGTTTAACCAATTCTGTCTCAAAGCGACACAGAGAAACTTGTTAATGCGTTTGTTATAAGCAGAGTTGATTACTGTAAAATGGAACACAGCTCCAGACGAGCTCAGTAAACACTTTTTATACACAATTAAAAGTGTATACCTTTTTTTTTATTCAGCATTTAATCAATTTTTTAAAAAAGTTTTGTGGTAATTCAACATCAGATAGTGTATTACTGGTATTAATGATCTCACTTCAATAACCTTAAACTTTTAAATCAGCCACATAACTTGCTTCACAGTACAGTTTTGGAAAGGTAAGCTTGTAAGCAGCAGTGGTGCAAGAGGTCAAGCATTTCCCCATCATGAGGAGATCATGAGCCTGGTGGCACTGTGCAACAGTGAGGCTTTGCCAGGTATTTGCATATTTGTTTTGGGTCACTTCAAGGAAGCTGAGATGCAGCCCTCTGGAGCCAGCTTCTCACCAACCAAATAAATGACTTGCCCATGCATGGCCTTATAAGATATTCTATATTTAATGTAGTGGAAAAAGAGGGTAAGAAGGGTGTGTATGCTTAGTAAACACATTTGACATTTGCTCCACTGATGCAGCAGTGAAATCAATTGAATTAACGATTGGAGCCTGGCCTGAGAATGCTTCTCTAGAAACACATATGCAGGGCTTTTCAGTGCCTGTGGCTATGCCCTAGGAAAAGGTCTTGACACAGTAATGAGTGACCCTCATTAATTCTAGTATTCAGACATTGTATACACAGCACCCTGATAAAGCAGAGTTGCACGGTTTGCATCTTGGAGGTCTGGGCACCTGATATAAAGTGTTACATTACATGTGTGGTTTGACGATGGTAAGCCTAGTAGTGGGACATGGATTATTCAGGGAGGGCCACAAAGGGCTACTCACCATCAGTCTAAAAGCAGGCTTGCTGGCTCGCCTTCCAAATGGCGGTAATCTGTTTTGGTAATATTGACCAAAGGCTAAATCAATGAAAATACTTTCGGGTACACACAGCTGGGGAGGAAGCCTTCATAATTTGCCTCACACAAAAGTCCACATCCAGCCATCCAGCTATGCACATATGTTTTAAAGCCAGTACCGCTAGTTTTTCTGCAACATTGAGTTCATGCAACACTGAGTTCAATACTAATGTTGTTTGGATCATAATTCCATCATGTCGGGCATCATCACCTAAAGGTTTTGACTTTGACTAGTACTTGTGCCATGTCTTGTAGTCCCTCATTTAGTGCTAGATCTATTCTGTGAAAAACAAAGAGTCTTTGGGGGCTGATGTGATTGAATTCCTGATCATCCATTGCACATACTGTAATTGACTTTAGCTGCTGGATACTTTTCTTGATTTGCATTTTATTTTCATTTCGTCTGGCGTAATTAGCCAGACAGCTGTGAGCCTTCTCATTCTTGCTCTCCCTTTCAGAGTACGAAAAGATTTTGAAAAATCTAATAATGTAGCCTAATGACTCCGCTATGAGGTGTCGGTGTCCTCCTGGTGCACAAGCTGAAAGACATTAATGGCCTTTCTCATCTACTTTTAGTTATGTGTCACTGACACGATTTGGTTCCATTTAAATATCGGTAATTAATTGCATTAGTGCACTAGGAATCAGACTCATGATGAATTTAATGGGTTTGAGCTTTTAGTTTAGAAATAGTATTTGATGAACTGCAAATGCTCTGCTATTCATCACCCGTTATCTATGAAGCTTGGGCTCATAAAGACAGCTCATACTGACTCCAAAGGGAATAATGGTAGCTGTGCTCAATTACTCTTACTGCGCTCTCTCATCATCTATTTTTTTTTTTTTTTTTTAATTTTCAGAATGTTCGGCCATGCTGTGATGTTAATCATTAAACAAGCACTGAATGTATGGAATGCATGTTGTGCTAAAAGTTCCAAATAAAATGTCATGGACATGTAATTCACAGTTAAAATGGTATGTTTCAAAATTATTTTTAGATTTATTTTTTTATAATTAGATCATTTGTATTCATTTTGATAAAAACCTCTTTTTACCAGTCTTCTTTTTTTTGTAATTGCTGATTTTCCAGATTTTTATCACTTCTTGAATCACTTCTTGAGGTTGAAATCTTTTTTTGCTGATTTTTGCTACAATTCGCATTGGGTAGGTCTGTTTGATTTGGAGTGACAGGCCCTCTGACATACAGCCATGCTTAGTATATGAGGCGTGCATCAACCCAACATGGGAGAATAACACTGTGCTAAAATATACTGCTTTTAACACATGTATCACATGATCACTAATCAGCCCCAGGTAAAGCGATATAACTGTTATTCTGGAGGAACATAGGAACTTAGTTGCTGAATAAAGCTGTGCAACTTCAGAAACTGACAGCTGCTAGTGCTAATTAGGCTAGCTTTACTGCTAATGACACTAAACTATTAACGCAAAACAGTAATTTAGGGCAGCAGCATTTTGTAAACTGCTGTGCTGAACCAGAAAGCCAGTATCAGTGGAGGACACATTGGGAATCTTGTGGTTAAAACAAGAAAAGTTGACCTAACAGTCTTCCCACCTCATAACGTAATGGCCAACTATGACATGCCAACTTTGCTCCATTTAGTAGTGATTTAACTGTTTACAGCAGAAACTCATAGCTGGCAGCAATCAGTGGTATTTCCCTCTTTTTGCTGTGTTTACACCAGTTCCACCTTATTTACCTTATTTCCTTTGACCTTTAAACATTGCAGGTTTCCTGCCCCATTGTACTGTGATACAGCTCATCAACAGATTATTTGTGCTTCACGAATGGTTTTAAGGCAAAAAGAACTGCAGGTTTGCAACAGCGTGATCAAGAAGTTTGCCTAGGTAACTCAAAAATGTCAGTTTGCACCTTTAGCTGTGCAGGATGAGGTTGTTTAACAGCTAAGTTTGCATACTAAACTTTAATTTTGAAAATATATGGTTTATGCAGAGCCATGCAGGACCTTAATCTTATGTTACATTAATAATATTAATATAATATTAATAGTACAATCACTGCTATTGAAACAAAACCATAATTGAGAAGGACAAAGCATGTAATTCTGTGCGGTTGCTTTTTGTTCGTCATCAAGAAATGTATTGTTCTGACTGCAGAGAGAAATTGCTTTTAAAGATGGGAATGTTGGAAAGTGCAGTCCTATCTAGAAATACTGCACACAGTAGGAAATGTACCACCACGTTATGGGCAGTTAACACCAGAGCCAGTTGAAGGGAAATCTGGCCATATCCCAACTAAACTAAACAAGCTAAATGGCCAAAATTATTTGTCCAGAACTTCGACAAAAAGAGAGAAAAATCATAGAAAGGCACTCGATTCAGCACTCCAAAATATAACAGAGTTACAAAATGGTAAAATATCTAATGCAATTTTGCAATTTTGGATTTAAGCTTCTAATGAATACATTTAGCTTGGACTAAATGTGTCTGGCAAAGCCATAAGACATACTTGATTGGAGGCTCTCTTCACTACACACTCATCAGTCCATTCTCGTCTCATGAAATGGGTGTGGCTACATGTCAGAAAACTTGTCAATTCAAATCAGCTGACTAGTAAACTCCCTCTTCTTAGAGGGAAAATGTTTCTGAAGGAAAAGATTTCAGAAGCAAAATGTATATGAGCGAATCGACTAATTAAACAGTCTGGCAAAATGAGCACCAGATTTTTATAAACATGAAAGTCAGTAGTAATCTGTCTAAAAATTCAGTTCAGTGTAATTGGCACTTCTGAATGTCCTGTTGTAACAAAAACCAGATCTGAAATCCATCCACAAAAACCAGATCTGAAATCCATCCACAAAAACCAGATCTGAAACCCATCCATAGATATCAGATCTGCCCCATGACAAATAACTCTCAAAAATACTCACCCTGACTGTGGTGCGGCTATCGAACGTAAATGACTTGATTTGCCCGTTCTCCAGGAACACCTTCAACACATTTGGTATCAATAGCAATGAGTCGTCCTTAAGCATGGTCTGACAGAAAGCAAGAAAAAGAAAAGAGTAAAGAGATGTCTACAGTCAGCGACTCCTGGGCCCCGAGGGTTATTGAAGAAAGAATGAAACATCACAGAAAGTACTTTAAAGGTCCAGTAAGGAAATTAAATAAGTTGAGCGGGGGAGAGGGTTGAATAAAAAAGGGCATGAGAGCTATAATTGGATGGAGAACCTAGGAATGAGGAGAAAGAAGTAGGCCTGCAAACAATTAAAAGGGCGAGGTCTGTTGCAACTCATGAGACAAATGCCTTAATTTAACCAGAGAGAGCAGAACAGGGACAAAGCTTCGCTTTAGGAGTCTGCGGGAGTACATTGTGGAACGATCAAAGAGCAGCTTATTCAATTTCTCCAGTGCATCCTTTTAATATGTATGTGCTGCCAGCACAATTGGACACTGGGGTTGAATTGGTTCGCGTTGCAGAACACAGGCTCGGTTCAAGGTTAACTCTGTTTCTAAGATTTTTAAAAACAACATTGAGAAATTTATTTCAGACTAGACGGCTGTGTTATGTCACATATCAGTTTAGCTGTTAATAAATGTGATATGCTGCACAGAAATAGTGGCTGGAGCATCGTATATATTTGGATGCGTTTGGATCCTACTTATAGTACACAGTGTTTGCCATGTGTTTTTATTCACATAAAACGTTTTGAGAAAATGTAGCATGCTGCCAATACAGACCAAATATTGGACAGTATGCAAGTATTAAAAAAATTCCCCTCACATGACAGCAAGAACTGCATTACTTTATTGGACATGTATAGTATGTAATATATAGGCTCTTGAATTCTTTGTAAAACAAGTATTTTTAAATTACATCTATGAATAATTTTACTGATTTTGTTAAAATTCACAGTTTTGCAAAATACATTTTGAACATAACACTTTGCATTTTACACTGATATGTTTTTGTTTTGGATAATGTGCCTTAATTATATTTATATTATGAAAACAAATGATTGAATATTTCATTTTGTCACTACCAAACCTAACACTACCAAAGCTTCACTAACTACTACTGTGTAGGTTTTGACAATGTAAGCTCATTTTGAGCATAACCCAAAAAGGCTGGTCAATATGTGACTAAGAAACACAGTTGTACACACATTAAAAAAAAAAATAAAAAAAATAAATAAATAAATAAATAAATAGTTTACTTAATTGCAGAAAAAAATATTCTGTAATCACAATTTGTAGGGTTACTCAGATAATCAGAAATTGGGACACCTTTACTTCAAAGCAATAAAATACCTTATAAATAACTATTTACTATATCTCAATAAATGGCTTAGGTGTAAAGAGATCATAACATAATATTGTAAGGCCTGAAACACTTTTCTTACCATGAAACTGCAGTTTAAACTATTACTAGGTATATGAGTTCATATAGCAGGGTTGTCAATGTGAAAAGGACCATATTCTACATTTTGTTGTATTTCGTTTTCTTTTTCTGCGGTCCAATTTTTAAAATTCTGTAGGGATTTGTTAACCATATTTAATTTGTACAATAACATTTTTTAGCCTGTCTACATCTCTTAGAATAAAGTCAGTTAATAAAGTTCCTTTAAACCAGGTATAAATCTCCACAAAACTAAAGTGCATGGGCGGGCTGTTTTTCTGCCTCCTTTATCACAGATAAGTCTATTAAGGTTCTTGGTCCCCGGTTGTCAGAAATGTTGACCAACAAGTTACATCAGAATATCTATAGTGCTGTGCAAAAGTTAGCATCCGCCCTTTTTTATATATGTATGTTGTATACACATGTATCCATGTGTTTTAACAACTTACACAGGTGTGGGCTTTTCCAAGCCGTCCCCTGAGATAACACCACTACATATAGAATTTACATGCTGCTATCCTAGGGCATTTGGTATGTCAGTGTAATTTGTACATCTGATTCTTCAAATTCAGAATACATGTACAAAAAAACAAAATTACTGTTAAAACCCATGACCAAAGACTGTTGTTAAGATTGTCATCCACCACAAAGTATAATTTTGTTCTTTTTATTTATTGTTTTGTTTCTTGCTGTTCTGCTTAGCATGAGTACAGTCAGCTGATTAAATTGCTTGTAGGGGACCCCTTGTGACCCCTTTTGTGTGCCTCACCACGCCCAATAATCCAGGTCGGCTCCTGTGTAATTTCCTTATTAATTACATGTTGTGTTTTCAGCACTTTCCTGGTGCTGAACTAACTACTTGTAACTTGGCCAAATACAAATAAAGGGTAGTCTTTGAGTAGTGCACAGTACTGTAATATCCATTGGTAATGCTGATATTTTCACAAAATAACACTTATGTTCATTTAGGCTTTAAGGCCCTATCACACAGAACCTCAACATATATTATGTCTTACTCTATTTGTATGGGCAATGAAACAAGCATATCTTATCTGTTAAAAGTTCCAGAGTTAGCAATACTTTTGCAAATGGCTATGCATCAATACTGTGTCTTTTTAAGGGTCATGTGATGGATGGAGGCATAATCAGGTGAGCTGGTTCCTGATTACTCTGTGATGCTTCTGAATTTGAAAATATCAACGTGAAATGGTGATGGGCTCATTGAGAACAGAAAGATGAAGTGATGTGACTATGAAGCCTGACCCCACTCCCTTATCCTTGTTTTCATTGTCTAACAGAAGTGCAGCTGGCATGTTAGATGAAGCGGCCCCCCTGTCAGCCCTTTTGCTGGTCGCACGAGATGGATTGACATGATTAGGGGAGGCGCAGGTGAGGTGGTTTGATCTTTACCGATTTGGGCCCTCTAGGCCTGATCAGCAAGCTTCTTCTTCCAGGAGAGCTGCACGCCCCTCCCATCGTTCCTCTTTTTTAAATTGATGTGGGCAGCACCCAAGGGGGTCGTGTTCACTCTTCCTTGCTTGCAAGGCTGATATGAGACTGTATAGGACATAATCCATGGAAGGAGACGTTAACATGGGTGCTTTCGACCCATGCCCAGCTAGAGGGGATGGCAGCTTTAGTGCTAATGAAAAGCTACAAATGAATGGACTACTACAAACAACATTAACGCTTATTGGAAAGCTACAGGTTGTGGTTGGGTACACTGCTTCTCTGATCTCCATCTAATTACAGGCTCCAGCTGTGAAACTGTACCCGCACTAGCTTTTTCCATTCGCTGTGTCATTCTTCTTTTTTCCATCTAAGGCCTATAAAATTCCATTTTTCAATCAATATCCATTAACTGGCTCCTGCTCAATTTTGGTGTTAGGTACATTAAAGCAGTGACACCACCTTCTCAGTTTGGTGTCAAAGTAATCTAATCCCTCTTCCTGGGCAATAGAACAAAGGATCTTCTACCTCATGTGTTATTCATGAATCTATCTGTCTGGTTTCTGTGCTAATCTTTAAGGGACTTTGGGTTGAGCAACTCTGGAACCCTCTTACGAAAGTTCACAGTCGATGGAGCATGTTGGTGAGAATGAGGCTCGGAAGGTTCCCTTTAGTATGGTGAAATGGACCTATGCTGAGAGGCAACTATCTGGGAGGGAATTCAGGCTTGGTCCCTTTGGGTAATGGATCTGCAGTCCGATGCAATGGGATGAAGAGGGAAGGAAGAGCGAAGGTTCAGTTTAGTCTGAGGGTCTGAAATGACAGCTATGTGAAATTGTCAGCGCTGACAAAGACCGTCCACTTAAATAATGTATTAGCATTCAAACTCAAACACATGAATAATCTTGTCATGGACCACATGACCTTGTCATAACTAATCATACCATTTACACAATGCTCATATGCTCTTAGCATAAGACAGCAACTGCATGTTTGCTTTGTTCCATCTGAAATATTTGTGCTCGTCATTTCAGACCCTAGCACAAGCACATTGACTGGGATGATTTGAGGGATAGATGAGCGTGATAGGCAGCAGGACATACTGAGTCTGGGTCGCTGATGGACACTTGCTCAGAAAAGCGCACTTTTGGGGGATTGGTTCGCAGGCGAGCTTTCTTGGCTGCGCTTATGAAGGCAGATTTAGGTGACTAAGGGAACAAAACAGAGAGAAAAGCAGGGAAGATTCATCAAAAACATTATTTGGGGTGGTCACCAACCTTCCTCCCATGGAGCTACTTGCAGAGCTTAGTTCCAATGTGGAGCTGAATTCTGCCCCACCTTACCTAAAACTAACGCTTCTAATCTACAGAATCAACAGCTGGAGATGACAAAACAGATGGTGGCTGGAATGAGGCTCTGCAGGAAGATAGATCTCCAGGAACAAGGTTGGTGACCACTGCTGTAGACAATATCATTTGGGCTTGAGGAGAGGTTATGCAAACAGTCACATGAAACAAATGAAAAAGGCTGTCATACTTGATTAGGGATTCAGCTAGACTTCTAAATGAATGGGACATTTCACATTAAAGTTTCATTACATGCATGAATGCTCACGAGTCAGTAATTAGGAAAAGTTGGCAGAAAAAGAAGCTCGACATGCTATTGTACACAAAACGCTTCTTCCTGAGGCATAAAATGTTATTCCCCGAACTGAGCGTACAGATGGCATTTAGTATAGCTGTGAAAAAGCCTGTTGATGAAAAACATTGCATGGGGAGATATAGTCAGAACGGGTGGCTTTACCTGTTGGGGCTGCAGCACAGTAAGAACAATAGAATCCTTGCAGCGTCTGCAGAGAGAAAAGAGAAACAAAGGAAGTGCAGTGAGATGCAGCAAGGCAAAATGAACGTATCTTATCTGAACTAAATGTTTGCCCATGGACACATGCAGAATACCAAATACATAAAGCAAAGTCAGTCATGCATCCTGACAAGGCCTTACTACCATTGGCGACAGTAAAGGATGTTACCTTACAAGGTCTATGACTCTCTCCCTGGGAGCGTCGCTGACCGGTTCCTCGTTGATGGCTAGGATCTGGTCCCCAGAAAAAAGCTTGCCGTCGGATGGTCCGTCTAAAGTTTGGAAACATACCAAAGGCAAATACTTGACTGGAATTCTCTTACTTGTGTTCTCAAACCTGATCATAAAGGCACATGACTTTTGGGTCAGATGTACATCTGTGTTACACAAATTAGCAGCTGTACAAACTGCATATCACCACTGTCAGATCAAAATCTTATATATCTCCAATATACTGTAGTTAGGTTACAGAAAAAGGTACACATTCATGTTATTGTATTGTAACATGACAAAATTGGAAATACAAGGATTAATGCTTATGAATTTCAAAACCAGCGTGAAGTCGACTGCACATGATCTAATACGTTTGTTTATTAGATGAGACTGGTTGGCCTGGTGGACCAGACGCCTGCTTTGTCCCACCGGACTGCAGAGATCTGGCCCCCAGGTCCTGCTAGAGACACGTGTCCTACCCGCAGAGACAGAGCGTACAATGACAGGTCGTTCACTGCCGGCGATGAAGCCAAAGCCGTGGGTGGGGTGGCGCTGGATGCAGACCTGTCGAGCTGTGCCAGGGGTCAGACTACCACTGTCCATACCATCCTGACTCTCCTCTAACATCGCAGGGCTGGACAAAACCGCAAAAGAGATAATAGGACATGGTTTGATGTCAGGCTGTGTGTCAGTAATTGGTGATAAAGTAAACAGGGCTAGTTACAGGACTATTATTTATGACTAACGTAAGTTTATATACAAATGATTTCTGTAAATACATCACTAAAACTTCTCTCGAACTTCAGACTTGTCTTTGTGGTTTAATGCACAGTAGAACCAAAAAATTAACAAAACACCTCTGTAACTGCATACAGCGGGCAGCCATTGTAGTCAACAGGTGCTGTGCTAAGTTCAGAGTTCTCGGGCATATGGATGCTATATTATGTTTGCAGTTTGTATTTATAAATATATATCTGCACTTTAAAATGACAAAAGTTTATGTCAATATGCAAGTTTATATGCAAGACCAGTTTATGTCTATATGCAAGAGAAGGAGATAAGTCGGTATCAGCAAAGCTGGAGAGCGCATGGAACCACCTTCTCATCACTTGGATTATGGACTAGGCCACAGTATGTGAGAGTTAAGGACTGTGTGTCAGACACATTACTCTGCAGCACAGAGACACCACAGGGAAGGGTCCTGGCCCCATTCTTCTTAACCCTCTACACTGCAAACTTCACCCTCACCACCACAGCCTGCCAAACAAACTGAAGAAGCTGAAAGCTAAAAGGCAGATTCTGTTCTGGGCTGTGCATTGAACCCAGTGGAGGTAGTTGGGGAGAGGAGGGTGTTGACTAAGCTGGCATCCATGGAGAACACCTCTCACCCACTACAAGAGACAGTCACAGCACTGGCCAATACCTTCAGTGACAGGCTACTTCACCTGCGGTGTGGTAAGGGAAGAACCCATATGCATCAGGACCCATATGGACCCATATCTGTCTATACAGTCATGTGACTTAATTATTGACCAATATTTGCTGCTGCAGTTTATTACCTGTACATCACCTGTTTACATCTTGTACTGACTGCCAACATCACTGTAATTCTGCCTATACTGCAGACTGCCTATATATCCTCAGTATTTAGCTGACTGCCAGATTATCAGTATCTGTGTAGCTAGTAGACCTAACTGTGAAATATCTTTAAAATATCTGTGCAATACCTTTCAGTAACTGTGCAACATATATCTTTGCAACTATAATGTAAATTTATGTTGTTTTTATTGTATTTTATCGTATTTTTAACCTAACAATAGATATTTATTTATTTTCTGTAATTTCTTTCTATTTTGTATTCAGTAAACCTGCACTTTAGTTTACCTCTTTTTCTTTATCTGTTCTGTTGCTATTCTTCTTCTCTAACAATGCAAATTTTCCCATGTGGGATAATAAAAGATCCTACTGTCTAGCTACACAGTAAAGTTACATTCATTTCTACAGATCACAGCAAGCCATACAGTTCCCTAAACCACATAGAAACATCTGTGAGACCTTATAAAGAGCTGTATGTGGTTTGAGTGGCGGTTTTTGGGATATATTTAAAGAAAAAACTTGTGTGTGTTTACAAACTTGCAACTTAGGTCCAGCTTAAACTAAAGAAGCCACATTCGAACACCAGGTATGTCTGTGCTGATCACTACCATCTGAGGCAAGTGAAAAATCTGTGAATTGTGTGAAAAGATTATTTGCTGTCCAGCCATTCTTTTAAAAGGGTAATCTGATTCTTAAGACTTGTCTTGCACAAGTCCAGTACTATTATTCTAGTGGTCCAGTATTACCAGAATATGACAAATTAACAAAATGTTAATGGTTTGTTATTGTAAAAAGCATGACAAGTAGGTAAATAGCTGCACTAGTAAGCCTCCATTGTTGCACTGTGAGGATGTTATATGCTACAGTAGAGTCCTGTCTCTACCTAACCTGTGACCCTGTCTGATTTGAACCACTTTCATGCAGGTGCAGGGAAGATTACTATAATATAATATACTATATTATATAATATTTTGGCATTTTACAACTGTAAATGAGCCATACAAAATTAGCATATTTTTTTAGTACCAATCTGCAGTCTCATTTTGTACAAAGGTAATTGGGCAGAATTCTGACCCAGTCTCCATTGTCTTGCTACTCCCTATGTGGTGTTCAGATAACCACTTCTAAACATAAACAATGAAACATATTTTAACTTTTATATACAGTCATAGCTGCACAGGGTCATACCTAACATTTAGTTACCAGTTTGAGTGTAGATGCCATAATTTCAAGACCTGCAGTGCACCACATAAAGAATAAAGGGCCATTTGAGATTTTGCCACAGACATGCTTTCATGTTAAACCAAAATGATATTAACTTTATGCAGGCTTTTTGTTCTTAAATCAGAATCGTTTTTGTCTCCCTGAATATTAATGAGACTGCTTGCATGAAACACCCCAAGCTATCTGCAAAAAGATGCATGAAAGTGGGGTTACAGATCGGGCAGGCCAAAAAAGTAAAGCAGTGTATACAGTGCACAAAAGTGGTGTGCATGTGAGGTACAAATTGAGCAGGGGCAAAGATTGGGTGGGAAGAGCTCTTATGGGAAAATAAGTCTGAAAAACTTTTACACTTGAGCACTGTCACGCGCTACTTAAAGTTGGAAAGGCTGAGTAAATTATCTTGTTAGCTCATTGTTTCTCACTCAGTGGACAAAAGTAAGAGGGCTACTATTGGTTTTAGGATGCAGCCTACTAGTACTACTCTTTGCCCATATTTAATAATAAATAAAGTATTTTGGTTGGTTTGTATATCTGGAAGGGACTAGACATGTACATTATATTGAAGCCCATATGTCTTAAGAGTCAAGGTTCTATTTAACGCAACCATACTAGCTAGAAACACAAGCATTCATCTATTGTTAGTGATGCTACCATTTTTGGCCAAAGATAGTAAAAGAAGATGAATAGTGTTAGCAGGAACAAAAGCTTATATAGGGGGGGCACTGCTACTAACTAGCATTGCCAGATAAACCTATGCAAAATCAAAATAGGAGTTCCCTATACTTAGTCTAAAACAAGAATAGCTGTACATAGTATCACACAGAATCCATTTTATCGTGTCACAGCTGGCTTTGTTTTGGATTTGAGAGAGCTTTGCTTTAGCCACGGCATGCTTTATTAGGCGGGTTGAAGAGCTTGTTTACCATGCATATTTTCTGAATGCTCTTCAACATTGTAAAGTAGGATATGAGAGGATGCTTCCTTGCATAATCAATTACGCTCTCCTAACCCACTTTACATTCAATGAATGTTGATTAGGCACACCTGTCGCATTCTTTTGGGTGTCCATCCTGGACCTGGGCCATGCCCTGAGAGGAGAGGACAGGATGGGACGGGGTCTGTCTGCAACAGGATCTCTTTGTTCAGCACTCATTCACCTATAGAAGAGAAGACAGAGGGGAGAGGATGAACATGGTTGCATGAAGAAATTTACTTCTAAATTGGCAGCTGAATACAGGCCAACTCCCTTCATAAGTGTCAGTTGTTGAACACTCCAGAACTCAGTGGCTCATCTGCCAATATTTGCTTTCCCTGTTAGCCTATGCATGTTCATGTATTTTAATGGGTGTCCCATTTGGAATGGCTTAGTGATGCAGTGCAGTGGCATTTACTTTCACATCTCTTGCCATGCCATAATTCATTGCCAGTCAAATACAGTGTGACAAGATGCTTGAAACAGTAAGAAAAATGAAATGTGCAGTTTTTATGGCATATTCTTTCCAGCATTTCTAAACATATAGGTCCACATTATTTGGTATTATAAAGTCCAGTAGATCATGCATTAGTTCATGTCCTTGGTCACATTAAGCACTAGGCATTATGCTATATAAATCAACAGACAGAATTCTTGTTTCTCTGTAAGCTATAGCCACAGCATAGTGTTTCTTACATCTCTAAAGGTCATCTGAGGTTTGTTTGCATCACGTATGTCAATGGCATGTACTATATATGATATAAAGATATGCAATAATATCTTCACATATTTTATCTTCCCCTTTCCCGACTGACTATTATGATTATTAAGACAAAACACCAGTCACCCACTCGGTGTCCGATTGCCTGTAATTGATTGTCAATAGACAACTTTAAGACTATTTTCAGTTTGTTTACAACATATACTAATGCTAATGTTAACATGTGTAAGGCAGTTTCCTGTGCTGAGAAGCAGTGTGGGGGTCAGCTGGTGATGGAACTATGTGCACAAACACACTTAGAGCTCAGCTTTTGCATAAACATTGATTTATTGTCCTAAAGTGTCTTGTTGCAGGGACAAACACATGCACACACATACATACATAATACATACCTATAAAAGATTTACATGCAAACTATATGGACATAAGTACTGGGACAGCTACACATTGTAGCTACAAGGGACCAGGTTTTCAAGGTATTTGATGTGGTCAGGGCTCTGTGCAGGCCAGTCCACGCCAAAAGCACTTCCACACCAAAATCACCCAACCATGCCTTCATGGTCCCTGCTTTGTGCGCTGGGGCACAGTCATGTTGGAACAGAATAGAACATTCTTGACAGCTCCATTTTTTGATGTGCTGTAAAGTATTAACCTTGGTTGGAAAGTGTAAAGGCCCAGTCACATTAGAAAATAAATAATCTAGGAGGGAGGACATTTCACAAACTGTCTTTTGTAATGGTGGCCACAAATCCAAATTGAGGGAACTATTTAGAACAACCACATTTTTTTTTTTTTTTACATCTGTAGGTAATGCAGGTAAGCTTTTAATTTAGGCTCTTCAGTCCAATTGCCACTGGGGTGTATAGTCATGCACCCTACGCATGGCTTGGTCTTGGCTATACACCCCAGTGGCAAATTGACTGAATAAAAATCCCAAATTCAATCATTATGAAGTGTGTCCCAACACTTTTGTCTTTTTATACCCAATAATGATACACTCACTGGTTACCTGCTTATTGTGGAATTATTTAAAAATTGTTTAACCTGAGTATTCTATAAATTGTGACCACTGATGAAGGACTAGAAGTTGACCAACACAAACTCTAGGGCAGCAGATAAGCTATAGTCTCTGACTTTACATCCACAAAGTGGGTCAGCAAGGTTGGATTATTTAATAGAGTGGACAGTGGAAATAAAACAAATGATATATTACTAATGATGCCTTCTACATATGTTTATTGAGTACTTAAAAAAAAAACTCCTGGGCTTACAATGTTGCCCAGCAGAGGTTTGAAATATCTTTTCGATATATTTTCATTATATCAAATATAATGAAAGCAGAATATCTGTCCGCAGTTTTTGGAAACTCTTGGAGGCAGGGCAGTTGTATGCTTCACAGTACTGTGCAGTGGGCACATGCTTGACTTATGAAGTGGAGAGTGAATCAGAAGCATCAAGAAGTGCAGACCATTCGTCAAGTGTCTGAGATGTCCACATGCCATTATGCATGTCAGTGCTCCTTAAAGCCTCAGGTGTGGTACAGAGAGCAGGCATGATTTGTGCCTCTAATGACAGAACCCCATAAATATCTCTGAGAAGGAGAGTGGCCTCCAGTTATATCTCCAGCCACAGCAATGATTCATTGAAACTGGTGGTCAGGCTGGTTATGGCAGGAACTCTGAGTTCATAGGGATTGAAGGAAAAGGGTTTAGCCATGCTGTGAGATGTATGAATGTCTATGAACTGTAATTAGCCCATTCTGACAACACCATCTTTCGATGTGCTGTGATGTTGATGTGATGAGATTGGAAGAATTGGATAAATGCCGGTCATTTTTTTTCCACCGAAAAAATTGTGAGTGTATAAAAATGAGTGAGTGTATCAAATTTTTGAGTCATATTCAATTTATATATTAATGTCTCTGTACAAAGCTTGGCTAGCACCAACCTATCTAAAAAATGCTTGATGTTTCAAAAAGCCTAATAGCAAATATGGTAACTGCACCTGAGACCTGAACTTGCAAAATCTACATATTATTCCTCACATAGTTTAAGTAAAGTATTTAGCCTAGCCTAGGGTTGACACTTTAGCCTGTACACAGATGTTAGTTCACCTATAAAACCTAATGTTTAAACTTTGTTCAAAAGTGGTATAAATTATGAACTTATTAATACATGGATTTCTGTACAACTGTAAAATTTATGAATTAGAATATTGTTGTCCTGAACAGGAAAAAAAACTAGATGATTCAGGGAAATCCAAGATAATTTTGCAAATATTCAGACTGCTAAACATGAGTAAGTAAGTTAGCGAGTAATAAGTCAAGGTTGTTAAGAATGTTCCATCTCAATCACTGAAGCCAGTGTGATACACATGTTGATACATTGCTATAGATCCAATACATTAAAAATACATATAAAGCAACTGCTAATGCAGTATGATATGATTCACCCCATTGTGATTCAAAGCAATTTGACACAATTTGATTCAACACAGTGTGACTCCATATGATTATGATGCCAATTTCAAAGCATATGAATGCAATTCAGTATAGTACTTCTTAGTCAGATAGCAAATTATTTATTTTCTAGAAAGTGCCATTTTGCTTAAAATGTTCCTTAGTACAGCCACTCGAGAATCATTTATGCTCTTCTCAAGTCCATTAGTGCAAAAAGGCCTAGAAAAAAAAAAGATTTTTAAAGTTACTGTTGTACATCATTACTCTTTCTATTTATTTTACTTTTCAGGTACTATTGAGATATTGTTTATGATACTTTGCTCTCCAGTCTTCTTGTCAGGGGCACCACTGGGGCTGGCCAGAAATGAATTTTAGCCTGAGGCATAGGCCGTACATAGCTTTTTAATTCATGTAATCGCCGGTGCTCAGATGCAAATCAGTGAATCTTACCATCTCTAAGGCGCATGAGCTGCTTTTTTAATTGTTTAAGTTGTTTGTTTGAAATGATTTCCTATAGTAATAAGCCCACAGGACAAAAAATTAGCCACCTATGACTGAAATAGCTTGTAATGCCTCCACAGGCATGAATAACAGCTGATATACGATTTGAAGTTTCTGGATGTAGGAACATCAGTGTTAAGACACTCTTGCATCAAAGAACTGTGCAATTGGGCCAGATTTGGTGGATGTCTTCCCTGGCCCAAGGCTGGGATTTCTGCCCCTGCTGGGAGACGCAGCTTCCTTCACACTATGGTCTTTGGCACGTCCAGATGCAGTCACTCCTTTTTGCCAATCAATAACATCAGCTTTTCTCACACATGGAATGAGACATTCACTGCACTGTATTCCATTTTTTTATTCTATGAATCCCATCACACACCCTGCGAGTTATAGCTCAATCATCCATGTACATCGCCATTTGCATAAGCCTGATGTTTCTACCACCTTAAACATGTAAGGTGACAAATTTTCTTTTTTTTGTTATTATACAGTATTTCACTAGCATGTGTACAGTTCTTCATACACTTTCAAAAATGAAGATGCCAAAAAAGGGATTAGCGCAAACAGTATTTGGCCAGCTTTTATGACCCATGCATGACTCTTCTCACACAATGGTACAGTTATCTTTATTTTTTCTTTTTACTGTTTATGGTTGACTGGTTAGCTAGCTCATTGCTGTACAGAAATGGAGGGTACTATTGGTAAGTCCATCTTTGATCACATCTATTTAAAAGAATTTATTAGTGAGCCTGCAGCTCAAGATCTAGCAGCCAGTTACATAATCAGGCACACTGTAAATTCCCGCTGAGGGGAACTAAAAACTGCACTTAATGAGATCCATGGGCAAGAACAAATTCAAACACAAAGGCTGAAGTTGGAAACAGGCAGTCGGGGGACGCACAAGCTTCTCGCCCAGATAAACAACGGTTCACAATGGGCTGACCTTTGCAGCCGAGGAGACAGAGGAATGCTGTCAAGAAACCACATCCCAAGGGCACTGGCAAGCCTGAGTGTTGCCATGGCTACCACTGCACAAGACTTGACAGGAAGCAGGGTATGATGAAATGACCGGTACAAATGATGGCTTCAGTCTCTCTTGCAGACACTGCGACTAGGTACCACAGCTTCCTTGCCCCAGTCTAACCTGAAGACATGAATCGTTCATGTTTTTTTCTGAACCTAACCTTAAGATTTCATTGATTACATTGTGGTTTAAACCCATCATCATGCATTTAGTAAAACAATCTTCATGAGCTGTTCAGGTTCTTGTAGATCGTATGTACAGCCCTATCACATACAGTACAGTAACCTCCTATGAAATTTCACTCTTTCTGTCAGTTTCACTTTAACACACAGTCACCCATGTTCAAACCGCAACAGTCAGTTTGTGTGAATTTCAGAAAAAGTGTTCCTGTCCTGAGATGATGCTTGCTAAAAGCCAAAGATCATCATATATTCATATAATTCATGATTTTTTGTCAGTGGTGTGGTCATGCTAGTTATTGCTTGTAATCAGTTCCAGAACCCTTCCCACATTGGCAGTGTAGAAAAGGAGATCATGTGAGACCATGTCACATTTTCAAAGCAAATAACACCAGGCATGCATGGTTCAAGTTTGAGTCTTATGGCAGGGTCTTTTTAATTGTATGGGAGGACTGGGACACCCCAACCCACCAGGGCCACTGCATTAATTCAAACCCAGGTCTGACTAATACATAATCAAGTGTTCGAACTGTTGATTTTCTGTGTTGTTACTGGAATTGTTTACTGGATGACTAGACAGCTCCCTGTTAGACAAATTTCTTCACTTGACATTTGAAAGACCTTTAATTTAATGTGGCTATGCACAGAAGCAAGCAAATCACATAGTGTACTATGATGGAAGGATTTCCTTTTACATTTCTGTTTAATTCTCAGTAAATCCATAAATCTTGTTATTTTCATAGACAAGGATGCATAATCACTAATCTCTCTGGAGGAAGACTTCTTCTGTTCTGCACAGTTGAGCACACATCTACATAAACGGAATATATTGTTACACATTATAGATACATAAAGAAGCTGCTGATTAGATGGTATAGAATATATAACCGTACAGGATGCAGCAGTGGAGCATCATTAACCCTGTCTATGCCTAACAGAAATATTTAATTATAATGCAATAGCTCTGCTTTTTTGTGACCTCTTGCAATCTTGCAAATGGACAAATCATGTTTTTTCCTCTCGCTACTAAACAGATGGAGTTTGTATTTAGTTTGGCTCCTTTTCGCCTCCAGCTATCTGCCCAGGACAGATCCCTATCTTGGGCTGAAATTGGAATTCTATCACGGATGCGAAAGTAAAGCCTCGAGAGCACTGTGCTGCCTCCTATCAGTGCCCACAAAACTCTTTCTAGTTCATTCTGCTCTGCTTGCTACACAAGCATCCAAAAGTCCTTCCTCTATAGGATCTCGCTCTCTTTATGCACCACACCCAGCAGGGTGTTTTTTAGAGGAACAGAATGATGGTTGGTCTACAATATTTATTTTGATGTTTTGGCTCACAAGCCCTGAAACATTCAATAGGCCTTTTTAACTGTTACAATTCAGTTAACTGTTCATAATTCATTTATCATGCACCTTTTATACCATTAGCAGCTCAAAGTGCTTTACAGATCAGCAATAGCAGAAAAAGTTTTAATAAGCTAAAGACAAAAATCAGATTTATAGATACCACTATAATGTAGGTTTTAATTAAACGCTGAATTAAAGAGGGACACTCTTGGATATTTCTTAAAAGTGTTCACTGAGCTCGACTGCCTGATAGAAGCTGGAATTGAGTTCCACAGTTTGGAAACATGAAGTGAAAGAGGTCTCCCCACGCTTTTGTATTTTACAGAAGGTATTTGCAGAAGGCCATCTATCCGAGTGAAAGTGAATACATGCGAGAGCTTTTCAACTTTTTAAGTTGAAGATGATGGTGATGAGGAGGAGAAAGACAGTGGTGGTCAGCTCATCAACCTCACCTTTTCAAACCAGAATCAGGAGGGTCAGGAGAAATCTTGGTGGGCTGTTATAGTTTTGGACTGGATACTGTGGGCTACTGTGTAATCACACTGCATATCTGTAGAAATGTAGGGAATTATACCAGCAGCCCCTGCCACAGTGGGACAGTGCTGATTTACTCATTGTAACTGAATCTGGTACAGTGGAAAGCCATTAGATGAAGCTAGCATCATATTCTCATTTCCTATTCCACTTTAATTGATGTAGCAGCAAGGTGCGAAATGCAGGCCTAATTAACCTCTTGGACCCGTTAAATGTCTTATAATACACATTTTGACTGTGTGCCACTAAATAATGTTATAATGATGTTATGCTGAATACTAGACACTACATGACATACAAATTCAGGGAGAAGTCATTGTTTAGTTGCTTCACCCACAAAGCTTCTTTCTATAAATCTCTTATCTAGCTAAAGATGCAGCACTGATCTGCCTCAGGGTTGAGCTGTAGCAAAATAGTTCAACTAGTTGCTCCTTCATAGTCTAGCAACAGTAACTATGCCTGGCATACTTCTGAAATCTTGGAAAAGATGGCGAAGAGTGAATTGTTATTAATTCCTCAAAATGAAGACAAAAGAGGAGATGTGCAAGATCTACCAAACTGGACAGAAGCATTTCTAGAAGAAGAATTGTTTAGCTTTATTGGCCAGGTATGTTCACACATACAAGGAATGCCACTATGGAGAGTAAGTTAGCAGACACTCAGTGTTGGAGTAACCAGCCAACATGCCAATATGGACATGTTGGCTGGCATGTTGGCTGACATACCCACAAAATACCAGAGGGGATTTTATAGACTGTGCAGCAGTTACCTTTAGAAGCCAGCACTGGTGCTGTCATGTAACTGCTGTCCCATATAAAGGGGAACAGAAATTCAATTAAGAACAAAATCAAGAAATTAGTAAATTAAAATGACTATGATTGTGCAAATTGGGTGACTAATGCAACAGGCAGTGTTAAACAGAGTTCATGACATTTTTAGCAATTTTCACACATATGAGCTATATGAAGATGGACAGCAGTGGTGAGAGCTGCAATAAAACCATGGCTGCATTTGAACAGACAAGAAAATCATGTTCAAGCAAGTGGGCACTGTGAAATGCTCACCTTAACTTACCTAGCTAGTCACCTCGGTTATGTCAATGTAGCATATAAATAATAAAAAGGAATGGATAAAAACGAGAATTATTCTGTGTGAAGGCATTGTGTATATGTGTTGCAGGAGAAATATAGTTAGAGCTTGGGGTGGGCTAGACAGCATTATGTAACATCTGGTGAGAAAAGAAGTCCCAGGACGACTCTGTGTAGTATCGATTGAAAGTTAGGAAACCACATTTCTGACAGAATTTCTCCACTCGTTTTAATAAGCTATGAGAGAAACATGATTAATATTGAATTAGAGTGGGCTTGTGTTATTACTAGTGACAGCTATGAAAGATCTGACAGCATCACAGTTACGCTACAATGATGCATAATTTCCATGTTGAGTAGTGGCAAGTATGGCTTTTCTCGGTAGGTAATACTACTGTTTGGCTCTATGTAGAGTTGTAATTGGGCCAGGAACACAACCATGTGCCTGCCGTTGTCTAGAAGATGGCAGCCCTTCACCTTCTTCACTGTGCTGCACAAATTGCTCCCCTGCCATTGCCAGATGGCGTCCATTTAGCGGGAGCCGCTAAGTGAGTCCTTGCTTGCTTTCTGAAGCCGTCGCTTGCCTTTTAGCTGAATGGCGGCCTGAAAATGGATTGTGCCAGCGGTGAGAGGCGGCAGCTCAAAACATGTGATTGATGTTTTCGATGGTGGGAGAATAATTTGACTTGAAATTGCACAGTCTGTGATGATGTTGGCTGGGGAATAACACAATGGTGCAGAGTTTTGCTGTACTTTGTTTTTGCATGTAAGAAGCATGCCTTATCACGTGCAGTATTCAACCCCACCCCCCCCATAGAGGCAATAGATTTGTCTGAATAACCAATGCTAATGCAACATGCCTGACATCTCGGCATGGAATTGTAGAGTTTCCTGCTGATATAATTCATCCCATTCAGCTTGAATATTGTCACTGCAGATTTTGTGGTGGGGGGAGTAATGGGGACGGGCAGAGTGACATCAGGTTTTCTGGATGTTAGACACGTGATAACAAACCATTCATCTTGGCACAGACCGCGGTGACTTCACACACAGATTTGTTGGTCGTATTGATAACACCCCTCCACACTAACGTCACATGTGCGGCTGAACGTGTAACATGAATCATTTGCATGTCTCACAATGTCAAACCTATCCACCAACTTTCTATCCTGCTGGCTGATTCCTCCATTTTGTTTGCAATGAGTGTAATATTTGAGAGTTTGAGCACTGCTGAATCACCTATGAGAACATTTCAGCTGCTATCCACCTATCAACTAGAAAAGACCGCCCCTTAGAGCTCAGGTCAGCAATCACTTTGAAGGAGTTACAGAATTTAGTGGCTGAGATAGGAGTGAAGCAATCAACAATATCAAGAGCTCCACTTACAACTGGCTGGTTTTGGTGGGGTGTGTGTGTGTGGGGGTGGTAAGAAATACTATTGCTGAAAAAAAAAACACAACAAAGTATGTCTTAAAGCATCAGAATGATCCAGGTACAGTATAAGATAAGGTTTTTTGGATAGGCTTTTATGTCATATTCAAAATGCTGTGTATAGAGATGATACTATAACTGGATGCTTTTCCTTTAGTTAAAACTGAAGGATGGTTGGAAATAAAACAGAGAGATATTGCCAGACAACCTGACACAGTTTAGTAAAGCTTGAGAACTAGACACAAGACAATGATTCCAGGCATGAGCCAATGCAACATGGGAGTTGTTAAACAGTAGTTGAACAACAAATAGGTGAAAAATTCTAAGTTTCTCAGAGAATCTGTGACTGCGGTCTACAAATGTCATCCAAAAACAAAAAAAGATTGGTGCAAATCTGTCTGACAGAATGAGAGAAATGAACTCCCAAACAATGTGCAAAGCTGTCAGAAGTACACTCCAACAGGCATGGCAAAAGTTGGTACTACCATGGCAATATATAACCATAAGATCTTAAACAGTGTAATACAGTAGCTAATATACATTATTTAATCACTGTCTGCATGTTGACAATAGAAGGGTGATGGCAAACTGGATAATCCATTGTTTTCAATGGAGCTGTGGCAGAGGATTCTAGGAGCTTATCAAAAGCGTTTTTTTCATCTGCCATGTTTTTAGGAATTTTAAAAATGCACAAAAAAAAAAAAGAAATTTGCCAAAAAAACATCCAAATATTGCTAGTACAATTCTTATGCTAGTACAAGGTGGAACGGTTAGACCCTACAGATTTTCGGATTAAGCTGGAGAGCTTTCAAAAGGTCGCTTTTGAAATTCTAACATGCTGAATCCAAAACTTGTTTGTAAAATGTCTCAATGCACAGTGTTTTCCTGGAATTGTCTGGTATGTTCTTGTTGCTAGATGTGTAACGAGGCTGAAGTTGGCTTCTAATCAGAGTTTCCTGTTCCACCTAAAATGATGTAGCAGTTACATTCCGGTGCCATTTAAAGTGGAATGGGAAATTAGAATAAGAAGCCAACTCTGTCAAGGGGTGGACAATGTCAGGGTGGCACAGAGATTTCAGCCCTCATTAGACCATTTCTCGTCCTGCCTGGTGTAGTTGCAAACAACATGGCCATAAAGATGACAAATGGCTGTAAATATAGCACTGCTTTAAGAATTTGAATGGTTTGAATTCAGCATGTAATTATGGTGACCTGTGTCATCTTGGCATAACTGTGCAGGAAACATGATCTCATTCACATTTTTTAGCAGATATTTAATAAATGCGCATAACATTTGCAAAACTTCACTGGAAATTCAAAGAATGGCTGCTGCCTAGCACAGTAAAAGCAGAGCATACAGGGCATACATATTAAAACCTTAAGATTAATGTGAAAAACTCATATACAGTCACAAAATCTTGATTGGCCTATTACATCTTTATGTAACAAAGTTGAATGTTGAAACTCTGTAGTTTGCTTTTTCTTTAGACATGAACCTCACTAAGATGATGGTTATTTCTACAGCCTGGTTATACAGATGAACTTGTTTTGTTAGCACAAGCTTGCAGTGAAAGGTGACTTTTCATAGCAGTTTGCTATAAATTTTTATTATTTGCTTTGTATGTTACAATTTGGATGTTAATTCCTTCACAGTCTTTAAGATTTACAAGCAGAGTCTGACTTTAAATATTATTGTTAGCTATATTCCCTACTTTATTGGTCTTTCTTCTGTCTGCTGAACAGTTGCCTATATATAAAATATAAAATATATTCTCCACAACAAACACATCAGTAGTCCAGTTGTATATTATTTTGTTTAAGTTGACTTGCTGTGACACTTTCTGTGACAAATGCTGTGGCATTTTCATTTTTCATTTCAAGTAATATGAACTAGCGAGGACAATGCAGATTTGTTTACTTGGTGATTTGTTTACTGTTCGTCAGTGTGTTTTTTCTCTCTGTATGTGGATTAAGGAATCACTAATCAAATAAACCAGCTCAAATAAAACCATGCACTTCGATACATTGAAGAAACAGATATACTCATGATATTTATATTGCATATAAGCAGGAAAGGCCATGAAATATGGTACTGGTCAGTTCAGTGGTATGAGATTATTGTGTTAAGTATTCTATGTGTACATCTGAATAACTGGATGTTGGTAAATACAAATGCCTGGACAAGCTGATGAGACTGCACTTCTGGACCTGCTGTGCTAGCACGTTCGTCTAAGCCTTGTGTTCATTAGCAGCCATGTACACATTTATTATAAGGAGTTCGCTGGAAAGAATTATCCAGTTGCATAGTGTGCAGCCTGGAAAGACAAGCTGCAACAGCATACCGAGGCCTAGAGGTTATCTCTTTATAATGAATAGATCAATTACAGACAACGGAACCAAGAGGGCAATCCACGCTTCAAATTACTGGAATTGGTGCCGTTCTCATATCTGTCAGACTTCAGCTTTAATGAACTACATGTAGCTTGTTGTAATATCCTGATGACCTCTTTATATGAAGCCACTTTTTTTATTTTACTTTCCACTTAAGGCAGGGTTATTATATAGGTAATAGGACCACTCATCTTTAAGTTGAAAAACATATCACATAATATATACACATATACATCCATACACATAATACCTTTTTTATTTAAAAACAACACCCCTTATACATTGTTCATAATTTAGGCCATATATAGCGTGTTATTTGTTAACTGATTTTCTAAAAATATTTCACTGTAATATTTTACCATAATGAATCTAAATGCACCTGCAAGATATGATGGGTCTATTGTGAGTTTTCAGTACATTCCATTTTTTAACCTCCTAAGACCCAGACTTGCTTGGTGTGCAATTTTAATTTCTCCTAGCTATTTGTGATTAGTAGGACCTAACAAGTATAAAAACTAAACGTTGTCTTTATACAGGAAGTTGTTTTGGCAAAATATGAGGCCAAAGGGTCAACGTTTTAAAAAGTATCATGGTGCAGAGAAGCAGAAATGTAATGTCCTTATATGAGGACACAGGGGTCTCAGAAGGTTAAATATATATTAGAAAATTAATATAAAATAACAAATAAAGAAGTCATATACACTGTACTTCCAAAAGTATTCACTAAACTCAATTCAGGTGTTCCAATCACTTCCATAGCCACAGTTGTATATAAACAAAGAACTTAGCATGCAGACTGCTTCTACTGAAATTAGTGAATTCTACAGGAATGAATGAGTCCTCAGGAGCTCAGTGAATTCCATCATGGTACCGTGATAGGATGACTCCTGTACAACAAGTCCAGCCATGTAATTTCCTCGCAACTAAATATTTTACAGTCATCTGTCAATGGTATTATAACAAAGTGGAAGGAACGACAACAATTCATCCACAAAGTGGTAAGCTACGCAAAATGGCCGAGCAGGGAAAAGGGTGGATCGTCATCATATTATACCCTATCAATTTAGTATGGGATGTGTGAAGAGCGAATACTTTTGGAAATATAGTATATATATAAATGAGCCTATATATGAGCCTTGGGGCAGTTGCCTCTTACCCCCTTTGCGGTCTTAACTCTTCAGTGTCTGTGGAAATTGGTGCGCATTCAGTCAAAAGAGCACTTGTGAGACCAGTCACTGATGTTGGATGAGAAGTCCTGGTTCGTAAATGACATTTCAATGCATCCCAAAGTTGTTCAGTGGGGTTAGTATCAGGACTCTGAACGGACCTCTGTGAATAAGGGCACAGTCATGCTGGAAAAAGAAAGGGTCTCCCACAACTGCTGCTTAAAAGTTGGAAGCATTTAATTGTATAAAATATCTTTGCATGCTGTCGCACTAGTACCTTTAGGAGCCCAAACCAAGACAAAAACCCCAAACGTTATCCCTCCTGCACCAAACTTTACTGTTGGCACTATGTTTCCACTTGTCCTGGCATCTGCCAAACCCAGGTGTGTTCATTAGACTGCCAGATAGTGAAGTGTGATTCATTACTCCAGTGGACAGTTTCCATTGCTCCAGATTCCAGTGGCAGCTTGCTTTAAATCCCTCCGGCCACCGTTGGGCATTGCGCACAGTTTTTATGTTGCAATTTGTAACTTTGTCATGAGTAAAACAAATAACAGGTGATTTTTTTTACATGCTACATGTTTGAGCACTGGGAAGCCCTTTGAGTTGCCATGGTTTGCTGCTACTAAATACCTCCATTTCAAACTAGCAACACTTACAATACATGAGGCCAGGTCTATATGGTTGAAACTTGTATGTAATGTATGGCATGTAATGACAATTCCACATTAGGTCAAAGAGCTCTTCAGTACAATCCATTATCAATAAATCAGTGATTATTTGTAAAACAGTTGCCTATCTGGCAGTGAGAACATTCGGGTTTCAAGATTTTAAGCTTTCCTACGCCATCTTATTCCTATCAATTAATTTGCTAATAATTGAATATGATTTTAACACCATGATCTTTTCAGATGGGAATTTATTCTCCTCCATTACTAATTGGCATGACCATTTTGAGAAATACCAATTTTCCCCCTGTCCTTAACACACAATATACACTGGATTTCCTGCCAAGTCTCTGGTGCTCTGACTCATCCAGGCAATTATTAATGCAATTACGTTTCACCACGACCTTCACCAGCAAAATAATACAGTGACTCTCCTCCTCACTCTCCTTCAGTGTTGCACTGAAAAGCTACTGTGAGCCCTAAAACCTTACACACAAAGGTTCCTGCTAGTCTCCTTTTCTCATAGCTCAGTGCCAATCCTGAGATTGTTTATGTGAGGGCGAAATTGTTGATGTCCATGTCTGTTTGTGCGATGGCTGTGCGATTGGTTCCGTCCATCTAAAGCAACAAAAAAGCGGAGTGGCTGCACTATGCCCTGTACTACTCAACCTGCCAGTTAGGGGATTTGCCAGGCCAAAATGGCCTGCATTCAAAATAATCCTCTCTCCTGTCACGAAAAGAGGAGAAATGCAGTTATTTGGAAGGCATGCTTGGCTCCATCAAATGAGAATGGGTGTCATGGTTACTTAATGGAACTTCATGCTTGAGAGGAGGTCTCCGCTTTCATGGGAAACTACAGCCCTAAATCAGAAAAGTTGGAACATATTTAAAATGCCCAGATCTGGTCAACTTCATTTTATTTGTCTATCTTATCTATTCCGGCTTTTTAGGCCCACAACACAAACAAAAGTTGGGGTGGGGGGCAATTTAGGGCTGGTAATGAACTTAAATAACTGATTTTTTTTTTTTTTAAACAGGTAATGTCAACAGGTCATTGTAGTCATGAATCGGCACAAACGCAGAATGCACAAAAGGGAAGCAAAACGCTAAGGTTCTCCAGTTTGTCAACAAATGCATGATAAAATAATGGAATGTTTTAAAATAATGATCCTTAAAGAAAGATTGGAAGGGATTTGCATATTTCTCCCTTGACAGGGAAAAATATAATTAAAAGATTTAAGGATTTGGCAGGAATTTTAGTGCATAACGGGCATGAGCCTAATCTGAACCCTACAATCTACGATCCCTCAGATGGCACCGTCATTCAACAATAATTGATATAACCAATCCAGCATCGACTTTTCTGGGCTATGAGGCATCTGGGATGGGCCATCACACAGTGGAAATGTATGTTGTGATTAGACGAATCAGTATTCCAGATCTTTTTTAGATTAATTGGCCGCTGTGTTTCCAGACCATAGACAAAAAGGACTGTATAGACTGTTATCATCAACAAGTTCAAAAGGCAGGGTCTGTCATGGTATGCGGTCAGTGTTTCAGTGTCCTTGTCCAAAGGTTATTTACACTAGTGATGCAGCATTAATGCAGAAAAGTACACTGTGATCACTTAGATCAACAAATGCTGCCTTCAAGATGTCTTTTCCAGGGTTGTTCATGCTTTTTTCCACAAGACAATGTAAAACCACATGCTGCACACATGACAAGGGCATATCTGCCCTATTGGCCTGCCTGCAATTCTGACCTGTCCTCAGTAGAGAATGTGTGGAGAAATTTGAAACCAAAAACACCAGAACAATGGCCCCTGTACCGCTACACCTCTACAAAAGTTTATAGAATGAATAGGACAAAATAACACCTGGAACACTGCATCGCTTGGTATCCAACTTTCCTGAATAACTTTTAGATGTTGTGAGAATGCATGGCAACAAAGTGGTAAATGCTTTTTCCAGCTGCAATAAAACAAAAGTCAAACTAATGTGAGAAACACACTTTTTTATTTGCTTTCCAACATTTGGTTTGTTTTTTCATGTTTTATTTATCCTTATGTTTTATTTATCTTTATGGTAATCTCAGTAAATAAATATAGTGGAGGATCTCAACTAGCCATCACCTGTCACCATGGCAAACCTCGTCAAAAAAGACTCAAAATGCCTTCATTTCCTCAGGAGACTTAACTTGCCACATCAGGTCCACAGTAGTGAGCATCCTGACCAGCTGCATCGCAGTCTGGTATGGCAGCTCTACTGCTGCGGAACGGAAGGCCCTGCAAAGCGTGGTGAAAACTGCCCAGTCCATCACTGGAGCTGTCCTCCCACCCATACGGGTCATTTACAATAAAAGATGTCCAAGGAAAGCCAACAATATCACCTTAGACCCCCCACACCTCAGTAACTTCCTGTTCCACATTGCTCTATAGATATTTCAGTCTTCAACTTCAGGAACAGTTTCTACCCATGAGTGGTTCAATTGGTCACACCTACAAAACCCACAAGAGCATGAATATTTATACATTGCACTTAAATTAATTTTGAATTTTGAACTCTTTATATGTTTTCAGTAAGACACATTTTGCAGATTTTTTAAGTATACACACAGCTTATACACAAGTACACGTCTCTCTCCTTAGCCTTTTCAGTGAGTCTCTTGCATTACTGAGTTTACTGAGTTGTCTATTGCAGTTTGCACATATTGTCTATTATCCCAGTAACATGTAACCTCATGTCATAATGTTTATATACTGGAGAAGTGGGTTGTTAAATGTGGTTGTTATACTACTGTACATGTATGATTAAAGTTCAATTAACAATCCCTATTTATGTTTTTGCAAGGCAGAGGATGGATTTTCGCCTTAAAAATACACAAACAAAACATGCAATTGTTATCTGCCTTCTCCATATATCTTATATTGGTCCTTATGGTTTTGACCTGGCCTGTTTTTTTCTGCAAGTGTCTGGTGAGATTGGGGTTGCAGGTTGGGGTTGTTAAAACATTTGCAGATGACTTTCTCTCTGAATACATAGATGCCTGTCATTTAATTTCATACTGTTGATAATTGTACTTCATTTTGGAACGTTTTCAACACTAGATATTCCACAGTTACTCAGTTTTCATACTTGTATTGCTGCCTGTTCTAGGTGATATGTAATGATGTTTTATGACTGACCTATATTAAAGAGGCATATTGAAATTAAAGGCCACTGTATATATATTTCATTAATTCTGTGTTTAGAGCTTTAAATCCATATTGTATTGTTCATGTTCTGCAATTTCTATTATAGTACAAAAAAGCGATGTTCCTCTTGTGCCTATGAGCTAGCAAGCATTACTGCAATAAAAAAACAGGCAGTAGTTTGTTTTGCAAATTGCAATAGGGTATAAAGGCTACTGGCGCTAACCGGACCATTGGTTTTCTACATAAGACTTGGATTGCATAGACCCCATGATCTCACATTGTTTGTGGAAAAGCTGGCAATCTAGTCACAGTAGGTCGCTAGCTGCAATCATTTGATGGGCGTGAAGTTAAGTATGTAATGACAGCTTAAACAGCTTCTGCCAGTCATTAGATTGTGTTTGCCATTCAGGCCAGGACAGAGCATTCGATTCACTTATTCAGGATAATTATTATGAGCATGTGACATGAGTCAACAATACCACAGTCACCTCCTGTCTCTCCCGAGACAGTGTCCTATTTTAAAGCAACTAGTTCAGGTAAGGCAAAAAGAATCAGTCAAGAACAGCTTTACCATTCACCAATTCTTTTTTTAACAGTATCAGAGAACACATTTTTAAGGTAACCCCCACAATCCTGGAATTATGATACATGGCATGCACTGACATTACCTGACACAAGTGCTTAAAAAACTTTGTGACAAGCTTTACACAATGTCAAAGGAGAAGCGTACTTGAAATTCTTCAGAAACAACAGTATACCCTGCAGCCTGTCTGTCAACAGTCATTCATGCAGGGCTTTTACACCAAAAGACACAACTTACTATACATCTTACTTTAAACGATCCATCCAGGGTTGGATCTATATCTATATATACCCCATTTGCAACCATAGTAATGCCGTCCTTAAAACTGGACACAGAATTTTATTAGGCTGACTGGACACAGTGAAACACCCAAGCAACTTTAGTTGCTTAAAACCTGCATGAAACTTTAATTGTACTTGTGTTACATAATGTATAGTGTCCTGCAACTCATCTGAATCTCAGATTTGAACACCGGTTGAAAGCGTCAACTTTGCAGAACATGGTTCAAGAAAGTAGCATTCGAAACAGCAATAAGGCATCACATGATCAATCACATGATAAAGTTCAGTCATTTTAATCCAGTCATTTAATCTGATCAGTGATAAAAGAAATAAAACAGAACATGGCCTATTGGGTGATTGACAAGATGCCACCCCCTGGAATAACCCAAGGTTTTTAATGACACCAAATCTAACAATTCTTTAACTATTGTTTCAGTAACCAGCTGGGTTAAAAGTAACTATTAATCTATTCTGCTGCTATCCTGATTTAGCAGCTGGATAGCAGCTGGAGTTTCTTCTAGCTTGATGTCCCCTAAAATAAAAAAAATAAAAAGAGTTTAGATTCATTTGCAAATGAGTGAGTGAACTCTTTCTTATACATAAGAAGTAATATTTGGTATAAGTTCATAATTTCCCTACTATTTTGTAGTGACACCCTTGGGGAAACAAAACATTCTAATCTTACCTGAAAGTGTTATGATAACGATTTCACTAGAAATGCATATTCAGGTTTGCATCAACTGTCACAGAAAGCTTTTGTAGGTGTCATATAGCTTTATAAACATATGATGATGTCACTTTAGCAAAGCACCACCCCTTTGCCACCCTAAACTTTCTAGTTCTGCCACTGCTGTCAGGGGAACTTTAACAATGGGCATCCTTAGGAATTAGGAATTAACACAAAGGAATTAAGTCTTTTGAAATTTTATGCTTGGTTGGTTGGTGTGAAATGTGTACACAAGAAATCGAAGACACATCCAAGCTGAAGCTGAGACGATTGATGGCTGAAAGAGTGAGCATGGACAAGGTTGGCCTCAAATGCCTGCCTTGTCTTTGCAGGTCACTGGCCATCCCTTTGATCTAAGGAGACAAGGTTAAAAATCAGTTCTTACCCATGTTATTACTCAGCACATTCTCCTCTGTGATAAAATGCAGTATTTATGGGTCTTGATGGCTAGTCTAGAAATGGAGTCTGCTATAGCTTCATAAAGTGTAAGTATGATATTGGCTAAATACTCTTCTGTGTCCCTTTGTCCTTCTGCACATCTTCACATATCAATGTAGACAATAAATAAAGCCCAACACACAGAAATATAGAGAAAGAAATAAAGCCTAGTGAGTGGACTTGGGATCAATTCTATGTTTTTGTGCAATGTATTTGGCAGAATGTAATAAAATGTACCAGGAAAGTAAAAACTGTGGATCCTTCAGTGTTTTCTTGTTTACACTGGCTTAAGCCTGCAAATATTGTTCCTGCTAAATCCCAAAAGATGGGATGCGGATGCCCAAAGATTCTGTTATGTTATAGTCCACTTTACCCTGAGAGGAGGCTGTGCTTTATTATATTAGGATTGCCTTAGCGCTAGTAGATTACATATAAATATGACAGGTAGACGTAGATTACATAATCACTGCGGGGTGTGGAGGTACAGTAGGTTTCTTATTAGAATAGTGATGAGGGAAGCATTGTGCACAGTAGTTTATGCCTGCCGCAGAGTC
The DNA here is from genome assembly GCA_024036415.1 of Prochilodus magdalenae. Classification (NCBI taxonomy): domain Eukaryota; kingdom Metazoa; phylum Chordata; class Actinopteri; order Characiformes; family Prochilodontidae; genus Prochilodus; species Prochilodus magdalenae. Next base: position 1,408,349 of record JAMWET010004438.1, read on the forward strand.
ATACCCAACTGATGAAACAGCAAATTAAATGCAGAGCCAACATATTAACTCTTGATCTCTTGTATTATCTCTGTCTGTTGAGGGCTGAAGAAACATTTTTGATTAGGGAACAAAAAGAAGCCAAGTAAGTGCTCCACATTTGCCAGAAAAGGTACTGATAGACAAGCAAGCTTTATATAATTATTATGTCATTTAAATGATTTCTTATCCAAAAAGCAGAAATTCTGTCACAATGCAGATTCATTACATAACTATATTATTAATCAGGGTCTATAAGACATTCAGAGAAGATGTCTGTACTCAGGTACCTTTTGTTAAATATAATCATCCTACTTTGTTGGTTTTTAACTTTTTGTGTACTGTAATAATTATTTTGTGTTATTGTTATTTCTTTTTAAGGAAACCAAATAGTTTAAAACCCAATTAAAAATGATCCAGTCAGGGTTTTTGTCTCAGTGGTATCTAGGTAAGATACAGCCAAGTTAGCATCCACCACTGATTAGGGCTTCAGAAGCTGAACTGAAGTCCTAATATGTCCAATTAACCACTTACATAATGAGGAACCCATACAGAAGATAGTTAATCTTGGTTTGATCTCCAATGAATGTGGCAAATTTTTTTTTGAGAAGCTTGACTTAACCTGCCACTTCTAGATACTCCTCTAACTGTGTGTAAGAGTTGTAGTGTGAATGGTTTTTAGTTATTTAGTTTTTAAGTTATTCAGTGTTTTTGTGATAGTCGGGCTTTTATCCACTTTACTGCTTGATAAGCATCCATGGGTTGCTTACACATGTAATGATGGTATGAGTGAATGAACCTCAGACATAGGTAACATGCACATAGATTGGTGGATAGATCGATAGCTAACAAGCTATCTTACTAAGATGCTTACTAAGATAGCTTTACTTCACTTTGTGTGGCACAAGCCATGTTAGCTTTGTGAGTTGGGAAATGCCTATGACAGCATAACCCACCACTAGGACCAGCCGTTTTACATTAAAGGGGGTGGGATTTCATGAAATACAGCGGAGATTTATTAGACTTTGAGTAGATGTTCACAGGCCTGGGGTAACAGGATTGACACACATTTAGGGGCTTTATATCTGTGCTAATCTATGATGTAAGTCTTAAATACAAGCTTACTGGGCTGGCCAAAAATCTAGGAGGGCTAAAGTGTTCATGTAAATCGCCCCTAGCCTAGGGCTAGTGTACCACTAAAATCTCATTAGCATTATCAATGATCTTTGGCCTAGGTTTGACTTCACATTCTGCCTAGTCCTGCTTTTTTCGTGCTTGTTTTGGTCCCTGTTTATTTATATATATATAATTCAAGTATGCTAAGAGTACCAAAATATAGTTTAATATAAAATATAGGATATACGATAATAAATAATTGCACCAAAAAGGACAGTCTCAAGCCACAGCATCCTTGGATAGATTTCACCACATGGGTTCCTTTCACCACACGGGGTGACTGCAGGTTAGTAGTTTGGTTTATTGCTTCTCCCTCCTTCCCAGGTGTTGCTTATCAATTGCGTGTATATACCCCTCTGCTTGCTCCCGGTTTTCATCTGCCATTGAATGTATGAATGCAAGCCTCCTGCTCATGTGCGTGTGGTCTCGGCTTTACTCTTCTAGTTTCTGTGTCTTAGAGTTAAGTTATTTATCATGGACCCTCCTGTGCTCACTGTGCCTCCTTGTACCTTGTTTTCATCTATTGTTAAACCAGACTCCAACAAAAAGAGTCCATCTCTCTCGCCTGCTCAATCATTACAGACTTTTATGGCCAGAGGTAAAAGTCACAATTTCCCTAGTATAGTTAAATAGTACAGCTAAATGGTTTTATAATGTCTCTAATCACTTGTGTGTAGCTGCTGCGCTATTTAGGATAAATGGAAATTCCGATGAACAACTAAAATCAATCTTAGATGATAATAAAATTCAATGCTTTCATATGTAAATTATGTGAAAAGTAAGATATGAAAAGCTAGTTAAGGAGGATAGTAAGATGTCTGGGCAGGTGGGCACTGAAACAGCACATTAAGATAAGTAACTAACGTTAGTGCTGTCTAGCCATCTTGTTTATCCTAGTATAGCATATAAATAATAAAAGTGAGAAAAGAAGATTTTAGAGGCAATGCTGTATGTGTATATAGCCAGAAGAATACACTTAGAAGTTTAATGTGGGCTGTTCTGAATCATCACTTCCTGTCCCACTCCAGCCCTGGTGACTGTAAAAATTTTCTGTAGCACCCATATGTGCAATGAATATGAACATGAAGTAAGGTCAGAATTTGGCACCTGTTGTCTAAAATAGCAGTTTTGTAAAATGTTATAGCAGTCATACTGTGTCCATAGCTACATCGGTAGCTCAACTTTGATATGCTTTAAGCAGATTAAGAGTTTTGGGCATGTATTCACAGAGAAGATTTTGGTGACTATTGATTGCCCTCCTGAGACACAGACTTGCTTGGTGTGCAATTTTAATTTCTCCTAGCTGTTTGTGATTAGTAGGACCTAACTAGTATAAAAACTTAACTTTGTCTTTGTACAGGAAGTTGTTTTGGCAAAAAAACTATGTCCTAATATGAGGCCAAAGGGTCAACACTTAAAATATATCATGGTGCAGAAAAGCAGAAATGTCAGCAACATTAGTGCCATAGCTCAGTAAAGCTAAGGTAAAGTAACAAAATGTGGACACCATAGATTTTAGTTTTGACTGATCATGTAAATCTGGTTTAAGCGAAAAAATGGGTATATTGAAATTTTGGCTAAACTGATGGTGTTTTCCTCATTCATATAACTCATATAAATGCAAATAGACTGTTTTGTGCAGACACTAGCACTATATTATACTAAATGCTGACTAATGATGGGAAAATAAAGCAACCCTTCCTATTAAATAACCTTAACTTTATTTATATACGTAAAAGACGCAAGGAGGAATTTCAAATGCTCTCCAGTTGAGTTTCTAATGTATTTTTTGCATAGTATATCCACACCAGTTTATTTATGGTGCATCCCCAGTGATTTTATTCTAATGGTACTTGGCCTGCTGGTGTTTGACCACACCAGCTTTCGAATCATAGCAAAGGTCTTAGGGTATCCTCTGCTGGAAAGTCTGACTATGAGGCGCCCTAATTGTTATATTTTGAGAGGTTTTTCTTTGTAATTGGTTACCAGATTTCCAGACAGTGACTTTAAATCTGTATCAATATACACTAATCATCAAAAAATAGTTGCATAAATAGCACCCAGAAACAATTAACTGGTGGGTAGGTTTGACATTGTGGGACATGCAAGCGATTCAATTTTCATGCTCAGCCAGACATTCAGTGAGCAGTAATGCCCTCCATGAGTCAAACATGGAGCAAACATGGCAGCCCGACATCATACTGAGAGACACTACTTCTGTATGTGTAGCTCAAAAAATATTGCCTGTACCAGTGTAAATGTAGTACCATTTATTGTTACTGGTAAGCTTTATCTTCCTGCCCAACAGCACTGCAATCAAACACTTCCTTCTATATTTTTGAAAATGAGTGTAAATTGGTTTTACACCTACGGCCACTGCACAGAAAGAAATTGTGTCAATGTGACACAGATTGTTACCTCAGTGAACATTATGATTTATTGAATTTGATGTTGATCTGCAATCTCGCCGAAATGCTATGTATTATATTCATGCTATTATTTTTTCCATGGAAACAACATAGGACCTCTCTGAATGCAATTCTGTCCCTCTTAAGGGGTTCCAGGCCTCCCTTAGCCCCCATGAATTCGAAGCATGGGCCACACCTTTAGAAATACATCCCGCAGGCCAAGTCAAGTATACAGAAATAGGCCATGATGACCACCTTCACTGGCTAAAATGAGGGTTTCCCCTTAGCAGAGTGCCACAACCCTCTGCCATCTTGTTTGGACCTCGATGGCTACTGCGTGTGATAGCGTGATAAGAGCGCTGGTGCAGAACAGATTGGAAAGACGCAGGCTCCAGTTCAAAGTCACAGCTAGTAGCGGCATGGCGGGGCCAGAGTGATAGTGACACAAGCAGTCTGACTCCATCGCTTTCGCACATCTCCTGCTTGGCAGAGGGGTCCAGTCATACTTTACGATTGGCGGCAGACTCCCCCCGTCAGCCTTAGCATCACACATGACTGGCAGCCAGCCTGCTGGTGACTAACAATGTGAGTACAAGTCAAAGTGACTGAGCTTGGAGTGAGGCACACTGAGTTGGGCTGAAGTTCTAAGGTTAAGCTGCCCTGACAGGACGTGGAAGCCCAGTACTGCTGTGGATGCAGAATGCCAGAAAATGAGCCTGCCAGCAGAATATAGCTCCACTTTTAACCTCCTAAACTCTAGGCTTATTGCTCAGATGTAAATCCTAAGGCATATTATCCAGTAACTACTGCTGAACCTGCCCATGCTTCACCCACAAACGCATTTTTTGCAGACATAGTTGATCATTTGGACCATTCACGTTCAGTGTACCTGAGAAATCTTAAAACACAGTTTTTTATTCAGGACCTGTTTTTGCTGTAAACGTTTTTAGTTTTTGACTGAAAATTTTGAACAGCAAAGTGTAAGAAAAGTATTCTTACACTTTGGTGTTTTTTTAGGATACTTAATAAAATTATATTCTATCAGAGAAAAAAATGCTTTTAGCACAATATAAAACTGACCTTAACTTTTTGGGCAATATTAATTTCCCATATGGAAAAGTGATAAATATATTTTTACCTCAGAATGTCTGTGTGTCATATGATTGATATGCAAGGGATAAGAAATCTCATCATGAATTACAGAGAGGACACATGCTGCAGATTTTATGTGCTGCTTTATCTCTAAAAAAACAAAGGAAACATTGAAGTTAGTCTTTATTTAGTGTACGCTAAATAACATTACATCATTTACTGTGCAACATCCACCTCACTTTTCTAACTGGCATTCCTGTTATCTCTGGAGTTTTTACATGTCAATTTGTACAAGATCAATATAACAGGGGCTTTTCCTGTGGTCCTTTTGTAGTAGGTAAATTGCTTCAGGGCCTTTACTCACAGGAGAGTGTGCAGCCCAAAAAAATGACTGTGGCATATTTGGATGACACAAAAACAGTCTGGCAAATAATTTCAGTAAATTTGTTCTTGCCAAAGTCACTAGCAGAGTACCCAATAACATCAACTTAGCTTGCTAACAATGTTGTAAAGCTTCTTCCAGATTCAGAATCTGGATTTTTTCTGGTGAGAGCACACAAGTTTAATATGTAACAGGGACACAAACTTAGTAAGTATTACACTAAGAGAAGAGTACAATAAGATACAATAAATAGAATAAATTATAATAATAATCCAGGAAATTAGCTAATGAGATATAAGGGCTATATAAGAAATAAGAGATATATAAATATCTGTGCTTACTGTATATGTATATGGATATTCTATGCATAAGTAAATCTGAGAAGGTATATATTATTAAAAGCATTATCTACAGACTGAATCTGTACAGCTGTTCAAACATCCTCTACAGGAAACACAATATTGTAATGCATTAAGTTACTGTTTATTTCCTAAATGTAACATTTTGAAGAAAAAATAAAACATCACTAACCAAAGGAAAAATAAGCTTCCTCAAAATTGTAGCTTTACTGAAGCATTATTAACTTTAATGTATAAAAAAGTTAAACGTTGTGGACATTTATAAAAGCATACACTTTTCAGACAATGTCAAATACAGCTCCAGTGCACAAAAAAAATAATAAAAAAACTAACAGTTTTGTGTTAACTGCATCTGCTGTGCGAAAAGGGGCGTGTAATTTGATGCTAGTCAGTAGCAGTACACCGATTGTGAGATCTTACTTCTTTAATAGATTTAGTTGATTCTGCTAATATACCTTAAAAGGATATAATATAATATAATATAATATAATATAATATAATATAATATAATATAATATAATATAATATAATATAATATAATATAATATAATATAATATATATTACAATAGTAGGAAAAAACACAGATTAGGTGACTTTAAAATCACAGAGGAGAGACAGTAAAAAAGGAAATCACCCAGGACTAATGTAAATTTAATCCTGTAGAAACAGGGCAACAAAAGATTGTATTGGTCAAAGGTAAAATTGAAAGGTACAGCACAAACCTCCACTATATTGAAGAGGCTGAGACAAAAACTATCCCTCTGCGGTCATGCCTACACATTAAATCAGTGCATCCCTTCTGTCAGTGTGTATCAGCACCAATACCGAAATGCTGTTGTGAAAGATTTGGTATTTGGTGGCTATATTGCATACAGTGCACGCGTGGCAGGACACGGTGCAACCTGCACTGCAGTGTAATTCCAGGCTGTCTCCCCAGTACATTACGAAGCAGTATGTGAGACACGCGCCGTTTTGTACCCCACCCCCAGCCTCGGCCAGGCAACCTCAGAGACTGCCTTACGTACCGTTGCAGCACAGAGGGGTGATGGATGGCCTTTTTCAGCAGCCTTATCTGGGCTGTGTGTTTTCTGTGTGCTGAGAATACCAAGTGCCTGGCCTGCGAGTGCGCAATTATCTGGCAGGCTGAGCAGGCCAGCTTGCAGGGGCTGGCCCTAGCCCCCATTCAAACATACTCAAACACACACAGCCAGTGCGCGTGCTGACGCTAATAAAGGTGTGTATGTGTGAGGCACAGCTACACTGGCTACCCTACGTTCCCCAGAAAATGGCACCAGCACAGCATCTCATTAGTGCATTTAGCTCAGCTAGAGGAGAAGCGTGAGTCAATTGGTTTCGCGCCATGCCGTCATGGCCCAGGGACACATGATTTCTCTTTTTGCTCTCACTGAAAGCTCAGAGGGTTATCACTGACACAAGTCCAGGCAAAGAATCAATGGGAATGATTTAAGACACAATGAACATGCAGTAACAAACGGACGTGAACATTTAGCTGTCCAGCTGGCTATGTCACAGCCATGCAAAATTATTTTTTTGACTAGAAAAATAGACCTGGTAAAACAAACAGAGGAAGATCTAATGACAAGGTTCCCTGCAGGGTTGGCTCATGCCAGTTAGGCACAATCAGGGAAGAGCAATACACGCAAAACACATTTAAAAAACCCTTAGATTTAACATTATTGGTTAATCTATTACAATACTAATAACATGCTGTTGACAAGTCCAAATAAGGGCTATAAACTTTATCAACAATCCCAACTTTTGTGAACAGAGAACATCCAATCAGGAGGACCCTAATTTGGCAAACAGCGACTTAGCAAGGGTTAGTTTCACATTGTTCTGGATTTTTGTACACCATTGTACATATGTAAAATTCCTTCATTATGAGGGTTTATCCAGTTACTGCTGCTATAATAATAATAATAGAGGCTTAGGGTTTCCTTTGAGGATTGCAATGTTGTGTTGTGTATGGTCATTTCCCCAGACTCGGTTTAATATTACACATGGCAGCTCTAGCTTAAGCACTATCAACTGAGAGTGGTAAAACACAGAAAGTCCTGTTAGGAAAATTGTTAATAAACTGTTCAGTCTTGTTGTCAAACAAACCATGTGTGTAGAGTAAGGTGTTTTAAGAATGAGAGGGTAAATAAGAATTCATCATGGCTCTAATTGTCTCCCCATTTTAATAAGTATTCAGCACACTACTATACAATCTACATAGGAAGTGATTGTCAATAGAATAGAACACTTTAGAGCAGCCACAGATAACATTAGGTCATCATGCCCTGTGCTAAGCTTCAACTAAAAGCTAAAGCTCCCCAGCATCCCTGTGTTCTCCAGAGTGACGTGGCACCATAAATTACGTTTGGTTTGAGCTCATCCAATATTAGTACAAACACTGCAATGCAATCAAATCCTCTATATTATAATACATATTTAATGTAAGTATGTATTAAAATGTATTATAATGTATTATAATGTATGTGTTATACTATTTAGTGTATGTACTATAAAGTATAATAATGTATGTATTATAATATTGAATGTATATATTATAATGTATGTGTTATTGGTTTTGCTCCATGATGTCATGCCCAGGGACATTTGATTTCTCTTTTTGCTCTCACTGAAAGCTCAGAGGGTTATTGCTGACCCAAAACACAGAGTTTAAGATGCATTGAAGATGCAATAACAAACGGAGGTGAATATTTAGCTGTCCAGCAGGCTATGCCACAGCCATGCAAAATTATTTTACAAGATCAGAAAAATGGACCTGTTAAAACTAACAGAGGAAGATCTGATGACATTATGCCCTGCAGGGTTGACTCATGCCAATCAGGCACAATGAGTGAGGAACAATAAACACAGAAAAACCCGCCTTAATTGGTCATTTCAGGCCCTGGGAGTCTGCTGATGTTCTTTTTTTGTCTCCCCATTTAAATAAGTATTCAGTTGTGTGCACAGCTTGTATAATCTACATAGGACAGCATTGCCAATAGAATAGGACACTCTGGAGCAGCCACATGTGAATGTTTGGGTAAAGTTGGAATGGTATCCAACAACATCATCCAACATGAGTACAATCAGTGCAATGCAATCTTCTATATAATTATACATATTCAGTGTGACCTGCACTGTTGGAATGTTTGAAAGCTAGCTAGCTAGATTATTAGGCATAATGATATAAAACATCTATATTAAATAAGAAGCACATGTGTAAATTGCTGCACAGTTTAACAGACTAAACCCTGCGTACGCAATGTAGCACCGGAATTCATTAATAGAAGGTTTTAAGTGCTATCATGGTCATGAGGACTCTGGATATTGTCTTTAGGCTTCTTAATAGCTTGCTCATGATTACTCCGATTGCATCCATCCACTGTGTTGCTGGTTGGTCTCTTCATTTTTTACCTCATTACTTCAATACTTCCAATCATAATTGTCTATTCTAGTGATCTGGTTTTTCTCATAGTGAATCCAAAAGATAAGGTTTGTTCTGTTTATCCGTTTTTCAAGAGAGGGATTTGTTGATTTGTGCGAGTATTCATTGTTTTTTTCACCACTAAAGATGTTCTCAAAAGTCTTCACTAGCAACGTTGTTCAGAGGCATTAATATTTTCTATTGTACTCCTTTTTTATAGGCTACCTTTCACATTTGTGAAAATACAATGGACAATTCTGTTTTTTGTTTAGGAGACACATTATTACATTTCATTATCATAAGTATATATACTTATACTTATATAAGTTCTCACATCCCTGCATGTCAGGATAGTTGTTGATTGTTTTTGTTGATTTTTTATTGATTTATTTTTTTGTATATTGCAACCTAATCTAATAACTATCCTTTGTCATGTCTCTCTTTGCTTTTGGTAATTATTGCTTGTTCCTCAGACAGCTGTATTCTTCACACCTGACTTGCTTTTCCAGACACAGACTGAGTACAGTCTGTTGATATTCTAGTCAGTTGATGCTTTCATAAACCAAGCCAGAGAGAAAAAATGACTCACTTTTTGTAAGATGCCTTTGTCTGAATAGAATTTAAATTGCTAATGCTAATATCAATTTGCAGACTTTTCTGAAATACAGCCGTTTCCACGTTTCCAAACTACTCAGCCCTCACACATTCCTTTGGATAGTTATCTTAAATTGCCACCTTTTATTGTGTCCTTGACATTAAAATTGATCTTGATGCTATACCCCCACTTTATAATTTCAGAGCAACAAAATGCAACTCTGTGACTTGGCTTCAAGCTTTAAGAAGATGAGAAGTAGAGCCACTCGTTTTCTGGAAACCCTAGATAAGCAGGCCAATTATTTATGATTACAACATCATTCTCATTTTTTGATCCATCACTGATGGAACAGAGGTGAACAGCTCCACACGAGGCATGACATGCTTTAGATAAACACAGTGCTTGAAGAGGAGAAAAACGTGCTGATGTTCTCCTTATTGACCTGTTGGTGTTTGCATCGGCTGCAGTCAGCAAATAATTAAGTATTTTAGAATATTAGGTATATTCTGTATCTCTACAGTGAATAAAATACACTAGAAATTATTGGTGATGCTGTAACTGTAGCTGTAATCTATGCTACTACTACTAATGTTTATAGTTATTGTTAATTACATAATAATAAGAATGTATTACATACTACTACTAATAATAATAATACTAATAATGTATACTTCTAGTTATCTAGTCTACCTTTTTAAGTCTGCAGTATTCAAAAGTCAAATTTCACTAAGTAGTCACTGCATATACAATATGTGGTCTTGTGTTATTTAGTGAAGATATATTTATAAAGAATGTACTTAATTAGAAATCATTCATAGTTATTTATTTATTTATTATTTGATTATGTAACTGTTTGCGGCTGTACAACTTGTTTCTAAATAATTTCACTTTCCAGTTTTAGATGTTGGTTTCAGTGAATGTGCACCACCAAGGACCTGGTTTGTGAAAGGGAATGTGGATTGGAAGGGGGAAATTAATTGGATACCTGTTTACATAAGCTTTGCAAGGAAAAGTCATGGTATACTAAAGACTAAAATGTGAAAGTGCCAACAATGAGTTCCAGTGATTCCCGGCCAACTTCGAGCACATGAAAAAACAAACTAACACATATGTCAAGGTGATCAAACCATATGAAGCAATACTCATGTCTTCATACTCTGTAGCAGCACTATAACTTTGTTTTACACTAATGTAAAGTCCATCTTTCATTTCCCTTAATACCATTTGATAAGGTTCAACTTCTATTGGGTGCATTCCACCTCATTATCCAAGGCTGGGCTGATGAACAGTGTCTAAAGGCGTAAAAGTAAAAATGAAGGGAACAAAAAAAAGAAAGGATATAACTGTTCATCAGATATCTCTTTATACTCTCGTAATGATTGCAGTGATGGTCCTGGGGCTTTTCTTCACTGCTTAATATGTCTGCTGTCTGAGCCTTCAGCGCGAGGGAAATGAGTGAACGCCTGGCTGCCCTCAACACTTTAATATATTTAATGCACCCATGGCACAGGATGAGGTTCTATGTGCGAGGATACTCAATATAGCAAACACATTTCACATGAGCTGAAAACGGCATCCTTTCGCAGCGTGGTTATAATTTCCTTCATCATTTCTTTGATCTTGAACAATACCTACTTTTTTAGGTATTATCTGCAGCCACAAGATAGCCTTGCGAGTTTTCACTTAAATGGCACCATGCTAGCAGACAGCAGACAGCTCTCTCAGCAGGCTATCAGGAAAAGGACAGATGAAGAGGACATCTTAACTAGCGTGCAGCATTTTTTAGCCATTCCTGTAAACTAATCAGGGGAACTAATAGGGTTTCTGCTTTGTTAGATGCTAAGCAGCACAGTGCTAGTTGTTAGCTGACAATGCTTTCAGTAGACCTTACACACTGGTGAAAGAGATGAAGAGAAGATCTTAACTGATGTCTGGAACACACTCAGGGAACATGCTGGACTCTACGTTAAGGCGTGGGTGGATGGATGAGTAAGAAACAGACTTGTCTGCTCCCATACACTGTGTTCAATTTGAGCGTAAGTCCCGAACATGATAATATGTATTACTAATGATCTCAGAGCTGTAGTCAGAATTGCCCTAAGCGCTTGCTGAATGATGAGAGATATAATACAGAGGAGAACAAATATAAAGCAGACTTGTGAAAGATGCTGTATAGGGACTTGGTGTTGATCTCAGCTGTCTTCCAATAATGTTGTAGCCTACAAATATCGAGGAAAGCTGTGTGACGCAGAGGGGAAAAGCTAACTAGTTTGGCATGAACACAGACCTACTGCTTCCTATTTTTGGTCTATTGTAATACGTAGTTTGAATGGAACTACTTTAAAAAAGCTGCAGCAAAAGTCAATGTGATAACTTGCTATGAGGGATGTAAGAAACATAAGAAATATTGAAGATAGCAGTAATACTTTTTTGTGATTCTGTATTGATTCCCAAAAACATGGTATTAATGTTTTTTAAATAGTTTTATGTAAATATGTGTGGGCAGTTAACTTAAAGCCTTGGATTGCAGTGCTGTTGGAAAGGGAGATAAAGGTTACCAGAAACAATAAATGATGATAAATTTGGCCTGCGATGGGCAACATTTATTGAGCTACACATACAGAAGTAGTGTCTTTCAGAATGGCATCAGGCCACCAGGTTTGTTTACAGAACATGCCGGACGTCTCGACATGGAGTTCAAAGTGGTTCAAAATGGTGTCCTGCAAAATCCATCCCTTTCAACCTGATTCTCACACAGTTCCTGCAGATTTTGCAGTATAGGGTGGAAGTGGAATTACACCAGGACTTCTGGACATGTGATGCCTGACATCAAACTGATCCTCTTGGTGCTGATCATGGTGCCTCCACACATGGATTTATTGGTCATCTCCACCAAGACAAAAGCAGGAATCATTACTGAACATGAACCACTGCCATTCTGAATCACTCCATGACAGTCTGGTACAACACCATTGCAGTCTTTGGTGACCGTAATGTTGTGTTAATGGCAGTTGTCTTAACAGTCTGTGTGCTATATAGTCCTTTGTCGTGCAAGCATCTGCCAATGGTGCTGGCACTCACAGGATGACTTAGGCTTCCTACTTGATTGTCTGTGATCGTGGCCTTTGAGTCAATCATGAGCAGTGATATGGCCCGTCCTTGCCTATGTTATATCCACATGTCTCACAACGTCAAACCTACCCACCAAGTTTCATTCCTGTCAGTTGATTCCTCCTAACAGTTGTAATATTAAACAATTGTAATATATTACCTTGCTTGCAGTGTTGCAAAATATTAAATAGTAAGCCCTTTATAATGATACCTATCATACAGCCAGGTCTTGGCCAATACATAGCACTACTTGCTGTAATGGCCCACTAAGGTTCCCACGTTAACATTAACATTAGGTTGGAGGTTGCTTAGGAACCAAAGTTTTAACCTGCTCATCACCAGTCCGAAGGATTAACAATGTGTTTATGACTATTTTAGCTACAGATTAGCTACAAGTTTGTCCTGAAGTCTAAAAAGCTGTGGAAAGGTTGAAACCTTTGTTCATATTCTATGTCTCATGTTACTGGTCCACAGTGTAATACCTTTTAAACCAATACTGTTCAGTACTAGGTACAGTATTAGGTACAGTACTAGTATAGAAGAGTAATATTATTCTTCTGTGTTTTTTGTTTATTACCCATAAACAAGGTCTGCAGAGTGGGTCAGTGGGTGGCGGTTTACAGACTGTATGGGCCTACCGAGCATGTCGTTATAGATGTAATGTTCAGTGTGACCAGAAATGTTTTTGTACAAAGATCAAAATTCGAACTCTGAAGAGGACAATAAACTCGCCGGTGCCCCCTTGTCTTGCCCTCACCTCTCCTTGTGATCACATCATCACACTTGTTATGGGAATATAACTTTATATGCTGTTATAGCCACTTCACTAGTCTCTGAATGAAGCTTTGGTAGTGGTCATCCAGTGCCTAGTGGCGGAGTGGGTAATCAGCAGAATTCCCAGTAGGCCTGTAGGGCTTTGGGCTGACAAAATTGAGTTCAGGAAAATGTCTGGCTGCAGCTCCCATACATGCCAACACAAGAACACACTAACAAACTGTAATTGCTAGAAACAAGTTTGCATTTTTGTCAGTTGAGGGCCTTCTCCTTTATACAGTAGAGCACTTTTTGTCAGCTCATGGCATTTTTAGGGTGGATACGACAGTTAAAAGAATTAGTGTTTATATCTGGGTCTGACACAATGAGCAGTGTTATACAGCGTCAACAGTGGCAAAACGAGAAGAGAAAGGAAAGAGAAAAAAGAGGACCACCTTGTTTAGTTTGCAGGATACTATCTGTATTGTTTATGTCACATTTCACCTAAAACCTTTGTTCAGATTTAATTTGATAGCTAACCAGCAAGCTAAAAATAATCAGACTCAAGAGCAAAGTATTTAGCAAATCTAATTTGAATGCAGTATTTAAGTAATTATTATTTGATGAAAGAAATTATAAAGCTAATGTAACACATTCATAACATATTACAGAAACACTTGATAAACATATTCATGAATGTTTAAACCAACATTTATAAAGTGTATAAATCATGTTTTGCGTGATATTAATATGGGGCACTATGTCATTTAACTGAAAGACATTTTCCAAAGGAAAAGTCCTCATTGATCATTTTAAAAACTGTAGTATTACCAGCGAAATGCCTAATTTCTGGACAGGCAACATACAAATGGCTTGGCTTTACTGCTTGGCACAGAAAATGTTTTTAACAGTCAAAATAATATAGTTATGATCGTTAGTAATAATAAATGAGGACATTAACTTTTTAAAATCTATTTTAGTAAAATGACATAAAATCATGTAAAATAAGTATATACTTCATACTACATATATTCCACTGATTGTAGACAGATTAAATTGGGTAACCAGTCCCAGTGTCTGGTGGGTAAAGAAAACTCAATAAACGGACAAAATTATTTGTGGGGGCCAGATTAAAGCGTACATTATATAGTTAGACACCTGATAGTTATGACATATTTATGACTTTTAAACATAACTGTACATGATTAAACAATGTTTATTTGCACGTTTACTTCCGGGGTAAGATCAGAATGAAAAGCTACTATATCTTTACAGAAGTCCATAGAACTCCACTGTTTAGTGTTTTCATTGCCTGCAGACAATTTAACTGGATAAATAATAAATCTATCATGCTGTGGGTTGTGTTGAAGGGGGCTAAAGATCAAATGGGCAATTTTGCAGATTTCCAGGACTATGAGTGAGGAACTGCATTGTAGTGCTTTGAATATGGCTCACATTTTTTAATATTGGACATGAACTGAATACGTTCTGACATGTTTCATGGTCTAGGCCCTTGCTCTCGTAGCCGTCGCCTGACAGCCGCTGCTCGGTGGTGCATGTAAACCTTCGCACAACAGCGGAGCATAAACAAGGAGAATGGAGCCGAAGCTACTGGGCGCTCGGGTACACTGGGAGCTGTTATGACAAGAAGAATCTCAGCAGAGGCCGGGCTGCTGTGGCTGATTTTGAACACAACCCCCTCTACACCCTCCATGATACAACTTTGACTCCTTCATTAGCCTCTGAGTGCAGAGATAATTAACAGCTCCGGTTGTGGAAAATGTAAATTGCCTTTATCAGCAGAGCCCTGTTTGCCCCCCTCTCCTTCACTTCCTTTCTCATCTTCTGCCCAACACTCTTAAAAATAAAGGTGCCAAAAAGTGTTCTTTAGAAAGAACGCCATAAAAGAACCATGTGGGTCGCAGTGTGTGGTGAAGTAAGCTGCAATTTTTGTTGGTAAGGGAGTCAACAAAAGCAGTTCAAAACACAAAGGCATTTTGCAAATGCTCTTGTGTTAGCAATATAGATTTGGCTACGTTGTTCTTATGAGCACAAGATTCTTTTTAATGCATTTTGGACTTTTGCAGTAAATTATTTCTTTGGGAATTTGGGAAAATAGAGTGACTGTCAGCCATGGTTTTCCCATCATCTTCCTCATTCTAGCTGAGTAAAGTTTTTGAGCATAGAGAGACAGCTGAAGATTTTCTCTGCACATTGCACAGTTCATTGCAGGTTATACGCTTGGCTTGAAAAGACACAGAGACAAACCAGACGAAGATGGAGGATGTGATGTTGAACTCTATTATGGAAGTGTAGAATGGGACCAGCAGTGCTTGAGGCAGCCCAGATTTCCTGAGTTGACGAAGGACATTCAGGCGCTAGCTATTGGACCTGGGTATTTTTAGTGAAGTCCATGTGGTGGGCTTTTTTCTGAAATCAGTGGCCACTATACAGTTTTTTGTGTGTTGAGCTTCAGGTTGTTAGCTCGTCACCATGACACCAGCCGTGTTACTTCCTCCCAGTACATAGTCTCATCCTTGCTTGAGATGAGACTGACCAGAGTGGTGTCATCTGCAAACTTAATCAGTTTAATAGAGACACTGGCAGAGGTGCAGTCACTGGTGTAGAGAAAGTAGAGCAGGGGAGAGAGCACCAGTGCTGAAGGAGAGAAGGTCTGACATGTGCTCACCCACTCTGATATACTGTTTCCTGGTAGATTGTTTCCTGTTCACTCGAGCATCTTGGACAACATAATGGTCCAGTGACATCTTAGAAGTTGTTAGGCAGCCCCTGGCAGTTGCAGAGCCCTAAAGAAGTGATGCACTGGAACGCTGTTATAGAATGCATGCAGTGAGTTCTTTTTACACTGGTATACATTTAATAAAATGTAACCTTTAACAACATATATCATGCTTGGTAGAGTTTACTACCTCTTCACAAGCTCACTGGTGACAAAACAGCTAGACTAGTGACATTAGCTAAAGTAACAGACTATTAACCTGTGTAAACCTTCAGTCACTTGTCATCTACTGTGGCTTTCTGTGGTCTTCATACAGCTTTAATTTAAAGTAGTACCGACTAAATGCAGCTGGGTGCAATGTGACATGCCAAAAAATTAAACAGGACTTGCTGTTGTGTGTTGATATGGAATGTCAGTGCCTGGCATTACCTGAAAGTAACTTTTAGTAATTCATTTTTATGTAGCCATTAACCTTAAATCTAATGGACTTGGTCTGATGCAACACTGAGAGACCCTAGTTATGTATGTGTAGCTCAATAGATATTGCACATATCAGTCTTAATTTATCATCATTTATTGTTCCTGGTATCCTTTATCTTTCTTCAGAAAAGCATTGCAATTTGAAACTTCGTTCTGGGTGAAACTATTCTGTTGTTGATGAGTGTATGTAAAAGTTTATACTTCTGGATAACTCACTCTGTTCACTGTTGCATTTGTTGATTGAAAAACAGTGTACTAAGTGAAAGAGGATTGAATCCGTAAGAACTTAGGCACATGATTAGTTTATGTTTTATTGTGCTTTTTATACCGCAGGTGGCAGCCTGGCAGGCCAAGACATTTTTTTTTTGCCGCCACGAGCTTTCAGGAGTGAAAAGCTGCCTGCTGTTGCTAAGCCCCGGGTGCGAAGTACAGCTAAAAGAGGGATTGTGTTTTCAGAGGTCATCTTCGCAGCAGGCAGCGCCTCAGCTTCAGCGAAGTGGCCTGTGCACAGTTGTTTTGCATGAGTCCTAATGCATGTGAAACGGCCTGTTTGACGCCTCCAGCCGAACCTTCTTAACAGAAGCAGCAGTGGCTACATAATACTGGCTGTAGCTTTGCTCATTGGAAGCAATTTGACTATTCTACGCATTCACCTCCAGGACATAACACATAACACAAAATGAGCTATATTCTCACATTGGCCATCGGATCACATATATAGTGGTCTGCAAAAGCATATTAAAATTTTTGCCATTTAGCTGACACTCTTATCCTGAGCAACTTACAAAGTCAGTTGTTTTAGATACAAGCCAATGTAGTGTAAGGATTCTTGCCCAAGGACTCTTATTGGTGTAATACAGCATAACGACCCAAACTGAGAATCAAACCCCAATCTCCCACAAGGGGATGAGAGCTCACTGGCAAGTAGTGATGGTACCCATTGGGCTACACCAACCTTTAAGACCACCGTTCTTTTCTTTAATTAAAATTCACTAGGAACATCATCTTGTATTTACACTCCATTTGATCAGTTTCACTTACAATAGAGGTGCACTACAATTTGTCTCTTTGCATGCTTTGTTAGCCCCCTGTGTTGTATGACCACCACAGAACAGATAATATTTTGATGGTGGCTCATTTGCAGTGACACTGACATGGTGATGGGGTGTTAGTTACTAAGTAAAAGTTGCTAGGTAAAAATGCCCCTAAAATCTATCTTAGGCAGGGATGAGCCAGTGATGTGTTTACCACTGAAGATTCAGTTGATGATTCAGAAACTGGTGGCCACAACATAACAGCCAGATGCTAAAAGCACCCCTTTCTCAAGTTCTGGAGAGAGAGAAAGAGCGATTGAGCACACAAGAGAGAGAAAGACAGAGAAAGAGAGAGAGAGAGATGGCTGTTATTAACATACAGTGTATGTAATGTATGGGTGGGAAAAAGGGACACTGTTTTTTTTTTTTTTTTTTGGCATTGAACCTACATTCACAGACTGTATGTCTATACAAATCAGCTGGCTGTATGTAACCCTAGCACCATAACCCCACCCCTGCTTTTAATCCCTGGGTTCCCTTGTGTCTTGAAAGTGGTGAAGTGGATCATTTGACATTTGCTACCGTTTCACAGCAGTGGGTAGAAGTGGTTAGTAGATAGCAGCAGTCTCCTCTGTTGAGAAAAATAAGCACAATGTGAGATGTCTGTCTATCTGTCTGCTCTGCTGTCAGCTCCAACCAGGGAGAGGTCACAAAAAATGGGGACTATCTCCCTAAAATGATGTCTGTTCACCCTAGTGTTAGTGTGCATTGAGCTGTTATGAGTGGATTAGGCACAGTAGTGCTGCCGGAGTTTTTTAACACCTCAGTGTCACTGCTGGACCGAGAATAGTCCATCAACCAAAAACATACACGATTCTGGGGGCAGGATCCTGTGACCACTGATAAAGGACGAGAGGATGAACAACATATACTGTACAGCAACAGATGAGCTGTCATCTCTGACTTTACATCTACAAGGTGGAACAAGAACATAGGTGGATCTACAGTATTAGTGAGAGAACAGTGAATGTTTAAAAACACTTTAATCAATTCCAGAAAATAAATCCAGCAAATTCTTTAATGCTTTGACTTTACCCTAGATTATGCAAGCGTATTATTTGATCTCCTCAGAAACATCTGAAAAATGAACCACTTGACTTAAAGCCTGTATTGAATAGAAATGTAATAAACCAGTTTCTGATTTTTGGACTGGACAAGTTTCTAAATGTAGGCGACATCAGTGTTCAGCTACTCTCGCATCGAATAATTGTACAGTTGGGGGAGATTTGGTGGATGCCCTCCCTGGCACAATTCTGAAAGGAATTTCCTGCAGACTGTGCTTTTAGGCACTACTGGTAGACCAGTATGACCGTATGCATTCATACATTAGCTAATGTCAGATTAGACTGGATATGATTCGATATGATTCTTCTTTTTCTAAGAGCAAATGAAACTCCACTCCTGCTTTAGATTGGAAAAACTCCTACAGGTGTTTCTGTATATGCGTCCGCTGTGAAAAGGCAACTCGGGACTGTATATCTGACAGTGTGTGCAGCTGTGCTAGAAGCTGTTACTGAGAAATGAAAATAAGAAAATGTGCAAATAGAACAAGGAAGCTACTGGTTTTCTTAGAACAATGCACTGCCCACTGCGGACCTGACCATGATTCAGTGTGTTTGGGCTTACGTGGATCAGGAGAAGAATAAAATAAGACTTCAATTTGAAGATATGAAAAACATCCCTGCAGATTTCTTAGAAAAACTGAAAATGAGTCTCCTGACAACAATATAGAAGGTGTGAAACCAAGGAGTGGAGAAATTGTATGTAATGTTCTGTAGAAGAAATTATTTCTACTTAGTTTGAAAAATGTTTTTTTTCTGATTTATTAGGTTTATTTAACACATAGATGCATTCTGAAGGTAAGTAAATTACTGACTGTAGCCCACCTATTGGTACACAGTTTATCAGCTGTCCTCTACCTTGTCCATCAGTGACAAGAGACCACTACAGTGGCCGCTGCAGACCAGATATGATTTATATGGTGGACCATTTTCAGCACAGCACTGACTTACATGGTGTGAAACAGCATATGACTGTACTCTATACACTTAATCTATTTCTCTGGTTGCCTATACAGCTCAGCTACCAATGGTTTTTTGGGACACACTTATTTGGATACTTTATTACAGAATCCCAAAATGCAGCTAAGAGAATGGCACACTCATAATCCTCTCCTACTTCAGGCTGATCTGGTGGGCATCTGGCTGTGGTTTCACGCAGCTCCCATATTCTACTGTGAAACAGCTCATTTCTTTTTTGCAGGGGTGGGACCGAATGCGGGCATCCATGAGCAGGTTTCTACTCATAGCATTTTAAACTACAGACAATTAACAGCCAATGCCAGTTCAGTGTGCCTAATGGTCACTATTACAATGGTGCCCACTTGCCAACCCTTACCCGTTAAGACTCAGAGGTTTGTGAGCTCCTATTTAAATTAATCAAACTGAAGTGGGTTGCCATACCCTGCATTTTTACCTTCCAAGGACGCTTTTTTAAATGGGAAATTCATAGCAGAGTGAATTACCACAGACTGGCCTTGAGGAATTAAATAGGAGGACGTATATGAGCATGAACGGAGAGGTGTACGTTCTTAATTAAGAAATAGCATAAGACATCAGCCATCATCACCCAAAACCCACAGCACCGTTCTAGAGGAAAGCTTATTTCATGCATCACTGAATCTCTCTCTCTCTCTCTCTCTCCCTCTCTCTCTCTCCCTCACACACACACACACATCACCCTCCAGAAATTTTGACACTTTCAATTATTATGAGCCAGATAACTTTAACTTTCTTGTTTGTTGTTTATGCAATGTTTTTCTAAAAGCATGACACAAAATATCTTTTACTGTACATATAACGGATACTGTTTATTACTGTTACTACAACTGGCCACAGAGGTTTTTCAACAGATTTTTAATTATTTATAGGAATTTAACCAAATGCTATTTTACAACCTCATATTTACACAAACCTCATTTCAGTTATAGCTATGTTTACATTTTAGTCCAAGTCAGTGTAAAATCCATTCATCACAGAGGAATAGTTCCAAACAGGGTCTTTCAAAGAGAAAGGTTCTGCAGCTGGACCACCTATAACAGCCATCATTATTGACCATAGTTAGGGAAAGTACAACAGTGAGTACCAAGCCTTATCGCACTATGACAAAAACAAACACACAGGCAGAATGTCTTAAGGTGACAGAGATGCAATTTACTCGGCACAGAAAGGGCAAATGATGACACTGGGTCAGCTTTGATCTATTTTGTAAAAGTGCACAAGAAGCTACACCAGATTATTCAGAAGCTTTTACATACAGCTTAGATGTTGGTAACTGCACTGTTTAAACCGATCCAGAGATGCTAACATCGTCCATGATAAAGCAAAGGAGAAACAAATTATGACATGGCAATAGTTATAAATTATCAAATAAATAAATAAATATTTAATAAAAATGGTTACTGTTCATAAGGCTATATTACATACAACAATGTTGTATTTTCACCATTTCACCAAAAATTCCTTTAATTTATTTACTTTTAACTTTTATTTTTTCCAGTACCTGGTAGCTGCCAAACACCATCAGCTAAGTCACTAGGTGAGCTAGGGTTAAAATATTCAGTTATTCATTATTATGTGTGTTGCCTGACAGACTACATTGGTTGTTCTTTTACACATGTTGGTAATTTAAATGATCTAGTCAGGAAAATCTTTTGGGGATGCGGAAGCTTTTGTGGTCAACTGTGTGGGCAGCAAGTTAGAAAGGATGGGAACCTCTAGTCTAGGGTCAGTATATGTTCCTTTAAAATGTTTATATGTCTTATCAGCATTAACAGTGCAGGTTAACCATGTTATGTGCTCTAGTACACCCACATACCATGGCAGACACTGACTTTTGAGCTTTGCACTGGTAATATTCTGTGTTACTCTCTTCGGTAGAAGAACACAAGGTCCATTATTTCCATGGACAGTGTGAAATGTTGACCACATACATGTTTCCACTGTACTTTCAGATGAGTTTCAGATTGCAATATGATCTGGAATGCTTAAATGATCTGGAAATGGCATGTATCATATCATTTTTATATAGTTTTTGAATAATCGTCTACAGTCTGCTTAGTTCTGTACAACCAAAGATACTATATTCACACTAAATAAAAGTGAATGTTCTAGCCTTTCTATTTCTGAAATCTGTAGCATGTGATTAAGTAGTTAACCAGTTCAGTACATAATTATCTCACCAGGCTTCTAGACTATGCTGCTTTTGGGGAGAAACTGAAGCTATAGTTTCACAAGTATAAAATAGAAACATGAATAAAACAACAGGATAAATGGTGTTTACTTACTCTCCACAGCACCCCTAGCAAGACAGGGGAACACTGAGAAACCTTGCCTCCAGACTATAAATAATGTCACAAGGTAAAGTTTAGCTTAGTCTGCCAGTCACATATGCATGAAACTCATGACAGTTTTTGCAGCTTCTAATAAAGCATACCGTCAGTGTACATTGTTAAAAAGATAATTCAAACTAAAAATGGAGAATGTAATTGCTGGTCTTTAGAGGACATGATACTGTTAGCAATGGGTGTTAGTATGGGTGCAAAAAGTATTCACTAAAATGACCATAACCTACATTTTTCTTGTGGATTTTCCATTTCATTATCTGTTTTATTCATGACATTATGAAGGGTGATATCATCAGTGCACCGTCATCATCATTATCTAATCACATTATATCGCCTACATGCTGACTAATTTTAGAGACACTCAGCAATGGAACTCCATGCAATAGATAGTTTCTGGATCTTCTCGATGGCAAAGTGATAAAATAGCAGAAATCTTCTGCTAGGCAAGCAGTCAAGAAGCGTGAAGTTTGTTATTGACAGAAGAAAAAGCTTTACAAGAAGGCAGGTGTCCTTGATCTATCCTTCAGTCTGGCTTTGTGAACAGACGTTTTGTGTTGTAGAAGTCAAAAACACTGCCAAAAACCTCCCCAGCAAAAAGGACAAAAGATGGCATATCTCATTCAGCGAGCTTACTGGAAGCCCTCTGGATAAACTGTTTGGCTGCATGGATCAACAGAGCAGAGACCCTAAAGAATCTCACTCTGTCTCGCTCCAAGTTCCATCGTCAGCAGGCAGATCATCCAACACAGTTCTCGCTATGTCAGTTTCAGGTAAGATATATGATGTTAAACTCTGAAGCTAAGCGGACTCGGTTTGCTATGCAGTAGTAATAGCTTAAGTTTGGAGCAATGCTAGTGAATAACAAAGCTGGTAATGGTTTAAAAACCATTGACACTGTGGAATTGCATACAGCAAAAAACACACACATTGTTTCTAAACATTCAGGGTCCTAAATGACTACTTGGTTCCTCTATTCTTACTTGGTTCCTCCACATGCAACCCAAGTGTAATATATTGTAATTGTAATGTTAATTCCTTCTGGGTGCAACTATTTTTTAGTGATGGGTGTATATAAAGGTAGGTAATTTTTACTGGGTATAATAATAAATGCATAATGTCATTGATTTATTCTCAGTTTCTTTTAATCTATTTGTAAAAATAAGTTTATATAATGTAAGGACAATTAGTGTAAACAAATGAAAATTAAACAAAAAAATTCTGACAGAAATAAAAACCTTAATGCTCACTTTAAAAAGCATATACCAATAGAAGATAAGTCATAGTGAATGAATATAGCAGTGGAAACTGATGTAGGGGTTTAGTTTTCCTTGAGTCGGCAGTGGCATATGCTATGAAGCTTGAGCAGCTTAGTGTTTTTTTTTTTTACTTGTTGAATAATTCATTACTCTGAACATCTGGTGTAAATGATGCAAAGCCTTAACCATATTTGTATAAATGTGTTTTGTTTGTGTTTGCAAAAACCTGAAAATGAAATCACACGATCACATTGCCCCCATGGCTTATTCACTGCTGGTCTGAAAGACAAATACTGGGGTCTGTCCAGTACTTTGTTGAAAAAGCTGCCAAATGCATCTATGCCCATGGCTTCCCTACTGCTGTGGAACACCTATACTGTAAAAGTGCTCATGTCTCTAGGCCATTTGCCCTCAGATAAACCTTTAATAAGAATGTAATAAATAAGAGTTCTCACAATGCATCCTCCCATAAAGCAGTTTTGCAGCTCTTTAAACCTGCAACCCTCAGTGAGCACGCCAAAGGCTACACTCAGAGGGAGGAGAATAAACAAGTGACTTAACTTAGCCAACAGATTAGAGCTAGAAATTGCTGTTAGTTCACAAACCACCTGACACAGATACCTGACCCTCTCACCTATTTGACCTAGTTGGACTTCCCATTGCAAAACCAGGGGCCTTTGGCCCCTATCTTTACAGGCCTCTGCTCTTCTGGGAAGGTTTTCCACAAAATATTGGAGAGTGCCAATAAACGTGTGTGGTCAGGCATTGGCGTTGGATGAGAAGGCCTGGCTCGTAATCAATGTTCCAATTAATTTCAAAGGTGTTCAGTGGGGTTGAGGTAAGGGCTCTCTCCAAGCCACTAGATTTCCTCCACTGCAAACTTATCAAGCCATGTCTTTATTGACCTTGCTTTGTGTGGGGGTATGCTGCAACAGGAAAGGCTCTTCACTAGTGTTACCACAAAGTTGGAAGCATATAATTGCATGGCTTTACATGTCTTTGTATGCTGTAACATTAACATTGTCCTTCACTAAAACTAAGAAGCTCAAACTCAGAAAATAAGCCTTCGACCATTATCCCTCCTTCACCTAACATCATGGTTGGCATCAGTGTTGGGGATAAGTGTTAAAGCACTCACAATACAGTTAGTGTTCCTACATTCACACCGGGAGTAACAGGACCAAAGTAGCTGGAAATCATTCACATTCAATAAGTTCTAGCGATTTCCAGCAACAAGAAGAGGTAATGGTGATGCGACAAAGATGAGCAAATTTAACTTCATGCAAAATAGGAGCGAAGTGTTGTGACAGTTACCAATAGGAATAGATTATATATACACACTGTGGTGTTGGCATACTTCCGGTAAAATCTCAACCAGCTTACTCTGTTCTGGTTTCCATACTGTTGCTGTGTTTTTGTGGTGATAAAGTCTGAGTAAAAAATAGGCTTCGGTTTGAATAAACCAGAAGCGCTACAGCCAAACATTGATGTGTTCGCAATACTGTTTCCACACTACCACGTCATGTAGTTCCCACACTGATGTCAAAATAGACAGGTTGAGGTAATGCTGAACAGCATGTGCCTTCAGGTCTCCTTACTTCCCACACACAACCCCACTTCTTCCCGGCTGCTCCTTATAAAACTTTAACCACAAAAAAAACAAAAGAGATCTTAGCTGATATCTTTAGCAAACTGTGCTTGAAAGCTTGTAAAAACACTGGAGAACAAGCACCACAAATCTCAAATGCACTGCTCCGTGGTGTCTTGGTGCTTTGTATTTGAACAGACTAATGGAAGACAGATGGGCTGGTTTGAGATCTCATGTCTTTTGTAGCTTGCATAGTGTCTTTTGTTGTTTATTCTGTTGCGCTACAGAAATGTTACACAATATTATAAATACTAACCAGACAGAACAACAGACAAAAACACAATTATTTGTGCTTTTGTAGTGTGTAAATATTGGTAAAACTGTAAATGTTGAAAACTGAATAATATAATGGTGCATTAACAGTCCTGGTATATGATATATATGACCCACCAATAAAGAAATGCTCCGAACTTTGAATTTATCAGATTGGCCTGTAAACTGACAGAGGTGCTATAACAGGAGAGGTTTTATAATTTCTCACCTACAATCTTCACATCTACAATTAAAAGTCAGTTATTAAAAAACAAAGGCAACTCCAATGGGTAAGTCTGATAGGTGGGTTCTACTTATAATAAGTAATAGCTAATGTCTAAACCTGGAGTAATAGTGCCCTTGTTAGATTAACAATGATGTAATAAAAAGAGATAAAACAAAAATCTAATTATGGTCATAGCTGTGTGCCACATTGTTATTGTGCTATTTTGAACATCTACTCCAGACCCATAATGGTTATTTGGAGGGAAATTGTACACTGAATGTACAATAGGCTGGTCAAATCTCTTGCAGATTACCTTACAGAACCTCCTCTGGGAAAGCTAATCCAGCTCGAAAAGGACTTAACACCCATTTCATGAAGGATAATGCGCTGAATCAGGTTTGCTAGACTGATGAAACACTGCAATATACTCTGCATGGGATCCTCATAGTTGGGGTTGAGAACACTGTGGGTGCATTGTAAGTAGATTGCTATGGAAGACAACTTGTCAATGGTATATTTAAATGTGTGCTTCGTTGTGTCTCTAACAACAGCCCTTTGTACAAATCTCTCATACATTTCGGATGGTTCTCTCATCCAGACGTTGCTCTGTTTGAGTCCTCTCGGTTTGAGCCCTCAGTTTGAGCTCTCTGCAATAGTTGATGTATTGGTTAATAAACAGGGCCTCTGGTAACAGAGAAAAAGAAACTGGCTTAATGGGGTAGTATATCACTTTTATCCTTCAGATACATTTTCACTGTATTGTATTTCTGTGATTGAGAGAATTAGATTTGATATTAACACATAGAAAACTGTCTTTAGATGTTTTTTTTGCCCTGCAAATTGCAAGACCGTTGTATGGGTGTTCAAGTCAATGGCAGAAAATGTGTTTGATGCAGAGTTGTATAAAATAAGTGTGAGAAGTGCCTGAGAGAGTTTTTTCTTTTCTGTCAACTTAAAAACACATTTTTTTCTGTTTGTGTGTGGAACTCTCAGACAGGTGCTGGTTCAGATGACTAGGATCCAAAAGATCCAAAAAGCAAAATGGCTGTTGACTATGGAAGTCTAGCCTGCAGACACAGAAAGTGCATCCTGTCGAAAGTATCTTGTATTCAAGATGGCGGGGGTCGGGGGCCACACACTCATTACCAAAAGAATAGTTGCACCCAGAAGGAAGTGTTGGGTTGAATACTATTTGGAGGAAATATAAAGTTAACCAGGAACAATAAATGATAAACAAGTTAGACTGATATGGACAATATTTATTTCAGACAGTGTTTCGCAGTAGGGCATCAGGTCACCATGTTTGCTGACGCAACATGCCAGACATCTCCGGATGGAGCTGTAGAGGGTCTTAATGGTGCCCTATAATAAGCCGTCTCATGTAGTTTGATATTCCTGCGGATTTTGTGGTAAGTGTGGAGAAGGAGTGACACCAGACCTTCCGGATGTGTGATGTATGTGTGACCATGGTGGCTCCACTAATGGATTGGCTGGTTGTCTTAACCAAGACAAAAAAATGAGACTGAAGCCGACCTACTGCCATTCAATTCACTCTATGACAGTCTGGCACGACACAATTGCAGTCTTTGGCGAGGTGATGTTGTGCTGATGTGGTGTTAAGGGTAGTTGTTGTAAAGGTCTGCATGCATATAGTCCTGCATTATACAGTCTGTGGTGCTGGATGACTTATGGAGGGCATCACTGCACACTGAATATCTGCAATTGTGGCTGTTGGCTCAGTCAGGTACACCTACAAGGCCTGTTCATACATGGCCGAACATGAAACTTGAATCATTCATATGTCTCACAATTTCAAACCTACTTGCCAAGATTCATTCTTGGTGGTTGTTTCCTGTTAAGTGCGACAATTTATGTGACTATTACCTTAATGATAAGTATAGATTACTGTGCTAAAGTCTGTGTCCAGCCTTCGATTACTCGGTTCAGGTTATTCAGTTTTCAGAAAAGATGTCAACATATATTTAACATAAAATTTTAATTAGAAAAATAAACAAAATAAAAATTTCAGTTTCAGTAACTTGAAATAATATACTTTTCTAGTAAATAGAGTGTTTAGTAAATAGCTTCAACCATTTCCCCAGCATAGGCATTGGTAATAATAAGATCAACGTGACATTAAGCTTGCTATATGTTTGGTTGTTCCAGCCTGACTGAGCACATATTTAAGTTTGTTAAGGGCAGGTAAAGTGAGGTCAGGTTCACCTCAGAGCATCAAGCTCTCTCTGGGGAAAAGATGACTTCTCCTGCCCTTTAAGCTCCATTCCCCCTGTAAAGTCACCAGAGAGTATTTGCAAACCTTTAAACCCCAATTGCACAAACAAGCTTCACCATGATGAGCCCTGCTCTACTGTGTTTTGTCTAATCCTTATTTTCTGGGCAAGATTAGATGGCTCAAAAGAAAAGCCCAGATGCAAATAATGGATTCATTACCATTTGTAAGGAAAATGCTATAATTAATCTGGGGTACAAATTCTCCCACTGTCTCATTAGGGAGTGCATTTCCACTGATGACAACCTCATACGATGTTTGTTAAGTCACAAGTCATTTTAGGGGTGGATTCAGAACCTCTAAAGTACTTTGCACTCTGGTACAAACCTGTGATTGCACAGGAAGTCAAGAGTAGTTAAAAATAGGCTCAAATGGTTGGCCACTGCGCCACAAAAACCCCCTTCAGTGTCCAAACACATTGTTTCCTCTGTAAGTACAGGTTTTTAAGGTTGAAATGGTGAAATGGTAGAGCACACCTCTGAATTTCGCAATAACCATTACTCAGCCTCCGCTATTCTTGGCAACTGCACTTGCCTAAGCATAGGTCCTTCTTTTGATTTCAGCTTGCACCTTTTAGAGTACTGTTAAATTATTCGGAAGCAGCTTCTACTGCTAGCTTGCAATGGTCTATGCATTAGGTAGTAAAGGGTACTACCTTTTAGCATTACACCATGTTGTGTTGAATGTGACTGTAAAGCAAAAGCACTGTGCTAAACTATAAATTAAGGAGTTACTCTATTTCAAACCGTGCAAGCAAAAGTTTAATTGTGTGTAACACCCTTATTTATTTATTCGCTATGGCAACAAGGAAGATTAGCTGGAATCCAGTGAAATGCTTTTAAGGCTGAGAAAGCTTGAGACAGAATAATGCACATTAATAAACAGCCATTCAGTCATTGCATAAGCAGTCAAATTACTGTGCAAATGCACTTCTTCTGTGTGGGGGGGTACTCTCTCCATACATCCCGAACAGCCTCTCAGCCACTCAGTATCTCTCTTGCTCTGTCACTCTAATGCTCTCTCTCTCTCACTTTTTTTATCGGAACATCAGAGCCAGGCACAGCCACTGCGAATCTGTCAGCACATCAGACTTGGGCTGCCTCAGGGGAACCGAAGCTGAATGTCAAAGCTTAGCACACCTCTGTGCTGGGACGTGCATGGAGCCAGCCTGAAAAAGGCACATAAAGAGTTTTGGAGATAGTCCCTCCTCTAGAGGCCCAAGATGAGAGGGTTTCCTGAAGCTGACGAGGTGTGCTGCACCAGCTGCGAATGGGGTCTTGTGCAGACCCTACTCCTTGATTATTACAGATCACGTTCATGCAAGTGCAAGACCATAAAAAGGGTAAAAAGGGTACGGATCGGAAGCCGGGGGGAATACTTTGCTGGTTTTGATCACATAAATGCTCTCCCCGGGTTTGGTGAAGAACGTCTTTGACTGGGTTTGGCAGATTGAATGTTTTGGCATGGAGCGAGACCTGTGGGGAATTGTTCATAGAGCATCACTAGGAAGGTGTGGGTGGACAAGTGAACAAAACCTTCTTCATGTTCGGCGAAAGAATCAACCCTTACCTCTTTGCAACAACTGAATGCAACCATGGCAGGAAGTGGTTCACTAACATATCTAGCCATGTAATGGAGTTCCGGATTGTTTATCAAACCCTTTCAAAAGCCTTTCAAGCTTAGATTTTGGTGGACCATTAGAAGACATCTCTGAGATAAGTAGGGGGTCTCTCATTCAGGTTTAGCAATCTGCTCTCGTCTGTTCTCTAATAAAGCATTCCTAAAGAGGAAGGCCTTTGCCGGCTTGGCAGATCATACAGCATTAACTCCGACAATGTCTGCTCCTGGTATTCGAGGTACACTCTTTTTTTCAAAGACATTATGCGCTGAGATCCCTGTAAAGAAATGCAGCCGGTGGCACTCCTTTGACTTTTGCAATAAGAGGCTGTTTTGGAAAGAGGGGAAGGACTGCCGTGGGACATAATGGTCTGTTGCTGAGTGTATGGAAGGAAATGAATTGGTGTTTGTTTCTGTAAGTGACAAATTTGACTTTTAAAGCTGGCAATTAATGGCTGGTTGGGGATGCAAAAAAGGACCATGATGCATCGGAGAAGTGGAGACAGCCGACAGCAACAGACCCTGATTCCTCGCCATGTCCCCCTCTTTTAGTCCGCTGAAGCAAAGACCTCATGCTGCTAAATCAGTCCCATTCATTTAATTACAGAAATCCTCTGATCTCAACAAACAGAGTCTCCCTCTAGAGAGCTGATACTACTTTTCATTTATTAAGGCTCAGTTAAACCTCTTTCAGGCACTGATGCCATGATGGCATGACCTGCGGTGGACTGGCACACAGTATAGCAACATAGCTTTTCTGTGGAAAAGTGAGCTACTATACATTTTCAAGGTCTGGTCCGATGCACTCAGTTGGGAGTGTGACTCATTTTTAATGCACTGTAAGTGGGAAGTGATGGCAGAAGTGAGCATGTAGAACAGAAAGATGAAAAGCAGTGGAATTATTATTCATTTGAGTAACGCAATGCTGTAACCAATGTGCTGAAGTATGTCTTGTTTCCTTGCTACCCTTCAAAACAACTTTTCAATAATAGAGGCGATGTCTCTTAGGACTTACAGTTTCTCTAGGACCTGGATAGCAGACGGCTTGCAGATTTTTCTGGATCAGTTTTTCCACAACACCTCTGCGCACACAGATATGGCCACTGTAAAGACACAAAAGATTTTCAGTTTAGAGCTTCAAATCAAGTTTCAAAATCAAACCTAGGCAACGAGGAATTAATTAGCTGAAGCATCCAGGATCTGATGGGCACACAGTCATTAGGTACTGCAACTAATTTCCAGAGGGTTCATAATGAGGTAATGCATCAGGGGACATCAACAACTTTGATATTTGTAAATACAGGCTCAATTTAACAAGTCACATCAAGCAGATCCCTGCTAATTCTGACATGCAAGCAGAAAATTAATTTAATTTGTTCCAGTTACGTAAGCAAGTGTCAAGGTCCACCAAAGTCTGACACGAGGATGGACACGCCATTGAATAATGTGATATGTTTGTTGATGATAATTATTTGGGATGTATTCGGAGGGATGCTGGTAGTGGTCTTGGGTAAATTAGTTTGATTTGCATTTGGTTTAACATGAATCCCCTGAATCCCCTGAAGATGCTTCCATACTGGACTGAACACCCACACACACACCTCATCTCTTAAATCTCTCCACACATACCACTTAAAGTATAAAATGTTTACATGTATACCAAATATGGACATAACTGCTGCCAAAAACATCATGTTCATCTTTAAAAAAAGAAAAATTAAAAATAAAATAAAATATCGACACAACCACACTTTACTGCACTGTCCCCTCCCTGTACTTATTGTTTGCTGTTTCGTGTATTGTAAATTGTCTTGTGTATTTATTGTATTTATTGTTTTATGTAGCACCTCCTAGAGTAGGCTGTCTTATGGGTTGTGTTTGCTCAAGCAAAGTTGAACCCCTGGCTTTTTATGTTGTGTTCAGACATCGCTTCTCACAACACTATAAGCTACATGGCCCAAGGCATGTGGACACCTGTTCTAATTAGTGGGCCCGGCTATTTCCACCACAACCATTGCTTAATCATTTATAAAATCAAGAGCACAGCCATCTGACACACTCATCATCAAAAGAATAGTGTGGGGTTGCAATGCTGTTCAGAAGGAACATATAGGTTACCACGAACAATACATGATGATACATTTAGACTGATATAAACAATATTTATTGAGCTACACATACAGAAGTAATGTCTGTCAGTATGGCATTGAATTACCATGTTTGTAATGCGACACGCCAGATGTCTTGTCTCGGAATTGTAGAGGTTTCTAATGGAATGATCCATTCTATGCAGCTTGAAAATTCTCACACAGTTCCTGCAGGTTTGTGGTAGGGGTGGAAGTGGACTGACACAAGGCCTTCTGGACATTTGACATTGACAGCAAACCTTTCATCTGGGTGCTGACCACTGGGCCTCCACACACAGATTCATTGCTTATCTCCACCAAGACAAAAGCACAATTTGTCACTGAAGATGACATGCTACCATTCTCTCCATGCATACATGTAGTCCTGCGTCATGCAGCCGTCTCTATATGAACCAGCTCTATACGGTATTTGAATAAGCTGTTGGTTAGTGAAGGTTTGGATGCTCTAGTGAGATGCGTTGTATTACATGCTTTTGCATAACGTTTTATTTGAATGTGACATGAGACGTGAGATGAATATCAGCTACAGTCAGTTCTTTCCTGAATACAAATAAGATTTGTTTGCTGTCAGTTCATAAACTAACATGTAAAATTGAAAAATTAAAGCTAATTTTATGTATTCCTCAATAATAAATATAATGTTTTGAATTGATAATTAACTTCTGATAGATCAGTCCCTAAACAAAATATAAGCCTTTGCAATGTTTTAAAGAGATACTCATTAGTAGCATTCAAGGTTATAATACAAAACAAAAAAGTGAAGGAGTCTCCTACAGTTCAGAACTTTTTTAAAACAATGTACTTTGTTCAGACAAAACAAAACAGAACTCTTTAGCAATAATTTAGCTAATCGTGTTTGGAGAAAGAAGGATGTGTGTTTTTACAAGAACACCAAACCCACAGTGAAGTATGAAGATGGAAGGATTGTGATATATGGCTGCCTGTTTCTAAATGGCACTGGAGAGCGGTACTGGGACATACCAATGGAGAACTGACTCTCAATGCTGCAAAAAGCTGATGTTTTTTTGACCACAGATCAAAGTTGTTGTTCACGTTTGAATGTACAGTCATATTATGTGTGTACATGTGGAATGAACATGCACTATTAGGCATATTTGACATACATATTTGACATATTTTACAACAAAAGTATCAAAATATTTGTTGCTCCCCACTTTATATATCACACTTTATAAACTGCAGGGCTACATGCTTAATTTGACATGTCATGCAGACTCTCTGTGCACTGCCGTGTCATGCCCGAAGCTCAGATAAGAATCTAATGAAGTCTGACAGTGAGGAAGATTCCCTCTCACATCGCTCTTTCTAATGTGACAGTGCAGGCTGCAGAGGGCTGTGTTTTCCCCAGAAGGAGATGGCACCAATGGTGCATACATATTAATCACCATAAAAGTGAAAGCACAATCCCAATCTCCAGGGAATACGGCAGATGCTTTATTGGTCTCTGTCTACCACACTGATCATAGAACAGGCTTGGAAACTGATCAGTGTTTGATGAAGATTAGGGCTTGTTGGTGTGGTAGGCTACTCCCCAGGTGCCCATTTATTTGTCAAGTGGGAGTTTGGATGTGCACCTTCATGTTATCGAGAATTAGAAGTGAAGTAAAAAAAAAGGGAAGGGGTGGCCGGTCACATTTACTCTCTGTCAGCTCTTTGGGCTCTAAACCAGCAAAAGGTGAAAGAAAACAATCTCCGGCTGCTAATGGAAAAAAGAGATTTCTTTTAGGGAGCACATCCACCAACCCACCCAGGGCATTGTTGTACAGACGACTGTGACATGTGCCAGCAAGTTCAAGAGAAAAACAAACTTACAGAAAGCTGACTGATGTGTGTACAAATAGAAACGTGTTTAGGTAAAAAACAAGTTAGTAGGGAAACACATTCATAAACAATGCCCATGGGTTCTAGATTCTAACCTGTTAGTTGTGAACAACAACTTATACAGTTGTAGGTAAGTCTGTTGAGTTGTGTGATTGAAAGTTGCAACAGAGTTTACATTAAAATATCCAGCAGGTTTTGCTATTAATTGGATAAGACATTGACTAGGCTGTTAGCTAGGTTGGGTTAGCAAACAGTTGCTACAAATGCTGCTGTGATAACTTATGATAGCTTCTTTGTCGCCAGTTCTTCTTTGAGTGTTGCCATTCCACCTTAAATGATGGAGCAACTACATTCCGGCACCATATCTCTACAGTGATACTATTTAGGATGGAGTGGAACTTTTTACACAAGAAGTTGGCAAATGGGGGGCTGACTGTAGCTTCAGCTTTGTTTAAATTATTTAATATTCAGTCATTTATATTGTTCCACAAATAACAAAATAAAGAGTAGGCAGGTGGAAATTGATAAATACATACATACACAAACTGAAAAAAAGTGCAAGCAGATTACTTATGTAAAATGTCAAAGTTAAAACACAGATTCCAGGTTCAAAGCTTTCTAATTACAAGAGAAAAATAAGGATCTCAAATAAATCTCTGTGCCTTTGATAAAATGAGAAAAACGGGGCTATATGGTTTTACCTGTTGGTGTCACCCTTGTCACCCTTGATGTAAAAACTTTGTTCTCAATCTTTATACGTCTCCTGTTTGACTGTTTCTCAGCCCTCTCTTTCTCTTGATCAACGCATGCTAAATCCGACACATAGCTCCTCCTCTTCCCAGGGCTATTGGCTTTGACTGGGAGGAGATATTGGCTGAATTTGACAAAAATGTATTCATTCACTTCACAAACAACTTGATTTACTAATTAGTGTAAGAAACAATGTGTTATTTTCTGGTTTAAATTTTACTGGAAGTAATTTTTTCTTGAATTAAAATCTTTTTGTGGGTGACCACTCTCAACCTAGCAGTGACACTGATGGGTGTACAAAACAAAAACACTGGTATATGTGACAAATTGTAAATAACAACAAACATAATTGTATGTAGTGCAGGTCTTATTTTTTTGCAGACAATGGAGGTACACTCATCATCAAAAGAGTAGTTGCACAAATAGGAAGGAAACAACCAACAGGAATGGAACTTGCTGGGTAGGTGTGAGTCTGTGAGACATGCAAATGATTCAAATTTTACACTTGGTTGCGCAAGGATAGGCCTTATCACTGTACCTGACTGACCCGAAAGCCATGGCTGCAGACATTCAGTGAGCAGTGACACCCTCCATTTGTCATGCTGTTAGTGCCAGCACCATTGGCAGATGACTGCACAGCACAGGACTGCATCACTCATTAGAGAAAATGGCAGCAGGTCATCTTCAGTGACGAGTCCAACTTCTGTCTTGGTGGAAGCAACCACCAAATCTGTATGTGGAGGCTCCATGGTCAGGGGCAAGATGAACGGTTTGCTGTAATGCCTCACACGTCCAGATAGCTGCCATTGTGTCATGGTGTCATTCCACCTTCACCCGTTCCACTTGTGAGAATATTCAAGCCATTAGGAACCTCCACAACTTCATGCTGAGATGTCTGGCATGTTGCATTACCTCTGTATGTGTAGCTTAATAAATATTGCCCATAATAGTCAGTATAGTTTATTGTTCCTGGTAACTTTCTTCCCAATAGCATTGCAATCTGACACTTCCTTCTGGGTGCAACTATTCTTTTGATGATGAATGTTAGAACTTAATCATCTTTTCATGTATTTATAGTACTCTAGAGATGTTTTATGAGGCAGACTACATTATGAAATTCTGACATGTTTGTGTTCAATGCATTCTTCTGTAAAGCCTCCTCTTAACCTGCAGCATTAAGGCAGCACTTGCAAAATGTTATGTGTCAGTCTTTCTGAAATGTTTACGCCATTCAAGGTAAATTCTTCTTTTTTATTTAAAGGTTTCTTACAGCATTAAATATGAAAAAAAAATGTTTAGGTAGATGCCCAGATTTTCTTTTTAGATTGGATAATTAAAACACTTCCAAAAGATAAGCCAGGATGGAAAAAGATAAGGGCATATGTTGGGCTATTAATAAAAATGGAAAGAATACATATCAAAAAGATATATTATCATTCCCTCTATTTTTAGGAAAGAGATGACTGGATGTGCTTTCTTTGCTGGCTCCCTTAATAATCAGACTGTTTGGCTTTTAAATGGATAGAATGGCTCAGAATTGAGAGTGTATGGTCATGGGCAATTTTGGTACCCAACCGGTAAAGCACAAGTCCACAACAATACAACTGCTTCAATAGTTACATTAGGGAGTGATTACCTAAATCCTATTGTTTTTGCATCTAGCCTGGAAAAGAATGAGTGGCAAACGTACAACATTAATGATGAGAAATCCTATTTTCCTTGTTATTGTTGAAAAACAAAACACCGTCTAATCTTGGCATTCCCAAAAGCCATTTGCAGAGCCAGAAAGCAGCTATTTCTGCTATTCAATTTACTGCTGTATATTAATAATGTGATTTCACAACGCTGTTGTCACATTGGCTTTCATAGATTTGTATTTTGCTGTGTCACAAACTACCATTTTAACCAGGCAAACATAAACAGAAATAGACTTCACACTTCAGTCACCCTTTATTACATCCCTGATGAAACAAATCAATAATATTCCCTTAGAGATTTGAATTCCATTCAGATTCACTCACTCAGAAACTATCACAGTGCGACAATAAAGACAACGCAGGCATGGTTTTTACCGTGATAGATAATATATGTATTTTTTCTTGAGGTTGATTTGTGATGTTTTTGTGGTTGTATGTAGCAAAACCAGTTACAATTCATTTTAACATCAGAATTTTTCAAACTTTCTTCACTATAGAATTAAACACACTGTTTTTATTTCATTATTTTTATTGCCTGTAAGACTGACACAGATGTTGCAGAAACTTGAACACTACAAGTCAGAGTTAACATGCCCTTCATAGGGAACAAACTTAAATAAACCATATGTCTCCAAATTTCACTGCACTGAGTTGAGCATATTAACAAAAAAATCTAGAAAACTAAATGTGTCTAGAATACAAAACTTTTACTCAGATCAAATTTTATGTTGTATATTTGCCTAAATCCTAAATTCTGCAAATAAACAATTATTGTGCATTAATATGTGTCATGTCAGGGCTTATTAATATAGCACCTTTTACAACAGATATTGTCACAGAGCAGGGAATTACAA
Source organism: Prochilodus magdalenae (assembly GCA_024036415.1). Lineage (NCBI taxonomy): Eukaryota > Metazoa > Chordata > Actinopteri > Characiformes > Prochilodontidae > Prochilodus > Prochilodus magdalenae. Next base: position 1,444,981 of record JAMWET010004438.1, read on the forward strand.
GACATTTACATGGAATTGGGATACAAGTCCCTAATAAGCAAGTCAGGTGTGCCAATGGCAAAGAAAAACTCCCTCAAAGCATGAGGAAGATCTCCAGAGGAACCAAGACTCAAAAACTGGAACTCTTCCTCTTCTGGTTGACACCAGATAGCAGGACAAGCACAAAAGCAATAAAAAATAGGATAAGATCTTATAATTATATGCAATATTGAATATAGAGAATAAGCAATGACTGTTAGAGTCCTATGAGAGCAACTGTAAGAAACAGATCTGAAAGTCTGAATGAATCTCAGTCACTGCTTCCAGTGAAACTAGTCCCTACTGTAAGTAGATTATCGCAGTGAAAACCTTGAATGTCAATAACTGCTGCCGGAGGCCTATGGTGATGACCTATTAGTAAGAATATGAGAAGCATTCGGTCAGAGAAAGAAATGTGCAGGACGTGTACACTTATTCTCACTTAGAAAATCAACTAAATGTGTCATTTTACCAGGGGTGCCCAAACTTTTACATGTGACCACTTATGTACTTGACCTTATATGGTAATTGCCTAATGGGGCTAAACTGCTGTAAACTAAATAGGTATATTTAAGTGAATTCGAGAGATTCTGTTCCTTGTGGTTCGGTGATGCACGCAGGAGTCTTGCATCTTGCAAAGATTTGCAGCTTCATAGAAAAACCACAAAACGGTTTCTTTCATTTTAGCAAAGACACTCAGAAATCAGACTGTTCACACACTCACTGAGCACTTTATTAGGGGCACCTGTACAACGATATTTGCCTCACAAAACGCAGGGCAGCAGCTTGAGATGATGTTCAGGCATCAGAATGGTAGCTAAGATTTGACCACAGGCTGATTGTTGGTGCCAGAGAGGCTGGAATGAGTATTTACTGTAACTGCTGTGGTGAGCAGAAAGCGTCTCAGAAAGCACAACACATCCAAGCTTGAGGTGCATTGGCTACAACAGCAGAAGACCACGCCGGGTTCCACTTTTCCCAGTCAGGAACAGAAAGCTGAAGCGGGCCCAGTTCACCAATACTGGACAGTTGATGACAGGAAACAAGCTTAGATTTAGATTTAAGATTTAGATTTAAATCCCTTGTTGATACCACAGTGGGGAAATTTAGTCTCCGCATTTAACCCATCCGTGAAGTGAAACACCCACAAACACACTAGGGGGCAGTGAGCACACTTACCTGGAGCGGTGGGCAGCCCTATCCACGGCGCCCAGGGAGCAGTTGGGGGTTAGGTGCCTTGCTCAAGGGCACCTCAGTCGTTACTGTAGGCTCAGGGAATCGAACCAGCGACCCTCCGGTCACAAGGCTGGTTCCCTAACCTCCAGCCCACAAGCTTAGCCACAGTCTGATCAATCTCCATTACTGCTGCTACACAGAAGCTAGGATCAGAATTTGGAACCAACAGCATGAATCTTGGCACAGTTTGAGCCTGTCAATCATCCCTTGAATGCCACAGTCTATTTACGTAGTGTGGCTGACCATGAGCACCCTTTCATGGCCACAATTTACCATATTACCATGTATTAGTCACTTCCAGCATCATAATGTACCATGCCACAAAAGTCGCAGACAGGTTGCATGACCATGAGCTCTTGGTTCTTCAGTGGCCTTCTCAGGTGGTGAAGCTGAATTCAATAGAACATCTTTGAGATGTGGTAAAGCAAGATAATTGCTGCATTAAAGGACATAGGTGGAATTGCATATGCACATGAATAATCTGCTGCAATTGCATGATTCAATAAGGACCTTATTTTCAAAGAGTGCTTCAAACATCTTGTGGAATCCATGCTGCAAAGAACTGAGGCTGTTCTGAGAGCAAAAGAAGGCCCTAGCCAGTATTGTGTTTCTAATAAAGTACTGGGTGAATGTACTGAGTAACTATATGTTTATTGCAATGAATGTATTTAGCTGTGCAAAACCGTGTTCATTTCACAAACTGAAAATGTAAAACTATTAGATGACAGTATGTTATTATTATGCATGGCACAAAGCACATATGAGGTGGTTGTAAAATGATGCATGCTGTGAATGAAATACAGTTAGACTTCATGTCATTAAAATCCCTGATAACAGGAGTGGTTTCTATAGCTCCATTTAACACAATTTACGGAAACCATAAAAGCAATAGCCATGACGTAAAAAATGTGCAGCTCTGGAAAGTGGGAAAAACTGGTTTAGTTGCCCAGGCCTGTTGATTAGTCAAGCTGTTCGGAGTGGCAAGGTCAATGGAGTACAGATATGATGAGCAAAAAGTGTTAGCTGAAAATGGCCTGCTGACATTGCTTAATGTGAGGATCAGGTATTCATGCATATAACTCAAATTTGCTAACTCATTTATAAATATATCACCCACATGTGAGTTACCAGTTACCAGAGTCGTTTTTTTTTTTTCCCCCTCTCCATTTAAGGTGGAATGGAATATTTTAATTAAAAAGTGGTGCATAGAAGGCCAACACTTCTGCTGATTCTGAACAATGGAGGTAACTCTCCATAGTGATGCAAACAATAATCACCTTTGTTCAGTTTTGAAGTTCCCTTCTCTTATAGGTTGTATAGTTCACTTCTTTTCAGTTGTGGATTGTACAGTTTGCTGGTAGTGATTAAGCCACATCGCAAAATACCTTCTTGTTCTCACTTTAGCTAGGCAAGACCAACACTTTACCTAGAAACATGTAAACAGACTGTAAACCAATCTTCAACTCTGCGTTTATTTAATAGTAATGTAAACCATATTGTTTATATGTTTTTACTTACTAATTTAAATATGGCACACTTATTTGAATGATTTTTTACATTATGTTTTCTAAGAAAATGACTTACAACAACCGACAACAGTGAAAATTGCAAAGAAAAAAAAATAACGTTAATAATTAAATAAAAAAAATATATGTTAGCATTTCTTTTCAAGTCTGTGTCAAAAGTGCATCATATTATAAAACAAAAAATACACAATACATATCATGGAATTTGCATATAGCTAAACTACCTTATTGTTATTTGGGAAAGAGATAGCAACAGATAGAAAGCGACAGTAGGACATTTGGTATGGGGCGGGTGTATGAATACGCATACAGTACATTTTGTTTGTAAGGGTAAATTTGGACAATTGTTATTAAGATTTTAATAATTTCTATTTGTGACAATATGGTTAGAGCCTCACTCCTTTTGCAATGTTAGTTATGTTTTCATTCTAAAGTCTGTTGTTGCCGGGAACCTGCTGTCATTCCTGACTTTATGCATGGTTACCCAGTGTGATTTTTCATTGTGGTCTGCATGATGCTGTTGATACACAATTTTCCATAGACTGGCCTCCTGCTGATCAGCCTTACCTGAGACTCTCCACCAGCTAAAGGCATATGGTAAAGCCTGTTTAGAAACAAACCATGTAATTATGGTAAGTGCACCACATGAGACATGGACGCTGATGCATATCAAAATGCAAGCCAATTACATACGCCCACATTCTGTAAGTGTTCCGATTGTGAGTGTGGTATGAGTGCGGTACAGAATAGTGAAACTCAAACATTTTGAACATTTGACAGTTCTTAAAGGTGCAATCAGTGCAGCTTTTCTTAGAGGTGGGTCATAATTACGGTATGTTGCCTTTTCTAGCATCAACGAAGCCTTAGAAAGTATCGATCAGAGCTTCCATTACTCTCACTGTCGCTCTATTGACATGACTTTCCAACATACCTAGCCCTGATCTGTCAAATACTGTTGTCGTTTAATGTCTGGTCACACTTTGAATTGAATGCTGCAGCTTGGCATTTCATGCCTTGTCTCAGTAACAGTCTTTGAGGCTCATCTCGGTTAGGAAGAAAGCTTCCTCTCTCTTTGTGACAGTAGTTATGGTCAGGGTTAAACCAAAATATTCTGTGGTCAGGCCATGCACTTATTCTTTCAAAGTGCAGCTTCTCAGCCAAGACATATATTGATCTTGGGAGCTGGGATAGAAATGATGGAAGCGAAGAGACAGTGAGGGCCGCTTGAAAAGGGCAGACATTTTCTGCTCTCTGGACGCATCCTTTCACAGAGGCATTGATTTGCAGATGCATGCAGATAAAGCCGCAGCCTAAACTCGTGGCCCTTCTGCGAGAGGCTTGGTGTAGAACCATAGGGGGAAAACAGACACACATCAGAAAGTGCTCTGTGGATTTAGTCGAGCAGCTAGAACATAAGCATTATTATAACAATGACCCGGGAACGTGTCAATACATGGACAGCGTGCAGAAAATGAAATGAGGTCTACAGCTCATAGGCACTGCAAAGAAGAGGAAAACTATACCAGTGATTGTGGACATTTTGCCATTCACTTTTTAAGCCAAACAGTCATCTCTGACTGAGCATAGCAGCTGAAGGTTGAAGCAAAGTCCTGCAGAAGCTGTCATATTGATTTTTAGGATTTGGGCTATGCTGGCAGTCAGTGCGATAAATACTATTTCTTTATCTCTATGAGGAATGATGCCTCTACCTCGGCATTTATGTGTGTTAAATCTGCAGATAAGTCAGACACAGATATCGAGCCAACAGAGCAAATATTTGGCGTTTAAAGTAAAAAACTTTGCTCGTATTTATTTCTGCATCATACACTGCTGTGAAAAAGTCTTTGCCCTCTGACAGATTTATTTTGTTTTTGTCACACTCAAATGTTTCAGATTCAAAGCAATTTCATTATCAGACAAAGACAACATGAGTAAATACAAAATTCAGTCATATAATAATGATTTATTAAAGGACAAAAAGCTATCCAAACCATCCTGGCACCAACCTGAAATCACTTAAACAAAACATGTCTGACAACATGAGGTAGGCTAACAGATCTCAAAAAGCATCTGGGGCTGATTTGCTGCTTCAGGACCTAGATGACTTGCTGTAATTTATAGAAGCATGAAGTCTACTCTGATTGAGATGCTGTGGCATGACCTTAAAAAGGCCGCCTACCAAGGTGGTATGACATAGCAAAGGAGGCAAAAACTTTTTCACAACACCCTATATGTTATATGCTATACCTTGTTCAATGTTCATCAAATCAGAGGCTCCATTTGAGTTTTTATAAACACAAATTGCTGGATTTCCATAGCTTCATATTGTCGCTGTCCAAAGAAAAACAAGTATCTCCGAAATGGCAACTTTACAGGAGAGGCCAAAAACCTCATTAGATTTTAATGTAAGTCAATGGAACCAGACATCCTTCCATGCACTTCTGGGCCATTTCAGTTGGTTCATTCATCATGCAATTCTCACAAAGTGTGAACGGCAGTGCCTGTTTTCAAATGATGCATAAAAGTCAAAATGGACAAGATACATGTTTTTCATTGGACAGCGACGATATCTTGATGCTGTCTTATTCTTAAATGGCAATAAAAAGGAAAGTAATACTATTAACTTTAATGTCATTACCTGCAATTGTCATTACCTTTTTCAAAAGTTTTTAATTACTTCATTGATGTTCATAATTCCTGTTTTTAATTCAGTGTTAATATGCAAATTAATTAACTGTAGATTGAAATGCTATAAGCTAGAAACCAGAAGGTATCAACTAATTAATATATTTTTTGTGAACAATGAATAAATGATAAATGCTGTAATTATCTGTTTATATTAATAGTAATCATAATAAAGTAAATAAGATAAAGATAACTATATTTCAAATACAAAGCTTTTTGGATATTAAGGCACCTTGCTAAGTTATTGTAAAATCACTAAATGCATAATTCTGAGAGTAGTGAGAAGTATGGCCAACATTTTACATTAAAGCATAAATGAAATTTCTGACATTTTTGATTATGGTCAGGGTTTAGTTTATATCAAACCTATTTCTCAAACAATCAGGACAGCACATAAAATGCAAATTGAAACAGTAGGCAGTGCTTTTTAATCTACTATCATTTTATTGTACTGGCTTTTTAGACATTTCAAATACATAGTGATGCAACTATGCTTAGGTATAAAATAAGCACACAGGAAAGAACTAGACCTTTATAAGCAAGTGTTTGTAAAAAATGCATCACCAAAACTTTTGCAGAGTCCCGAAAACTGTGATGCATAAACGTATGAATAAAAATCAAAGAAGCACAAATAAATACCCATGACCTTCAATTCTAAAGGCAGTACTGAAATTAAAAGTCGCCATGCTTATCTGCTGAATATCACTACGTGGTTTTGGGAATACTTTAAAAAACTCTTGTTAATAAACACTGTCCACGGCTTCATAGAAAGGCAAGTTAGGACTGTACAATGCATAGTGGAGGCCATATGTCAACAACATGCAAAAATTTGCCTCAAGTTCACGTGATGAAGATTGTAGTCGGATGAGTTTGTGTTTAAGATTAGTTTCCTCTTCTTCTTCTTGTTGGTGTTGTTATTATAATAATAATAATAATAATAATAATAATAATTATTATTATTATTAGTAGTAGTAGTGGTATTGTCATTATTATTATTATTATTATTATTATTATTATTATTATTATTATTATTAATAATAATAATAATAATAATAATACATAGAAACAGAAAACTGCATTCTACCTTTTCTGTGTGGGTCTCAGTAGTCCTATGTGATGATAATAAATGTCAGATTTGATAAAATCCAAAAAAAACCCAAACATTTGTGCTCAGCTCTGCGGTGTGCAGTAGTTGGCTGCACCTTTACAGATGACAGAATGTAACTGCCGCAACAAGGTGGAATGGAAAATGCTAATGAGATGCTGGCAAATAGGAAGCCCACATAACTGCAGTAGCTGGGGTGGTTAATAGGAGTTCAGGTAGCTTGCTGGGGGACACACCAGTATCAGTACTCTTGATACAATGACAAGGCTTTAGTTGTTTTTCAATAAACCTGTGCATGTTGTCTTGCCCTTGTCAGTTTAGTGCTGCAAAAAGTGGTTTGGGATGCAACCTGAGAGTTTTAAAGTCAGCGGTGATACTGCTGTATGAAGTAAGCTAAAAGAAGCATGGGATAAAGTTCAGGCCTGAGTGGTTCAGGCTGCTTAATAAAATTATGGACATGACCAAACTGTGCTGTTCTCCAGAGATAATTTTAAGATTCCTCAGATTTTAAACAATCAGAATAAGAATCAAGCTTTATTGGCCAAGCAGAACAAATCTGCAACTTTATGATGCAACGCCACAATAAGCATTTAGCACTCATCAGAAAGGGCATTAGTTACATTAAAAAGATAGAGGCAGAATGACTGTATCACTTTGTTTAACCGGGGTCGCCAGAGGGATGACTGAGCTTCATCCTAAAGTGGGACCAGCCACCTCTGGCTACCCCTTGGCCTTGCCCGTATATCTGCATTATGTACTACTGTATCTAGCATTTCTTTATTTTTACAGCAAACTACAAATTAGCTGACACCTATAAAGCTATACTATCATATTATATTATTATTAATATTGCCAATTAATTTTGCCAATTTGTTTTATATTTTTAAACACAGTGATTCCAGAGGTAGTGTCATTTTAATATAAGAAGATTTAATACCGGGTAATTAAGTGTAAAACATTTTTGTCAAATTAACTATAAATGTTCTGACAGAGGCAGAAAGTAGAAAATTACAATTGAAGTTTTGATATGACAGCAGCAATTTAGTGTTTTGTAGTCTTAATTTCCTAATACACAACTAGATCAAATAGAACTTTTGCATTAAAAGGTGAACCTCTAGCTTGCATGCCATTTTCAGATGTGGTATAACTGCCCAGGAAGCAGACAGTGTTCAGGTGTTTTATTTAAGTGTTGGTTGACTTAGTAAGCATGTCAGAAATACTTTACTGATCCCAGGGGGAAATTGCAGTTTGTGAAATTGCAATTGCAAAATGTGAGCCAGAGTTGGGCCGGACATTGGACAGCTGCAATTGTTTTTAACTTGTATCTACATTAAGGGGCAAGTCTGGTGTCAATGTTGTAGCCCAAAACTGAAGTAAGGGCCAGAGCACAGTTATGTTGTGGCAGATCCAATAGCACATAATATACAGAATATATCATATATGATGGAGAAATAAATACGGGTAAAACTTTAAATGCCAAATATATTGCTCTGTTGGCTGGATATCTGTGTCTGCAAATTTAACACACATAAATAGTTTTGACTTTTATCTACATTATGGTTCAAATATGGCATCAATGTTGTGGCCCAAAAATGTATAAGGGCCACAGCACAATTATATTACATGCAGATCCACAGTTGGTTGACTTTTATGCCTCTTTTGACTCTGTGTCATGTGGTACAATACTGTACCATATACAACTACCAGAGTTAACTGAATAATGCTTTCCTACTTTTACTGGTGCTGGCTCAGCATCACAGCACTAACCTTATCTCTAATGAACCTATTTGAAAGCAGCAGGAAGGCCTGGAGATCTTGGCTGGTTTCTGAAAGTACAAGAGAGTAGTGAGAGAAAGACAGGCAAGCCTAATAGTGAAAACCCACAGCAACAAAACAAACCCACTCAAAGAGTGGCATGGGAATCTTTCAGTGAGAACGGATTTAAGAAGCTCTCCTCATCCTGTGCTTAAGCTCTTCAATACATCGTGCCAAGAAAGAAAGAAATAATCAGGATGCTCTTCCTTAAATTAGATTATACTACAATATCGCAAACATATTTTCCCCGTTCATACGCAGCCTACTCCGACGCAACATGCTGCCAGTCTGAGGCAAAATAGCAGGTTTCCATCCCGAGACTTTGTGGGTGGGTCTTTGTTAATTCCTCTGTAAAAAAAAAAAAGAAAAAAAAGACAAAAGCAAATCCACCGTAGCTCGATGCAAGGCATTTGTGTTTGACTTTGTAGAACCTTAATTAGTTTTTTCCTTCGTTGGGAGGCTGATTTAACAGAGATAGCGAGAGGTATTTTGAGGGCTTTAATTGCAGAGTTCTCACAGCTCCTCGGCTAATGTGTAAAAAGCTACAGCATTTCATCTGTTAAAAGGACATGGTACATGGCTCCTCTAGCTGTAGAATGATGTGCTCTAATTCTGTTCCTGGGGGTCTAAAAAACAGCCAGAGCCCGCTGGGTTTTTCCACAGCCCAGCGGTTAATTAACAGCTTTAGGTTATCTGCTATCAGCCTGGCTCATCTGGCTCCAGGAGGTGTAAATCAGATTGGGATTGAGCAAAATTTCACCACCTCAAATTAGGAGATGCCCAGGGGATGCTGTCCCCCTGCAAAATAATTACCTCAATCAATGACTGTCTGCGACAGCACATACGTCATGTGACTGTCAACCATGCACTGCACTGGTCTCACCAGTAATTTACAAGATGGGTCATGAGATATAGTCACTATTTCAATTTCATATGAACCATTTATTTCTTATCATTTATCATATTTCATATTATATTTCGTATTATATTTTCTATAATATGATATATTATATATATCATATTATCAAAGACATTTAGGACATCAACATTCACAGTGCTGTGCTGAAAATAGTTACTTTTTACATTTTAGGAGAATACTGGGATAATGTATATATATGTACAGTGGGGTGCGAATGTTTGGGCAGCCTTGTTAATTTTCCTCATTTACCTTTATAAAGCATTGATTGTTTGGATAAAAAATGTAAGTTAAATATATCATATAGGGGACAAACACAGTGATATTTGAGAAGTGAAATGAAGTTTATATGATTTACAGAAAGTGTGCAATAATTGTCTAAACAAAAGTAGGCAGGTGCATAAATTTGGGCACAAAAAAAAAACCTTTAGTAGATCCTCCTTTTGCACAAATAACAGCCTCTAAACGCTTCCTATAGCTTCTAATGAGAGTCTGGATTGTGACTGAAGGTATTTTAGACCAGTCTTCTTTACAAAACATCTCTAGTTCATTCAGGTTTGATGGTTTCCAAGCATGGACAGCTCTCTTTAAGTGACACCACAGATTTTCAATAATATTCAGGTCTGGGGACTGAGATGGCCATTCCAGAACGTTGTACTTGTTCCTCTGCATGAATGCATTAGTAGATTTTGAGCGGTGTTTAGGGTCGTTGTCTTGTTGGAAGATCCAGCCCCGGTGCAGCTTTAGCTTTGTCACTGATTCCTGGACATTGGTCTCCGGAATCTGCTGATATTGATTGGAATCCATGCGTCCCTCAACTTTAACAAGATTCCCAGTCCCTGTACTGGCCACACAGCCCCACAGCATGATGGAACCACCACCAAATTTTACTATTGGTAGCGGGTGTTTTTCTTGGGGTGCTGTGTTCTTTTTCCTCCATGCATAATGGCCCTTGTTATGCCCAAATAACACAGCACCTTATTCCAAAATGAAGCTGGCTTGTCTAAATGTGCTTTAGCATACCTCAAGCGGCTCTGTTTGTGATGTGGGCAGAGAAAAGGTTTCCTCTGCATCACTCTCCCATACGGCATCTCCTTGTGTAAAGTGCGCTGAATAGTTGAACGATGCATAGTGACTCCATCAGCAGCAAGATCATGTTGTAGGTCTTTGGTGCTGGTCTGTGGTCTGTTCTCAACATCCTTCGCTTCTGTTTATTCAAGATTTTTCTTGGTCTGCCACTTCGAGCCTTGACTTGAACTGTGCCTGTGGTCTTCCATTTTCTCACAATGTTTCTCACAGTGGAGACTGAAAGCTGAAATCTCTGAGTTAGCTTTCTGTATCCTTCCCCTAAACCATGACGGTGAACAATCTTTGTTTTCAGGTCATTTGAAAGTTGTTTTGAGACTCCCATGCTGCGACTCTTCAGAGAAGATGCAAAGAGGAGAAAAACTTACAATTGCCCCCCTTAAATACCCTTTCTCATAACTGGAGTCACCAGTGTATGGAGGTCAAGGGTCACTGAACTTACTAAACCAAATTTGAGTTCCAATAATTAGATCTAAAGGTTTTGAAATCAATAAAATGACAACAGTGCCCAAATTTATGCACCTGCCTACTTTTTAAATATTGGATGAACAGGTGTGTTTAGACAACCTTCAGCACACAGGGTGCAAAACATGCCTTAATGTGACTGGGGTGTACTAAGGCTGCAGATTGTCACACAAACTGTACATGGCCCTGCCCTCTAACTGTTTGCCTGTGCGGGGTTTAAAAAAAGCAGTGAAAGAATAGAGCAGTCACCCAGTCAGAGACAAAACAGAAAAGTGCATTGACAAAGAGATATTTGTGTTAATATATGACGTTACTTTGATTCTCACTTTAGCTAAGAAAATAGTTTGAAAAACAATAACACAGTACATGTTTTAGCATTCCATTATTAAAGAAAACCTCTATTCAACCCAGCTTTTGAGACCCTAATGCAAGTTTATGTCTGTTTTCTAATGTATCAATGAAAAACTGGCAATCGTGAGTTGCTCTAACATTAGTAAATTAAACAGAACAACAGCTCTCCATCAGTTGTATATGAAGGAGACTTGTGTGCTAGTTTTGTACATAGGTTGTCAGAATGTCTGTGATTTGTACCCGACACTAGGACAAAAGGCTTAGAATGCCAGGCCCATAGCAGTTTAAACTGCTGCTCTTGCAGCACCATAGGGCCCCACATGCTCGGAGGAGAGCTCTGGCTGCCCAATGAACTGGCAGATGCTCAGGATTGTAGATTGACAGGAGAGAGGAGCTCAGCCATCCCTCGCACCCAGAGAGCAGCTAGGGCCAGTCTCAGCCACAGATGGATGTAATATCATCATTATTTGGACAGCAATATGATGCAACCCTTTTAGTAAGGTTGCACTACTTGGGAGGCCTCAAAATAAGTTGAATTAAATTGCAGTGTGAATAAGAATCGACCACTTGGCCTTGGCGTAATCTGTGTCTGGAAAGCCAACCTACAACATGTCATTTCTAATCTAATTAAACATGGACATCTTTGCAAGCCTTGTTCTTCAGCAAGCCTGTCTGTTTTTCCTATCAGAGCAGTACGGATGTGCCAACAGTTTCAAACGGCATTAAATCGTTTGTTAAATTGTTAAATCTTGCATCAAAAAGAACTTCAGGGACACAGAGCAAGAACATCTAGTGTCAACATTAAATATTTCACTAACACTTTACAACAAGCCTGCATGTATTAGTTGTATAAATAGATACTAACATTATTTTAAATTGGATTATGTAGTTATGTAGTTTATAATCTTTCATTCAGTGAGCAGGGATTCCTGCTATGAATCCTGTTAGTGTCAGCCACATTGGCAGCTGGCTGCACAACATAGAACTACATAGATGCAGACTGTTATGATGACTGCTTTTAACACCATGTCAGCGTCACCAAGACTGCAATAGTGTCGTACCAGACTGTCATGGAGAGACTCGGAATGGCAATGGGTCATCTTCAGTAATGAGTCCTGCTTTTGTCTTGGTGGAGACAACCAATGAATCTGTGTGTAGAGGCCCCCCTATTCATCTTTTGATGCGTGTAGATTACATATGAATCTGATTCACTCGATTCACTCTGTGTTCTTAGGCATTTATACATTTATTAAGTGTTTTAAGGAACATATTATGGATTTTATGTGAAATGATCAGAGACTTCAGTAAAGTGTTCATTAATGCTGATTAATTAATAATTAATTGAGACATTGCTTAAGCATTTAGTAAGGATTATAAACTAATTAATAAAATAAAATCATATAATGTTTTATATAAAAGCCCTTATTTTTATCATTAGTTTATAATTCATTGCCTTTTTAGTCATGTTTGTTTCTGTTAATAGATGCACCTTATTGTAAAGTGTTTCCAATACTTCACCCAAATCCATATAGTGGTCTTCATGCCTCACATCTTTAAAAGCAAACGTTATCTATATTCTAAGGCTCCATTTGAGTTTCTTAAAGCTTGTGGATAATATATGTAGCAGACTGCTGGAGGTTGCACAACCCTTTGTGATATGATTATCCTTTTTCCTCATTTTCCAATTGTGTTCCAGCCTGCACTCTAAGAGGGCATCAAAAATACTGGAGGTTTTTGAAGTGCATTAGCAAAGCTAGATAGATGTGAAGCAATCTAAATGCATTTTAGGCTTGATCCATCTACTGAGGTCACCCAGGATACACCCAGAATGCTTTGCTTTCCATTATCAACGGATCATTGCTCAGCAGAAATCATCTTTGAGCTGGAAACAGCAACCCAATCAGTTCCCCTGAAGATGGCTGTCCACTGTGTCAATAAAACTCCTATTTGTATAAATCTAAGACGGATTTCAGCCATCGCCAGATTGGGCAGTTCTTTGTCAGAGCCACTATGTATTATTAATATGCCCATTTATGGCTGATAATACTTTTATGGGTGCTACATTAATGATTAATGATGGTAACTGGGATGCCTTTGAAGCCTGAATGTCACCATGGCGTAAGAATATAAGAGCATCACTCACAAAAAAATATTTCCTAAAGAAAATGATTTATCTAACTACAAAATATACTCAGGATGTTGACATTGGCATCCTCAGGAGCCTATCTGCTCTGGTTTTGTGGCTTTAGAGGTTGTGGGTTTTGTGAACCAGGCTTCTTTGTGTGCACTTTGCAACTGTGTTCTTGAACTTGTCCCAGCAAGAAAGCACTGAAGAAGACAAGTTAAATGCACTCAGGCAAATTTCAATATTTTATTGAAGGTCAAAGCTTTCATTTCAGTGTGGCATTCAGCTGGAGATGCACTACAAGACATTGTTGGGCCTGAATGATGCATTTATTTGAAGCATGAACAGATCATGGGTTTAAAAGTGCCAGAGTTTGAAATAAGATTTCCAATAAGAGTGTGCCTGACCAGCAGTGCATGTACTTTTAAAATGTATTCTATTTAACCCAACCTTTAGACATCCTGAGATGTATGCTTTATCATCCCACTTAAAGGTGATTGCACAGTCATGTGCTTAATTACATAATTAATATATGATTTACATTCATTTAGTAAATGTTACTGTTTCAAAGTTGTACATAAAGTTATAAATTTTATATTTTCTTTCTGATAATGAATACTGCGTATGCAAAATAACTTAACTAAGTTAAAATCACAATGAATGACATTCTGCATGTTGGTCAATGCTAGTTTGTTAGTGCCAGACGCACTCTACGTTGTTTTAACACAGTTGTAACCCTAATTTCTGATATTCCATCAAATGTTTGCAATTGGAAGTGAATTGGATGGTCAGGTAGTGTGGGGATAAATTAGTGAGTATTTAGCTTTCCAATCTTGTATTGGAGTGACTGGAGCACTGATGAACCCTCAGGGCCTTCTTTACAGAAGACCTAATGAATTCTCTGGAATAAAGAAAAAACTCTGTGTGACACGTCTGTAATTTGTAGCTCATTTTTATTTAATGGTTTCATAATGTGTTTTGTAATTACACTCTGCTAATGTTAGAATATTATTCTTATTGTATTATTAATTTCGACTGAAAATCATTACACTCTTAAAAAAACCAACAGAAATGTATCCAATCACATGTAGTTTCAAGGTAGACACAGCCTCTCCTATTTATTAGGACTTTAAGATTTGAACTAAAGGCCTGGCATGTCAGATTGACCACCATCATAATAAGGAACCAACAGAGGAAACAACTTTGAAAATGCTTTAAAATGCTTTTCTGTCTCTCACCACATGTCCATCCATGGAATCTTTTAACTAAAATCTGAGATTTAGGATTTGCATTGCTTAATTATACTTGTTATACTTGTGTATACTCAGTGTTTGTACTCTCTTCATATATATAATAATCTAGCGCACATCCCAACAAAAAGGTCACCATCACGATGATAAACTACTTACAGCACTGACTGGTATCACTGGTAGCAGTGACTGATCTTCATTTAGACTTTCAGGTCTGTTTCTCATTGGTACTGTTATAGGACTCTAACAGGCATTGTGTATTCTCTGTATTTAATATTACATATAGTTGTAAATTCTTAACCTTTTATTATTTTGCTTTTGTGCTTGTCTTGTCATCCAGTGTTGACCAACGAAGGACAGGTTTCCCTTTAAAGTCTTGGTTATTCTCTTGCTCTGAGGGAGGTTTTCTTTGACCTTGACTTGACTGTTATATCTCACAGATATGTAACGGCAATGACAGGTTTAAGGCTGACTGATGGAGATGATAAGATTATGTTCAACAGTGTTATAAAATGTAGATTTTACGAATAGGCAAACCACAGGTCATCTTTCCCTATGTGATGTAAGTTCTAATGAATGATTTTAGGGTGGTTACTGTTTTCTTCTGAAGCAGAACCATAAGTCTGTAAAATATGTTCTCGATCTATGTATGCAAATGTCTTTATTTTCCTGCTCTGGATTCCTGGATTCCGGCTCTTAGGATTTCATAAATAGTGTAGCGCACACCCAGCTTTAGCCAAAAGCTCCTTGCGTATAAACACTTGGCATATATCTTTGACATTGGCCAACTACAGGTATAGGTTTAGTCCAGAAGCACATGTCCATTTTATTCAAACTGACATGTTCTTGTGCATTACTGGGACTCACGGGAGAATTTTCCATATTTTGACAGAAACAGCAAAGTATTTCTGACAATATGCCAGTCAAACACTAGCCTCATTTCCTCCACAGAAAAGTGAGCAATAGGAAAGGTTTACTCTCACATTTGCATTTGGAAAACCTGGAAACCATTCTGCCCGTGCAGTGCTAAGCCCCAAAAAGCCCTCAATGAAACGACTCCCCTCAGGCCTTCCCTAAATTTCAGAATTCTACTTAAAATATATATTCCAGCATCTCTGTTCTTATTACAGTGTAACTACAGAGCAGCAAGAAATTCTGATAACACAGAGAAATCTCATATTCAGCCAGACCACTTTCGGTTACACCCTGTAATTCAGGGTCCCAGGGTTGGATTTGGTCTAATACACATGCATGAGGTCCAATTACATGCAGTTGACAAATCAGCAAAAACAAAACCGGTTAAGTTCTAATTTCACAATACACCAGCAAGGCTGAGTTAATGCTGGGCTCACCTGGACCCAGGGGTCCTAAGTAATTTAGGGCTCTGATTGCCTGAGTTTCAGTAAGCTTCCTTTGTTTGCCATCCACACAAAATGTATGAGCGCTAAGCTGAAGACTGTTGGCGGTAGTGTGTGCACCTTCACTAAAACCAAAGGTCTGAAGTTTATGGATGCTGTGTGTTCTTTAATGTGTCATTAGGCATCAGGAGGACCCCAGGGCCCACAAGCAACAACCCTGTCGACCACGAGCAGCTGTTTAAACAGAACACAATACAGACACAGCAGCATGGAGTTGTGTACTCCCATATAGTTATAGTTCCCATCTCACTGCAATATGTTCTCTCTTCCTTTCCCTACTAGTAATGCCATGTAAAGTAGCTGAATACTCAAGGCTTGTTTTCTCTTGTCCCTGCAATTATGAATTTAGCCTAGGGATTACCAAAAGCAGCCTTCCAGCCATCACTAAACAGCAGCTTTAGCACTTCTTGTTGTTTCTAATCAAAGTTTTGATGCAAAGTCTACAATTATACTAGACTTGCACCTTAGGGAATATTTATATTGTTCAAGCATGTCTAATTATGTCTTAATCACAGGAGTAAATTATGTTTGTTAATGTTAAATACCCATCACATTATGTCATCAACTAAATTTTAATAAGGGTAAATATTTTTTAAACACTTATATCAGTTAAATACAGTACAATAAGTTAGCTCCTTCATCTATTCAATTTCCAAACAACTTTAAACACATCAAAGTGAAATTGAAAACTCTTGGAAGCTTTTTTCCTCTGATGTTTGCTTTGACTTTCTGAGGGCAAAGTACCAGGCAATCTCTTTCACTGCATGTACTTGAGTAGTAGAGATAAACAGGCCAAACTAAATGGCACGTTGGTGTTAAAGTACACACTTCTTGACTAAGTTGATTGATGAAATCCACTAATTTCTCTGAAGATAGCAAAGGTACCCTGGCAACAGTGCCTCATCATGTATTTATTTCTAACTCTAGGGTTCAGGTGAGAGTTATTGGGAATATTCCTGTTTAGTTTCCAATAGCAATTTACTGTGTGAATAGATGGCTGATTACACATTGCCATCACTAGTATCAACCACATTTCAGGCACTGTTTTTTTTTTAGAAATAAGCTTTTTAAGTGCTGCTTCTCCAAAATGTTTTCCACTTGGACAGTTTCCAGACCAAACCTCTCCAGCATCAAAATGCCTTCTATGGCCTTGATTGCACACATACTCAGGACAAATGCAGGGCTATTTCAAAAGCACCTTACCGACAATTCATTTAAAAACAGGCACTAGATTACATCAGTGTATTTCATTATGCTCAAAATCCATTATTGCCAGCAGTATGCCATACACTATGCAATGCAAAAGTCAGAGATCATCCTTAATCTATTTAATTACTGGCCAAAATGGCCATTAAGTACAAGCAACTTTTTTTAGGAGGCATTTCTGTTGTGATTAGATATAATGATGTAATCCACTGTTGTAAGGGAGGCAAAAGTCAAAGGAAAGTTCAAAAGCAGTATACTGTCCAGAACTAGTTAAAAAATGGCTTCAAAATATAAAGAAAATGTGACGCTGCAAAAACTGTCCCGTAATATACATAGTATGTTAAGCTTTCATATTTCAGAGAGGAGAAAATCAAGCTCCACTTGTGCTTCAGATGTAAACTATCCACAGGTGTTTCTATCAATCCTTCCACCATGAGAGGACAACTTGACACTATGGGTCTGAAAGCGTGAGTAGTTGTCAAGAAGCTTTCACTGAGAAAAGGAAAAAGATGAAGCCAAAGAGTCAGCATCATAGAATGGATTAGGATTACTTGAACCGTGCAAAGCAGGAAATGCAACCAACTTTGAAGACTGAACTTTGAAGGTGTGGAAAAAGATCCTTGCAGATTTCTTTCCCTCACTGAATACAAGTCTCCCGAAACGAACAGAAGCTGTTCTAAAAGTAATTAGGTCTTCTAAAGGCAAATTATTTATTGATGTTTTCTTCTCTGTTATATCTGTTCTTTTCTAACATTGAATAATTGAAATAAATGAAAGAGTGATCTCTGCTTTTTGCAATATAATATTTTGTTTTCGTAAGCATTGAGCCTCTATTTGTGAAATATTCTCATTTTCCTGCTATAGCTGGGGGCAAAGCTGGTTAATATGGTATGCAAAATGACTGCCTTTCTTATCTGCAGCGTAATAAATCTAAGCAGGGTGGAGGGGGTGGAGTGAGGTGGCGGTTAAAAAAAATTGCGTGAGAGGGTTACGAACAAATTATCCCTGGCTTGCTCAGCATTCTCTCAGTCTTCATTCATCAGCCTTCCTGCTATTCTGCCATAAAACTGGCCTGTAAAACCTGCACAGGCCCCACAGCTCTGTCATTCCCTAGCTGCAACACTGAGAAGATGTTTAGCAAAACAGACACTGCGAACAGCCCTTAAACAAGAAAGGAGATATTGGGATGACTTGTTTTTAAAAGGCTCTGTGCGGTTGTATGTAATGTCATTATAATCCATAACAATTTGAGCAAAATGGATAATGAGGACAATAATGAAGCAATGAAGCAATTTGTAGCAATCATAACTGCATAATTCTTCTCCACCTTGAAGAGACAACCAGTTTGGGAGATTCCAGAATGTGTGTGTTTATTGTGGCTGAGCTGCTTATGCAGAACATAACAGGTTGTTGGGTAGTGTCACGGCACTAGTGTGCTGTTTACAGGATTCAGAATGAGGCAGAATATCATAGGGGGCTCTACTAGTTGCCTCGGCGTGGGATCATTGATTTGTGCCGTTTCAGGGTCCCTAGCGAGTAATTGCTTTCTGTGCTGTAGATGGTCTTATTAAAAGCCTACCTCTTGCATATCCTGTTTTGCTGGAAGTCGATCCAAAGCCTCATCAAAAGCATCTGAGGTACTTCGAAGCCTTTATCCTGTTTCAAGTTAGTATTACAGTGGCATTAGCACAGTCTGAAATTTCTTTGTAATCTGCTGTGTTCCTTGGTCAGACTAGCTTGCATCCTCTGCTAGCTATGGATCAGTCAACTGGCATGGGTAACTAAGTTCAGTACATAGAACTGGCATACAGTGAACCTCAAACACTGTTATTATCCTTCAAAGTACTCTAATGTCCTGTATGTGGGCCCATATTTTTGTTTCTCAATCATAAAGCCCCTCACAACTAAAAGCCCTTCCAAATCAGGTTCATTTTAGTTTAGGAATAATTTAAAGTAATGCATGAGTACCTACAATACAACTACTAAGTAATTAAGTAAGTATTAAGTTTGATAACTGATTATTTAGCCTCCTGTTTGAAGAAATCTAGTGTCATATGTATAACAAATGCATTTAGCAATAATATGAGATAATTATGGAGTTCTTTGAATTTCAAGTCACCTCTGAATTGCAACTGTGAGACACCCCTGTATGTGTATAATGAGACCCAAACATCCCTTTCAGACAACTTCCTCTTGCATCCACAGTTAATCCTGTTGGATGTGGTTCGTCCTTCTTGGTGGTATGCTGACATTACCCTGGATACCGTGGCTCTTGATACATCACAAAGACTTGCTGTCTTGGTCACAGATGCGCCAGCAAGACATGCACCAACAGTTTGTCCTCTTTTGAACTCTGGTATGTCACCCATAATGTTGTGTGCATAGCAGTATTTTGAGCAGAACTGTGCTCTTACCTGCTAACTGAACCTTCACACTCTGCTCTTACTGGTGCAATGTGCAATTAATGAAGATCGGCCACCAGGCTGGTCCAATTTAGCCATGAGACCTCCCACACTAAAATGACAGGTGTTTCAGTTTCATTGTCCAACCCCTGTATCTAAAAAATATATTAAATGAAGTTGAAAAAAAATAAAATTGCTCTAGGGAACCAAAAGTGATTTCTCAACATCATTGCTCCAAAGAACGCTTTTAGAATCTTTATTTTTAAGAGATAATATAGTGTTGAAGAGGTGAACAGGAACAAACTGTACTCCCAGTGACTTCAGATATGGTTGACTGGAATGTAATTAGTTGAAATGAAAGCTTAGACGCACTTGTAGGCAGGTGCTTCAGTCTTTGGCTTGATGTTAAACCCTCCCTCACATTCTGTACCCACTTCAACTGGGGATAATCCATGTTAGGGAGGGCTTAAATGTCAGTTGTAAGTTATACAGCTTCTTCTAATTCCAGGCACCATCTGTTTGGGGTTGATCTAGAATAATTCTGTCATTAATCTAGAATTAAAGAAGATCAGTTCAGAATATTCTGATTCATAATTTTGTATTGATTGTTTGCTGCTGTAAATAAATTTGACACTGCAAATCCTTGCACTTTTGTCCCATGTGACATTTATCTCATCCTCTTCTCAGTAATTAACACTGCTGACATTTGATGGAAACTTTCAGACATGGTTCTCTGTGTTTGAATGCAAACTGCACATCACCATTAATGTGCAGCTGCAGAGGTTTAATAATTAATAGGTGTTATAGTTTGTTGCAATGTTGTTACATGCTATATTATTCAGGCCTGCATTATTGTAAATTTGGCCTCTAAATAAGCACCAATGAGGCAGTGGTCTAATCTTTTGGGACAGCAGTTTCATTATGAGGGAGGTCATTTTAAGTTTGTGATTTTAATATCTGTAGAGTTTAATATTCTGTCTTTTATAACATCTTACAAATTTGTTTTGAACATTCACATTTTCAGTGAATGTGACACATGCCATTGTGCTGTATTGTTTCATACAGTAATTATTATTCCAACTGATATTTCAGTTTTTAAGTTAAATTTAAAGTTAGTTTTATGAAAACAAATAATCAAAGAAAGAAAGTACCAAAACAAACAAAGTTTGGGGGAAAATGATCTTGTTTTGCCCTGAACCTTTCTGTCACTGACCATTTCTCATAGATCATTTCTCAAAGTCTTCAAAACAGCTGTGTGGAAATATCGCAAATTAGAAGCTCCAGGTGAACCTGCGGCTGTAGGCGTCAGTGCATGGTAAATGAGGAGCAGTAGGTGGCAGCCATGGCGGTTGGCGTGCCCAGTCGGTGTCAAGCTGACTGACGCAAGCGCCGAGGGAGAACCTGCACCAAGGTAGCAGACACGAACAGCTGCCGGAGCTAATGGGGGTGGAGGAGGCAGAGATTAAACGCGCCTGTGAAGTTTTTTCGGCTTTCAGAGCAGCCTCTTTGTAACCAGATGTCTCACCCGTCTTATCTCAGGGGAGAAATGAGAGGGACTTTTTGAAATCAGAAAACAAATAAGGTGTCAAGAACATGGGAGTTCCGATGCTCTTCAAACGACATGGAAGCGACCTAAAAATAGCTTTTTGATTAACTTGGTGAGCATCACTTTTTTTACTGGGTGATCGAGCACATTTGAAACGTTCTCACCTAATGAAAATGCTTTGAGCTGTGATGTGTAGGTAGTAGATGTGTATGCCATTATATTGTGCTAATACTATAAACAGCATGTGTATACACTTTACAATTTAACAATGCAAGAGCAATGTGATGGTGATGTATTCACTGTGACAGATTACACCAGTACAGGCATGACTGTAACTTCCAATGAGAGCTCTGAGGTCTGGATTTCTGTACTTTCCGAAGAACTGAATTTTTTTATGATTCTTTATGATCATAAAAAATATATATATACATAAAAAGTATATATAGACACAACAGCAGCCTACACCGTATGGAGCCATACTTATTATTTTCTCTGGCCTACCAATTCAAATGAGGTTGGGGTATTTATACAATGAGGAAGTTTGATTTGTTTTCTGTGAGCACTGTCACTGGTTTGGTCAATCAAATGTCCACATACTTGTGCTTTGTATTACCATCACTCTCATATTGTAGGTAATTATGCATCTCCTGTTACAATTAAAAAAGTTTTGTTGTCAGCTGTTAGCTGTAAGTTTTAGCTGTCAGCAAACTAATGTAATTAGGTTCACCCTATTACACATGTGTAATTGCTCGAAAGAAAATATGTTAAGTAGAAATGGACGTTAATACAGGAGTATTTACATGGCACTACTGTGATCTATCTATAACAGAGAATACATAAACATCAGCATTGCTATCATGTATTGTTATAAGACACATAAGGAGTATGGCTTACAGATAAACTCACATACCCAATATTTCATTTTAAGCTAATTTTGTCCATGTAATAGCTGTCAGTTTTCTACATCAGTTTGGATTTCACAGTAGGTAATCACATTGGCATCTGCTATTTGCAACTGGAGTGTTTTGCTCTAAATATTTGAAATATCAAACAGAGCCAGCGAGCATTGTTAATGAGCCTGATTGATGAGGTTTTATCTTCTGCACGAGCTATGTAGAAACATGGCTAATGTTTCTTGGGGGTTTCAAATTTGCGTGAAGCTGGTGGTGCACAATTGTTTTTGAAAATGCCTTCATGCTTTGTAGTTTAAGTAATTTCAAGTCAATCAATACAATTTCAAGCCAATCAATAATCACACATTCTGGTCTTCGTTTCTAATTTAGGACAGCTTTTACTTGTTTATCTCAAACTCTCCAGCTTACAGAACCACCACTTTCTTAGCTAGCTAATTTTGTGCAGTTACTTGATGCTCATTAAGTGACGCTGTTTTTTTTTTTAGACTTCTGCTGTAGTTCAATAGTTAAGATGTGATCAAAGTCATTTACAGTGGTTTGATGGGAGATACTCTGTTCTAGAAAATTGCCAAATTGTTCCCAGTGGTGGCAGACTAAACGTCTGAAGAGTTTATTGCCTCTAAAAGCTCCCTCATGGAAAGGTTTGACCTAAAATGAGAATGTGTGATTATTGATTGGTGTAGCTCAGCAGATAACACCACTACCCACCAAGGAGTCAACACTACATGTGGGAGACTGGGGTTCGAATTCCGGTCTGTGTGACTATGCTGTGCTACACCAATAAGAGTCCTTGGGCATAACTCCTAACACTACATTGGCCCACCTGTAATATGATTAACCTTGTAAGTCGCTCTGGATAAGAGCGTCAGCTAAATGCCGTAAATGTAAATTAAATGAAAATGCTGGCCAGTGCTTAAAACACTGTTTTGCAAAATACAGTGGTAAGTTTTGGCTTAAAACATATTTTTTAAAACACACTCATGGTGGGTATATGTATGCAGGATGTTGTAAGGCAAAATAGTCCTCAATACAATTCTTTTTTTTTTAATCGAACACTGCTTTAACATAGTCAACATTACATAAAAACTCACTATTACATTAAAAAGTTCCCCTACAATGATGAATCACATCACATCAAACCAGCTTGAGTGAGTCTGACATCTCAACAATGGAAGTCATATTCCCCTTGTCACTGGGATGGTACCCCAGAGAATTTGTCTTTAGGATCTTTAGTAGGGGAACATGATTGTACTAATCCCTGAAAATACCTGTCTTGTCTGGGCGTTTTGTTTTAGTATTCTGTATTAAAACATTCTATTATGGAAGAATTCTCATATATATCTTTCTCTTATATGAAGTATTTACGGCACGAAAAATATAAGTATAACTGTACCATATCTTTTCCTGATACTGTATGTCAAAGTTATGCTGTTATGAATAGTAGAATAGTAGAATAATAGTTACATATTCCACTATACGGGATTGCCAATGTTAGGAAGCAAATTCTGTGTGGAATGCTGCGTTTAGAGAAGATGTTAGCCATAAAGTGTTATAGATCTATGCTGTGTGACCAGGAGACGTACTTCCCCTCTGCAGTAAAATTATGTCTCTTATCAAGCAACTCAAAGTCTTTATGTTCAGGCAATATATTGATTCACTTTCTGAAACTGTCTGCATTGATAATGACACATTTAAACATGGAGCACTTGTGATGTGTGCCCTCGCCTGGAGGCACTGTGTGATGCTGGGCTGACTTCTCCTGACCTACTCAGCTGTCTAGCCGAACATGGGAATAAAACAACTCCCCAGAGCTGTAGGCCTTTCAAAGCAAATACATGTGTGCGCACACACACCTACACACACACACACACACACACATGCACATGCACACGCACACGCACACACACACACACACACGCGCACACACACACAGCAGACAGAGCAAGCTGAAAGTCCTAAAACCTTATTGATTTAACACCACCAAATCTAGTAGAACAGTGTTGTGGTGTAGCACTGTATCTTCAGTACCTTCCTATATATATTCATCCACATAATTCAATTTGATTGACACAACATCATTTCAGTACTCCAACACAATGGGTTTCACATCAAATGAGGACTTTTGAGGCTCATGTGAATTTATTTTACTGTTTTATAAAACTTTTCTAATTTAAAACTTTTCAGAATTTCTTTGTGCTTCCCCACCTTTTGCTTTAAAGACAGCTTTCACCCAAGCTTGCATGCATCACAAACTGTGACAAAAGACACTGATAAGTTAATTATATCCATCTAAAGATGAGAGCCTAAAAATGTTCAATTTGTTTCAGTATAGAATTAGTATAATATAGATTTATAATTTATATTTGAATTATATATCTTTTTTTTTTTCAAAACAAATTTCTGCTCTTTATTTGCTTTATTAAATTATTTCTCCAGATTCAGTTTCATGGCGGATTGTTCTCTCACATCATTGCTGTCAGAACAAACCACTCGATATTTGTTGCTTTTACTATTTTTTACTATTCTTTTAAAACTACCTGTTCTGTTTTAAACTGTGTGTAAAGTTTATGACAATGGATCAAAGAAATGGCCCAGAATTACTTGGAAAAAAGGTCTGGTTACTTTGGCCTGTTCAGAAAGGTTGTATCTTACTGTAGGTAAGGTGCTCCTGGATTTCTACGTGCGTGCCTACTTTCTCTAAACACGATGAGCTGAGTTGCTGCCAAGGAGGGCTGTTTATTTGTTTGATCAGAGCACATCACAGCAAGAGTTCTGATCCATCTAAATGCTTGTGTGTTTCTATTTTATCAGAGGAGTTTTGTGTGGAGTGTTGGAACAGAGATGATTACTGATGTCTGTGTATCGGTTGTTCCTGCTGTTTTGTTTTTAGACCATCCTGCAACTCCTATCAATGTGCTGCTACCTTCCTTATTGTAGTGTGTTGTGATATATTGCATCGCATGCCTGTCCAGGCACGATTAACCCAATGTTCCATGGTCTCGAAACAGGGATGCACATTGTACTGACAGGGGTCTTTAAGGTCTTTAATAAGATGAAATGAAAATGATTTGTAATGGAAATTGTTCCTGGAGTAAGGAACAAAAGTGCTTTAGGCCAGCGACACCACCAGAATAGAAATTACTGCTAGAGAATAAACACTGCATAAACAACCACAGAGAGCGAAACATCAATAAAGCACAATGGGAGCAAGATCCTTCTTCATTTACGAAAAAGGAAGATGGATGTGTTTCACAGACACTGTCTCTGTGTGGTGTGACCAACATGGAGCATCCTGCTTTTAGTTTAGACACTCATCTTGCTTTTAATTTACAGGTGCGTGAAGCACAGCAGAATCACGACATATGGAGAAGGCAGGGGAGCCTATTTTCAAGTCACAGCAAAACACAGTGAAGTATATGAGGAAATAAAAAAAAGCAAAAAGCCAAACAAAATCATCCAACCCAAAATTCAGGCCTGCTGTTCAATGAAACACATTCAGTCCAGTAGAGCTGCAAGAATGCCTAATCACAGTTCAGAAAGTATCTCAACATATTGTCACTGTTGGAATTAAGCTTCGCATCCTCGTTTTCACCTTTCTGAATGCATTTTATTTATTTAGAATATTGGATTATTTTTTTTACATATTTTTATTATGATTGCTTCCCTTTAATATATCTCACTTCCCCTTATTATTCGTTCCAACTACTGGCAACCATACAGATAGTGTTTCTCCAGGATTTCCTGTCATCTCTTTGGGTCTTTAGGTTTTTGAATGTCTGGTTCATGATTCCCCTGATTGTATCCATCCATCTTATTGCTGGTCATCTGCTATCTCTTTCACCTTCAACTCTTCTAAGTGTAATAGGATCATCCAAGGAACTGGCTCCTCCCAGAATATGTCCACTATAAGGAAGCTTCATTTCGTTTATTTGGACCTCGGGTGAGCGTTCCAGAATCTATTTGTTTGTTTTCTTTGCCATCCAAGGAACTTCTATAGTTCAAAAGTAACTATTTGCCCTCTTGTTTGTTTATTGTCAATGAAGAACCATAGAGAAGCCTGGATAATTCAGATTTTTGTTTGAAGATCTTTTCAAACTCCTTCACTCTTCTTTTGTTGAGTGCCAATCTTTGTCACTATTCTCTCCTCTATTGTTAATAATTGATCTGAGTAGACAAAAGCTGTCCACCATTTCCACATCATCTCCATCAGAGAAAAAGTTAGCAGTCTTTCCTGATGGGCATTTTGGTCTACCGGATTTTCCACTATGAGTGTTGTTTCATTCACTTTTTAAAATCTAAATAATTACATGGAAAATTGGAAATCTAAAACACTCACTCTTATATAGCATCTCAAAACCTCAGTATAACTGTTTTGTTCTGACAGATTACAAGAGGTTAGAAAATATGTCATGTGATGTAAAATGTCATTTTAATAGATGGGTAAATAAATAAAACTGTAAGATTGACTGAAGATATGGGCCAGCTTTTAAAATAGGGTTACCCATTTAAAGGGAAGATATATAAATAGTTCAGTTGTTTCATGGTCATTGCATCATTAATACATCCACAACCGGACTAACCAAGGGGGTGGATTTTAGACATCCCATTTGCATCTGGTGTCTGTTGCTGTTGTCTCTCAACATGAGGACCAAGGATTGCTTCAGTCAATGGAGGTAAAGAACATCCCTTCTGTGCTGTCACATATTCTCACTTTCTGTGCTCATTTTGTGGCAAAATACCTTTAAAAATGCATTTCCCAACCTGTCAGTCATCTTATCGGGGCGGGGCTTACACTGAGAATGGAATCTACTTTTATGTACGCAGATGAATTGAAGAATAGAAATGTAGCCCATTGTAATGCTTCATGTCTTTATACATGACCCAATAAGAAACTGTGGTTAAGTCAAGTTTTCCTTTTGCACGTAAACGAGACTGAGCTCACTATTCCTCAAACTTTCTGGTCCACCTTAAACAGTGCAGCGGTTCCATTTTCATGCCTAAATTCTCCTGCAAGTTACAACAACATAGTTTAAGGTTTGCTGGTAATATTTGAAAAAAAAAATGCTTATTTCAGCCTTTCATAAACTGAGAACGATGGCTGAAAGGGAGGCTGCACATACAGATTCACTAGGATGCTATGTAGAGAATTCATCTCCAAATGAGCATATGAGGTTGATATATTGCTCTGCCATCACCTCTACTGGTAATATGTTATGTGAACCATAGAGGTATGCAGAATTAAGCTCGCTAAAAGCTATTATTAATGCTAGCTAACACCAACTCCATATCTGCTGTGTGACAATCATTTTTAATCATTTAATCATTTTTGTAATGTTAAAGTTTAAAAGGAAAGGAGAAGATTAGATGAACTTCTTGAAATGTACCAAGATGGTACAGTTTCTATTACCAACTCAGGCAACTGTGACAAAGTGCTTGTGTGATGTCTGTGAACCAGTACATTTACAAAAAATCATTTGATAGCAGATAAGGTGGTACACAGCAATATATCCAAATATCACTACGTACGTTAGAAGAGCTCTTGTGGCTCTGTATCCATAGACCATAATTCCACCCACTTATTAAAACAGAAAAATCTGCAACACGTTGAATTAGATTCTTGGTGGGTCTTGTATAAAAACATAGTGAGCATCACAAGTGGATATATGAAGCTGTATCACTCCATCTTCTAATGCCATATCGGCCCCCATGGTTTTTAGACAAAGCCTTTTATTGCTGAGTGAGCTGTTGGGAAGATTGATGGGTTGGAAATCTGTAAATTGAAAATGCAATTGGATTGAATGCGTTTCCAAAGACACAGTAGAGCACAGTAGGCAAGGATATGTAATAGCACAGAGGGGAGGTGCTGTTTCCATTTTTCCATTTGAATTTTGGCATCTTTCTACTACTGTTATTTTTGCATAATTACATAATGTATGAATATGGAGTTCTGGAAATGGATTTTAGTTTAAATAAATATATTGCTGAGGCAACTGAATCATTGTGTAGCTGCAATACCAATAGCAGTGTATGTAATGGCAATTGTAAATGGAATTATTGAACTGGAATTGGAATTTTAAGCCCAACGCTGCATGGATGAGTGAGACAATTAAATTCTAACTTAGAATTACAGCACCACTATGCATATTATATTTTCATTTTCATTATGATACTGATATGCTCGCATAGTAAACAGAATAGTAAACAGATACTGAAAAACACTTACATAAAAGAAACAGTTAAACAGATCAAGTGCACATGTCCTTATAATGTGTATGGAAGGATGCAAATGTCAGCTTAGTCATTCTATCTAAAGGGTCAAATGCAAAAGCTTGATTTAATGCACCATTTCTGATTCCTTACTAAGTTTTAACAGTAAAAGCACAAAAAAAAAAAACAGGGACTGGACAAAAATACAGTATATATACCAAAGTCATAAGTAAAGAAACTCTTTGGAACTTAAACTTTTAAAGAAACGTTCCGGCAGCAAGATGGATTCCATTGTGTACTGAAGCAGCTGTCGAGATCCAAACAAATGCATCAAAATTCAGTGAATGGTTCTGTAAGGTGAACAGCTGGACAATTAATCACATTTTCTGCATTTCTCTTACCGAACACAAAAAAATACAACATTCCCCAAAACAAGCACATTCTGAAAAAGACTGCATTTCAGACTTGGCAGAGCATCACCAGGGAATAAACCCAGCGCCTGCTGCTGTCTGTGGATTGTAGACTTCACACACTCATCCATTACAAAGGATTTGCAACCATGTTTAAATACAATTCCTCTGTGTAGTGCTTGGTTTCAAGTTCTTAGTCAGGGTTGGGAAAATACTGTGGAAAAGTAGTGATAACTGCATCCTGAATACACTGTCCTAAATGTATCCAGTAATGTGTTCAGTTACAATACATAGAAAAGTGACATATTTAGATTACATTTACAATATGGAAAATGGAAATAAAAACTTTTCTCCTAATTCTTTTTCTATTTTTTTTTTACTGTTGCTGGCTGTTGCAGTGTTATTCAAATAATTATTTTGTTATTATTTCATAAAAAATACTTTATCATTTAGAAAATGTAGATTTTTTTCTTTCTCAAAGAGAAAACCTCCTGAGAAGAGGTTCAGTACAATACTGATGCTAAACTCATTACTTGCAAACATATTCACTACTAATAATCTATACTATACTACACTATATTTAATCATTCCTTTTCATGATTCATCAGTCTAACCAGGCTTTACCAGATCTCTTTCCCTAGACCTCTACTTAAGATTTAGCAGAGCTTAGTAGCACTAAGATGAATAACTGACCATCACATTGATTTATCAGTCTACACAGACTTTAGGAGAGCTCAGTAAAACTGAGATTAATAACTGACCATCACATTGATTTATAAGTCTACTCAGAATTTAGCAGAAATCAGTAACACTGAGACTGATAACTGATCATCACACTGATTTATCAGGCTATTCAGGGTTTAGTGGGAACCTTAGAATCAAACTTCATTAAAATAAATATATTGTATGGTTTTCTTTGCAGGTGGTTGTTCTAAAAGTATCCTAACCATGTAAGTAACTTTCCTGAAAAACGCATTTGCGAAGTATAACTTGGACTGAGTACGGATACTGTACTTCATGTTTGTATTCCCAATACATATTCTGTTACATTGCCACCTTGTGCTTAGTGATCCTCCATGATCCTTAGTGAACTGGGTTTTGGGAGTCATGTATACCAAGGGCTTTGATTCCTGTATGGGTTTTTTTATTCTGTGCTTTCAATAGAAATTCTACTTATTTTTCACATTGTCTTCATGTTTCAACCATTTAAATGTAGATAACAGCCATTTAGAATGGGTTTATGTGACATTATAGGGATAATTACATAGTCAATTTTCTTTATAGTGGGAGTGACTGAAGTGACGGCAATGCCTATAAATATAGCCATTGCATTTCCGAAAGACCAGTATACCACAACATGTGGTTTCATATGTGTAGTTAGCAATAGTAAACTGGTATATCTAAAAAAACTATATTTTCCTTGTGTGCTATTTATGCTATAGCATTACAGTGCCTTCCATGGGGGATTTTCAAATACAATAACTAATCTCTAAACAATCTAAGTCTCAGGTGTCAAGCATTTTGTGTAATAGGTTTCTCTAAGGGGACTTTGAGAACTCTCTAGATGTCTGGTTACTATCTACCCCACTGTGAACAATTCCAACTTAGTTTCTTATTTCAGATGCCATGTACAGAATGCAGTCAAAGTAACAAAAGTTGCGTTGCTGTCCAGGCAATTCCCAGTATTGGGATTGCACTGTATGGGTAATTGACTGAGCATTGGTATATATATAATTATGTATGGTAATTATATTTATTACTAATAAATTATACATTTTCTGAACAGATTACAGCTCAATTAAGAGCTATCAATATTATATATAATGTTAAGTAGCATGACTGTGTCAGAAAAAGTGCTGCCAGTCACCCCCTAAAGCCTCCAGGAATAATCTGAAAGCCACAGGTTTTTGTAGGAAGTTTTTTGGCCACATTACACAACTTTGCATTGTAACATCATTCATTTATACTAATCACCAGCTCGCTATTTAGGTCTCAAATGCAAAAATAACATTTGACTGATGAAGATGCGACCACAGTATTAGCTTACATTCTCACACATTTCCAACAGTAAGGTCTCCAAATCCCTAAAACTTTTGGAAAGGCTTTGATGAAGCTAATTTTGAATATTAAAATGTGCCAGTTGAATAATTGACCAAACAGTATGCAAGCAAATTACTTTGCATTTGCTCTATCAGGTTAATGTACTCTGTATCTTCTATTCCTCATGTTTCTCCGTCTTCGATTCTTTCCCCATTATACGTAAGCAGAGCTAAAACCATTGTGGGGAGACCTTCAGTTTTGAAGCTCTATTGTTCTGCGGCCAAAGCGTTTGCCTGTAATCCCATGAGGTACTCTCGTCCCTGTCTTAGGGACAATTTTTAACTCAGCACGAAGTCGTAATGTACCCTTGCGTCAGCTATCACAATTCCAGTGTTTCCTAATCCGGCATTAAGCATTAACCGCATGCAACACTGATTCTAATACCCTGCACCGTTTTTCACTTCTATCCCAAAGGACTCTTTAGCACAATGCCTTTTTATGTTTAACTACAAATATAGGATCACCTCATCGGTTCTGTGCATAAACGCTTTCGCCAGTGGGCTCTAGTGTGAGATAAGTATTTCATAAGTGAATGTGACGTCGGCTTGTGGTCATCTTCTCTGCAGGCTCTTAGCCATGAAGCTCCTGGTGAAGAGCCCTCTGGGATCAAGCCATACCTCAAGATTAGTTGAATTGCCAGGGCTTGAAGCTGTGGTCTTATGTTGCATAAACCATCAAATTGTCAAACTGAATCAATGGCTTGCCCTTCTTACTGCACCTCAGTTTTCAAGTCATCCATCAATGGAGTAACTCCGTTAATGGGCGCTAATATAATTAGCAGAGTGTGCGTTCTAAAAGGTGCCCCGAACACTTTAGCTAGCTCGTCAGTAGCGAGGTGAGTGGTGGCCTAGCGTTGCATAACTGAATATGCCACAGTCGTGTGCGTGCGGGCGCAGTGCAACTCTTCCACCCCCCCTCCACCTCCCTCCTTTTCAGGAGTCTTTTATGTGAGTAAGAGATCTTTCAAAGACACGCAGCTGGACTGCAGTACTCATGCTCAATCGCTCACTGAGGGGACTATGTGAACAATGGGCTTGAGGAGTTAATGGGTCTGGCGGGAGCCCGGAGGGGCGTACGAATGGATCAAAGTTCTTTTGCGGATGAATTATACATTTGCCAGTTATTGAACGTAGCCAGATAGCAAATGTCTGCGGTGGCTAGTGTTTGTTTAGCATTGGGAATATGGCCGCCACACTGCTCCTATGACTCAGATCACAGGTTTTGGTTTGGGCATTTGGGCCGGACTGTCACAAATATCAGCAATCATGTTTGTTGGTCTGTGGAATTGCATTTTGTAATGCTGCTGGTTTGTGAGGAAAGCAATGGTGTAGAATACAAAATGTTCATTATGCAAATAGTTGTGAAGGAGTTGTTAAAGGGGCCAAAAAAGCTGACTTCGGTGCCACAGAGTCGTTATTACAAACATAATCTGTCTGCTGGTATTCTATTTATGCACTGTTTTCAAATTACTGAAGGAGGTACTTTCACAAAGCTCTTTTAGTAACACCAACAAGAAGAGCCATGGAGATGAATGTTGATCAGGGATTTCCATGAAATGGTACAAACTGGTTTATTATGTCCTCTAAATAAGAGGTTCTCAGTCCTATTCCTGGAGTACCAGTGCACTGTGCTAACACACCCAGTTCACCTCAGGCATATTCATTAGGTATTGGCAGGGCAAATTCTGGGACACCAAGATCAGGATTGAGACCCACTGCTGTAAAAGTTTTTTTGGACAAAATAAGTCCCTCTGCAGGTCTTAACCCATTTTGCCAACTCCAGCAGCACTGCTGTGTCTGATCCACTCATACCAACCTAACACAAACTAACACACCACCACTACGTCACTGCAGTGCTGAGAATGATCCACCGCCTGCTCTGTGGTATTTCTGAGGAGGTCCTCCTGATCGTTGAAGAACAGGGTGAAAAGAGAGATAGCAAAGTATACAGAGAAACAGATGGACTACAGTCTGTAATTGTGGACCTATTGTGGAACTATGAAGTGCACCTATATGGTGAGTGGAGCTGATCAATTGGACAATGAGTGTAGCCAGTCGAATTAGTGTACCTAATAAAGTGACCATTGAGTGTGTATTAAACATGGAATATAAAGGTCAACCATTTAATAAGCAATCAGCTTTACAATACTTAATAATGATAAATGCATTACAGAAATGACAGAAATACAGATATGACTTAAAAATGAATGTAGGTAATTCCTTTTTTGCTATTAGATTGTTTTTATTTTGTTATTACATTGCTGTTCACAATGATATTGAATTGTTTAATGTAAAGTAAATTATTATTATTTATGTTAATGTATTTGTATTTGTATAATGTTAATTTATATGTATACCTTATGTATAGCATGTAACTGTATAATGTATTTGTATTTGCATTTATGATGCACATGTATTTTTGTATATGTATTTTTGATTTATGAATAAATGCTTTTGTTAATGAAATAAAAGTTGAAATTATGTACTTAATGAATCAGGTTGATTCAGTGCATCACATTTTCAGTGCCCTAAGACCAGAAAAAATAGAGGGCATACAAGCTTTATATCTTGCAGCAGTTCTCACATAATCAGACACCCAATGTACAATTTCCGGGACCCCGAGGGTCGAAAGGGGAAAACATTTTGCTGACAGCAGAAGCTTGGAGTATTTATCAACCCTGGTGTCACCATTAAAAATTCAAATGAGCGCTCTTAACAGAAAGCAGCCATCCACCAGCACACAATCACTCGGAGGCAGCTGCAGATCTTGATTTAGAAACTGAGTGCTTCAGGAAAATGTGTAGGGCTGCGTACGAGGCCGCTACCTGGGCCGCAATGAAACACCATTGTTCCAGGCACAATTACCTTGATTGAAGCCGTAGGAGTTGCTATCGATGTTTGGATTCATAGGGTAATCGCATGTCGCGATCCCTCGCTGGTCGTCCTGGTGCACATTCCTTTGAAAATTAGGGAACCCAGCCACCCCACATGTGTCGTGTATAGATCTGCAGGCCGGTCCAGCTCCCGACGTAAAGTGAGTCTGGCCTTGCGACCTGCAATTTGTCCCAGATACCCAATATGTTAAGGCTATGTGACATCTAATTAAATTCACAGCAGACGGTCAATTCCTTCCTGCCCTTTATGAAGATCCCAATCTCAAGGCCAGTGCATGAGACCAATTTTGCTGATAGTGTTTCAGTCCTCTCTATTCACCTTCATTTGCAATCATTTAGCTTCTAGTAATGCTAGAAATTATGAACTCGTTTAATTAAAGTTTCACAGTCAGTCTCAGAACCCTGTCTTTATTAAGCATAGGAATTCTACAAAGGCATTGACTTATAATTGAGCTTAAGCATGGTTTCAGTAAACTTTCCAATTCGCATTTTCTAAGAGATGTGCTGTAAGAGAGTGCACATTATTTTCACTTCCAGACACTGTTTACTTTCAAAGAGCGTTCAGGGAACACCATAAGATAGGAAATGATTCAAAGTAAAGTCAGCTTTCAGTGCAGCATTTTGAATGCTACCCCATTTTTTCCACTCTGTAGCAGATTAATTATAGTTTAGAACAAAAAATCCTTTTTGACTCTATACAGTTCAGAAGGGTTGTGATGGTAAGCACATAGTAGGACTGAGTAAGCACATTAGAAGCATCATAAATGCCCAGAGGCAAACAGCAAAAAATGAAATCATTTTCAACATTGGCCCACACTCCATTATATGGGTACATTATAGAAATGCAATGCAGCCTTAACAAGATGGTAATTAACTGACTACTCATAATAACTTAATGTAGTGGAAATGCAGTGAATTGAGGATTTTTGTTAAGACTTTGGATTAAGAAGGCTTATTAAGGGCAATATAAGGGCATTGTAGTTTTCCCCTATACAGTTACCCTTAAAAAGTGAACATTGTTGCCCCATAAAACACATCAATGTCAATATATGTTCCCACTGCAAATGATGACTTGGTGAGCACCTGTCAATATCGTAAAACAACACTATAAACATTAAACAACACTATAAAAAGAACCATGTAAAAATAAAATGATTGAATGTTCATCAACAGGGGTGCCAGACAAATCCATTACTTAACAGTGAAGGTATGTTTTCTTAATGAAGGTAAAAAAAAATATATCCTAAAAAATCTCCTAGAAATACCGCCTTGTGCTGTAGTTCAGCTAGTTTTTTGGAATCCAGCATTTTACCTTTATAATATATATTAAGAATGAGATATTATCAATAACAACCACAAAAATAATTTAAAGTCAGCTGTGACATTGTTGTGGTATTAGTTGTTATGAGCAGTAAACTACAGTTAGTGTTACCTTTAACTTAAACTATTGTACTATAGTGACATAACCATGCCAAAAACTAGTCATGGCAGATGTCATATTCTGCCCTATGTCAGTAATTTAACAGTGTCATGTTACCACTGTTATTGCCAGTAACCGTCTTCACACTTGCCATAATGTTTGATATCATGACAGATTATGTCACTAATTTTTGCTGTGTATACTCTAGTTATCTATCATAACATCAGACAATATGCCATTTACTAGATTATATAGAATATAATCTGTTATGAGAACTCATGACAGCATATGACATTTGCCATGACATATATGATTAGGTTATGTCAATGTTGTGAAGAAGGTTCAAATACAATGTTTATATTATTTCTTGATAATGATCCCACATAAACTCCGTCGCAAAACAACCCTATAGACGTGGCAACCTTTATGTGTAATCAGTATGCATTTTTTGTATTTAGTAGTTTCTGACATAACGTGTCATGAACATTTCCAGTGTTACTCCTCTACAGTTACTTCCGTATTTTTAGCAACACAGAATGTTTGCCTAATAGTCTATGATTTGACCTGTAGACCTACTCACACTACTCTCACGTCATGCTAGGCCTGCACTGGTTGCAAAAGGGCTTCAATATATGAGAGAATGCGTGTAATTAATCTAGGGTCCGGTTTTAATGGATCTCTACCATGAGTGTGCAGCTGCCACCACAGCTCATGCAGCTTGTCAGCACTCTCCAGTCAGAGAAGTACATGAAACATGAAAAGTGCAGGAAGCACAAGTCTGCATGACATGCTGATTAAAACTGAACATTTATCCTGTAAGAAATGGGCCTTGCTGTCAAAGTCAACACTTTTATTCATCATATGCATAAGTCAAGGACAATCATATCAACAGCAAAAGAAGAAGAAAAAAAAAAAAGAAACTAAAAAAAAGCTAAGTAGGATTGAATAAATAGAATACAAATACGATAGCACAGATAAATATTAATAGTGACTAATTTGATTTCCCATTGTGCACACTTTGTAGCTGATGAGTGTTTTTTTAACATTTCAGTAAACTGAGTGTGAATGACCCTATTAAATCAACCCTGCCTTTACACTAAATCCACACCTATTTCTAAATCCAACCCTTATCTCACTGAAATAGTGGTTATTGTGTTAAGTGGTTGCACACAAAGAGCATATGTTGCATCAGCACATCCGCTTTTATTAAGTTTCCTTGTTTTGAAAGGTATTGTGTTCATGCAATGTATTTTATCCAAGCTCCACCACTTGATCATGATAACTGAGTATCATTTACATGATGAACAGACTAATAGAAATGATCCAAAATGACTTAAGCTGAGATCTTTTTCCATGAACCTGCCTTGAAAGAAGATATGGGGATATTTGTTCCAGCAGTGATGAGATTCACAGAGCTGCAGTTTGGTTTGTTTTTGTTGTTGTACTCTGGTACCACCATAATAAGTAAGTTTTTTTCACAGGTAAAACTGAACGATTGTTTTGTATATGACCATAACAGCATGTTGAGAGCGAACTAGTTGGCCACCAGCTATGAAAGCCAAGACTTTATATGAAATCATATTAACTAAATCGCTAATAGTCAAGATTTTTTATCCATATTGGTATTTTTCACAAACGGTTTATTAATTTATTTCTTGACAAGCTACTAGTTTTGGCTCATATATTTCCCAAAGAGACTGAGTTGAGGAAAGTTGAGGAGACAGTGGGAATTAGCTCTGTTCTGTCTTGGGGCACAGGAAAAGCTATAATGAAGGGGATATAACAGAAAAAAACTCACTAATGCTTGATACAGCTTTAAATTCATAGTTCCTTCAATGTTTCTAGGCCCTGAAGCAGCTGGAAACCATGATACTCCCTCTATCATGCTTCACAGTTGGGATGAGTATTTGATGTTGGTGTGCTGTGTCTTTTCGCCTCCAAACAGCGCTGTGCATTTGTACGTTTTACTTGTATCTCATGTGTCAAAAGATTGTGTTAGATAGCAACCAAACCATATGTTATTAATAGCATTATTCCAAAAAGTAGTAGTAATTTCAAAAGCATTGACTTACTCTTTCCCGCAGAGAAAAATAAAAAATGTTGAATTTTCTTTAAAATGTTATGTTGTGTGGTTCTGTGTTAGGTATCTGAAGTAATGTAATTAAAATAATACTAATTAAAGTAAGAAAGACCATAAAACTAATAGGGTTAGATAGAATTTGTTAAGTTAGTCCTGTACCACGTAGCTGTCACAAAATCATGATCAGAAGTAGGTTACACAATAACTTGCCCTTGAAGTCAACAACAATGAAGTTAAAATGCATACACAATGGAAAGTTGGCCAGAAACAAAGTCAACACAATAAGAGTCAATTAAACAACTACAGGAATATGGTTACTGTCCGAAAAAAAAACATGTATCTTAATTTTTGTTGATTTTCATGTTATGTTTTTAAGCTGCTGTCTACACTGTGTGAACATTTCATGATGAATGGATCAACAGAAATGTCCCAAAATCTCTTAGACAAAAATGGTTCCACTGACTTTTATTAAAACTAAATTAGGTGCAAGAGCCAGTGGGAAAGTTTTAACAACAAAGCTTAACAACACTGCATACAAAAACACATTAAATAAATCTGACCCTTCAGAATCTAACAAGTGACTCAGTTTCACCGACTTACAGGGGTTGGACAATGAAACTGAAACACCTGGTTTTAGACCACAATCATTTATTAGTAAGGTGTATGGTGTAGGGAGAGTTGAGGTGCACATTTAATTCTGCCGTGATTTGGGCAGCCGTGGTTTTATGTTTTTTGGATACAATCCGGGTTAGCACCCGAACATCCCTTTCAGACAGCTTCCTCTTGCATTTCCTCTTGACATTACCCTGGATACCGTGGCTCTTGATACATCACAAAGACTTGCTGTCTTGGTCACAGATGCGCCAGCAAGACGTGCACCAACAACTTGTCCTCTTTTGAACTCTGGTATGTCACCCATAATGTCGTGTGCATTGCAGTATTTTGAGCAGAACTGTGCTCTTACCTGCTAACTGAACCTTCACACTCTGCTCTTACTGGTGCAATGTGCAATTAATGAAGATTGGCCACCAGGCTGGTCCAATTTAGCCATAAGACCTCCCACACTAAAATGACAGGTGTTTCAGTTTCATTGTCCAACCCCTGTATATGCACATGTTAAGTAATATCAACAAGAATTTCAACAAGTTTAAAACCAACAACAGAGTGATTTCATTTGTATGAGTACATTGTAAGTAACCTAATAGATGACATCAAATGGTCATTAATAGTTTCAGTCTGTAATCCTTATTTATCTGCATTCCCTAAGTGATCTACCAAACACTGCCAATCGTCCTGTGATATAGTGTGGGAAATATGTATTCTAATTACTAAATGTATCAGCATGCACCCCCCAGACAACAGTGACATGCTTCTCATTAATTGGCCACAAATTATTCATTTCAAGCTCTTCTCACTTTTTACATTCAAACTTTTTCCTTTGTGCGCAAACGACACTGTGGCTCAGTGTGATGTGCGCTCACACCTGCCATGTCTCCAGCCCATTATCATTGATCATTTTAATGAAGAGAATTAGCCCTGCAAAGAGCTGCTTTCTTTTAATGGCATCGAACTACAGCAGCAGAATACTCATTATGCTACATTTGTACAATCTCCCATGCGCTTGTTTTTCATTAGGCTAAGCAGACCCGACACAACCTCTGAATCTGGAAGCGCCATTCCCCCTTGCATTTGAATAAGAATATCAAAGCGTGCTAGAGTGCCCACAGACAATTTTGGTAAACATCAAAAAATGGGTGGACCCTTTTTGTTGCCCCTCATGAATATGTCTACAGTATTTATGTCTTATTAAAACAATTTTGCTTTCACTCCAAGCTATTAAAATAAAAATAGCCATGTGCTTCATTGAGAAAATCACAGCAGCTTGATCATTAAGATTTGGGATTATCATGAGTTCTCATGTAAATTCTACCCAATACATAAAAGGTACATGAACAATAGCATGTCTCCTAGAAGGACCAGCAATAATCTAATGATTCATTTGATGATGGTAATTACATACAAGTGCTAATCATAATCAACATTGTCATTATATTACAGCGTAGCACAAAAACAATGTGACTGAGGGGGAGAAATTGTTGTAAAGGAATTACAGCACGTATATTGTTTTACCAAACACGGGAGATCGCTTATATACGGCACAGAAATTGTGTTTCAGAAAGTGTTCAGTTTCCTGCATAATTTGAATCCAGTAATTTAAACAAATGACAAGTCTAAAACTGTAAAAAAAATAGTCCACAAAATAATCGAACTACATTTGGATTATGTTTCTCCATGTGCCTTCTGTGCTGACCTTTCCATCTTGTCCATTAGAAGCACCATATGACAATACAGCTCAATATCTCCTTCCCCTTTTAGCTTTTTTTAAATTACCAGAGGTTATACCTGGCCAAGGCTCCTGCCTCTTTGGTTCATTTAAACGACAACCGGAGTGTCAATATGTAAATAAATGTCAGTTTCCTAAACGACCATTGAAATTTCAAATACTTGAATTGATAAACATAGCTGATACATAACCTCTACATGAAGGGTTTTGTTGCTAATTGCATTATAAACCCTTTTCAAATATCACTGGGACATTTACATGACATACCAAAGCTATATTAATAATACTACCTTTATTAGAAAAATGAAATACACGTACTGTATATTATTTGCCAGCTGTTATTCTTTATATCCAAACTCATGACATGTATATGCTAGTTTAGACCTCACTTTAAATATAACAAAAACTGCGGTTTACAATACTCCTGTAACAGTGTGATTAACACTGTAACAACAACTAACTGCTTAATAAAAAGTCATTGGTTTAAAATGTGAAAAGAATTATAAAAGTGAATAATGCACTCACTGAATGAATGTATGGATAGCACACTGAGATAATTATTTTAATATTACACTGTTATTACACTGTTACGACTCAAGAAGGTACTTAGCACTACATAGAACTAACTAGAATTAAATTCTGCCAAATTTACACTGAAAACATATTAATTTAGATGATGAATTATTCTTAATTAGTTGCATAGCAAGACCTTAGCAGAGTGTTTATTGTGCATTTGTTTATGCTGTTATATTACACAGACCTCCAATATTGTCCTAACATAGGTCATGGTTAATACATCTTAACACATGGTGAATAAACCATTCAGAAGTATCTGATTTAGACTTAAACAAAAGATGACAAGATTTTTAAAAAATTATAAAGTCCTAAGATAAAACTTCTTGCCAAATTATGTGCATTTAGTATTATTTCATAATTTATTCTTTGTAGAAACACAACTGTCATCTATAATGTTACTATGCTGTTTAAAAGTCAAAGAAGTCATTTATTGATGTTGCCAAATAAAAAAATATATATATTATTCATAAAAATAACTGTAAAAAAGCAACTGTAATCTGAAAACAAATATTTTCAAAAATATTTAATTCCAATTAAAGTTCTTGTAATTTTTTATATAATCCAGATTACATTTATTCTGGCTCAATCCAAAATCATGATAAATAATAATTTATATATAAATATTAAATTTGTTACCATTTTTGAGCCATTTGCATACACTGAGTAATGCAAAGTGGAATTCTCCTTGTGCCTCAGCCCTGAGATGTTTTAGACAACAAATTGCTGGTGCTGTTCCACTTAAATCAGGGAACAGTACACATATGTACATATCATTTTGTCTTGGCACTGGAATTAATCTTGGCCTTGCTGACAGCTTCCGCAAACAATTTGCTCTGAGGGCATAAAAACCAAAAGAAAGAGTCTCACATTATCTTCAGCTGGATAAAAATTCACATCTGGTTTCTTACTGAAGCACATTTTAAACAGTGCAAGACACCTGATGGCGCACATTAGAGGTGCTTGCACTCGATTAATAATGTGTTAATTACTGGTTAATTTCTCACTTAAATAACTTGAGCCTCACAGCTTGATCTCATCTTAATGAATTCAGTTTCTAGGTGCGGCACTTGAGAAATTGGAAATTGGATTTTGTGTGCACCAATGTAATATCACACTGTGTAAATATCCATTCGTTACATCCTTCAGTATGACCCTATTAGCTGATGAAGTTCATTATATGTCTTAGTCATGATCTAAACTAATTATTAAAAGCAATCACTGCACAAGGTGAACTTTAAGGTTCATGGTTTTACAGTCTCATTGAAGCCACATTGCATTTGCATGGATGTCTGTACATATATGTTTAATATATTTAACATAGCTTGGTTTAATGTCAGTTCTCAAAGAGTCACATTATTTATTTGGAGGAATATTCAGATTAATCAAAGTCTTCTTTGTTCAATAAATTCCATTTAGACAAACTAATAATTTATTTACAGTGCATTAAGCTTTATTCATAATCAGCAGGTCTGTTTAATAAAACGCTATTTTACTTCTAAAAATGCACAATGAACACTTAGTTAAGGCCATTTAATGCAAATTACTCAGCATGAAGCATCATCTAAATTCACCTCTTACTAGTGTTAAGATGAATGTTATAATTACAGTTTATTACTTGTGAGCTTATTGGAGTTTAATAATCACAAATACTTTAAAATGCATTACATACTCTAAAGCACATTTAGCTGTTAAACTAACCTACAGAACACATACTACTTTAATAGAACACATATGGCAAACTGGGGAACTATTCAATGACACTCTTATTACTCTCTTATTAACCCTTAATAAAGTCACTCACATTAATAAGAGCTAACAGAAATGAACTGCTGCCAATTTTTACACTAATATGACATGAATTTAGATGATAATACATTCTGAAGGAGTTACAAAACATGGTACTTACAAAGTGTTTATTGTGCTTAATTATACAGTAAGTAGTAATGCAATTACGAGTGATTTACAATTTTACGGTTTAGCAATTTTGCATTTTAAGGCTTAGTGAATAAACCATGCTATCTAATATGGGCTTTACATAGCAAATAAAAAGGTCAATAACTTTTTAACATGTTTCTTAAAATAAAGTGATACTGAATTTTTATTGCTATTAAAAATAATGATGCATGTAAATAGTTAATACTTGATAGCATAGTGCTGCAAACGAGTCTATATATTTACATTGTTTTAGCTAAGAAATATAAAGACACGCATTTGTTGTTCCATCAATGTATGCCCCTTTAATTAGACCAGCAGTGGCATGGTTCTATTACAGCAGTGACATTTCTAAGTGATTTTCTTCTTATATAGAGTGCATTATGTTAAGGTGTTAAAATTACTATTCATGTTTCCAGTCTGTGTCTGCATTT
Source organism: Prochilodus magdalenae (assembly GCA_024036415.1). Classification (NCBI taxonomy): domain Eukaryota; kingdom Metazoa; phylum Chordata; class Actinopteri; order Characiformes; family Prochilodontidae; genus Prochilodus; species Prochilodus magdalenae. The sequence goes on from JAMWET010004438.1 coordinate 1,487,441, forward strand.
GGCATTTCTGCACTTTGCAATTTAGAGGAAAAAAGCACTTGCGGTTTGTGCAGTAATGGTGGGTCATGAATGTCACTTGTTCCACACTTTGCGTTTCATTAAAAATGAACTTAAATTCCAATTCTGTCTGCAATCAAAGCATCCTCTCTGCATCCTAATGGCCTTGAAGCTATGTTGTCCTCAAGACCTGCTATTTCGGAGCCACAAATTATTCATGTTAATCATAATGAAAACTGTGTGACGTTCAACGATGTATGTGACCCTTGGCCATTTCTGCGTGGCTGGGGCTGGCATCATAAAATGCCATCAGCTAGCCTAGGCTGGTGAGGGCCTGATGCTGGCTATGACTCACCTCTCTTTAAAATACCAGAGGAGCCGTAGGTCAGAGGCAGAGTCCTCTTGGACTTAAAGCATGAGGTAGTGGTCTAATAGCTGCCCGGCCAGAACCTGAGCTGTACCTTTCCAGTAACTCACCTAGGGACATAGGCTGTTTGCCAGTAGGTTATAATTTATGATTACTTCTCCTGGTTTTTTTCTATTTCACATAAAAAGGCGCTAGTCTGGGAAGACTGCATGCATTTAAATATGCATTCAATACATTTGTGCTTTCAGAACTTCAACAAAACTGCCTCTTGGCAGCTGTGAGATGAGATATGTAAATTAGATCCAAGTAATACCATGTTAACACATGAGAAATTATACTAATCATGCTGTTGTTCTAAATGTTGCAAGTAAAGAATGTACATCATGTATTGGAAGCATTTAGATTATTTTGCTTCCCTATTCTGAAAGAATCCTACATGTGGACTGATCTTGTTTTGGTGCTTCAATAGGACTAGTTATATGCTGTGGTATCATAATGTTTTTGTGAAGTCTAGTTAAAACTCTTAAGCTTAATCAGTCAGGAAATCTGAAGGCATAAGGTAGCAAGTGAGTTTGCCAAAAAATGTGATATAGGCTGTAACCTTGACTTCTCTAAGTCTCTCCTGAGAAACAAGCGACAATATTCTTCAACTTATTGGTCAACATATGATTTTCTATAGTACAGTGGAAAGTTTAATGCCACTCTTCAATTATTTTATTTCCAGGCACAATTGACCTTAAATACAATGTTTTTGTCTAAACAAGTATTAAAGGTTGGTTGCCTTTTTTTCCTTTTCAAAATGCAAGTAATCCTAAACACTTTCTGTGATCTTGAGGGGTAGAGTACATTGTGAACACAGCAGTTTTTTTTTGCTACTACTACCACTAATAAAAATAATAATAGTTTTATAAAGCTAATCTCATACAGAGACCATAAAAAGTGGTTTACAAAAAGCTGTCATAAAAATATGTCAACAGCAGAAAAAGGAACATGCAGAAAAAATGTAATCAATTATTAAAATGAGTAATAAGTAAATAAGGCAGAAAGCAGCAAAATACAAACAGAAACAAAGACTGGAAAGTAAACAAACAAACACATTTCAACCAATAACCTGGTGAAAAATATACTTAAAAATGTGTACTAGCCAAGGCTGTCTAACTGTAATAGGTAGTGAGTTCCACAGTTTAGAAGCATAAAAGCGAAAGGAAGTGCTGTTTCAGTACTTTACACTGGGTAATTAGAAAAGGACAGAATCTGCTGATCTAAGATCACAAGTTGGGACATAAAATGTGACGTTTATTGAGTTATTCAAGACTTTAAAACAATAACAATAAAAATAATAAATAAAATAAAAATAATAAAAAAGGATCAATCCTACAAGATACAGACAATCAAGCAATTTTTAATAATTGGTTGAACTCCAGTTTTGTAAAACCCTGTTTTCTCAATGTCCTTTTCCTTAGCTACACAAGTGACTTATTTTATATCTTGGATTATCTTATATCAAATAATCTCTTCCCAGAAATATCCCATGATAAAGTACTACTTATACTTGGCCATTGACTGGAAATTGCATAAATGAAAGATGGTCTCTGACTTTATACAGTCGCAGTACTGTATGTTCCAGAGCAAGTTAGTGAGCTCTAAGATTATAAAGATTATGGTGCTTTTCCACCACATGGTCCAACCTGACTCTATTTACTTTTAGTATCAGTTACTTCATTTCCACTGCAGATATAAACTTACTAGACTCCAAATTAGTCACCTTGCATTGCAGATGGCATTACGTAAGATTAATTGGGTTATAAATACCTGCAGTGTGTGTAATGGGATTTATAGATTGAGAAGTGGTGCTACAGTGCAGTGAGTGTCTCTTTCGAAGTCTGGAATATGGGCCGCAAAGCAGATGTTAATGATTGGTTAAAGGAGTGATTGCATTTGGGCGTACCTAAGGCCATAGTGTAAAGTACGTAGGTGAATTTGTAGGTGTATGGAGGTGTACAAGTCTACCAGAAGTGGCTAAAATCCCAATCTACAGAAAATTCTCCTTGTTTGTGCCAGGAAAGGCATCCATCAAAAATGGCCTAACTGCACAATGATGCGAGAGTAGCTGAACACTGACACTGCCTTGTCCAGTCCATTCAAAATCAAAACACAGCTGTTGTTCGTGCTTGTGTAGGTATTATATGCTATTAGGTATGTTTCAGTCACAGGTGACTAATTTTTTGTCTTGTCAGCTTATACCCTTTGGTGAAGCCTAAATGAATCTGGAGTGCCATCATGGAGACAGATTTTGTTCAGAAGAGGCTGATGGCAGCATGATAAAAGATGAGGGAAATATTACATCACAGCTGAGACGATGAGCCTATTCTTTGCTCAAAAGGGCATGCTAACCTGGTTGCTAGCATACTTGCTTAAGATGGAAAAGTAGCTTTAGTGACAATTCTTTCCAACCTATCAGTAGTCTGCAGTGTTTTTTGATGGCACCTTTTGGTTTCTCAGCTTGCTTGGAACCTCAAAGGAAGTGATACCAAAAATAGCCTGTTACCAGGTTTGCATAATGGAGAAACTAAAAAGGCATGTGGGGTTGAGTTGAGCCAGTACCATGTGGTAGAACTTATTCTTTGGATTTCATTGGATGCAATATAAGGGAACTAGCATTCTGACATTTGTGGTTTATTCAATATTTCAGGCTTGCTGGAAGACCTCCATGGTCTTTCTTTGAAAAATGTATTCAGCTAAAGAAAAGTAATTAATCAATTTCTGCAGAGGCAGTGCAACTTGGCACTAATAACAATTCTCCATTTTGAATTCTATAGGAAAGGCAATGTCTGCTATTGTTCCTAAGAGATACTTCTGTGCGGTAAATTCCAACTGCTTGGTTGTAGGGGCAGCATTCACTACCATAATCTCTGACTTTGAGATTCTGTGAAAACAGAAGATATCATTGCATATAAAGACTTTGTCACTCAAACAGTGATGCTCAAACCTCCAAACCACAAATGCTTAGTATGTGTTCTAACATGGGTTCTTGTTGCAGGCTAAGAGAAGAAATTAATAAAAAATCAAGATCAATCCACATTATCATTAGCATGCTGCTACACTAATGTGTGATGGTAATTTTCACTGGGTGATTCATTGACATTTCCAAGGGCTTTATAGAGACATTTGTTGATATGTGTAATCCTGTGACTAGGTCTGCTTTAAAAGCTTTCAGACGTGGGTAGTAAAGGTTTTTGCCAGGCACTTCACAAATAACTCTCATTTTCCAGCTAATGTCATCTCTTGCACATTACAATATGAGTCATGCCTCAAAGTTCTAATTTACAGCTGCAGTAGCTAATCTTCAGACTTTCAAGATATAAAACACCCGTTTTTCTCAAAAAGCGTTTGATTGACATTTCAATTTTGAGTTGCTGAGTCACATTGGGTCTCCAAATCTAGAAATTATATTTCTCCATGCTCATTGTGAGCTTTTTTGCAAAGCAATAATCATTAGATTGGAAAAAAAATATTTTTCTGTTTGCTTTTGTAGGGACTCCATGTTAATCGGCATTGATCCACTGGACAAAAAGAGCATTGTACCATAACAAATGCATGATCATACATTTTGTCATCATCTTCACTGCCAAGTGAGCTGCTTCTGTTCCTTAGTACTGGTGTATTGGTAGGGTTGTACTCGATTGTTTCAGATCAGGATGTTTAGATGAGGAACCTAAGTAAACATAAAATGATATTTTAATTTAGGATGATTTCACTTATTACAGAAAATGCTGTTCAGTCCTAACCAAAACATTGCATGAATAGAACATGTCTGGGAAAGCTGCTACAAGGTCTTAAATGCTCCCATGATCCCGTGTTCTAAAGAGATTCAAACATGGATGTCTGAAAGGGGTTATAAAGTCATTGCTTTTTTGTTCTGGGACAACCGTGGCAAACCTTCTCAAGTATGACTGGCCTAGCAAACCTTTAAAGGCAGAAACCACTGCTGACCACAGAGAACACAGAGGCTTATCTTGCATTTTCCAAAAAAACATGACCTCCAAAACTTTACATTTAGTGGACTGTTAAGTGAAAGGTGGAATTTTTGAAAGACATTGGTCTTTTGACATCTGGCATAAAGCTAACACCACATTCCATCTTAAGAACATCATATAAACAGTCAAACATGGTGGTGGTAGTGTGAAGTGGTCTGAAGTTGCTTTGAGTCTACAGGAGTGGATGGTTTGTCATATTTGATGGAACTATGAATTCTGCTCTGTATCAGAAAATCAGAGGCACAATGTCCCCTCGTCAGTTTATGACATAAAACTGAAGAACAGTCATGTTACCCAGCAAGACAATAATCCAAAGCGCACAACCAAATCCATCTCTGAATGGCTCAAAAGACTAAAATGAAGGTTTTAGAGTGGCCAGGTCAAAATACTTACCCATTTATATGCTATGGCATGAACAACAATCAAAAAACCAGGCAATCTATTAATTTATACTCTGTAATTTTAAAATCATTGTTTTAAAAAATAGTTTTTTGCCCATTATTGGAATTATTATTATGATTTTTATACAATGGACCTCCTAATACATAGTAATACTACACTTAAATAAACATTTACAACAGTTACAGATTACACTTACAGATCATCAATTCCTGTTCACTATCTTGATCTCCCCATTACACAATAGCTACTCATTCTTCCCTTGCGACGTGCAGCCAGTCACTGTGGCTTTTCAAGCTGTTTTCACACAATGTTGCTGAATAGCTGAAAAAACTTAGAGCAAACCTGACTGTCCATGTCTGCATGTGTGATCTCACTAATACCCAGACAGGCTAGCACTACTCTGAAGTGACAGGGAGAAAGATACTTCCTGCGACATCAGAACATGACCAATTCTTTTTCACACTCCGACCCTTCAGACGGATCTGTTATCTTGGGAAATGATCTCTAGAGTACACCCTTTATAGCTGACTATGCAATCTGAGAGCCAGCCCATCCTTAGGTCAGCTGGAAGCCAGTCGGATCACTTTTTGATTATGTCTGATTTCACTGTCAGGAGCAGATATGTTGACATTCAGGTACACATTTAAAATAGGAGTGCCAAAAACTGTTTTTAAGGTTTCTAAGGGACTATTTTTAAAATAAAACTGAAAAAAATAGTAACACCTAAAAAGCTGTATTATATTAAACTGTAGTCTTACGTTAAACATCCTGCATTTAGTTAAGTTTCTCTTACTCTAAATCTGCTTTGTGAGGATGGGTTAAGAGATGTCAGCCTTGTGATTGGTCGGGGGAATGCTTATGAAAGCATTATTCAACGTGGGAAATTTATTGCTCATTAGAATACTATTTAATATATGTACATATTTATTGTGGTCCTGCACAAACTCGATTAGCCTACTTATATGAAATTACAAATTTGCATAGGTTCCCTTGGTCTTTAAAGTCTGAAGAATCCCCAGTTTGGGAACTTTTTATTTTTCTGTTTCATTTTTTTTTTTTTTTTTTTTACAGGGAATGTGATTTACAGAGATTGTGATTTGTTGCCTTTTCTGTTTGGAACAGAAGAATGGTAGCATATCTTTTTGTCTCTTGGTCTTTCTCTAATCTGTTCAACAAACTAGTCATTTGGGTGTCTGGAAGTTAGGTCCTTGAATTTTTTTATTTCTTTTAAAATCCAGCAGCTGAGCTTTCTACAATGTAGAGGTATCTGCTACCAACCCATGGAAAAAAATATAGTGCCTAGTTTCTTCTGCACTTGAGACTTGAATGATGCAATTACAGCTGATGGGGAAAAGAGGAGTATATATGCCCCAGTGCCCATATTTTGTGTCTAAGGAGTCAATGACCTTGCTTCGCTGTGACTTGATGAAAGGAGATATTAAATGAAGCGAAGACACAGAGGAAGAGCAATGGACTGTGTGATTCTATTCTGCACTGCAGTGCCTTATTGATGAGCAGATTTAAGAAGTGTTTGTAATGTAACAACTACTTTTATGCAACCCCTACAACAAAGGTACCAAAATGGGTTCTTTGGGATCATATGATAGAATAACTCATTTTAGTTTCCTAAAAAAAAATAAATTCAGTAATGTAATGGATTGACTAGACTGTTATTTTAAAAGCGCCAGCACACACTCTTTAATTTAGCCACTATGTCCACTGATGACACAAACATTCAGTTGCACACACAGAGTAGAATGACACCATGTCCAAGCCCAAATGTTGGCTAGAGGGGTATCACTCGAGTAAGAAGACTGGGTTGAACAGCAGTGGACCACCACTCTGTGGTCAGTTTTGACCCAGAACTAACTATCCAATATCAGTACCTGACCTTACTAATGCTCTTGGGGCTGAATGCAATCAGATCCTCAGATGCTCAGATGTAGTGTAAAACCTTCCCAGATGATTTGAGCCGTGGTCAGCACCAAGTTGAACAGTTTGTTGTCAGCTATCACATGTCCAGAATGCCTGTTGTCACTCCATCTCCACCCCTATCGCAAAATCTGCAGGAACTGTGGAAGAATATTAAAGCTACATGGAATGGATTATCACAGGACACCAGTAGGGACCTCTACAACCAAGATGTCTGCCTGATGCCATAGAGACACTACTTATAAATATTGCCTACTTGATACCCATTATCTTCCTTCCAAATAGCATTGCAAACACTTCCTCAGTGTGCAAATATTGTTTTTGATAATGAGTTTATGTTGTCTATTTGTAGGTGAATCGGACATTGGGTTTAATTAAGATTGACTGAATTTGTATTTTACCCACAAAAGCCGTGTCTAACGTCTCTCAAAACAGCTCGAAATAAGTCCAGACTGTGTCTCTGGCCCGGAGCGGGGATCTCAAACAGGGCTGTCAAACATTAAGAGAGCTTGATGAGCAAATGGAGGTAGAGACTCAGCGGAAGGCCCTGAAGTAAAGACCCTGACAGATGGTAGTTTGCAGTAGGCCAGATTTGCACATGGAAACTCTTAAGACTGAACCATACAAATGATGGCACAGGACCATGTCTCAATGGGAATCATCAGGGATCAGAGACAGCAGCTGCGATAAGACAAGAAATAAATTGCCCTTCACGTGTTCGCCAGGCGCTAACAGGTACTTCCATATATCAAGATGTGTATTTAATGCAGTGCCATGCCATGCTTCCCCTCATAGATGGAGGAATTTTTTTCTTCCATTGGACAACACTGGCGAGAAAAGTCCCAATTGAATAACTGCTGCGCTTTCACATATACTCCACTAGGTCTCAATGTTTCATCCCTGAGATGCCGACGCTGCAGAGCTGCTTTGCATTTATGATAATATATTTAGCTCTAAAGGTAAACAAATCACAGATACGGCATTGCATAACTTTTAGTAGCACTTTGAGGGCTTGTTGATGGAGATAATTACATTTTGTCCTATCAGTGATACAACAACATATCTCAAATGAATAAGATGTAACACCATGACGCAGGCTGTGTGCGTATGGAGCATCTATTTTAGAATCACGTATTTCTGAATTCTGAATGTCAATAGACTAATTGCTGTACTCAGCTAAATGAAGTCTGAGAACATGGTGCTCGCTGGCTCCAAAGTGGTACGTGAGCAGCAGCGTAAATAGCCTGCCTAAGTGAATCCTTCCAGGCTGGATTTCTCGGGAAGCACAGTGCATGGTCTCCCTCTTTTTCTATCCTGACATAATCTGTACCCTTTGAAACAGCATTTCATGTACCTTAGCATATTCTAGCAAAGCATTATGCAATATGTCAGCCATAACTGATGGATGGATGTAAACGAGACCATGCTGGTCTTCATTAATGGATGTTGATTCACCATATAAGGAGTTGATTGCATTGGCAACGAAGTCTGCTCTTTCCTCATATATCAGAGATGCTCACATCCAACCATCTGGAACCAGTTGGGTTCACCTACCTTCAATTTAAGTTTTTGGAGGCCCCTTATAAGGCAAATTGAATGTTAGTCATGCAACTGGATTTCTCCAAATGTCCAAAATACATTTGGAGAATGGACAATACATTGTCCATTTTTATTTCTCCGTTATGTTTCTCTCTAGTTTAGTCAAGGCCGAATCCTAGGTTTCCTTCTATAACATAATGCTACCAAGCTTCGAAAGTGAAGACTAGCACATTATTGCACTTTTTGAACTGAACACTTGGTAATGCAGTAATACATAATTAAATAGCTAAACATGCTTGGAGGAGAATGCTAACAGGCACCCACTCTGGTTGAATGATGGGGGGAGAAGTAACAAAGTAAAGAAGATACTTAATTATTGTCTATTGTGGCTAAGTATATATATATATATATATATATATATATATATATATATATATATATATATATATATATATATATATATATATATATATATATATATATATATATATATATATATATATATATATATATATATATATATATATATATATATATATATATATAAACCAGTTAGCAGGGTTTAATTTATATTGTGATAACTAGCCCATGCTATCTTACAAACTATCATATATTAGTAATATTAGCATTTTGCTAAACTACTTATTTTTACAATTTCATTCATCTATTCAGTCTAGGTACAGATTGTGCTTGTATAACCCTGAATAAAATATAAACATGACAAATAAAATATATACTTACATGATGAAAGCACAAATTACTGTAATATGCTGTCTGTGTACATACATATAGATACAGTATACATGTATAGTGTAGTGTTCAAAGCTTTGTTCACCTAAAATCCAAAACTGATTGAGACGGTGATGCAATAGGTATATCCATGATCGATTATCATGCTTAGACAACTATGCTTTGTATGGCACTATGAATAGCACGTTATATAATATATAAATGTGAAGTACTAAAAATAACTTCAGGTGTCTTTGATTGCATGCGGTCTGCTCTGTGCGAAGCTAAACTAAGGCTTAAGCTCAGATATTTGAATGTTTTGATTTTGTGAAGGTTGCAGGTCATGACCTGGGGTCAAGTCACTACAGGATTTTGTTTGTTCGCTTTTGCTGTTTTTGAGATTGAACAATAATTGATCCTATTGATTCCAGGAGCTGGGTTTACAGCCTGGGTCAATGCAGCAAATTCTTAATCAAATTCCCAAAATAACTCAGATCACGCCCTGCTCTCTGCCACATGTAAATGTACCAGGTTATTAATTCATATCTGTTTGTGCTGTAGTATCTGTAGTCAAAGTATCATTAGTCTGAGTTTGAAGCCAGAAGACAAAACTGTGTAGGACTGAGTCTGATCTCCATTAGCATAGCCTTGAGCTTTGCCTTGCTACTTTTCTTTGCTATTTTTGTGTTTGATGGTGTTTCTTAGAAATCATAGATGTTTCTCAGTGGATTTATTTCATTTATTCTGTTTATTCATTTTATTGCTTTACCGCTGTATGTATTTTCTATAAACCAACCAGAATCTCCAGGATGAAGGAGTGTCGACACTCAAGACTACAAACAGACACAGGGGTAAAAAGAGAACTCCATTAAATTCTGCTAAAATATTAAATAAATATGTCTATATGTCTTTTCCCCCCATATCCTTTCTTTTTATCTTGTGAAAAACTGATGAAAGATTTAGCTGGCGCTGGATTTCAGTACGCTGATGGCCTTGAACAGCCCTAGTTCACTTGCCCTCCTTTTCTCCTATTTTTTTTTCTTTTTGTGCTTGGCCATGTTCTTCTGTTTGCGCCATTGTGGTCACTAACTATTGGCCACTACCATGCTAATCAATGTGTATTTCAAAACATTAAATAACTACACAATGTAGATTTTGAATGCTGGGCTGCATGCAAAAAAAAAATAAGAAGAATGCTAACATATTAGTTCAGCAGTATTTTGAATATGGTAATCTACTGGATGTCAACAGTACTACATGTACTCAGAAACTGGTACTGGGACTCTGGACTGGTACAGTCAAGTGCACGTCTTTTTGTTAAGGAACATAATTATACTGTAATCCACTGCAGCTATAGTTTTTAAGTTTTGTTGAATCCATATAACCTGTCTTGAAATGACAATGCAATATTATCTGCCTTTTAAATGGGATTAATTAAAATAAAACCAAAAACCTATTTAAATTGTTGAGATGTGGCATAGTGACCAATGTGTCACATCCATAGTCATGTGCTTAGAGTGCTGAAAAAAAGCATGCCAAGTGACCGGTATAGCCTAATGACTTATCTACATTTATAGGGAAAATTTTACCAATGGAATGATTCAACTTTAGATTTTAATATAAATAAAATAATAATAATTTCTTCGAAAGCTTTCCAAATGTCTCGAGAGTTTTGAAAGTGACAATTCTAGCTCATTTTGAGCAAAACTCAGAAATGCTAGCTAGCACATGACTAGCAAACACACATTTGAACAATTTTTAATACATTAAAATTCATTACCTTTTTTATAAAAACATCAACTGTCACAGGTCTTTATGATACACACTGATTTTCAGATTTTTTTCTGATTTTAAATAATTTTAATCTGTGAACACTTTTGAAAACCTGACAGAACAGCCCGAAAAACATCCAGAAAGCATTATCACTGTGCGAGTTACACATAGACATGATCATTTCAGCATTTTATAGTAAACTAATTTATGCCCTTCCATTGGCATACAAGATGAATCTTGATGAAATATTCGGGAGGCACCTCCAGTTCAGTTTCCATTTACATTTATAGCATTTAGCTGAGGCTTACAACGTTAACTGTATAAGAGATATGTCAGTGTAGTGTTAGGAGCCTTGCCCAAGGCTATGTACAGCATAGCTCTGTGAAGTAGTGGTAGAATACAGGTTCTTAATCCGGCCCTTATGTAAGGTAAGTTTCATATAACCATTTATGAGCTAACTAATGTAACGGCCCTGCATTGTGCAGCCATCCACCAATGGTGCTGGCACTAACAGGATGACTCATGGAGGGAATGACTGCTTGCTGAATGTCCACGATTGTGGTAGTTCATGGCGAACACTCGGATGGTTCTTCCTCTCCATGGTTCATGTAGCCTCCACTTGCCTTCTTCTATACACTGCCACCAACAGCGTGCTATGGTATTATCTAAAAGACTGGTGTGGCGTGCAATACGCCGATAAGACCATCCCACTAACCAAAACCATATGATGCGAGCCCTCTCCAACTGCTTGACTTGCTTTTGAACCATTCTCTGGGGCATACATTGCTTGAAAGGATGTTACCAACACAACAGCATGAGTCAGAATAGAAAGCACGCCCAACAGGATGACATTATGTAGTCAGTCAGGTACAGCAAAAAGGCCCGTCTTTGCTCATGTTACATGTACAGCTGAGCATGAAGCTTGAATAATTTGCGTGTCTCATGATGTCAAACCTACACACCAAGTTTGATTCCTGTTGGTTGTTTCTGTGTGCAACTATTTTTTTGATGATGAGTGTAATAACCTACAAAGTCAGTTGTTATAATGTGCTACATCAGTTCACCTAAAAAGATACCATGAAAAACCCAACACCATAAAACATGTATGCCAACTATACATCAGAGCACAATGTTCATGACAGATAAAGCCTTAAAAATTATGCATGAAATAAGTTTATATAAGCTGTTATGACAAACTTATGCAAGTGTCATGTAGGTTCATGAACACTGCCCCTCAGTAAAGCATAACTGTAATAATAGATGCCAGCTGTTGGTCATTATATGGTAATTATATTACCCTCAGGAGAAACACCAGCTAAAAGGGTAAGGAGCACTCAAATGTGGTACTTCGAAGCTGAATGTGAATTACCATCCAAGCTTAGTCATCACACTTATGACTGTTTTGGGAATAAAAGCCGTTGAATTTGGCAGTAGTAAAAAAAGAATGACTTTGAACTGTTATGCAACACACGTAGCATATGGTCTGGCATGCATATGCATATATGATTAGCACTTTATAACACTTTAGATTAGTAGGAGCGGCGTCTGTTTGGCTTATTAATTTTGCCGTAGGAAGCTGATCTGTGTACGCACTCCCGGCGACTGTACATGAAAATGTGTGAGGTGAGTCATCGTGCCTCAGGGGCTTAGCTCTGAACAGTCTTAGGCTGAGAGTGATGGTGATTGAGACAGGGTCGTTAAGGGTGCTATAGTTAATAGTCTAATTAGTTTTATGGCTCTTGGCGATATTTTTTGCACATCTTCATGGGTTGAGAGATGCAATCCATTTTGCATCGTGTAGCATGTGGCCCCATTGTCACACTAATAAGCAGCAAACAGGGTCTGAGTGAGCTCTTGACACTTGACGGTCATATGACCTGTGTCGTCAGTCGGGTTATAAACGTCCAGTTCCTCAGGTCTTGGAGAATGCTGACATCAAAAGAAACCTTTATTACCGGACTCTCCAGTTCCCCTCGAGCACACTTTGGGTTTGAGTGCACTCTCGAGTGCTTCCACAGCGTGGCCACCACCACTCTATTTCTCTCAGCTCTCCTCAACCTCAAACAGTCCTTGCCTTGAATGGCGGCAAACTGCAGAGAAGTATGTGAGATCATGAGAAAATGCCATACTGAGAACAATTCCTTTAGTAATGGATCAATTTGGGGAGTAATGGAAGTACTTCTAATCCGTTTAGCTATAAACTTATTCCACAAGTTTAGCGCTAAAACATTAGCATAATGGTGAATTCGTAGTCTTGCCTAATAACCCCAAAAGACACTGCATTATTCCACTGAATTTCAAATACAGACCTTGACCTCCACATTTGCCAATCCAAACATCCCAACGGGGTATTCATCTTAAATGGAATCCTTCTTTTTTCCCTTAACCCAAGTGTTCCATTTAAATGAGAACTAAATTAGCATATGCAAAGACAATATTTACACAGCATTATTTATAAACCACTCCACCCTGCCTAGATGAATGTTTCGAAATATGTGGTTTTCTCATAAAACCTCATCTTTAGAGATTCTCACCATGTGAAATGTAGCCTCGAGGAAGAGGTGACCCTGCTGCCAGAAAGTTGAGGGAGATAGCACAAGGGGAGTGGGTGAGTGTGGATTAGAACGAGTGAGCAGCTAAGCCGCAGCGCTGCCTGGACGAGGGAACAGGGAAAGGGAGTATGTGTGGCGGCGGTGCGCTGCGAGTGGCTGCTCTTTGCCTCTGGTGAGAGCTGTAGTGCTCTGGCAGTGAGTAGGTGGACTCTCATCCTGAGCTTCTTCTCTGAGCGCTGTATCTGTGTTTTCATCTATCCTGCTACGAGTTACAAAGGGTTTCCATGGGAACTAAATGGAAATCACTCAAAAAAAGCCCAGAGAAGCGTGATGTAGTCGAAGGACGGTCCATAATCAGATGATAGCCAGAGGCTTGCTACCAGATGGACATGGCCGAGTTTGTCATGAGCCACTAACACTGGAATGGCATCTCTGCACGATCTGCAATCAGTGTGGTAACCTGTGGCGAACAGCCTGGAACCCACTACAGCATGTCAACCGTTGAGTCCATTTAGGTTTCATATTTAAAGTTCTGATTAAACCCCTAAACTCTGAGCACCTGCTGGATGGCCATGGCTCTCCTGTCTCTCATAATTATATAGTAGCAATTTAACAAGTCAAATGAAAAGCTTGGAGGTGCAAGGGTTGGATTATGAAGCCAAGCTGGCGTCAGTTTTCAAGTTGCCTACTTCACTAATCACTTAAATCACCCAATATGGAGGAAGCAGCTTGGACGATCTGTTTCTGGTTTACAGTACACCCCTAACTACAGGTGCCAACAAGTGTTGACTGGCTATTTAATGCCATAGATAAGGGTATTAAGGTTCCATCTCTGAAGGAAGCACAGCTTGATGATTTTCATACGCAAACGCCTGATTCATCTTATCAGTTAATTACCATATTGTTTGTAGATGGGTTTGAGCAGGTAAGGCTGTCATAGAGAAACCATTCTCTGTCTATATTATATGAAGTATATGTATATGTTATATTTTATGAAGACAGTTGTGCCTTTGTGGAGAGCTGGCCCTTTTACCCATCATTGCTCCTTAGCAGCTCAACACAGAGTCACAATACTCCTTGCACAGTGTAATAATTGATTTTTGTTAGAGTCAGGGTTACAGAAATTAATTATTAATGAAACACATATAGAGACATTTTTTAATCATAGCTGTTAAATGATTACTAGGGGGCTGCAGACGGAGTTTAAGTCTTGGACAAGACAACAGGTAAGCCACCTGGTCACTTCAGCCCCTATCTCTGTTCCCCTGATGACTAGCAATGCAATCCAGGAATCTTTGGTGGTGACACTTTAAGCTCTGCTGACTGGTTGAGTTTGTCCTTGCTCCAACATTCCTCCATGGTGCTACAAATAACAGATACTGAACATGTTTTTTTTTTCAGTTTTCCTTAAGACTACAATATAAAGGCATGTACCCCTGCAGAGGGGCCATAATGCCCTACAATCCTGCATACTTTGAAGTTGATTACTTTAACTTTCACCAACTTTCACATCATCCTGTACTATCTAGTAAGGTTTGGCTTTGCCACAGATTTTTTAGGTCCCTTTTTGCAAAACATTCCCTTCTGTTAGGGTCTTATTCATGATATCATCATTAGTTAATGTTAGCTTCACATAACTGTCATCTTTAAAACTTCTTAGGTAGTGCTCCCCCTACTCCAGGACCATATCAATGTGCGCAAAAGCTATTTAAGGTTTAAAGAACCTGCACACAACGTATAGCTTCAATACTTATTGAAGCTGAGAGCCATTTCTGAACCTTTATTGTTAGGAGTGTATTGCGAGAAATCCTTCTCACCAAGTTGTTAAAATACCATGCAGGTGTGGAACTTTCTGCTGAAACGCCTGAAGGCAAAGCAAAGCTTTTTATGTAGGAACGAGCTGGATTGAGAAGGAAAGCAGCAGGTCTGCTGTGCAGATGATTAGAAGCAGCGGCATGGAACGGCGGTGGTTAACCACCAGGCTGAAGTGTCCTGGTGGACGGTAGTGATGCAGGCCTTGTTGCCTTGTTTGCCTTGTTTGAATGCACCTCCACCGTAATTGGCTTAATCGACCAGTTTAATCTAGCGCGGGCATGTTTTTTATAATGGGTTTTTATGTGCTACTGCAGTGCAGCTTGCTTGTGCCAACTGCCTGTCCTGCATTTGCATCAACTTGAGCCTGCAATCGACTGGAGCACAATGACATTGCAGGGCAAAAATTGCCTGGCTCACATTGATGTGGCTGTCCCTTTCTAGTTGACTGGAGAAACACTTTGAATATTTTCATGGCAGTAGATGGAACATCTTGCTTGTTGTTATATTGTTTTGTCTGGCACCTTCACAGTGTTAACTCAGTCTTAAAGCCAGACCGTGAAAATTATGAATTGAGTTTTCTTGTGGCTATTGGTCATCAGGCACTATGGAAGCATTGACTGAACTAATGATGTCAGGTTTATCTCTTATTTTATTGATTTATTTACTTGGCTGTGAATAAAGCTACACGTTGCTTACATTGCCTACTCTTCCAGCATTCTTGTCTTGGCTGCATACCATATAAGTTCCAAAATATAGGATGGAGAGACCATACAGGGAAAAAATAATGCTTCGCTTTTATGTTTTCATTCTTCCTCGGACTCCTTTGGCATATTAAGCTGAAAAACTGGCGTCACATTACTATTTTTAGCCTAGCCTCTGACCTCCCTTAGGCCATGTGGCACCCAATCAGCACAGAGAATATGTCGAGGATGATAACTATCTCCCGGGCCCCATCTTCTGATGGACTAGGAAAAGGCATTAAGGCAGACCCATTGTGTCTCTTCATCACTCTCTTTAGAATGTAGCAGAATGCAACCTGGAAAGCTCTGGATCTAGAGACCCCTCAGAAACCTCAGGTTTGTATTAACCCCAATAATGAATTTCTCTGCTGTGGCAAGAAAAGTGTCCCCTTCAAATCATGTTTGGGGCCCCCTCCATTCCCGAATGATGTATCTTCTAACCAACCATGGTGGGCAGCTATTCTGTTCTAATCTCTCATTCATCTCTGAAGGAACATGTACACACAGATTCTGAAGTTCCCCTTGGTACTGCATTTTCCTGCTATACTCATTATTTTTAGTGGGGAATAATTTTATTATGGATGGATGACATTTGATTAGATTGGACAAGCTTGGAGGCACAAGGGAACTTTGCTGAGTGCCATTCATCCTAGTAACTAGCTACATGGTAGTAAGCACTCAAGAAGTTCTGACAAGGTTAATAAAACAGGACAGACCATGGTGGATTGTTCATAGGAAGTAAACAGCCATGAATAGCGAGCCACATAGCTGATTGATCTGTAAAAGTAACGACAACTTCCATTCCAACAACAAAGGACTGAGCACTTCACCCTTTCACTAAGTGCATCATTAATCTATAGTAGATATGAGGAATGACAGAACTTCCCCAGTAGTGACATACCTGGCAACAGACTAGTATGGGTAACACATGCATGTGTATGGCCTTGGTTTTCAATGCCCAAAGGCTAGATGAATCATTTGTGAGTCTTTGCATTGACAGTGAATGCATGAAACGAGGAGCACATGATTTATCATTTCTACACATTAAATGGAATTAGTTTCAGACCAGTTGCAGTTATAGCTTTATTTTTCTGGCACTGAACCTGTAGATGAAAACCAAATCCCCTCTAGAGACCCTCTTGCAGTTAGCCCGTTTCCAACCCTGCTGCTCCTTTAGAACCTTAGCCCACTCGCAACTTAAAATCTCCCTAGCCCTTCTTTAGAACAGCTTATCTATTTTAGATCCAAGTCACATCTACTGAAAGGCATACTTCCATGCCACAAAGAAACAGGAAACATTTCCATCGCCAGTTTTGGAGGAGCAGATCTTCTGCGAGATCTACCCTCTCCTAATTAAGATTACAGCTGAGAGGGAGCATGACTTTTCTTCCTGAACTTGCTGGTCTCCCTGCCGGGGCACTCTTGCAGAATTCATAATAGGCATCCGGCTGTCTAAGCATGTCAAAACACATTTAGGAACAGTTAACTGCAGTCAACTTGATCTCCTTTTGCTGAGCCAACATCGTTTAGCAACAAGCACCGATTGAACCCTTAGCATTGCCGGAAATCTAAACAAGAGGCAAGGGACAGGAGACACTCTGCAGAGGAGAGCAGTCTTGTTTGATCAGAGCACTGTGGTCCCCCCTAGAGGTTAAAGCTGTTGAGTCAGGAGCCAGTAATGAAGTCTTACCTGGCTTGGCGCTTGCTTCAGTATCCATCAGCTGATAAGAGCCCAGGGGATCATAGCCTCCTTTTCTGGTGGCCGGCGAGGGGGTGTAGCAGCTAGGTAGGCAGGTGGGTGGCTTGGCTGTTGGGGAGTGGGATCACAGACAGCTCCTAGCGGGCAACCCCACTGAGGGTTTCCAGAGTGTTCCCCTTCACCCAGGTCATTCCAGCTGGCCCCCAGTGGACGCACCAACTCGCAGGCTGCGGGAAGCGGCAGGGATGGAGCCTCCTACATCTCTGGTGAGAGCCTGCCGATAAGGCGCTGATGCTCAGCCACTGGCTGCAACTTTCCCCCCTTTTTTTTCCGCGCTTTGCCTGCATGCGTTTCCCTCCTTCCTCCTTTCAGAGAGATCCGGCAAGTGTGGCTGCTGCGCAGAGATGAGAGAGAGGGAAAGGGAGAGAGAGCGAGCGAGGGAGCAGGGGGAGGAGGGGGAAGACAGAGGGAGAGAGAGAGAGAGAGAGAGAGAGAGAAAGGGAGGGATGGACGGATGGATGGAGAGAGGGAGGGAACGAAGGATGCATAGAGAGAGGGAGGGACAGAAGGAGGGAGGCAGTATGAGAGAGAGAGAGAGGGGGACGCTTCGTCCGTCGGCATCAATCAGAGGAAGAAGTAAAGGGGAGGGTCTGTGGAGAGACAGTGTGCCAGTCATGCTCACATGAATAGTAGGAAAGCTGAGGGTATCAGCGCTCAGTGTTCATGTGTGTCTGTAGATATAGTGGATTTATTGGAGGTAGTGTAGCTTTGATCTCACCATAGGCTCACAGGCTCTGTCTGTCCATGTGCACTAGCATAGAAACACTGATGCGCACACACACACACACATGCAGTGTGTGTTCCCCTGTGTTTATAATGGTGACGAGCCATCACAAACATGAGGGACATGCTGGAGCAGGTGGCATATTTGCATCCCCATTGTACATTCAATTCTGCAAAATGTAGGGTCATTGTTGTTGGAAATGCAGTGCAATGTAATCTAATACAGTACTGTGATTACTTCTCCCGTAACAAAGCAGTGTAATTCATTACGGTTTCATTTCTTGTACTTTCGCCAATTTTAGAACAGATTAAATTTACATGGAGCCCTGGAGTAATTTCCTGTTTCACACGTTTTTTGCTTGAATTGGCAATGCTTTCGTTTTTCTTCCCTCCACCCCACTGATAGCATCACCTTCTGTTTTTCCACCAACTTGGTAGTGATGAATTTAGTTCCATCTAGATTCATCTAGATTTTGGTGAATTTTTCAGGTGGGTGTTGGATTGCATGCACTGTCCAGGCACATTTTTGAAAGATCAA
Source organism: Prochilodus magdalenae (assembly GCA_024036415.1). Classification (NCBI taxonomy): domain Eukaryota; kingdom Metazoa; phylum Chordata; class Actinopteri; order Characiformes; family Prochilodontidae; genus Prochilodus; species Prochilodus magdalenae. The sequence goes on from JAMWET010004438.1 coordinate 1,506,344, forward strand.
CTAAGAAACAAATCAAACAGAGTGAACATGTATCTCGATTCAATATCAAGGTAGAAACATTGCAATTGTACCCTCAAAGGCACCACAATCCTTTAAGGTCCAACTGTGTACTTTAAATCTTTTCCAGGAACATATTGGTGGCTTTTCATAAGCTAATTAGGTTAATTAAAACAGATCAGTAATATAAAAAGGCTAGAGACAAGACAAGGTGCTGATACAACATAGAAAATATCATTTAAATGGATTATGGTACAATTAGGTTCCCTAACTACAGGTACTGAACATGTATAGGATGCTTTCCCAGTGAGAGGAGTGCTACCTCACTTCTGAGAGTGCAGCGTATATATCCATTATCTGAGTTGTGAAACATGGATGTCTTAGAAGTCTTTCCACCCTTCACTTGATCTAGGTGGTATAATTTAATGTCTGGATTCTCTACACCAGTCGAGCAGGAGCAAGAGGAGAAACCAAAAAGGTCTATTAGAAAAGCATGATCTTACAGGTTAATGTAATGGCTGATTATAATGGTGGATAATGGTGGCTACATGTAGAAAGCACTTTATATTTCAATGCAGATTAATACCATCATCAACATGCATTTACACACAACATTAGCATCTCTTCTTATGCGAGTAGAGCATGATCATCTGACCAAGTGTGATGCACACAACCAGGTTAATGACAATTATAGCCTTAAACTCATTCCTCCTGGAGTATAATATTGTATTATACAAAACCAAAAAGATCCCCATGCTGACATAGAAAGAGCCTAAACAGCACCACTATTTCATTCACTGTGATCTTACTTCTAGGCAGCTTTTTTGGGCCATTTCCAGTGGCTATTTTCCAAAAGGCATTACATGTTCATAATTTTAATCAAATCTTGTTCAAAGGCAGAGATAATGGCTGGGCTTTAAAATGACTTTTAGCACAATTGTCAGTTTCTCTTTAAATAAACAACTGAAAGGACTATTGGACTATCCATTGTACTCTCCAGTTAGTTTGTTCTGGGGACAGGGGCACAAGGATATAATACACTACACTTTCAATCAAAATCATTTTATAAGCTGGAAGCTGCAACTGAAATTGAGAATCACAAATTAAACTGCAGAGATATTTTCTAATCATGCCTATTATGCCTTGAGCTGAATTTAGCTGTAGTGAAACTCTGAACACTAACTGATGAACAAATGCAGCTCTAATATGCTTCTCACTGTTTGTTTTATTTGTTTGTTGGTGTAGTTTGGTATTTGTCAGCTTCTTCTAAACTATGTGATTGGTGTAGGGTTGTAAACCAAAGGTTCCTAATATTCTATGCCCAGAGGCCACAAATAATACCAAACTGATTGTTGTCAGAAAGTTGGCAGAAAATGATTACTACAGTTTCAAATTCAGAAAACCATACGGTTCTGTATGGTTGTATATGTTTCATATGTTTCATTTGAAGCTGAAGTAAAGCTGCACTGGTTATTGATTATGTATAACCTTATACTAATAACAATAATTTACTTACGACCTTATAACCAACTTTCACCAGTTGTTCCTCCCTACTCTTTCTAATTCTTTTTTATTCTGTCCATCATATCAGCTGTGTTGTTTGACATGTTTTGACTGGAAGGTGGTGAGATTATGTATTAGACTTATATCATGATGCTAACAGTGGCATTAGTGTATTTAAAGGTTTTAACGCTCTAATCTTTCCCATCATCCTTTACTGCCACTCTGAGACAGCAGGAAGAAGAAAAATGCAGGTCGAGTAGTAAAGCAGACAAAGATGTCAAAGTTAACAGTGGCAAAGCTTCAGTTTACATGCATCTACCAAACCAAAATCCCACTGGCTCTGTTTCAAACTGTATGCTCTGTATGCAATACTCTCAATAATACTCTCAATAATACTTTTTTCTTCTAAGAAAAGTTGCACCTAGAGGCAAGTGTCAGATTGCAGGGATATTGGGAAGGAAGATAAAGGTTACCAGGAACAATAAATGAAGATAAATTTAGACTGATATGAGCAACATGCAGAAGTGGTGTCTCTCAGTATGGATTCAGGCCACCATGTTTGCTAATACAGTGTCAACATAGAGCTGTAGAGGTTACTAATGGTGTTTTGCAATAATCCACCCTATGTAGCTTAGCAGAGTATTGTCACGCAGGGTCAGTCAGGTGCAAGGCCTGTCCCTTCTTGTTGTTTCGTTAACTATGAAAAAGCTACTTTCATCATTTGTCTAATAACAGTAATGACTTCTGGCCAGTTATAATAACTATTCTTCTATCCTCTTTCTGCCAAGGCGAAACTAAATTGTAAGCACTAAAAGGAAAATGTATAAAATGAATAAATAAATAACATAAACTTGACTGATGTTTGCTGCCCTGCAGTTTGTTTCCATCATCCTCACTTAGTGATAAAAATCTTTTTTATTCATTGCTTCCCATTGGAAGCATTATGTGAGAGATGTGAGAGCGTCTCTGCCTGATACTGCAGTTTGAGCACTTCCCCTTCACAAAAGCTGAAATCAAGGGCACAGGAGAGAGTTTAACCATGGTTGGGGGCACATCTGCTACTATGAATCAAAGCCCACTTCACTCCCTAAATTATTAGCTAGCTACGTGCTGATTTCACAATAGCTAAGACACTGAAATCCTGAATGTATAGTGACGTAAAACAACGTTTGTGGAATTACAGTAAACAGAAAATAGTTCTGCTTCTGCTGCCCTAAAGCCATAAGACTAGACTTACTGCAAGCAAATACTACTATTCCTACATGACAATAAAATAAAAGTTGCTGGAGTTGCAGGTGATAACTACAATTATTTCTGCACACTATATAGTGCGGCAGTGTACAGTTTGGGCCAGGGCCAGAGACTAACATTACTGGACGATTTAGAACGCTTTCTGAAAGCTTGAGCGCAGTTAACGTTAATGTTAGCGTTAGCTACCGATAGCTATTCGTTCTGCACTCATTACTGACCCCAAAGCTTATAGATGAAAACTTCAATCCAGACACTGGGTAATTAAGAGCTGGCAATTAAACAGGCACCTCAACACAAACTGTAGCAAGACCGAAAGGCGATGCAGCACCACTTGCTCCTAAAACATGCTAACATATCCTCAGTGTCACATTTTCTAAATAAAAGTTGCAGTTTTTCTCCCTTCCATGGTATAATTTTGGGTGGGACAAATGCAAAAGCTTCCATCATCCCAAACAGTTACCATGCCTATGGCTGAAATACTTTTTAGGCTTCTCTCTCTCTGTAAGAACTAAAAAGTGGCAGCATAAAGGCTCTAGTCTCCTTTAGAGTCCAGCTAAATCTTTCCCCCAGGCTGTTTATGTTCATTTGTTTGTGATGTTAGTAGGCGTGTGAAGGAAATCTGTCACGTGACACTACAAGTGTGTGTACATGCCTTCCTTGGAATAATAACAAAACATTTCCAATGTGGTTTTTGCTGCATTCCAGTAATCCATAAACCATGAAGAACTGAATTTTTGTATATTACAGATGATTCTACATCAGCAAACCTTTCTAAACATTGCAAAGTTTTATAGTAATGAAAATCTTTGAGTTTAAATGTACTGTAGCTAAATATGACCATGCTTCGAAAAGGGGACATGGTGTCATCTGTTTGCTTGGGACCAAAACTAACTAACCTAAGAATTAATCTGAACTCTGTTTACTGTAAAAATACTGTAAATTCAAGTGTTAAAATATACAGTATTTAAATGATTAAATGCACGTAAATAAAAAATACATATACTGTGTAATTCAAGTACAGAATTAGAATGTAAATCAGACGTTTTTATTATGTTAATGGTTCCTGCTGTTAATATTACAGTAATATATAGCATGTCAGGACAATTAGTTGAAGTTAAATGACCATAATTGTACAGATTTAAACTGTCATTAAGTAAACATACTACTGTTCATTAAGGGTTTTCATCTGGCCCCCCTGCTGCTGGACATTTTACCTTGGCTTTTTTCTCTTTTTTTCCAGTCTAGCAAAGAGTTATGAAGAAATGCTTGAGTAAGAGAGAGTAGACGAGCGACAGAGAGTGAAAGAGATAGAGACCGTGTCAGATCCAGGCACACATCTTATGTCACCCAAGCTGATGAAGGACCGGGGACATTTACAGAAAGTAAGGGGCCGCATACCAAACAGCTCTCCTCAACTCTCCCAGTGAATGAAACCACTCTCCTGTCAATCCAATGATTTGCCTTCTCGGGTTGGGTGAATTGTTGCCAGGGTGACTTTTCCTGGAGAGCCTTGTTTACAGATACCCTCGTATGCAGACTGGAGGAGCGAATGCGATGCGAGCTTGTGTTCTGCAAACTCGAAAAAGCACCAGGTGACCTCCCAACCTTTCGGCTCAGGCTTTAGACTGCCGCAGCAGCTAAAAGGCTTGCGTCCCACCTGTCAAGCCTGAAGCCTCTCTCCATTTTGACAGCTTTCAGAGAATGCACAGTAATATATTCCCTCCCACGAAATGAAGCCAAGGGTACTGTAAGCTAGTGGTAGAACACAAGATTGCAATCCATCAACCTATTAGTCGGTCTGATCAAAATTCAGCGTTGCCTTCCATGCACAGTACCACGGCATAATAGACACCCAATCCCATTTACAGTTCCAGAACAAAGCATTTATTGTAGCTTAAGGAGGATTTGGAGGATGTTTCTGGTTGAATGTGAATCTGGGTGCCTTGGTTAGGTAGAGCAGAACGAAAAGCAAGGGCAAATGGAGGAAGGTGAGCGTAGCCATTGAAAGCACATCTGAGTAATTAGGCATGAGAGAGGTAGTTAGAAGTGAGTCTGATGTTTGCTGATGCTTAACAGATGTTAATGCTTTCACACGCCTCTGGAAGTCAGGAATGGTATCGATCTAGACAGGTATGGGTTCAGCCTGATGAATCAGAGGCACACTAGTGAGACGCTCAAAACGTGGCCTTGCCGGCAGCCACTGGGAGAGCGAGTGCAAATTTAACCACTTTGATCAGATGATCAAATGCGCCAGCTCCACTCTACCCTACTACCAAGCCACCTTTAGCATTTCTCTGTGATGTTGTTTAAGGCTCGTAATGTCAGTTCAAATCAGTCGTTGGTAGGAGATTCCACAGGGTGCTGTGTTCACCAGGCTCATGATGGACTGTCTGATATAAGCAACGTTGTCTTGACATCAGATGGCCACTGCTATGCCCTGGTAGCTCTAAGGTTGATCATTTCAAGAGATCATTTCTACAAATGTAGTATTCTTTAATATAATCCCTATCCAGATGGTCTGTATTTTTATTCTATCCCACCTCCAAGTAATGCTGTGTCATAATTTTGAGTCTTGCGCATGTGTTTTGTGTTTTAGAACACATTCATGCTTCTTGAAAGGTCAAATAATGGCAAAAAATGTAGTGTAGAACCAACTACTAAGAAGCTCAGGAGACAGATGTGTGGGTACTCAGTGGTAGGCATGCGTCCCTTATAGAAAGAGACTTAAATGTGGTGATGTGGTAATGTCAGTGTTTGCTGACCTACAGGTGTGAGTTTGTGTTGCTTGTGTTATTCTGTGTTGAGGCTGTGAGTGTTCTGTGTTGGGGATTGGTCAGTGAAAGGATGAAACCTGTGGCTAGTGATGACCTCCCCTGTTAGTACAGTGCTCTGTATGTGCCTTTCTGCTGGTGTAACTTTAAAAGAGCACCCTATGCAGAATCACGGCCTCTCTACAACTTACTCCTTGTGCCGGCACAACAATATTATTTAATGATTTCAGCATTCTCACATAGCAAGACAGCTTTGAATGTTATGAATGAACGTTAACTGATTGTTCTGGATAATAAATACATCAGTTACATTTGCATTATAATTCACTGCATCCCTTGTTCCTATCACCACCATTTTGAAAGACAGACCTACACATTAGGTTCCATTTCTGCCAGTTGGTTCTAGCTAGGGCTTGTCAGTTATATCTATGTATGTAATCAAATTTTTTTATCTGTCTGTTTATGTAGTCCATCCTGGCCCTGGAACTTCACCACTCTGCTTTGGGCTCTATTACCGTTTGCAAAAATTGTAAACATTTTGTAAACATTGACTATGCTGCCTTGAGGTATTGTAACTTCTTGCTAAAGTTAACAACCTTGAACCACATTTCTAGTTCTATATTTCATAGTTCTCCAGATCAGTTTGAGCCTGATTTCTCTATCCACACTCTACATGTCGTGCTCATTGTGGCAAACAACGGTTTCACAGCTCTCTGAGAGGACACATAAAAAGGCTACTGCCTTGCTCAAGAAGTGAAATTGCAATAGCAGAGCTGCTAGGGTTTAGTAAATGTTGAGACAATACGTGAAAAGCTAATAAAAACAAACAGTGATGAAGTAACCCTGTTTAACGCAACATTAATATTTAAGTTTTAACTTAATTGTTGTTTTTGTAAATACTGTATATGCTCATTCCAAATTTGGTCTGCAGTATATCTCAAAAAACGTCACCGTCGTTATAGCACTTAAACTCATTTAGTGACTGAAGACACACAGTGCATTCTTTTGTTGTCAGATTTTAAGGTTGTCTTGAACCTGGTGCCATTTGGTCATATGTTTGAAATTGTTGTCCTGTTGGAAGGTGAACTTCATCACCTTAAACTTTTGTACAGATGATCTTAAATTCTCTCCAAGCACTCTCTAGTATTGAAATTCATTGTCAACTCTATAATTAGAGCTGTACAATTATGAGGTTTTTAAATTTTTTACAGATGAGGTCTTCATAAATTATAACTTGTCTTGGTCTTTACATGGGTATTCATTAGCAATATTTACTCTTTAATCAAATTATTTTTAGAAGGCAATGGTTTCCTCTTGGTGCACCTCCCATGTAGATCAAACACGGGGTTTATGGAGAATTCCTATAGCATTTTAGTCTGTTCTTAGGTTAAAGTGCTGGGGAAGCCGAGCCTGGAGAAGCTGGCAGGGGTTTTAGATCTTTTCCAATTGTAGACGATTTTCTGGGCGGTGGAATGGTTGGAATTTCCAATATTTTGGAAAACCTATACCCTTTCTCAGGCTTTCTCATATGAATTTACAGCCATCTTCCTGAATGCCTTAGAGTGCCTTGTTTGGACTAGACATGATGATACGCTCCAATAAGAAGAGCAAACCGGAACAGGTTAAATTAATAACTAGACAATATTTAATAAATAACTGCAGTCAGATCCGTATATTCGGCAATCACTTCACTTTGTGATCTATGTGCAAAATAGACCTCAATAAAATTGCAATTATGCATCATGGACTTGTCTTGTGAATGCTGAGTGTGGTCCTAGAATCACAGCCAGACTACAGGTGGTCTCAATTCAGGCCAATATGGTGAAAAAAAAAGTCACTTCTCTGATGGGATTTTGACTGTGGCTCCCAAGTGAAGAGTGTTCCACCAGCAAAGCAACAAGTGTGTTAGTCCTTCTGCTCCAGCCTGTTTGCCTGTGGCCACTCCAGCCTCCTCAGTGGTGCTCTTTTCTACTGTGCCAGCTTTTATGGATTCCTCTGGTATGCAGCCTCTGTCTCCACTACCAAGACAGAGACTGCATCTCAAGTGCCCTCCGTGACTCTGAGAGCTTGCGCTGGCTGATATTTCCTGAGAATTCACCTCTGCTGTTCCCGGGTTGCTTTTGACACCTCTAATATTTTACAGGCTACCACCTCCAATGTGATTTCCCAATGCTCTGCTATGCTCTACTCAATCATATCCCAGTGTCAATAACAAAGCCTCTACCTAGCTTTCTGATTTTGGGCTGTCAAACTGCATCTACAGCCAGGAGACAAATTAAAGGATAAAGCAACATAAAGTGTCATAGTAAGGTACGGGGCCACCACGAACCACCAAGCCATCTTCAAAGTCACGTATGTTGGTACAAAATCTACTGTTGGTGTTAAGTTGAGATCTGGTGATTGTGAAGAATATAAGTGTTGCATTGCTTTTATACCAGAACATTTAATGACCCCCCGTGCCCTATGCATCAGGACCCTGTCGTCCAAGATGAGACCACTTCCATTAGCAAAGAAATGTTTCATCAAGGGTTAAATGTGATCACTGAAAACAACTTTGTATTGGAGTAATCCTTCCTCTAAAGACACAAGGGGACACAAATCAAACAGCAAAATGCAACTCAAAGTATGGCACAGTCACCCTCAATGTAGAGGTCAAGCATTCAGACCTGCACCATTCTCTAGGTGCATCCCACACATGCACCCATTTACTTGTGGAGAGTATGGCGAAGAATGACTACAGACCACATCACATTGTTTCACATCTTTTCAGAGTAATGCCTTTAGCTTTTCCAAACTTCTCTTTTGACTATCCCATTAATTTAAATGCAGATGTTACTGTAGTCACTGTTTACAAGTTCACCAAAGTTCCAAGGGATTCAGGACTTTGTGATGGCCACTGCAGCGCTTTGGTGTCTTTAAACCACTATCAGAACATTGGAAGAATGCTCAGCATCATGTCTTGCTGGAAAACCCAGCTGTGTTGCTTTCTAGGTATTTTCAGTTTTCTATTTTCTGACCTGCACATTGTCTGCACAATTACCCTCACATCATGATGGTGACAGTCCCATGTTTCACAGTTAGGATAGTGTTCTTTGAAATAAAAATGTCATCCTTTTTTATCTATTCACAGTGCTGGTCATTATGGCCAAATAGTTCAATTTTTGCTTTGTCTGACCAGCAAATACTCTTGTAGGGGCTTCTACCTAACATGCCAGCCTTCCAGGTCTTTATTGGGTCCCACTTTATATTAAGTGTCCCTAATAACTGTGTAGTTACATATGAACAACATATGCAACAACAGTGTAACTACAGATGATTTAGTCATTGTTACAGATTAATTACAGAAATACACGTTGTGTAATTACACATGTGTATCAACTTCAGTCTGCCAAGTGTATCTTGATAGTTGTAACAGCCTATTCTCTCTTATGTAATTACACAAGTGTATCTTGATAGTTGTAACAGCCTATTCTCTCTTATGTAATTACACAAGTGTATCTTGATAGTTGTAACAGCCTGTTCTCTCTTATGTAATTACACAAAGGTATCTTAATAGTTGTAACAGCCTGTTCTCTCTTATGTAATTACACAAGGGTAATAACATAAGTGTCATTACATTTGTAATCACACTGGAACAGCAGCTCTGTCCTGGTCTTTTCCAGCAGTAAAAAAAAGTATGTAATAACTTACATTAACACATCACTTACGATGGATCAGCCAGCTTTCCTAACATTTAGATAATATCTGTGCTCCTAATGCTGTGACATTGTAACCAGTTTTAGCTTTAAACCATTCTTTAATGTGACCATGCAGGAATGTCCCCTTATCCTAAAATGTAACTTTTAAGACGTTAATTAAATGTGTTGTACTACTCCCAAAGCGATGTCTATATTACCACTCCATTACACAGTACCTACACAACAACTACACAGGAACTGTCCACTTATTTTAAAGTGTAACTTTTATGTAAGTACTGTGGAATAACTGTGTTGTAACATGGTAACCTGATCACATCGCATGGATTAATACCATTCTGTAATTACACTCTACCTACACAACAACTACACAGGAACTGTCCACTTATTTTAAAGTGTAACTTTTACGTAAGTAATGTGGAATAATTAATGATTAAAGACATTATAAGACAACCACTACTTATAAAATGTAACTTTAATTTGCCGCCCATCGATTGCGCACGCGCAGACTGCTTTAATCGGCAGCCGAACAATCGCAATGTTTCTGTTCTCGGGTTTTGAATGAAAGCGGCGGAGTTCTGGTGCAGCTTGAGAGCAGCAGCTGCGGTAGGTGCTTCGAGTATGTCTAATATAGGTTTTAAACTCTTTAAGCCATCAGATTTAAAAGCACTATACACCCTCAGTCGATCTGCCACAATAACGGGAGGGATGTTTCCTCATGTATTAGGTTACGTGGCGCTAATAAAAATAAGCGCCTAGCATAAACTGTGTGATCTGATTAGCGTATGTTTTGTCAAAAAAAGTTGTGGTTTTATATGTTTATGTTCAGAATAATGCCACGAACGCGCCGTAAAACATTGCTTGGGAAAAGAAGTGCCAAGAAACAAAGAACCCGCGGACCAGTGGAAAGACAAGGGTAAGTTAAATTTAGCTAGCTTAGCTAGCTAGCATCAAAGTAAGGCACTGACTTAAACTGCGTTATTGTCGCCTAGGAACTGGGACGTTTTTAACTCAAAGCTTCCTACCTCTAATCGTTCAGACCACCTCAACTGAAGTCAGACAAATGGAAGCCTTTAGTACTAAAGGCTTAGTATAGTATTTACTGCTTTATTTAAAAAGTGGATATAAGTTATGACAATTCACCATTTATGTTGAACCAAAAATTACATGATAGCATACAGTTCCATGGTAAAAAAAATAAAAATAAAGCACAGACCAGCATAAATCTAGCACAGAATGATTTTACTTTTAGATTGTACAAGTGTCCTTTGTGTTTAGTACAGAGCCCCAGCAGTAACATTCTTTTATAATGAAAATAAAGTATGGTTACAACTTAGTAAGGTTGGCCACTGCTTAACCATTACAACTTATGCATGTGAAATGCTCCTTTATATGAAAACTTAGGCTATGTTTACACAGCAGGTAAAAGTGGCCCAAATCTTCTTTTGTGCACATGGGTCAGTTTAGGAGCTGATCTGTTCAGACTGATATCGCATACAGGTCACATTTAAAAGATAATGTAAACAGCCAAGCAAAAAAATTTGTGGATTTGGTGAGAAAATTTGGGCCACTTTAACCTGTAGTGTAAATGTTGCCTTAGAGCCTGTTTACACCTTATTTTCTGAATAACACTGTGTGGGGAAAAATGAACACATTAGCTGCCTCTGCAGATGAGCTATCGATGAAGCCAACATTGTAGCTAATAAAAGCGTGGTCAGATACCAAGAAAGACAGGTCGTTCTGTACACAAAAGCAAATTTATTTATTGAAATAATACAAAGAATAGCATGTGTACAAGTGCATAAATATTTATCTTTAAACACAATGTTGTTTTTACTAATATGAGTGTTGTACAGTCCTGTTTAATCTGATATACTTATCAAGCTGCCTGCAGCTGGGTTAAGTAACTAGCTAGCTAATTGACCTTAACGTTTTTCTGTTACATTATTTTTAGCGAGTACCGTAACTCAGATGAAATGAATTTGTGTCAGTATAATTCTGACTGTTAATAGTTTTGACTTGAGCTTTTGAGCTTTGGATTTGGTATTTCACACAGTTATTTTCCTAATAATTTTATATTTCTTTCAGTTTAGCAAGAACACCCGAGGATGTCCTGAAACGGTCCAAGATGACTCTTAAAGCCTTCAAGAAGGAGGGGCTTATGACAAGGGCCTTCAAGAAAGTTGGGTGCCCACAGAAACACTTTGAAATTAACTGCTGTTGTAGCAGAACTACAGATGGTGGATCCAGATTTTTTCAAATCTATTCCTAAATTTTCACCTATTGAGAAGCTGGTTGATTTCAGTAGAAGGTGTCAGGAACCACTTACAGTAGATGTCCAGTCTGCCATAAATGCACAAAAAAGTTGCAGGTTTGTTGCTCCCAATTACTTCCAAATTGAAATACAGTTGAAACCAAAAGTTTACATACACTATATAAAAAGACACATATACATTTTTTTCTCACTGTTTGACATAAAATCAGAATAAACTTTTCCCTTTTTAGGTCAGTTAGGATTACCACAATTATTTCTATTTGCTAAATGTTAGAATAATGAGAGAGGTTACTATGCCTTTAAACAGTTTGGGACAGCCCATATGATGATGTCATGTCTTTGCAAGCTACTTATAGGTTTATTGGCAACATCTGAGTTAATTAAAGACACACCTGTGGATGTATTTTAAGGCACACCTGAAACACGCTGCTTCTTTGAGTAACATCATGGGAAAGTCGAAAGAAATCAGCCAAGATATCAGGAAGAGAATTGTGGACTTGCAAAACTCTGGTTCATCCTTGGGTGCAATTTCCAGATGCCTGAAGGTGCCTCGTTCATCTGTACAAACAATTATACGCAAGTACAAAAAAGATGGTAATGTCCAGCCATCATACCGCTCAGGAAGGAAAAAGGTTCTGTGTCCCAGAGATGAACGTGCTTTGGTTCGAAGTGTGCATATCAACCCAAGAGCAAAAGCAAAAGACCTTGTGAACATGATGGCTGAAGCTGGTAAGAGTGTATCATTATCCACAGTGAAACGAGTTCTGTATCGACATGGGCTGAAAGGCCTCTCTGCCAGGAAGAAGCCATTACTCCAAACGAAACATAAAAAAGCCAGATTAATGTTTGCAAATGCACACAGGGAAAAAGACCTTAATTTTTGGAGACATGTCCTGTGGTCTGACGGATCCAAAATTGAACTGTTTGGCCATAATGACCATCGTTACATTTGGAGGAAGCTTGCAAACCTAAGAACACCATCCCAACTGTGAAACACGAGGGTGGCAGCATCATGTTGTGGGGTTGTTTTGCTGCAGGAGGGACTGGTGCACTTCACAAAATAGATGGCATCATGAGGAAAGAACATTATGTGGAAATACTGAAGCAACATCTCAAGACATCAGCCAGGAAGTTAAAGCTTGGGCGCAAATGGATCTTCCAAATGGACAATGACTTACTTGGAGAAATATAGTAAAACCCAATTATTCCACATTACTTACATAAAAGTTACACTTTAAAATAAGTGGACAGTTCCTGTGTAGGTAGAGTGTAATTACAGAATGGTATTAATCCATGCGATGTGATCAGGTTACCATGTTACAACACAGTTATTCCACAGTACTTACATAAAAGTTACACTTTAAAATAAGTGGACAGTTCCTGTGTAGTTGTTGTGTAGGTACTGTGTAATGGAGTGGTAATATAGACATCGCTTTGGGAGTAGTACAACACATTTAATTAACGTCTTAAAAGTTACATTTTAGGATAAGGGGACATTCCTGCATGGTCACATTAAAGAATTGTTTAAAGCTAAAACTGGTTACAATGTCACAGCATTAGGAGCACAGATATTATCTAAATGTTAGGAAAGCTGGCTGATCCATCGTAAGTGATGTGTTAATGTAAGTTATTACATACTTTTTTTTACTGCTGGAAAAGACCAGAACAGAGCTGCTGTTCCAGTGTGATTACAAATGTAATGACACTTATGTTATTACCCTTGTGTAATTACATAAGAGAGAACAGGCTGTTACAACTATTAAGATACCTTTGTGTAATTACATAAGAGAGAATAGGCTGTTACAACTATCAAGATACACTTGTGTAATTACATAAGAGAGAATAGGCTGTTACAACTATCAAGATACACTTGTGTAATTACATGGGGCAAACTGAAGTTGATACACGTGTAATTACACAACGTGTATTTCTGTCATTAATCTGTAACAGTGACTAAATCATCTGTAGTTACACTGTTGTTGCATATGTTGTTCATATGTAACTACAGTTATTAGGGACACTTAATATAAAGTGGAACCGTAGAGGTCCACACCTTTGAACATGGACCTTTAAGACAAAAATGGTACTCTTCATTGGAGATGGCCACTGTCATACTGATTCACTTCATGACAGTCGAAGACGACACTGTTGCAGTCTTTGGTGACATTGGCATGATGTTAAGTGCAGTTATTATGATGGTCTGCATGCATATAGTCCTGCGTTGTCCCGCAGTCTGCTGGTGCTGGCATTAACAGGATGACTTGAGGAGGGCATCACTGCTTGCTGAATGCTGTTGGGTCAGTCAGGTACAGCGATAAGGTCCATCCTGGCTTATGTGATATGCACGGCTGAGTGTAAAACTTAAATCATTCACATATCTCAAACCTACCCACTAAGTTTCATTCCTGTCAGCTGATTCTTTCTGAGTGCAACTGTTTAGGTAAAGCTACCAGTAGACACGCTTGGAAGATTTGGAGGTTTACCTTTTAGGTAAGCATAGGCATAAGGAAAGGTAGAACTCTATCTCTTACTACCTTTTAACTCCTGTATGCTCCAGGGCTGCTCTGGCCTTCTTCTTCTGTCTGAATGTGTATATGTCTCTGTCTATATTCATATGAATGTCACTTGTTGGGATTATGACTAAGGAATTCTGTTGTGTATTCCACCCACAGTGTCAGAGTTATTTATATTCATTTTCGTATCAGAGTTTTTGGGTTAGTTCATAGTGCCCATGACTCATTATCTACAACAACCCCTGTCATACAACTCTCCACTCACATCACGCTATTTATTATTGCAGGATTAGTTACCCCCAATAACCTGCATGAGTCAGACATAACACTGTGGGTATGAAAAGCTAATATAATGTGCAATTGACCATTTGCATAGTTCAAGTCAAAATGTCTACAGTGTGCCTAACATACATAAGTCTAAATATGGTGCCTTGCCTTTTTTAAATAATAATAATAATAATAATAATAATACTTTACTTTTTACTCATTATTATGCTGATATAATTTGCACCAAAAACATTTCAAAATGTTTCATATGAAAAGCATTCTCATTAGAGGTCTCAGGCATTTGGCCTCCAGTGTACGTCGATGGCAGCTTTTACATAGATAGATTTTTATTTTATGTTTTATGCCTTGACCAAAACTTTTTGACACATGAGGCATTATTGATATTAATTGGTTATAATTTAATTCTTGATATTGTTGAGATACATCCATTGAAATTTTTATTTATTTATGGGAAAGGTATGTAATTGTATCATTGAAGTGCCTCCAGACAGCATCCAAAAACTCTCTGGACTCCATTTCCCAGAACCCCCTTCAGTCACATGCTTCTGTCAAACGCTCCTAGCAGGAGTTCTAATTGTTCTCACCTGAGAACCGTTGCTTCTCTTTTGTACATATACTCCTCAGTTGGTACTCCTTCTTGCTGGGTATTGCCTTTGTTTATACGTTGCTTACTTGGCGTTCTCTGTTCTGTAGCTTTTCTAGTTTTTGACTTGTTGCTCTTTTCTTCAACCCTTTTTTGATTTGTTAGCCTGGTCTTTCTGCCTTTTTGCTACCGACCCTTGCTTGTCTTTGTCCGTTTCTCTAGCCTTGCCCATGAGTATGTGTACTTGCCTTTTGGTTTTGACCTGGCCTGTATTTATGACTCTGACTCTGGACTACCCAGGTGCTATTAAAGCTGTTTTCTCTTTCAGTATCTGCAAGTGCTTGTTTAGTCACAGTCACATTAATAATACAGAAGAGTACAACAAAAAAGGCTGGAAAGAAAAAAGAAGAGAGTGTGGAGTCAATAATACTTTCCTGTAATTAATTATGCTACAGTTATGCTCCCTAACTAAAGCTGAAGGTGTACCACCTTAGTGAGAAGTGGGGTGCTACCCCTGTGGCAGTTAAGTTTCTAGTTTTGAGACTGTAGGAAAATCTTAGTGTTGTGGGAATTGCAGTAGAATTTAGAGGCAATGCAACAATGCAAACTAGCATTGAACTAACGTGGTACGATGCATCGTTAAACTAACTATTTGAAGTACAGCTGTTTCCCGAAACTGTCATCCATTGTTTATACTCCAGTAGTTTGCATCAAATGACTGAGACCCTTGAACAGCAAGTCATAGTGGTACAGTGGGATAAACGTGTGAATATAACATTGCACTGTTAAAGAGTTCGTTTTTGTTTGATGGTGTTTGCCAGTGATTAAGAACTAATTCAGTAAAGTACTGTAAAGATTTCGATGTTGCCTTTTATGATGTATGTTTGTAATAAAGACTAACTTAACATTTTTCATAGGCTTAAGCTAATGTTACACGGCTAACCCAGACATGAGGATCTTTAAGAAATGCAGTCATCCTTATTAACACAGGAGTATATTAAGATGTACATTAAGAACTACATGTGTAAAGCATTTGAGATTCTATTTGTTCATACCTGAAGACTGATGTACATATTTTAGCTTACTGGCATGCCTCCTTCTACTGCGTCCTGCATTGCAGATGACATAGTCTGACCACAGGTAAGTTACCAACATTGTTACCTCGATAGTTTTAACTATGATTTTGGTAAACATTTCCATCAGATAGATAGATAAATTAGTGACCAGAAGCAGTTACACAGAACAGAACAGTAATACAATTAAAATACGGGTGGTACAGTATGAACATAAGTAAGTACAGACACAGCAAAAATGATTAGCTATAAATAATACCATTAGCTATAGATAAATATATCTCACTTATTATAATGAGGTATAAATATATACAACACAATCCATCTACAAATATACAAAGATCACTGTATATGACAAGCAGAAAATATGTAAAAATATGCATTAAGATACTGGGCATAAAAAGGCAGTGCAGTGCTGACATGCTTTTGGGAAACGCACCCAGTTCAGTGCCGTGACACAACATTATATATCTTAGTGGAATCCATGTTTCCTTTTTAGCATTAAAGGAAATGCCACAGGTGTACAAGTACAAGAAGTATTCATGGCATTTTGATAAATAGTAAATAGTTTAAAGTAACATATAGTAGTATAGATAGTACAGTAGTATAAATAGTAAAGTAACACAATTACATAATCATTTTTGGAACATCCATTAAAGAGTAATGAACATAAAAGGACTCACAGTGCACTCAGCATTATTGCACGTTTACTTCATGGTGTGATCTTGTCCGTTTATATTATTTAGCTGATGCTCTTATCCAGAGCGATCCTGCTTTTCAGTGAACACATATGGTTATGAGCACAAGATATTCAAAACAAGCCTATATAGCATTCATTACTGATGCTTTAATAACATAACAGTGAATTAAATGATAAAAATAATTATTGAAACAAAAATGGTGTATATTAATAACAATTTACATTCTTGTACTTTACATTAAATCCCTCATCCGTGCTAAGATATTCTTGATTATTCGTAACCTTTTTCCTGGCCCAAAGTTCCTGTTAATTTAATGGAAAGTCAAGGTTTCCCTGCAATGGCTATACACTTTCAGTGACTAAAAATAACTACACAGTTTATGCAAATGTCGAGTATCTTGCTCCTGCATCCACTTAAAGTGTGGCTTAAAAGGAATGGTTATTTCCATTATTAAATATAATATCTCTCGACCTATATAGAATGCTGTAGTTCGGCAGACCACCTGGCATACCTCCTGAAAGTGTACACCTCCATCAACCTTGGGGTTTCCTGGACTTTTCTCCAACTCAGCTCACTTGAGATGCCACAGCATTGACTCTTGTTAGCTGCCAAATTACCCTGTGTCCTTCCTGTGCAGTCACACCTTTTAGCGAGAAAATCTTACTGGCAATCCCCTCGTCTCAACTCCACTCACCCGTCAAAGTCAGTCATCTCCCTCTAATCTTTCATACATTTTATATGTTCATTCCAGCGCAAACTGTACCAGAGCTGCTCCTGCTTGATGTTGGAGTAACAATTAGGCCTCAGAAGGCATGGCTTTGAGTTAACACAGTGTCAAACTAGGTCAAAACTTTAATCTCATTTCCTCTGTTGTTTCCTTAGACCATTTTTGACCATGTTGCAGGGTAGATAAAAACCTCAGTTTAAGCTTTGAATATCTTAGACATGTCTGGCTTCAGTTCAAATTTCATTCCACCATACCAAGTTCCTCGGCATTGTCCCAAAAATGGCACTTCCAATAATAATTTCTGAATTACAAATGTTTCAAGACAGCACCAAAATGAAGCACACTTCCTCTCTCAAGTGGCCATCCAGTTGCTAGTCCAGTCTCTTGTCATTTCAAGGCTTGACTACTGCAACTTGGTTCTGGCTAGTCTTTCTCTGAGGGCATTCAGGCCCTTGCAACTAGTCCAGAATGGAGCAGCTCAGCTTGTCTTCAGTCTTCTTAGGTTTACTCATTTCACTCCACTCCCTTTACTGGCTTCCTGTAGCTGCTCACATGAGATTTAAAACTTCGATGCTTGCCTACAAAGCCAGGAATGGACCAGTCTCCCCCTACCTTATGGCAATGGTTAAGAGTCAGTCTGTACCTCAAGCCCTTTAAGCTTCAAGTACAGCTCGGCTTGGACAGCCATCACTCGAGATGCGTAGGAGACAAGCATTCAGACTCTTCCACTGTCATGTCTGAACAGCAAACTCTCTCACTGTCTTCAAATACAGCCGAAAGACCCATGTCTTCATAAAGCACTTAAATGAGTAAGTAGTAATAGATGCATATATTAAAATGATTTTTGGCACTGAGCATTATGTTTCTTCTATCTAGACATGAACACTGGCTTGGGATTGCTAATTAGTGTTTTTATGCTGTATATAACTTTGTATTGTTCTTTTAGGAATCACCATTGGCTCTTGTTCACGTAGAGTCTCAAGGCGAGTTTTAGTAGAAAACAATATGCTGCTTTTTAATACAAACACGGTATGCCATAACATATCATGGAATATGCTGTCACTGGGTCTTTATTACAGGTTTTGTCCAATAATGTAAATGCTATATTACCATTAGGGGTCATTTTCATGACTTGTAATAATGTTTGATATCTTGATGACTAATTATGGAAGCATAATTCTGTGTTACTTCACTCGTTTGTCCTGCCTGTATAACATATTAAAACAGACAAAAATATTTCAACCCGCAAGGGGTGGCTTTTTTACCTGTGGTGGACCAGTGGAGCTAACTAGCTAAAATTAGGAACAAAGACAGTCTCCCCCTGCCTGTAAGAGTTGGTAATACTTTTTTTCCCTACAGCGCCATTAAAAAATATACTGGTAAACACCTATAATGCTGCACCAGCTTTGACCAGCAGAGGCTAGCTGTTTTTTTTTTCCAGTTTAGGGATATGGTGAAAGAAATCACTAGTGAGCAAGGATAGCTAATGATTAAAAGAAGGGTGGGGGAGTTTCCTTAGCTTTTTAGGGACCAGATAAAAAAACATCACTTCAAGTTTCTTTCACAGAAAGTCCACTGCAGCGCTTTTGAACATGTTATTATTAATGGGATGTGGTGCAGAGGTGGATTTTCTTTGCAGGTGGATTTTCTTTGGGGCTCAGATGAAAGCTCAAAGTCCACCGCAGTAGATGCACAGGGTCTTAGAAAGTTCTTAGAAACTTTTTTGGTTGGTGCACATCAGTCAAGTCTTAGCATAGCCAATAGGAGAGCAGTAGGGATGTCTGCTTGTTCCTCTTGCTTTTTTTTATATATATACTTTTATATAAATTTTATATAGATTTATTATAGACTAGTTTTATTATATTTCCCACAAGGGGCAAGCGCTGCTGTTGATGCATTCATCATAAAAGCAGCTTTAACTGTCAGGCCTTCCATAGCTAACTGAAATGCACAAGGAAAAAATAACCTCAACTCATTCTTCACAATCCTTTAAGTTCTAGGTATTATTAAGTCTGAGGTACAAACTGTAAAACACTACATAATTACTTATTACTTATGATAAAAAATATCATTGTGTTTGAGCTGTCACTTTAGGTGCTTCTGATTTACTTACCGACTGAAAATGCTTGAACGCATGACTTTAAAGTAGCTTAATTTACTAATTAGACAGGATGTCTGGATACTTTTGGGCGTACAGTGTATATATGTGTATAAAGCATAATCTAATCAACTTTTACAACCTAAATAAGCGCTGTCAAAATGTTTTCTCTCTTCATTCCATGCAAGTAGCTCACTAACGGCTCTGATTACCTAAGACGATTCTATTTAATTCAGGTCAATAGGATTATCAAAGCCATCTCCCTTTTCCAACCAGAGCAAAAGTTAATGAGTGGCCTTTCCGGTAAAATCGACTCCCTTAGTGATAGAAATCATGACTGCATCAAAGAGCTTACTCAAGAAAACAGTATCTGCAAATACAAGTTCATTAACATCCATACATCCATCTGTCCATCCATCTAATATCTCTGAAAAAAAATCACAAAAAACTCACTTAGATAATAAATACTGTAGTCTAAACCACACTCATCACATCATGTGATGTTATATCCTGTTTCTGCAGACCCGAATGGAAAGCAACTTCATTTGGGTTAAAAATTAATAGAATGAATTGAAAAAAGGTTAAATGCATGTAAATAACACATAAACTGTACACTGTACATTTACATTTAAGGTATTTAGCAGGCTCTCTTATCCAGAGCAACTTACAACCGTGCTTAGTGTTCTGTTGGATAATATTCAGGCTAGTACAGGAAGTTTAGAGCCTAAAACTCACCACGAGCTCAGACACTGCCCGAACAGGGGGCCAGTGCTGGTACCTAGAGATTAATACACAGACATAGAGCAAGTAAAGCATTACCTGGCAACCCCAGCCCAGCGCTCATACCTATAGAGGAGAAAAGGTCATTATAAGTGCAACACGATACACACAACTTACACCTCTACTAGTGCTCACTCACTTAAGTGCATTACGAAGAGATGGGTCTTCAGTCTGCATTTGAAGACCACAAGAGACTTCGCTGTTCTGACGCCCAGTGGGAGTTCATTCCACCATCTGGGAGCCAGGACAGAGAAGAGTCTGGACGCTTGTCTTCCATGAGTCCTCAGGGATGGTGGTTCGAGTTGAGTTGTACTTGAAGCACAAAGGGCTCGAGGTACAGCTCAACTCTTCACCATTGCCATATGCGGGCAACAACAGGAAGCCAATGAAGGGAGCGCAGCAGTGAAGTGACATGGGTGAACTTTGGAAGATTGAAGATGAGACGGGCTGCAGCATTCTGGACAAGTTGCAGGGGCCTGATGGCTCGCAGAGGAAGACCAGCCAGGAGCGAGTTGCAGTAGTCTAGCCTTGAAATGACCAGAGACTGGACAAGCAGCTGGGTGGCTTCCTGAGAGAGGAAGGGTCATATCCTCCAGATGTTGTGGAGGAGGAATCTGCATGACCGAGTCAGGTTCGCTATGTGAGCTGAGAACGTTAACTGGCCATCCAGAATCACTCCAAGACTTCTTGCATCCTCAGTCGGGGCGATCAACGAGTTCCCGAATGAAATGGGAAGTTCACGGTGAGGACCTGTAGTGCTGGGGATGAACAGCAGCTCAGTCTTGGAGGGATTGAGCTTAAGGTGGTGAGCTGTCAGCCATGAGCTGATGTCGGTCAGGCATGCTAAGATGCGGTTGCAGACCTGTGTATCAGATGATGGGAAAGAAACCATGAGTTGCGTATCATCAGCATAACAGTGATAAGAAAAGCCGTGAGAAGTAATTACTTCTCCAAGAGAAAGAGTGTAAAGAGAAAAGAGCAGAGGATTCGGTGGTTCACCGTGTCGAAGGCTGCAGACAGGTCGAGCAGAATCAGCACTGATGACAGTTTACCTGATCTTGCTGCATGAAGCCTCTTAGTTACTGTGATGAGAGCAGTTTCCGTGGAATGGGCAGGTTTGAAGCCGGACTGGTTGATGTCCTGAAGCTGGTTCTGGGAGAGAAAGAAGGAGAGTTGATTATAGACAGCACATTCAAGAATTTTTAAGACAAAAGAAAGAAGTGATACCGGTCTGCAACTGCTAATATCTGAGGAGTCCAGCGAGGGTTTCTTCAGGATGGGAACCACTCTGGCAGTCTTGAAGGCCTTTGGAACATGACCTAATGACAGGGAACAGTTCATAAGGGAGGAGATGAAGGGTAGCAGGTCCAGGGAGATTGACTGGAGCAGTGTGGATGGAATGGGATCCAGTGGGCAGGTCGTGGGGTTGCTGGATTCCAGTAGCTGTAGGACGTCGTCTGTAGAAAGAGAAGAAAAACAGGTTAAGTTTGTGGCAAGAGGATGAGGATTAATGGAAGGAGGAGCGGGGACAGAGAAAAAAGACTGGCGGATTTTATTCACTTTCTCTTCAAAGAAGGTGACAAAGTCCTCCGGGGTGAGGGAAGAGGGAGGAGGGGCAGAGGGAGGGTTGAGGAGAGAGGAGAAGATACTGAATAGTTTGCGAGGGTCAGACGCCGATTCTTCCAGTTTCCTCTTGTAGAAAGATGACTTCGCAGTAGTCACTTGCGCTGAGAACCTGGAGAGGATGGCTTGGTAGGTGTGCAGGGCAGGGTCAAGTTGGGATCTCCTCCACTTCCTCTCAGCTTTCCTCAGCTCGCTCCGGTTGCTACGCAGGACGTCTGACAACCAGGGGGCAGGTGGAGAGGATCTTGTTGACCTGGGGGAGAAAGGACACAAATGGTTAAATGCGGATGAGAGAGAAGAAAGTAAAGTGTCTGTAGCAGTGTTCAGGGAAAGAGAGGAGAAGGAGTCAGGGTGAGGGATGGTAGTGAGGATGGTTGAAGCATAAGGAGAGGAAGAGACAGCGCAGGTTACGCCGAGTGAAGGAGGAATGTGAAGGGGTGATATGGACAGGAAGAGCTGGACAGGAGAGAGAGAAGGATAAAAAGTGATGATCTGAGCAGTGAAGAGGGGTTACTGTGACATCCAGTGCAGGGCTAGGTCTACTGAAGATCAGGTCCAGAGTGTTGCCACCTCATTGCATTGGAGGGGATGGGTTGAGGGATTTTAACACGGCTGTTATTAAAAGATAGAATATTATGTAATGAATATTATACATCTATGTTATTTCATTCTTGTGCTTGTTTTATGAGCTCACCGGACCAAAAATGAGTCTTTTGTGTTTAAGGGCTCTTGCAGATGGTGTTGCATGAGGATAACTGTAAATACCAATTCATAGATTAAAAAAAGGTGCTACCGTGCAGAAAATGAAAAGGGAGTGACTGCATTTGGGCGTGCCAAAGGCCATAGTGTGAAGGAAGTAGCTAAATTTGCAGGTGTATGGAAGCGTACGGTCATACAGGTCTACCGGCAGTGGCACAAATCCCAGTCTACAGGAAATTCTCCTCAGAATTGTACCAGGGAAGGCATCCACCAAATCGGATGGAACTGTGCTATTCTTTGATGCAAGTTTGACTGAAGATTGATGTCGCCTGTATCCAGAAAATCTAATTGCACCTGTTATTTCTACTTCTGAAGGCATTACATGCTATTAGGCATGTTGACTCTCTGTGTGTGAAATATTATGATTTTGTGTTGAGCTGCTGAAGAGCAGTGAATGGGTACAAGTGGCGGGCTGAGACCTTACAGATTTCCTAAAAAATCATATACAGCTGTCATTATAAAAAAAGTAAATTAAACACTTATAATAATATAATATCATAATAAAACACTTCCATCAACATCAACAAAAATTGTGCAACTATTGCAATTGCAGTGTGAAAAATGGTTCAATTATAAACTATGCTGATGCATTAGGCTGAATGTGCATGTTGCACACATACGCACACATACTGGTTGAAACATATGTTGGCTATTCCGTTCAAACTCAGATGTGATGTAATGCTTTCTATTTCTGCATCTTCTGATGTATCTGAGCACATGAGCACTGTTGAAACTGCAAAGCTGGAGCACTAATGGAATGTAAATGCATTCATTATGTGCATGTGCATGAACTCAGAGTCATTCTCGTTTCACCACACCTAACCAACAAAATCATGTTTAAACTTTATTTTTTTAATGCAGCAAATGCTGTATATGTATTTAGTTTCTTTGGTGGTCAATTACAAACCATAGATGAACTGAAAGGCTATTTTAAGGTGTATTTCAGTGCGAGAATGCAACAGAAAAAGACAATTTAAAATTGGCTTTCAGAAAAACAAACAAACAAACACTAACCACACAAACCCTGTGGCTCTTCCAACCTGGTAATTTCCACCCCTACAATATGCAAAACTTGTACATTGAATTTGTCATAGCATTTTTATTCATTTGACAGAAATGAGGGCTGAACTACAAACAAACAAACCCACAAAAACACCTTTAACAGAGGCAGTGACAACAGGAACCAAGCTTTATGTTCAGTAGTGGACCTTATTCAAAGCTGCCCCCACCATTATTTCCAAATGTCAGAAGCACTTTAAAATAATGATGTACAAAAGGTTCGAAACCTCCACCTTCCAAAATACATGATAAGTTCAAATCTGTTAGTCAGAGCTGTCCATGTCAATATCCAGTGTTTCCTTCTTCCAGGCATTGTGTTGAGGACTCGCCAGCTACTGACATGCGAAAGTAGCTAAAAATAGCTCTCTGATTCCAGCCAGTCAAATCTCAGGAAGCAGACACCCGTGCTCTATAACTGAATAGCAAGCGCAAGCTGGAGGGTCTGCAATCAAATCAAGGTCTTGTTGCGCAAACAACATTAGGTTAGTGTTTATTAGACATGATGGATATGTCTGGAGCAGACCAGACTGATCATGGGCAGCCTCATTTCTGGAGGCTGGAAATTTCCACCACCAGGTTTCATCCATCATCTTGCTTGTTCTTCAATAGTGATAGACAAATGTTAAAGCTGTATGATAGCAAGCTTTTCTTTTACGTAGTGCATATGGTTTGCTACAATGATATGTCTTGATTTGATACCTACTTTTGTTACAGTATTTTACAGCAGCTCACTTTTCTGACCTTCTAACTTGAACAGCACTTTCAATAGCTACTGTCTAATTTTACATTTTTTTTGTTTGTTGTGTTCAAATCACAAACAAATTTACTCTTTATTGAACTTAAACCTGCTGTTATATATTAGTTAGTAAGTGCCTGTTAGCAAACTTCTTCCTTTCTGTAACTTTATCTTATTAATCTTGCCTTAACTTAATCTGCCTCTGCATCCAGACTGCGGCACTCAGCACTTTAATATACATGTACAACTCCACACAACGTAAGGCTTACAAGTACGTAAGGAATATGTGTTTGTACTTTGTGTGATGTAGTTACTCTCTTCGCACTGTAAGCTAATGTAACCAAATACAAATTCCTTGTATGTGTGAACCAATATGGCTTGGTTCTGATTCTGAAAAGTAAGTAAACTAGTGTTTAATCATGTGCCCAGAACTTTTATTTCGTTTTGGAAAGCAGAGGGAAGTATTTAATTACTGAAGCAAATAGAACATGAAATCTGTATATTTCATTTTTTTCTATAGCAAACAGGTTATGAATGGTAAGACGCAAGCCTTACTTCTACTGAGTGCTGACAGGTTATCGAACAGAGCAGCACATTGGCAGTTCTTGTTTACTGATAACACTCAAGAGGTGCTTTTAAAAAATCCTATAACACGAGTTGTAAGATATTTGGTGCTCTTCTGTGTTAATGATATCAGTCCATTCCTCTGTATACACAGGTTTAAGCTTTTACAAACTATGATTTTGCTGAATTGACCAATATTAACCTGGACTGGCATTCTGGTGAGTGGTAATAGTTAACAAGTCTTCTTTCTGTAAGGCAAATACTAATTACATATACATTACATATTTACTTTTACTTAATTAATTAAATGTTCAGCATTTAATTTAAATAACTTGATTTTATATATATATATATATATTATATATATATATATATATATATATATATATATATATATATATATATATATATATATATATATATATATATATAATTATTATTAGTTATTTATTTATTTTATAATTAATTCATTATTTTATATTATTTTATATATGTATATTAATATTTTGCATAATTCTTTGGTATTTTGGTCTGTTACATAATTACATTTATTTACAAAATTGGAAAGCTTGTATTTTCAGGACAGGCTGGGCTACTAATTGGCATTATTTGACACATAAATGATAACAGAATTTTGATTTCAGATTTTTTTTTCAAAGCATTTTTGAAAGCCATTTTGTCACGCTTCCGACCTCTTCCACAGGTCCATCGCTCCCCCGGACTCCAATTCCCAGAATACCCAGCTTCATGACATCACAGCCACGTGCACACCAGTGGCCAATCGCGCCCTGTGTCTCTGCATGGGCTCTCACTGGGCGAAAGGTTGAAAACACCCTGGACAGGCCACCAGTCCATTGCAGGACACACACACACATACACAGAGGCAGAGGCAGTTTCTCCAGTTCACCTATACGACAGTATGTCTTTGGACTGTGAAAATCTGTGTATCTTATTCTTATTGCTTAGAATATAGTTAATAATTAAACCCTTGTAGCAGAAGTAGGTTAGAGTTCACAGCTCTCTGTATCGGTAACTGTGTGACCTTTCCTCCTCTTGCAGAAACAAACCCTGTTTCACTGTGGTCCAGAAAACTAATACAGTAAGTCATGCCACACATTTTAAGCTTTACTAGAAAAACACTCAAATCAGTATTACTATTATTATTGTTATTATATGATCACCAGCTAATATCCAGAGTAACCGCTGTGTGCACTACGGACAGCAGCTAGTCGGGCAGGGAGTGACTCAGTAAGGTTTCGATTGGCTGGTATCTGGAGCCCTGCTGACTGCAGTGCATCCTACAACTGATGGACGTTGCATGGAGGACGATCCATAAAGCGAATATGATGATCAAGGTGGTCCCACACATGCAAGTCTGGGAATTTATGGGACCAGGGTAGACCTTTGATTCTCTTTCATCCAATGTTGAACATTTCTAGCCGTGTGACATGTCACATTGTGTTGCTGAGATCACATCCGCCTCAGGAAAGACAAGCAGCGTGTGGGTGTTCATGATCTGCAAGTTTAGAATTTATACTCAAATCAGTAGAGAGTACTTTCCACATGGATGAATAGGCCCAGAGAATGCCATAAAAATGTGACTTCCTTCATGAACTACACACTGCTGCTTTTGGAAGTCGGTAGTGGTCATAATAATGTGGCTTAACTTTATACATCATAGTGGTAAAAAGATGACATATATATTTTTAGGTGTAAATAGGGGATCCCTTCATTTTTCTGAAAGCCTTGCTCTCTACACCCACTCTGAGACTCGAGTGTTGGACCAAAATATCCAGTATTTGATGTTTAGGCAAAGTGAAACTAGAGCTCAACAGGGTGAAAAATAAATGTAAGTTACTTTATTATTTATTTATTTTTTTTATTTACTGAGTTACTTGGTAACTGTTAATTGTTATGTGTATCCTGACTGAACATTAACCCATTTCTAAATTATAAAGGCTAAAAACACATGTAAGGTCCTGTTAGGAAGTGGATTTATGTGTTCAGTGAATTATGACACACACTGCGCACACACTAACAGGCATTTTCTTTCTGCTTCTAGATATCTGTATTATTGATATCCAGTTAAAGAAGGATGGATTTCTCTTTTAAGTTTTTCTCTCAAGGTTTCGTTCCTGCTACAAATGCCCTCGGCTTCCTCATTAGAGGCCTGAGCCTAGATTCCTGCAGAACTGACATGTGGTGATGTCTATTTAAAAAGTGCTGGGCACATAAAATTGAATTGACTGACTTACTGATATTTTGGCCTCTAAGGAGAAATAGCACAACATGTTACACAAAGGTGATATCATCTAAAGATAACTGATGTTTCTTGACCTTTCTCCTTATAATTCATCTCTTGACAGAAATACTTTCGCTGAAATTTCCCTTCAGGGTGTTGCTGCACTCAGTTTTAGTCAGATGAACTTTGTCTGGTGGGTGTTGAAGTCCCGGGTTGATTGAATCACCGTGACACAGGATGACGGGTCAGCTTAATGAGCAAGTCACAATTCTCGACTGATGTCTCCAGAGTGGTGTGACTAAATGTAGCCTTGTGGTGTCTGGCTTGGTTCATGACAGTCTCAACGAGTCTTGCATATACAACATTACTGTGCAAAAGTTTGAGATTACTCTTAATTATCTAATCTCCTCCTATCTAATTTGTCTTACATTTTTGAAATAATTCTGCAGAGATATTTTTTCACAATTCTAAAGAAGTATTTTCTGCTCCGATTGATCCAAATAATTACAAACACATTCAGGGATTTGAAAGTATAGGATGGAGAACACCAACATCTTCGATGTTTATTTAGCTTTTTTGTCTATTTCCTTTTCTCATTGGTGACTTCTTGAATGCTACACATCCTTTCAGACCCATAGTGTTGAGTTGTGTTCTCACTTTGGAGGGATGGAAAGAAATACCTTTGCTTTTTTTTTCTTTTTTTTAAGCAAGAGTGAAACCTCTCTCTCATATATTAAAGCATTAAATACTGTCAATCTGAGGGATTTGGCAGTCCTTTTGGCAGTCCTACTGTTATCCAATTTTCTGCAAATCTATATTCCAGATTTTGAAGATCCCTTTTACTTACTTCCTTCGACTTTCCTCATGTTATGCAAATTAATGATCTTATATCTAATCGCCTCAGAAAAATCTCCTGAGAATGAATAGCTTAATGGCTGTTTTGACAGGAAATTAAATAAATAAAGTGAAGGGTGGTCTCTGATTTTTGTACAGTACTGCAGATGCAGCAATTATGATGTGATCCAAGTTGCTGTTTAATAATAAGGCCTATCTGTTGTAGAGCCTGAATAAAATGATCTGCTTGGTCTATAGGTTGCATTATGTGGATACAATCCAGGTCGTTTATTAGGTAAGCCCACTATTAAACACATTGCAGAATATAATGTCTCAGATGAGCCTTTCACAATCAAAAATACAATTACAGGTAAAACAGTTAAATAAACAGGATATTTCATTAATCAGCATTGAAGAAGTAGAATTAGCAGAATTGGAACTGGGTTAGTGTGAGAGGTTTTGCATGATTTATCTTTACTGCTGAATGTGCTGTGAAGGTTTTTGAATAAGTATGCACGCACCTTCAAATCACTGTGAGTTTTTTATTAATTTCTTTTATCTGGCAAAGGTGCTAAGTTATATTCATTCAGTTGCATCTGCTTACTTAAAATCTATTTACTTAAAATCAAATTTATCACCTGCATTTTCTCTGTGCTTGGTTGTTGCATGTTCCTTAACTATGAACATGAAAATGGAAACAGCATTAAGAATCATATGGAAGTCGAAGTCGAGCAGAGCAGGTGGGAATGGCAGAAATAGCCCCGGCATTAAAGGGTTAAACTATTACACAAGTCAGAGCTTCCACCTGCTTGAAACTCCATGCTTCATAGTGTATGTGGGAGAGCTTTTTGTCACTGAGTGTCTGATTTTGATGTGAACAGGAAAGTCCGGTGATTGCAGGTTTATGACCATTGGAAGAAATATCTAGTTTTCTTTTTCTTTGAAGTCAACATGTTCTTTTTACCTATTCAGTCTGCTCTGATCATTATTCTCTGGAAGAGAATAAGGCGCCCAGTTCTTTGGAACAATGTCGTTACAGAGTTACTTTTAGTTCCCTAAAGAACATTTCAATGGATTGCTCTTTAAGAAAATGGTTCTGCTAAATTTTTCTTTTTTCAATTTTCCACTCGCCACTGAGGTAGTCCATCAACTAAGAGATGTTTGGTGCTCAAGTTTTGCTTCCTTAGTTTGGTGCTGGAGCTACAATGCAATCATTGCTATACAAAACATTAAAGTCAATAGTCACTCGAACCTTATGTATAAAGGCCTTTCAAAAACTCTTTTAACCCATTCCGGCCACATCTATGCCTTCCTTACAGTCACACAGATGTGTTCGTGTTTAACTACAAAAATTGGCAAACAACTATTGACAGCAGGTGTTGTTCTGATTTTCTGAAATTAACATTAAAAGCTAATACCTTTATAACCAATTTAGAGAAACCTTCATTAACGTATCATATGGATACAATTATCTAACATTTTTCTAAGTTAATGATATGTGTCTATGTACTATAACTTTGGATTGCTGGCCAAAAGTCAATAAAAAGTAAAAGCTAAAAAACTTTTAAAAAATGTTTCTGAAACATTATTATATAAATGTTCCGTGTGTCATCATTTCCGGTATACTGGAGGCTGAATATTCTGTTTTTTCTAGCAAACAAACAAAAATCATGCTTTATATTGATGTAGTACGCAGCAGACATCATGTTACATAACAACACTGTAGAAGTCTAGAAGAAAGTAGTTGTGAGTTCATCATCACACTTTATCCCTTTACTCTACATGAACGTCTCCAGTAGAAAGCAATGTTAAAGGTGCCATAGAATGCATTTCTTGAGCATTTTTGTGAGTTGATGTTGTTTTACATGGCCTACTGTTATAGTGTCCAGTCTTGGAACTAAGGAGAATCAAACATTAAATAAAATCAGATGTTTATAAATATATTTGATTGAGTTGATATGCTTGCACAATGTGTGTTCAGCTTTCGGTATGTCTTTCGTCTTAAGTGGCTGCCTGTAGCATTCAGCTACATGGTTTAGTTAGTTATCCTTAATTGTAGTTGTCTTTTGTCTTAAACAACATAAGCAGGTCTGTAGGACAGCAATGAGGCAATGAGGCAATGAGCAGGTTGAAAAAAGTTTTGCACATGCGTTTACAGAAATGGTTCGGATCAAAACTGACATAGTTCTAGTTAAGAAATTGCTCTTAAAGCTCCAGCACTAGACTTAAGGAGGTTTCAGTAATTCTTTATTTCGTGAACCTTGATTTGTAATAGAGCCACAATAGACTGAGAACTCCCTACAATGATCTTGCAAGCTTTGCTTTTAATTTCATTCGACTCCATTTTCCTATTTCTGTCATCTGTTGGGTTCTGGTAAATCTTCCTTCAGTTGAGTAGCCTTAGTTTCTAGAAAGGGGCTTCAGTGCTATGTATCCACCAACCTTGCACTCAGAAGCAGATGTAACAGGGAGCTGGGATTTTTCTTCATTTAGCAGCCTTGATGGGCACATGCCCTGGAGGATAGGATGGACAACGCCATCCATAGTCGCCCTGACCCTGCTATTATCTACCCACCTGCGACCAGCTTACTGTCATCTCCAGTTTCAAATCAAAGCTGTCAGGTGTCTCCCGCTAATGTCTCCCCCCTTTTCCCGCCCCCCACACCCCCAACCCCTGGCCTGGGTACGGGGCAATTGCTGGCTTTCTCCTGCATCTATTCCATTGCTCAACATGCAGTTCCCAAGCCTGTACCCTGTAAAGCAGCTCATTAATTCCTTCATCCTTGAGCCAGGCCTCGCATTCAGGCTGCATGACACAGCGTTTAAGGCACTCGGCCAACTCATGGCCCCTCTCTGTCTAATGGGCTTCGACTGGGACCGGCCAGTGAAGATTAAATTCTGGCCGTAGTGAAGATTAGATTCTGGTCGCACCACTATTAATTATTCCTCTCAAAACTGTCCTGCAGCGAGGGGTACTTGAAGTACTGGGTCATTGAGCATGCATCTAGTAATGCTTATGGTAATACGCATTGACCAGTAGGTAGACGGACTTTGTTTAATAGGTACTAATGCTTGTTCAGCAAGTTTCTTGTAAAATAACACAAATTCTTCCCCCTAAAAAAGTGAGCATAAAAGCTTAAATATGCAATTTGTGTTTTTCCCATACATATGCATATAATCACTTCTAAAAAGCAGCTCATGAAATATTCTGTTGAGTTTATTAAGGTTTGGGCAACTAGCATTAGCATTCACTACTCATTCCCCCATAAACCCGCCCAAGGTGGGAGGCCTTCATTAATAAAAGGAGCAGTCAAATAGGGTAATGGAGGCATAAATCTCAAAGGTATGTTGAAAAAATATTGCACTGTTGTTTGTTTAGACTGCACAACTTCCCAAATACATAGTCCTAACAACAGGAGGCAACATCTCACCAAAAAGCTGTCCACTCCTACCCTAAGCAACACAGAAAGGTATAGCCTGTCCTCCTCAATATTGCCATTAACAGCTGCTTTCTTACCAGTCTAGAAGAAAGTAGTTGCGAGTTCATCATCACACTTTATCCCTTTACTCTACATGAACGTCTCCAGTGGAAAGCAATGTTAAAGGTGCCATAGAATGCATTTCTTGAGCATTTTTGTGTGTTGATGTTGTTTTACATGGCCTTTTATAACTTTATGATTTGGCTCTCAAATAAAACAAGCATATATATTTGCATGAGCTCTGCATTGGTTGGTTTAGAAGGAACATTTTTAAATGGATACAGGCAGGAAAATGAAATGAATGAACTTCAGCAACACCAAGTATATTAAAGTTGTTACTCACTGTGAAATATATGATGGTCTGGCATTAACTGTGCATAAAATCACACAGCATGTTGCTACAGCTCATAAGGTTGTTGTGATAGTGAAGGTAGAATTGTGAGGCCTTTCTTCTCTTTATAAGTCTTTAGGATGTCTAAGTTTAAGACACTGTCCACAGTACAATGTGCAGAGCAAACCGAGCTATGGAGGGCTTCCTATTCACCAACTTGTTTTGTGAATTTCTGCTCCTTCTCAAAATGGCACCGCAGCTACATTCAGGAACCAGAGCAAGCTGTAACATTTAAGATGCAACGGAACATTGGATTAAGAAGTTGGCAAAAAAGGAAGCCAATTTGAATCTTATTTAAAAAGGATCATCAACCATGTCTCTTCAGAATTGATTGAACAGTGTATGAAAAATACATGCCAGTTCTATGTATCAAACTCTCCTTGTTCTCATTAAGCATGACAATCCAGTTTTCAGTTCTGTTGCCCTTTAACTCTTGTTTAGTTTCTATCTGTGTTTTTTTTTTTTTGTTAACTGCAGATGTACAGTGTAAGCAGCAGGCAGTGATGGTCGCTTGCCAGGAGCTTCAGACATCGTTGTGTTTACTCCTCAGTTCATTGGCCACCAGCCCTTCAATCATCTTACTGGCAACAAGACCTTCAACATGATTGACAAGAGGTTAGTAAACCCTGTCAAGGCAGTGCTGCTTCTTCATCCTCTCATGTTGGACTGATCATTGCTCATAGCTATAGCTAACTTCAGTAGATATTTCTTTAAAACAAAACATAAACATCTTTGACATGTTCCAGTTATTATCATGGTCCTGTTAATTCTCTGTTAATGTTCTGATAATTTAAGGTAATTTTGGAATGTCTTAAACAAAGAATCTTAAAAACTGCACCTTTAATGAGTTCTTCTTTTAATAACACCATTTTAATAACATCAACTTCCATTGTAGTCTACTGTACTGTGTGAAAAATAAGACTTCCTTTCTTATATGTAAATTCTGGCCACAATAGCCATTAATACAAATGTATTCATTTTGTAGTGTGATGAGAAATGATATAAATTAAGGATTTTGCTGTGACATTCTGCGCCTTAGGCTTAGTGGTTTTACTAGGTCGTCCTTTATGTGATTATCTACAGCCTGCTAATAAATTGGACATTATGTTTCGATGCAAATTGCAGCAGCATCAAGTCCCATTATGCGCTATACACTAGCGCGCATCAAAACAAAGACCCAGGGCTTAAAGATGCTCTGAAATAGTATGTTATTGATTTCCCATAGTACACCCTTCCAGAATGGTCTAGTGAGAGAATACGTCATGTGGTAATACCATTGTCCCTTCATCTCTTCATCTCATCTTTGCTGAACTTGCACTTACTCTTTTCTTCCAAGTTTGCTGATGGCTCCATGGTTTACAGCTTTTTTCATTTTCTCTTTAAACCCTGCAGTGCGCAGGAATACTGAAACTAGTATGTGGCCCTATTCTCAGCATATGTAATCATTATATTGTGGACATGAGTAGAAATAAATGCTTGGGTAGGAAAATCAGTGGGCAGGTCAACATGAGTGTGCAGTATTCTCACATATTGTAACGTCAAGCTATTGGCCATTCCTGACTTTGGTGCAGTCAACACCGTACCTACTCCAACCCTCCACCTTGATATAAAACAATAGCAAGACAGTGTATACACATATACACATTAACCAAAAGATGAATTCAATTAAAGTCCGCCAATACTTTACTAACCAGTAGCAAACTTCACTATTAAACATTTTCACAGGCACAGCTTTTGCCCAGTGAGAATGACATAACGGAATTAAACTCTAGTGAGATGTACAATGGCGAGGAAAAAACACTCAGCAAACTTATATCTAAACCTATATCTTTATGTGGGAATACTCTAAACCTAATGGTCCTAAGCTTATGCATACTGTCACAGTGAGTGTGAAAAATGTCTCTTATGTGTTACTTTTAAATGATGCTTTCCAGTAGACATTTGTTTTGATATGCTTTTATTCCAAAAGAGCATTGCACGTAGCAAATTGGCACACCACTGATAACAATCACATTTTTCAGTTTTGCCTTTGGCTTTGGAAATGTGTAGAAAATGACATACTAGACACATGGGGACCTCACTTTTACACATCAGCTACATCTTTTGACCACAGCTGCAGATTCAACAGTTGCTAAGCAGTAATTGGAGGGCTCTCACAGAAAACAAATTCAGTTCCATTATCTGGCTAATAAAGTTGCTTAATAATATTCTCTGCCCACTCAACTGCCCATGGCCAAGAATATGCACATTTTAAATGTGTGCATTTGAACTGCATATTCCTATATATGTACACTTAGCCCTCTATTTCTGAGCAAGCTTTCTTGGCATTCAGCACTTTTCCTGATGTCAGTGTGTTGTGCAAACTTTAATGAGCTGAAATAAGACTGGCTGCCCATCAGCACCTGGAAAGATCACTGATACTCACAGCCCTGGAGGATGCTGCTCTCTCCTCATCAGGATGCTTGTACTCTGATATGAATTTTTATTGTTGTGAAGACTTCTCTTTTTCTCTCCAAAATGCTACAAGGAGTTTGCTAGGATGAAGGTGCAGATTTGCTTCACAGACTCTCAGATTTTTGTTGCATTTGTATTCTTTGAAGAGAGGTGCAATGAAAACATTTTCCTAAGCCCTTTCAGTGCATGTGCGTGCCGAGTCATTGTGTGCAAAATATTCTGCTAGAAAGAGAATATGTTAGTAAGGCTGTCTGCGGAGATGCCGGCAGAGACTGCACCCGTTCAAGACCTTTCCCTTCTTCTCTGTTAAGAGATCACGGTAACGTCATACTTAGGGGTACTTAAGGCATCTGATATGGAGAAAAGTCAGCTCAGCTGCTTACATTTGAGGGCTCGACAAATCAAAATGATGGTGGAGCATGTCACTTGAGTTGAAGTATGAATAAAGCATGCAGCACAATACAGCTTATGCAATGCAGCTCTCCTCAGTATTAAGAGTATTAAGTGGTCTTGCTAAAATGTGCATTAGTTACATAAAAATGCTCTTCTAATGGTATATCTTGACACTTTGATCTGGACTCTTGAGATCGGGCTGTCAGATTTTTTTCTCCCGAAGCTAGCTGGCTAATGCTGAAAGATAACATATCGGTTAGTAAGCTCAAAGACACATCTGTCTTTATTAGCGTCTACATTAGTGACAACATTAGCCGTCAGAATCTCTTTATTGTCATGGGTATGCCTTGTATGATGTCTTTATGTAAGGCATGCTGGGTACTGTGAACAAAAAGGATAAAAACTGTGCCCTCCCCGGGGCCTTGCAAAGCTGCAGCTTGTTTGGAGGAGGAGCCCAGCAGCATTATAAACTGGCTCTCTTGCCAGGGTGGAAAGAGGAGGAGGACACTAGTCTGAACGCCTGAACGCCATGTCAGAGATTGAGCAAGAGAGCAAGGAATAAAAATAGGAAAGGGGAAATGGCAGAGTAAGTATGTATATATATATATATATATATATATATATATATATATGGCAGGTTTCTGGATATAGACAACATCAATTCAGATACTCTTGCATCAAAGAATTGCTCAGTTGAGCCAGATTTGGTGGATGTCTTCCCTAACATAATTCTGAGGAGAATTTCTTGTAGACTGGGACTTTTTCCACTGCTGATGGACCTGTATGACCGTACGTTTCCATACACCTGCATAATTCAGCTACTTCCTTCACACTACGGCCTTTGGTGCACCCAAATGCAATAAATTCTTTTAGCCAGTCATTAATATCTTACAAGGAATTTCATCATAGAAAATGTGAAAAACAGATTTAAAAAAATAAATATCCTCAACTTATTTATCACAGCTACACTGTGTAAGTTTTGGCGGTCTCAGTAATATTGATTATAATATTGGTAATACTTTAAATCCTCCTAGCATGATGGATCTGATGGTTGCTAGCTTGATGAAAGAGAACAAGTTTGGTGAAGGATGCGTCTTCCAAGGACATGAATGGTTTATATAATACTGTCATGGTTTATCAGAATAATGTTGATTTTGCAGTTGAGGCCTAAACATTGAGCCAGACAGCTTTGGACTCTCTGTGTGTGTGTGTGATGTTAATACATAAAGACATATGATGTAAGGTCTGAAAACCATCCCCAAAACGCCCCAACACCTCTGACTTTATCAGTGACTTCACAGAGGATTAGTTTCCTCTTACTGCTAATATGTGCACATAAGACATCTGTTTTGGTGCATTCTCCAGCCACAAAACAACCATAACACCACAGATTTTGGTTTGAGGCAGCCATTCTGGTTTTATCACAGGACTGTGTGTACAGAGGCAAAGAGACATACAGTGAGGTACGTTTCTTTTTTAGCTCTTCGTTTGGCTGTCATGTTCCTCCACCAGCTTGTACAACCACAGCCAGGGTACATTTCACTCTCATAATCATGAATAAATCAACATTGTCAAACAGGTTAATCTGCTTCATTTATTAAACAGTCAACCTCACACTCATACGCTTTTATGTTGCTTTAACTGGGGCAAATGTTAGAGGAGACGTAGACAGGGTCAGTGCTTGAAGGCCTCTGAAATGTTGCTACACTGAAAGGACTCACAGAGTTCACTTTGGGTTTGAGTGTGAGCACATCAGTTCATGTTAGTGTTTTTCGGCTCAACCAACAGTCTGAAATGAGTTGATTTGGCTGGGATAAACCTCCATCTGCAGGGTTCAATTTGTCACTACAAAGGTGAGAGCCCAGATGGAAATCTGAGAGTGACTCATGGCCCAAAATATTGACTTTAAGTCAAACCCGAAAGCTTCTGACTCACTGCCTCACTCGGATCCATTAACTTATGACTAAGGCTTGCTGTCAGACTCTTTTGTCAGGTTCATACCAATGGCCCCATTTAAATTTGGTTCATGTTTTCTATGTTTCTTCATTGTTCTCTTCTGCCCCAGCTAAACAAGAACTTTAAAAAGAGAGCAGTGTGTAAAGGAAACGTGACAAATAACTAACCCAGCTGAAACTTAAAATTTAAAGGCAAACTTCAACTATGATAGCTAGCGATCTAGTTAACTAAGCTCATTGGAAAATGTCACTTGTGACTGAAATGTACCTAATAGCATGTAATGCCCCCGAAAACATAACTGCAACTCAATTTGCCCTGAACCTGCAATTCAATTTGCCCTGGACTAGACAAGTTCCTGGGTGTTGCCAACATCAATGTTCAGCCATTCTTGCTTCAAATAATTGTGCAGTTGGGTGATATTTGGTGGATGCCTTCCTTGACATAATTCTGAGGAGATTTCCTGTAGACTGAGATTTCAGCCACTGCTGGTAGCCCCTTATTACCAAAAGCTTCCATATACCTGCAAATTCAACTACTTCCTTCACACTATGGCCTTTGGCACACCCAAATGCAATCACTGCCACCTCTTCTGAATCCCATTGCACACCTTGCAGGTATTTATAGCCTGATGTTCCTCGTGCAATGCCATCTGCAGGAATCCGAAGTAAAAGGTGACTATTTCATGTTTTTCCTCTTTCCTTTAAATAATGCATTTACTGCCTGTAGCGCACCTGGTTGGCCATTAAATGGAAGGTTCTTCTATACAAAAAAGACTTGCCATATCAAACCTGAAACCACAGGATGTCAGTAATAACAAAACTGTCAAACAATGTCACACTAGGTTTTGTATGGCTTTTAGTTTGTACTAATCAACTAATGATTCAAATAACAGATGACTAGCCAAGATTACTGTCTTAAAAAAAAGATGTGCACAGCAAAAAACATTCTGTTATATTTCTGTACGTTTTAGCCTCAGGCACTCAGGCTCACAAGCTTGTTTGAAGTAACCTACATGCTAGAATCATTACTTCTCTCAGAAACTCCTCTCCCTGAGAATGTAAAGTGGCTCCTGGCTATCTGTGCTCCCATGAACTGGCTTTATCTGTCCAGAATTCTAAATGATCAGGCTATAAATACCAGTGGGGTGTGTAACAGGATTCATAGACAGAGAAGAGGTGGTACAGTGCAATGCCCTGTTCCATGTGTGGAAACTGGCTCCAAAGCAGATGTTAATAATTGGTACAAAGGAGTGACTGCATTTGGGTGTGCCAAAGGTCATAGTGTGAAGGAAGTAGCTGAATTTGCAGTCATACGGCTCCAGCAGTGGCAAACATCCCAGTCTACAGTACATTCTGCTCAGAATGCTGCTGGGGAAATATTGGCCTAACTGTAGAAATTTTTTATATTTTTTTACTTTTTTTGAAGCAATTTTTGGCCATTCCTTTTGGTCCATTCATCATGAAATCTTAATGCTATGTAAACAGATGCTGTGTTAAAGTGATGCATAAAAGTAAAAAAAAATGAAGATACTTGTTTTCTTTGCACAGCGAAAATATAAATGTCCTGTGTCTTGAGATGAGTTGTAAGTGACTCAAGTCTAGATCACTGATTTGAGCCTGTTTGGATCAAAGGGTCAGTCTAGAAAAATGAGTGGTCATAACTCAGCACACCATTAAATCTGAGCAGTATGGCAAAACTACAGTAATTACTTCAGCATATTAAAATACGGATAACAAAAATCTAAAAAAGTACATTTGTTAACACAGTATGTTTAAGCGTCCTGAGCATTCTGCTCTGTGAGAGTAGCCTGTTTCAAACCACGTGGGGTTCCCTGTTGTTCCACCCTGTGGTGTCAGACTGATACCACAGGGTTGCAATTCCAATGATCTATGAAGTGGATCATCATTTGATGTTGACAATGAGAAGCCCTGCAGTCAGGCTTTTTGATCTCATAAGCGACATCTCCTCAAGCATTCATACACAGAAGGGTTCCACAGAAGTGATTTGGGTCACTTTCGGTAATTAAATCACAAGTTCCAACATGTTTAATAAGATCAAACAGCATCCTGTCATATCTTAATGAAGTGTGTATCATGCCATGATGCCCCAATTATTTCTGCAGTGATTGCATTTCTTCACAGTAAAACAACAGGAGGTGTAGCTGTGGTAAAATCTGCTCATGTTTCCCATAACCATTCTCCATGGTTTAGATCCCGCCAGAATGTAAGTGTTCCAAAGCCACATAAAACGTGTCTCGCTCGTTCTTTCATAGTTTGCTTATTTATTAAATTAGAGTGGATCTCCATTAGATTAGATCATATCCAATAACCGAAGATGTTTATTTGCAAGTCCCCAAGTCGACCACATTCAGATTCCACAAGCGAACGGCAATTTGCCTAAAAATGGCTTATCTCGGAATTTGAAAAAGTGAATATACTTTGCAGCAGGCCCAAAAAATAATTTAGTTGACATTTAAAGCACTTACAGTTTCCATTGGGATAATCACTTCACACTTATCAAGTAAATCATCCAATAATCATCAGCACACAAAATAGATTCTTGAAACTGACATTTGTAGAGGTAAACAGGATAGTAAGGAAATCACTTAAATCATTTGATGTAATTAAATGAGAGGGAAAGCTGTGATTTGCAGCCGACACACAGAGCGCAGAGCTCACAATGCAGACAGAACAATTGCAATCACTGTGATTCTGTGCATAACAATTGTTACATAATAGTGAAAGTAATGCAAGTGTGGAGATTAAAGTCATGTAGCACAGCTAAACCAATACCGCATAGACACACAATGAAAATGAACTGCAAATGAAAAACAAATGAAATGATCTACAAGGTTGACACCAATTCTGATGTCTTTCATTGTACTGTGGTTTGTTTGTCAAATAATATGGTTTCTTTTTGGAATCTTCATAATTAAATGGTTAAGATGTAAACAAAGTCATCCAATGTGGTTTAATGTGAAGTGCTCTTTTGCAGCAGAATTGTTCACACCTATGGTGATAGGAAGCAGATGATTAAAGAGCATAAGAGTTTAAATGCTACCTCACTGAAAGATGTTACATAAAAATCAAATAATTTTTGATGGCAGACACGACTCAGTGCACAGTGTGATGAAAAGCGGCTTACAGGCACTTTTATCACCATACTACACCTATTCATTATAAACGCACTGCAAACACATGCAACTTAAAGGAATTCTACAAACCAAGTCACCACACAATGGAAATATTATCCATAATGGAAAAACACAGACAGAAATTACATTCCAATAAATTCATGGTTAACTAGGCTGGCCACCTGACTAGTCATAGTTTTACTATGGTAGTTATCAATTGCTATTTGACAGTTGCAGTTAAATTCTACAGATAATTTCCATTACCATGCAGCGATATTAGTAAATGTTTATGCTGTATAGAATGTAAATGTTTGAATGGCTTCATTGTCCAGTATCTGGAAACATTTCGCTTGTATTGTGACTGACTTTGCTGTGCTTTTGAAGTTGCATGTGCTTTCAGTGTTTGTATTGCGTTTGTGAAAGGCAGCGGGTATGTTGTCTTTTTGATGAAAATGAGTGTGCAGCTTCTTTTTTATTCTGCAGTGTTTTGAGTTTTGTCAACAACAGTAGTTGTTAATACATTGCCTGATGGCTATGAGAGCGTTTTATGATAGTTTTGCAAAAAAGTGATTTTTTTTCATATATACATGCTAGAGAGTTACATGTAGGGTGGCAAAACAGAAAACCTGGTAACACTTTATTTGAATTCTGCTACACATTAACATTAACATAACACGCCATGAATATGTATTTTGCTCACTTGTATCATGTTACGAGTAATTGTTATGACAGATGTCATAATGATTGATGTCAAAAGAAGATTATATCACATAAAAATGAAGTATGTAAAATGATCATTTTGGAGATACACGGTTTTGTTCTGACAGCAGAGATAAACAAACCCAAAAGCGTGCAGACTCCCTGGAGGTTTTACAAAATGGCTATATGCCTCATTATGCCTCAACTGTCTGGACTGTAATGTCCTTGAGATAATCGACAAGCACACCTGAGTTCCCATAATGATGAAAGCATTTGAATTAGAGTGAGGTTAGCTTTAGCTACGGACAGCTATGGGTCAGGTCCAGCTGAACATCAGTCACATCAGAATATACATGTCACACTGTGGGCCTTTTTGCACTTTTGATCTGACAAGTCAATCCAGTTTTCGACATTTTACAATGACGTGTTTATA
Source organism: Prochilodus magdalenae (assembly GCA_024036415.1). NCBI lineage: Eukaryota > Metazoa > Chordata > Actinopteri > Characiformes > Prochilodontidae > Prochilodus > Prochilodus magdalenae. The sequence continues at coordinate 1,547,354 of JAMWET010004438.1, forward strand.
AAGTGTGTGACAGCTTAATTCCTCCGCTGGCGGCAGCAGCAGCAGCAGGAGCAGTAGCAGTAGCAGTGTACCATATCTAAGCCATTCGACTAAATTCTGGAATTCGAGCTAATTCTATTCTTTTTTATTGTTGTTCTCATTATTATGCTAATAAAGCCTTATTCACTGAAACCTGCTGCCACGTCTTTTCAGAAATTAGTCATCCTTTGGTCATTAGTCATTCCACTGCCAAGTCATCACATCAGAGTCAGTTCCGTGAAACTGGACCCATAACAGCAACGCCATGTCATCTGTCAGTGTGTCAGCAGAGTGTTGTCCTCAGATTGCTCAAAGTTGAAATACAGTAGGCCACTCATGCATTGTCTTTTAGTGCTTTGTTAACTTGAATGGTGTAATTATCTATTTTTCTATACCACTGTTCAACATTTAGCAATCATTATTCCATAAAACCAACATTAATATATGTGTAATGGTGAAAAAAGCAACATTTTCAAAAACAACGCTATGTTCCTAAAGTTTTGACTTATCATTGTTACTGATCAACAAATGGGTATCAACAAACACCAGTTGGAAAGTAAACAAATAAATATCTGATCAATTTCAGGGTATGTGTACTCCGAGACATACCTGACTGATCCAACAGCCACAACTGTGGACGGTCAGCGAGCAGCGAGGCCCTCCATGAGTCATAGTGTAAGTGTCAGCACCACTGGACTGCAGAACTGTTACAACTACTGCCCTTAACACCAGGTCAACATTGTCAAAGACTGGAATGGTGTCATGCCAGACTGTCATGGAGTGACTTAGAACGGCAGCAGGTAAATTTCAGGGACAAGTCCTGCTTTTGTCTTGGTGGAGACGACTGAATCCGTGTGTGGAGGCACTGGGGTCATTGTCAAGAACGGTTTGTTGTCACGCACCACACGTTCAGAAGGCCTGGTGTCACTTCACCTCCACCCCTACTGCAAAATCTGCTGAAACTGCGTGAGAATATTCAAGCTGCATGGAATAGATTATTGCAGCACAACATTTTGAACCTCTACAACTCCATGCCAAGACATCTGTATATTGCATTTACAAACATGGCAGCCCTGTGTACTACTACTGCATCAGTAGTAGAAAATACTGAGTTATTACGGATAATATGTTTTAAGGAGCTTTACACTAAAAGGACAGGCATTAGTTCTAATCATAACACTGTTATGAAGCGTCACTCCTAAGTAGTGAAACTTACTGGGTAAAAACGTCATATATGTACCTCAACAGAGCCATGCATACAAGACGGTCCAAGACTCTCAAAGAAGTAGAAGCCTTTCGTGAGGAAGAATCGCAAAATCCTACAAACAAGAACTCTAGTGGAAGACTCTTAGGTGCTTACATAGAGAACATGATACTTGCCAAAGAGGTTGTTGCTAAATGTGCAGCGTGCTCAAGTTTTGCTTTAAGCCCTTTTACTTTTTTGTTATCAGAAAACTGTAAAAGATGGAAATAAAAAAGTAGTATTGCTTAAATAAAGAAATGTGTCATCCTTAACTTCCCCACACGATACAGCACATATCATTTGTCCTATTTGTATATTTACTGTGTACATAGCATTGTATTATTTCTGAACAATATATGTTAGTGTGTTGTGCGAGTGTTTTTATTATACTATACTATACTATACTATATATTATATAATATTTTATTATAAAAATGTATTATAGGTGACGTACTGGAAGCTGTAAAAATAAAGATTCTACTGAACTTACTAGCAGTTGTACAGAAAACATTACATTATATGTAAAAGGGATGCTGCTGATAGAATATAGAGTAGAATATAGAGTAGAATAGAGCTTAACTTTAAATAAAAATTCTACTTAACTGACAGACTGTGCTTCACTACACCATGTGCTTCTCAAAGGTTGTAGGAGGTTATGATTAATGACATAGCCAGGCATGTTTTATTATGTTTATCACCCAGACAGTAAGAGAAGCCTGGGAGCCTTTGTCAATAAACACAAAGATTAATTCATTGTAATTTCACTTAATAGGATTCAGTTATAAACGCAGTTCCCAGCTTGCCAAATGTGTGGAAATGTGCACTGACTACTTTTTGAGTTTGATGTTTCCAAGCACAGGGCACAGTGGTCTTCCAGTATGTGAAACCTAATTAGTGGCAGGGATATAACAATGTGATATTCATGGAGATCTGACAATATGAAGTATACAGTCACTACTAATGAGCTGCTGTTAATGGTGTGACCATCCCCAGCTGACTCCACATCTATGTTGTCAGCGACCTCACTCAGTCTGTCTCTCCTGCCCTTACTGTCTGTAATAAACTTTTGATGAATGTAAAAATCATTTTATTTACATGTATTCTTAACATAAATCCTCTATGGTTAGATGTTATATGACAAGAAATTCAATTGGCAAAGAAGCTCAACATCATAGTAGGTTCTTTGCATCACAAAATAAAAATAATCTTTTCATCATATTCATCTGATTTAAGCGTTTACAGCAGCATTACACGAGAACTGTTTTTTTTTTTTCTGTTTGTGGGGTCCACCTACAGTTGCAGAGTATGAACCACTTGTGCACACCACTAAAGCCGGATTCTGCTAGGGAGTTCAAAATTCAGCGAAGCCAGAAGAGAAAGAGCCATGACTGCTTACAGCAATATTGCAGGAGGTTGCAAACTTTCAGGGCTTATGGGTTGTGGGATTACCAAAGACTGATCAAACATTTTGGCACGACATTTGCATCTTTGCATGCCAGTCTGAAATGGTACTGAGGTTAGACGACTTTCAGTATCTAGAAAAGCTCAGATGACACAAATACGATTACAACCTGCTGAACAAACTGTGAGCCTTTCACCAATACCTGTCATGGCTCCGGGTCTCTCTGACACCGCTGATCTCCCGGACTCCATTTCCCAGAGTGCATCTGATGATGTCGCACTCATATGTCTCCAGTCAACCAATCACTCACGTTCTATTTTGCCAGAGTGCTAATTTTTCCTACCTGATTCTCATCACCCAGTCTTCTTATAAACCCTCACAAACATATACACATTAATTGGCCACTCTGAGCATTTCTCGTTTGCTTTTTGCCGTATTCTCTGGTTCTGATTCCTTTTGTCTCTGATTCTCTCTCTCTTGGTTATTCCCATTGTTTTGGTTGCATGTTGTTTTTGCCTCTCTGGTTCTCGACTCTGCTTTTGTTTATTCCGAATACTCTCTTTGGTATTGCCCCTTTGAATTCATTTACTTGTCTGTCTGACTTCCTGGTTGTACTTTGTCCCACAAAACCATTGCACTCTAACATATTATTATTGGTATTAATATATCATACCACTGCACTGGACAACATGACTGAGACACTTTATATATATATATATATATATATATATATATAAATATATTACACATTATACGTATTAGAGAATTTTTACACCAAAACCCTCCTGTCTCTGTATATTCTGTATTTTGTATATATTTTGTGTTTTTGTATTTATTTAAATATATCTCTTTTTATATCTATTTACATGTTTACTTAGTATGTATATTAATGCTGCACTGCTACATATTATTAAACTGAACCTCACCACAAGCATTTCAATGTATAAATGTCCTGACATGTTTTGCAAATGACAAATAAAACTGAAACTTGAACTTGTAATCTTTCATTACCAGCTGGGATGTACACTTTTACATCATTAGCTTACACTCGTTTCTTTTTTCCCTTATTAGCTTCCTCTTCCCAGCCTGATCTAGCTTTTTCTTATTAATAGCAAACCCATAATTGATGTGTGGTGCGTTGCATAGTGAGAGGTTTCTTGCCCGCTCCTCCAAAGTTACATAGCTCTAATGCACATGTTACTGGCCTGGAGTGGCAATAAAGGAGACACCATTTGGAAGTTGTTATCTTTCAGATAAATTAATTACATCATTTTCCTTTAAGGGCAAACATTTCACCAACAATGCATTCATAACACATGCTGTAAACTAAGCAAAAGTTGGAGATCCTCAAACTGCAGAAGATTTCTTGTAAATGTTAATATACAGTTCCTTTATATTTGATTAACTTCATAAATAGAAAAAAAGCAAATCAGTAAACATAGTGCTGCTTTATAAATACTGTATGTGCAACAACAACAGCTTTCGAATAATAAAACCATTCCCAATGAAATGCTGCACATATACATATTCACATATAGATATGTCCTCTGTTAATAAACTCAAAACTATGCTGATGTAGCAAATATTCTGGACTTTGTGTTCACATTGTTTTGGGTCTAATATTAGAACTCTGGAAATCATGCAGTGTTTGCTGAGTTGGAGTGAAGTATGTCCAAGTCATGCTTCCTGCCATGGAATGTTCAAAAGGACTAGGGCATCTACTTTGGACTGATTTCAATCATGGAAAAAAGCACTTCTGATCTACTTTATAAGATCAAATAACTTGATATCACATCACAGTTGCAAGAAAACTGAAGCGTATGGGATTGCCTGGATTTCTGCTTTGATTACTAATAAAATATGGTCGGATCGTTATTAAAGTCACAATTATAGACAATCATAATCTAACTGAACTAATAACACACAAACAATTCTGCTTTTTCTGTCTTTTACTGAGCACACTGAGTAATATCCACAGTTCAGGACAGAAAACGAATTTAATACCTTCAATTTAATAACCTGTAGATCTACTTTAGCAGCAATCATCTCCACCCCACACCTCATCATTTCCAGTAGCAGCAAATTAGATTTGTACAATGTTGAGGAAGAATTTTGGACAATTCATCCCTGCAACTGGGTTTATATTTCTGGGCTGTCTATCTCCTAAGGTGTCCAGGCCCAGAGATAGCAAAGCAGTTTCTATGATGATCCTTCCATCATGCTTCACGGTTGGAGTAAACTTGATATTGGTCTCCTGCTTTTTCCAAGCATAGTGTTGTGAATTTGTGCTAAAACATTCCACTTTTGTGTCTTCTGTCAATATAACATATTCTCAGAAGCTTTGTCTAAATTTGAAACATCCCACACTTTTTGTGGTCTCCTTACACCAACATAAATCTTGTCCAGTCCAGGTTTCTGTGGTTTGTAGAGTCTTCTGTTGGTCTTTTTCAGGATTGCCTTGTTGTGTTCTTGGAGTAATCTTAACAGGATGTTGATTCCTAGAGAGATTTTTCTCCATTTGTAGGCTGTTTGTCTAACCATGGATTAGTTTGCACTTCCAGGTCTTAAGCAATGCTTTTGTAGCCCTTTCCAGCCTCATGCGTCTCTATAGCATCAATCAATCAATCAATCAATCAATCAATCAATATTTTTATAGCACTTTTTACAACCAATGTTGTCTCAAAGCAGCTTCACAGAAAATCAGTTTGTTATACAGGAAAAGAAAAGGGAAAAACACAGTGTTAATGTGCAGACGTAGGAAAGGGAAACCAGGTCCAAGCCCCCCTTGAGCAAGCCAGAGGCAACAGTGGCGAGGAAAAACTCACTTGAGTAAGGAAGAAACCTCGAGAGGAACCAGGCTCAAGGGCGGAACCCAACCTCCTCAGGTCAATCCCGGATGAAGAGAAAAAGACAGAACTAACAGGAAAAGGAGCTCAGAACATCTATAAGATACAGTGTGGTTATCTCAGGAGGGTAGTAACTGTGAAGATGGAGCCGACTCATAGATAGAGTTCATGATCAGAAACAGACGCTGGTCAGTGTAGATGTTGTTGTCATGCTGGGTAACGAACTGCAGAAACTGGCAGGAGACCCAGGGTGGAGCTGATGCTCAGGTGCCTCTAGCTGCTCTGAGGGTTCCCATGTGATCACTCCAGAGAAGTGTCATTCCTGTTCTTAACAAAGAAAAGGAAGGAGAGAGAGGAAGCTGAGTGTTGATCAGCTCATAGAAAAGACAGATGAGAGGGAGAGAAAACAGTTTGGGTATTTGGTCCATTTATGGAGAAATGTCAAGTATAGTGGTAAACAGATGATATCAGCCAAATGCTTGTGCCAACAAGTAAGTTTTAAGTCTTGTTTTGATTGTAGAGAGTGTGTCTGATTCCCAAAGGAATAATTCCACAGTTTTGGGGTTAAACAAGAAAAGGCTCGACCACCTGCTGTGGTTCTTCTAATTCTAGGTACTGTAAGCAGGCCGAGCGGAGTGCACGTGTGGGTTTGTATGAGTGACGTAGTTCACTGAGATACTGGGGGGCCAGACCATTTAATGATTTATACGTTAAGAGTAGAATCTTGTACTCCACACGAAATTTAACAGGTAGCCAGTGTAATGAGGACAGTATTGGGGAAATATGATTGTATTTTTTTGTTCTAGTGAGGACTCGAGCAGCTGCGTTCTGGACGAGCTGGAGCTTATGTAGAGCCTTGTTTCAGCATCCGGCTAAAAGGGTGTTACAATAATTCAGCCTAGAAGTTATAAAGACATGGACCAGCTTTTCCGTGTCTTTTAAGGATAGGATATTGTGTAATTTAGCGATGTTGGACAGATGGAAGAATGCCGTCCTAACTACATTACAGACGTGTCCATCAGAAGACAAGCTAGTATCAAAGATAACACCTAGATTTTTTAGAGTTGAGCTTGGAATAATAGTGTGGCCATCTATATTCAAGATGAGTTGGGAGAGTTTTGTTCTCTCTGCATTTGGTCCAAGTAGCAGGACCTCAGTCTTGCTTTGATTAAGCTGAAGGATATTGTTAGCCATCCAGTTTCTGATACTATTAATGCATTCCTCAAGTTTATTTAGATTTAAAGCCTTGTTTGGTTTGGCCGATATATATATATATATATATATATATATATATATATATATATATATATATATATATATATATATATGTATATATATATATATATATTTATATATAATTGTGTGTTGTCTGCATAGCTGTGTAAGCTGACATCAAAATGTATTATGTTACCAAGAGACTGCATGTAAGGAGAAAAAAGAACCCAAAGACCCAAGCACTGAACCTTGAGGGACACCATATCGTACTAGTGTACGATTAGAGTGCTTATTGTTGAGACAAATAAATTGATAGCGGTCGGTGAGACACGATCGGAACCAGGATAAAGCCTGTCTTTTAATGCCAAACTGATTTTCTAGTCTATCAAGGAGGATCGTGTGGTCAATGGTATCAAAGGCAGCACTGAGATCTAGAAGAACTAATATAGAGATAGCATGGGTTCTGAAGTCTTCTGAAAGTTATTTGCATCAAGAAAGTTATTTGTTTCTGTTCTGGAGAACTGATTCAGTAGCCAGGCTTTGTGTGCTACCTTACTGGGTAAAGCATTTGTGAAAACCACCCCTACAATCCCATCTCCATTACTGAGACACCTTTTGCCAGTTAGTTCTTGGAAAAGTCACCAAGTCAGAGGTTCAATTACTTTTCCATCCTGCACTGTGGATGTTACTCAATGTGCTCAGTTAAAAGACATGAAATGTACAACTGTTTATGTTATTAGTTCAGTTTATTACTAGTTTCTCTTTGTCTATAATTAATTTTTAGACAACAATCAGGCCACAGTATATTAGTGCAGTATCAGTGCAGAAATCTAGGTCTTTTCCAAGAGTTCACTAACTTTTTCTTGCAACTGTATACATGCATGGATATCTAAGGTTTACAGCAAAGACAATGTTAAGAAGTATTGAGTTCAATTTTAAATTATATGGATATTAGATAGAGACATCATTGTGGTTTCTATCAACCAATGTATCACTTGGTTCTGATTTAACAAGCATTTGTTGATCCACTTGGCTATTTTATTCAGCAGGATGACAGGAGGTGGCATATTTTCTCTGCCAGATACAAGCATCTATGAGCTTGTTTGAGATTGTCAGCATTTTCACATGGAAAAAAGGCATATCAAATAATCAGTGAACCGACTGAAATATTTGATCAAGGTTTTATGTCTCCTGAAACAGAACCATTGCAGCATTTTTCCGCAGCCTTACCTTCTTTACCTCGCTTATTAAAAACCCTTTAAAAAAACAGCCTCTCAAAAATTTTTTACTTGCTTTGCTGCATCTGCCATTTTGAGAAAAGGTTCTTGGTGAAGTGCAGTCAAGGAGGACCTCATGAAAAATGAAAAAGTTTATTTATTTGTTTATTTTCACTCCTCGGGAAGTGTCTGCAATGTCCTGTTTATTTGGGGTTTCTCATAGGAGATATTTCCCTGAGAGTTCAAACCCGGTCTTAACTTGTTTTGCATGCAACGAGATGTGACTTTTAATCAGCTTCTGCCATCCACCGCTTGGTCAAAAATGATCAGAGTCTTCAGTGGATCATCCATAGAATGCTCGCATGCTCAAATGGATGCTGTATTAGCCTGACAACTTAGATTTGCTCTACCCACAACCAATATTTTCTCAAGCAAGTAGTTACAGTACTTTCTAAACTGCAACCTAGGCTTAGGCCACCCCTGAAGGGAAACCCTGTGGCTTCTACCATGAATAGGAGCATCCAGGCATTTGCAAGCTGCTGATGTTCAGCGCTCCTCATTGGCAGTTGGGGAGCAATGCTAGCCTGCCTGGATTATCAGAGCTGACACCTGGCCCGGGCATTCAGCTCCCAGACAACCACTTCACAGGCACGCTAGGCTAACCTGCCTGAGTCACAGTGATTTGTAAAGTCCTTTAAGCATTTGCCTTTTAATTGACATCCACCCAGACTCTTTTGAAAGATTACCGAATTTGCGGCGCTGCGTTGGCAGTGCATCTTGGGCTCGATTAAACAAGATTCACCATCTCCCCTGCTAATTCATTTTATTTACCTCTACATGCTGAACATGGTTGGAAATGCTGCTTTAAAATCAGACCTCAGATTAAGGGCAGCTACTCTTAACTTAGAGTTGCCCATTACTTAGTAGATTCCTAGGTAACGATAGTCTGGCTAAATGCTAGAAAAAATGATGCAAAATCCCCTGCTTACCTCATTCCATATTTTAATATATGCTTTTTTGGGGTTCAGTCAATTTGTTAGCACATTTAGCTCAGAATATAAACCTTAAATTACCTTGGACTGATTATCCTTAGAACACCATACCTGACTATAGTGGCTATACTGAAAAGTAGTAGCTGTTTTTCCAGGTAACCCCATGAAGTCATGCACTTATTCCTGCCATTTCACTGTTTTTGAAAGAGGAAGTTCCACTGATTAAAATTTCTGCTTAATTAAATCTTTGATATGTAAACAGACTCAGAGGTGTTTGATGTGAAATGGGTTTACTGAAAAGAAACTTACCAAATTGAATTTCTTTACAGCGATGGTGATAGGAACCAGGGATCAAAATCACTACAACCAAAGTGCAGTGGGAGTCTTCGGGGGGCTGGAGTCCAGAACAGTCTAATTAACCTCCTGGACCCTTTGAATGTGTCAAATTAAAAATTTATTGTTTAGCCTGCTTTACCCATAATCGGCAAGCCAGTGCTAGAGCAGCCAGCCAATATGAAATGCTGCCTTCAATCCAAATGTAGCCATTTGGATTCTATGCCAGGTTTTGATAAAACAACATCTCAGGCCTCAAGTAGCATATTCTTAACCATTTCACATAATAGCTTTATGAAAGGTAGCCTTTAGAGCCATTTGGAGGTCTGCTTCCTGGTACCCAGTGTAATTTATTTTAAATGTAATTATATACACTTTCAAAAATAAAGCTTTCTAAATTATTCTTTAACTTTTTAAATTGCCAGAACTGTACAAAGCAGTTCCAACATGTATTACAACATTCTGTTTGATATATGTGCATTCTGTAAGGTCAGGTTGAGGATGCACTTCCTGATTTTTCAGTTTGTTCAAGAACTAACTAACCAAAAACAGGTCAAAGATGTAAACATGGTTAACAAAGATGTTTGTTTTTTTCCCCCACAAAATAAGTGTATATACAGACCATTCTACCAAACTGTATACAAATACCCATTTAGGAAAACTATTAATATTCAGACTTCAGGCATTTACAAAGATTATTTTATGATCCTTCTTCCAGCTGTATTTTAGCCACACCCCTTCCTTTTAGACCAAGAAGCAATACTGCATCATTGTTCCTCTTGTCCATGTGTTAACCAGTTAGAGCCCATTGTTTTTAATGTACGTGTCCCAAAGTCTGAAAATCTTGTGTAACATAAAAACTGTCACTACCAGAACACACATTTTCTGAAAAAGATATTATGTGTGTACAGCTGTCTGAAACTGCGGTTGCTAGTCTTCTACCTGCTAGCATTTATGCTCAAAATTAATTAACATCTAAAAGGTTTTTTTTAATGAAATTGTTGATCATTTGCTTTCAATAAAATTAACCAGTGAGAATAAAACTGTTTAACAGTAAATACCACAGCACCTCTATCATTTAGCACAACAGTGGCTTCTATGAGTTCATAATCTGTGCTTAAAATGATTTGAGGATCAATTTCGAGGGCTGTGAGTTCCAAGCCTTCTTGGTCTAGCTGACCATTTGCCTTCCTTGCATTGATTCTTGGGGTTACAACTCACTCTGCAGTTTCCACTCAAGTCCCACTCTGCGGCTAAGGGAAAACCATTGATCCTAGGCATTTTAATTTAAAGCTGCAGCCATGGCTTCATGGCTTTTCACACGTCAGTCTTCAGTCCAGTTTTTTACAGTGTTCAGTGTGCTGGATTTCAATACTTCTGTGATGGGGTCCCTGAACTTATTAGCACTGTAGCCAAGGTTATAGCCCCACTTTTGGTCCTATAAAGCACAAATGAATCTGGCACACATCTTTATTTTTGTCTGGATTCATCTTTCTGCTGCTGCGATACCTGAGCAAATTCGCCTGCATGTTTCTTACATGGGGATTGGCAGTGTCACTGGAAGAGAGTAGGAAAGCTTTTCAAAGCTTTAGTCCATCAGATGTTACCTAGTCGAAGATGGCATGTCTTTCAATTTGTTGTTACGACACGTAGAGTTGGTTCTGCAGTATTCCCATCTGCCCCATTTCCTGCACTTCCTGTGTCATCTTAAACCTTTAGCCATGCTCCATTTACTGAATATATGGCTGCTTGGGACCTGGGCTGTTTGTGCAACTCTTGCATCCCAGTCACATTTCTTGCAGCCAGACTATGTGTTGCCAGGGTTTTTTATGCAGTCTATCTTAAACCACTTTGTGTGTGCATTTGCTATTTAAAAAAGGGCCTTGGGGCATTTCAATATTTGATGCTGAACTTCTGCTGAGTGTTTACAGAGCATCATTCAGTTTAATATTTGCTATTTGACATTTCTTGGATTTTAAAAGCTACATGATGGCAATTATTTGTTGTTGTGTATGTGGTTGTATAATTGAGTGAACATTCCCCATATTTCTCAAAATTTGCATAATTCAGTAGTCAAGAACAAAGTAATATAAGGTGCTTTGATAGTGGGTACAGGACTATATTGACTTGAAGGTTGTAACAGGAACAGGTTGCATCTACAATGCAAAAAGAGCCAATGTATTATCCATGCAAAACAGAGGAACCTACACAAGTGTTGTTTTAATATGCAATTCTTACAAAGGTGAAATGACTGTAAACCTGAAAATGTGTTGCTCTGCTTCACCCTACACAACACTACATGTGTCTGACCACCAAGAATGTTAAAAAACATACATTTTATATTATAACAAACACAGTGCTGTTGGCATTGGATGACATTCCAAACTATTCAATGTAAAGCTCTGAGGGAACCGTAAAACATCTGGTATTTATCACCACCATCGTGAATAGTTCTGATTTAAAGTCTTCTAGGACAGTGTATGTTACACTGTAAATGATTTCTACAATAACATACTGTGTTCAGGCCATTTTGGTAATTCATATGTGTTGAATAAGTTTATACAGCATATTATGGTGTATACTCTACCAACCCACCCAAGTGGGTGGCTACTGTAATCTTACTTTAAGGATGTTGTAACATCAAAACATAGAGTATCACCAGCTTTACTGTAGAACTGACAACCAAAAGTGCTTTTCTAAACCAGCAAAAGATCATTCTCTTTATTATCTACTGCTAGCTGGCAGTCTAAGAGGATGATAGATTTCTTAGCACAATCTGTACCAACATGTAAAAGCATGTAATATTAAAGTGAGCTTATTAACTTTGAGTTTGTACCACATGTCATTATGAAAATACAGTTTCATACTGTATTAAAAACAGTGCAATGTGGTACTATTTATAGTTTCTAGTTTAATAGTTAATAATATTGCGGTACCTACCCACTTATGTTTCATACTGTACATCCCTTTTTGTTTAGTTTGACTGTGCTAATCTATCTATCTATCTATCTATCTATCTATCTATCTATCTATCTATCTATCTATCTATCTATCTGAAGAAACATTGCAGTTTGAGTGATGTAAATATTAATTATTACCTTGTGACTACCACCACAATTTAATAATTGCGTTATGTAATTACCACCAGAAACCCAAAGGGGGGGCGGTAGAGGGTTTTATATACCAATATCATGTGTGGCAACATGTCCAACATGTGGTATGTTGCCTTTATGGTCCTGCAATGATATTTGAAGCCCAAGTATGCGCAAATTTTGAGTCGAATGAATGAATGAATGAATGAATGAATGAATGAATGAATGAATGAAAGGCTGAGGGTATAATTGTTTGTGTGTTCTATGTTTTACCACTGTGTAAATATCTACTATATCTATTTGTGTAGTCAGAATGAAAATAATTTAATCCATACAGAACTGATCACATCTAATCATATTCTATAGAAATCTAAAAAAATGTTCAGTCATGAAAATGTTATACACTGGGCAGATTTCTAAAGAATTTAAACCAATCCTTTGAGGTTAAGATTTAAATGTTCCTTGTGGTTAACACAATGAGAGGCCTGTTACTGTGGTATTCTATTATACCTGCAGTCTTTTTCGCGTTCTATGAAAAACATTAACTCAGAATTGCACTGGATTTGGAAGCGACCATGTCACTTTTTACAGCTCCAAAATATAAATGACCACATGATTGCGTCAAGGCCTACGTATGTTATTGTCATCACTCCAGCCAAGATTGTCTCAGTGACCAGACTTGCTTCTACAGGTCAGTATCTCACTCCAGTGATTTACTGCGGTGGACTCTGCTGCAATAAAAAGTCAGGCCAGGTGGTCTGCGTCTGTGTGAGGAGATCGGTCATGTGATTTACAATTAAAGTGGTTTCACTGGAGGGTCTCACTGCATTAGAGCCAGAAATGAGGAGTATTAAAATGGCATTAAGGCTGAGAGAAGGCACACCGGTTGTTTACCACTGCCCACTCACAGCTACCAGAACATATCAAGCTCAAGCAACCATCCAAGGCTCTACCCAAGTCACTGAAACCCATTCAAAGACACTTTATTAAAAATACATTACAAAATATTTTTTCATGTTTTGAAATATATTGACAAAATGTTTCAAATTGTTCAACAAAAGCACCATAAAAGTATAATAAATAACTGGCAACTAGATTTTACTTTTATACCTATATTATCATGTACCATGTTTATAGAAAAATAACAGTAAATAGAAACTCTATACTGTGACTTTACAGTCACTTATACTAAAAGATTATTATGATGTAGTTCTACTATGCACCTGCAATAATAAGCTGTAATATTACATAACATCATAGCAAATTACAGTATGTGTATAGAGAGCTGTAATGCAGTTTACATTACAACTCGAAATATAATGCAACTCAGGAGCTTAACCTTTATTGCAAACGTATACTGACTTTCAAATGACCTATAAATAATATTAATAAATCTTGTGACCAAACCCCACATCTGGCAATATAAACGAACAGTCAACATCTCACTGACAACATTTCAGTCACCCAGCATTTACAATTTACAACATTAACAATAATAAAAAAAAAGTTTATGCTGTTTTAACCCTGAGTTGCATTCAGACCCATACCTATTGCAGAAAATGTTCACAATAATTAATAGAGCAATAAATTATTTTGTCATATAGAAATATATAATTGGAGAATTTTCCCTTACAGAGAACTCAAGAGGATATTAAGATATATAATTTCTATATTCACACTGCGTAACACATTTACCTTATAGAAGGTCATTAATCTACATGTGTCTGTAGATGGGTTCTTATGTTATTATCTTGAACTGGCATGTATCTGAAGGTCAGATCTTTGAAACTATTATGTTCTGCACTTGTAAGACAGACTGCCATTAATTCTGAAACTGACAGCTCTGAAGTAATGCAGTCAGTCTACCTGATGCAAATATGTAAATCATTTTCTATGTGCATATGTTTTAACTATTCTGCTGTTCAATCATGTAAATGTCCCCACTAATGTGGTCCCAGTATTTAACTTTTTGTGTACTGTGTGATCACTGTTATGTTTTTTAAATGAAAACAACAACAAAAAATAATAATAATAAGTAAACAATCCAATTCACAAAGAAACGTGTGTGTAAAACTGTGTGTAAACAGTTCCTCCAGTCATTTTTGTGTTCAGGATATTTATAATAATAATTCCAATATATAACAAAATAGTCACATCTACTTAAATTGTGGCAGTATTTTACACTGGGTAATTTAATGCTGGAAAGGGTAAAAAAAAAAAAAAAATCATAAATCTGTTCATAATTTTTTTATTTAAAGGACACATAGTGCCAAAACATCAGGGGAGAAAGCAAGATCAGAGTAGAGGGACAGGCTAAGGTCGGAACCAGGGTTAGCAGTCAGCGAGGAAACCAAAGTAGGGAGGGAAAACAGAGAGAATGGTCAGAAGAGTGGAAGGAGGTTGAAAGCCAGAGAGAAGATCAGAATGATAAGGAAGAGATTGGTAGTCAAAGAACAAAAAAGGGGAGGAGAGATAAACACAGGAGGAATGCTCAGAATTGGCAAAACCTTGCAATGAGTGTGTGTGAAAAAAGGTAAAGACAGGTGTTAGTGCCTAGGAGACCTAAAGCATGAATAATTGGTAGAGTGGGGACATGTGAGTGTGACGTCATTGGGTGAAGCACTCAGGGAAGTGGGGTTTGGGAGAGCCAGGGAAACCCAGAAGCGCAACAAGCATTATGTATTAACCATGTATTTTGGTTTATATATATATATATATATATATATACACTGCTTTAAAAAAATAAAGGGAACACTTAAATAACACATACTAGATCTGAATGAATGAAATATTCTCATTGAATACTTTATTCTGTATAAAGTTGAATGTGCTGTCAACAAAAATCATCAATGGAAATCAAATTTATTAACCAATGGAGGCCTGGATTTGGAGTCACACACAAAATGAAAGTGGAAAAATACACGACAGGCTGATCCAACTTTGATGTAATGTCAAAATGAGCACAGTATTGTGTGTGGCCTTTACATGCATGTTTGACCTCCCTACAACGCCTGGGCATGCTCCTGATGAGGTGGCAGATGGTCTCCTGAGGGATCTCCTCCCAGACCTGGACTAATACATCCGCCAACTCCTAGACAGTTGGTGGATGAAGCGAGACATGATGTCCCAGATGTGATCAATCAGATTCAGATCTGGGGAACGGGTAGGCCAGTCCATAGCTTCAATGCCTTTATCTTGCAGGAACTGCTGACACACTCCAGCCACATGAGGTCTAGCATTGTCCTGCATTAGGAGGAGCCCAGGGCCAACCGCACCAGCATATGGTCTCACAAGGGGTTTGAGGATCTCATCTCGGTACCTAATGGCAGTCAGGCAACCTCTGGCGAGCACATGGAGGGCTCTCCAAAGAAATGCCACCCCACACCAGTACTAACCCACTGCCAAACCGGTCATGCTGAAGGATGTTGCAGGCAACAGATCGCTCTCCATGGCGTCTCCAGACTCTGTCACGTCTGTCACATGTGCTCAGTGTGAACCTGCTTTCATCTGTGAAGAGCACAGGGCGCCATTGGCGAATTTGCCAATCCAGGCGTTCTCTGGCAAATGCCAAGCGTCCTGCACGGTGTTGGGCTGTGAGCACAACCCCCATCTGTGGACGTCGGGCCCTCATACCATTCTCATGGAGTTGGTTTATAACCGTTTGTGCAGACACATGCACATTTGTGGCCTGCTGGAGGTCATTTTGCAGGGCTTTGGCAGTGCTCCTCCTGTTCCTCCTTGTACGAAGGCAGAGGTAGCGGTCCTGCTGCTGGGTTGTTGCCCTCCTACAGCCTCCTCCACGCCTCCTGGTGTATTGGCCCGTCTCCTGGTAGCACCTCCAGGCTCTGGACACTATGCTGACAGACACAGCAAACCGTCTTGCCACAGCTCGCATCCTGGATGAGCTGCACTACCTGAGCCACTTGTGTGGGTTGTAGAGTCCGTCTCATGCTACCACGAGTGTTAAAGCACCACCAACATTCAAAAGTGACCAAAACATCAGGCAGAAAGCATAAGTACTGAGAAGTGGTCTGTGGTCCCCACCTGCAGGACCACTTCTTTATTGAGTGTGTCTTGCTAATCGCCAATGATTTCCACCTGTTGTCTGTTCCATTTGCACAACAGCATGTGAAATTGATTGCCAATCAGTGTTGCATCATATGTGGACAGTTTTATTTCACATAAGTTTGATTTACTTGGAGTTATATTGTGTTGTTTAAGTGTTCCCTTTATTTTTTGAGCAGTGTATATATACATATATATATATACCATTAAACCAAGAAGTTCCTCCATAAAACCATAAAACATAAAACCAAATATATATATGCAAATGCAGAAGACTAATTCCTAATTGACTTAACATAGGTTCATTTAGTGCTGGTGACAACCCTGTTCAATAATAGAGCATGTTTAAAGTGGCATATTTTCCTGCATCTCCTTCCTCACACAGTATATACATAGCACATAAACACACATTTGTACATAACTACACACATGTGTGCACAAACACACACACATGCACAACACAAAATATAAAATGGCTGTAAGAGCTCATGTAAAAATGAGCTTTCAGTCATCTTCAGTGAAATATTTTAAAGTAGGAACATTTTTATCCGGTATGGAATTCCATTATCATGGTGCTCTACAAGAGAAAGCTCTATCACTCACAGATTTTAGTTTGCAGGAAGGCTCCTTTAGAGTAAGAGAACTTACAGAGCGCAGACTGGAGCAGTACTATGACCTGCTCTGCATGTTACAGTAAAGGTTTGAACATGGACAGAAAGTCAGTGTAACTTAACCAACACAGGAGTCATAGGAGCATGAGGTGAAGTACAAGTAGGAACTCTGGCAGAATGGTTTCACACTTACTGAAGCTTCCAAAGGGAAGCCAGCAAAAAGGTGAAACCTGCATGAAATAAAAGCATGTATAAAGGTTTGCTTGGCTATACTACAAAGACTGCAAAAGGAAGTTTGAGAAACATTATTGGTATGAGTATCAAAAGACAACTCACTACAGTATGCAGTTGTTTAGAAAGTAAAGTCTTGATATCAACCTATAATTTGATCACTAGATTTGAAAAGAGACAAGTGCTTCACATTTAAAGTAATCTCCTCTTAAAACAATTTACCTGAAAAAATCTTTTACATCCAGGTTTGTTTTCTGGCAGAGACGGTCAGAAACTGCAGCACAAATGACCATCATGTTGAGCTCAGCGCTGATGTAAATCTGTGTTTCAGCAGCACAAAAATGAGAGTCCATGCCATGTTTCATAATGATATGCCCCAGAGATATATTATACAAACTAAACAATAATGGCCCAAGGATTGATTCCTGTGTGACACCCTGACAGACCTGACAGTATTGATTTATTTATGTATGAGATTTATTGCTGCCCCACATCACAAACTGAGAACGGTTATAAAAGTATGATTTAAAGTCTGCATAGTACCAGATATTCCCAGCCATTTTACAATCCTATCTAGCAGAAGAGTGTGACAGAACATATCAAAGACAGCACTAAGATCTAACATAATAAGTATGTTTATAGCTGCTGAGTCAGCTGACATCAGGAGATCGTTTAAACCCTCTCTAAGGCAATATCGGTAGTGTGCCCAGCTTTAGGTAATTCGAGCAATTTAAGCCAAAAGAGCTGTTCCTTGGAATTTAGCCAGAGCTGGAATATGAAAGGTAGACAGTTAATGTCTTACTTAATCGAAAGCACTTTTTTAAAATGATTTTTTATTTTTTTTTGTCACATAGAGATTATGCAAACAAAACATTTTTAAAGAAATGTAAAAATTCAGTAATTAAAGAATTGGGTACCACTTTAGAATATGACTACCCTTAGGAAGAGTTTGATAATGGTTAAAAATAACTTTATTATGAATATATACATGTATTAAAGCTAACAGATTCACTGCTGACTATTAAAAAGACAATGTAAGACAAACAACAAGATACCCTTCCTATTTATATAAGGTGTTTATGGTAATTAATAAGCATTAATAAACTCATTTTAAACCATTCCTAAATACATTGTTGGGGTGGTCTTATTCTGAAGTTGTACCAAGAAATGTAGGAATGGCTAAAAAATGCAAGTAGTGAGCAACAAAATCAAGATCAAATTAAAGATATTCATAAAGAGCCGAGAGTTTAGTTAGACACACCAGTAAAGTAGGTGAATAACTTAATAAGAGAAATCAGTTTATTAATCAGCATGAAATAGACTTTTATACAGTAGTTACCAGAGCCATTACTAATTAAGTCAGAATAATAAGAGGATTTTATACTGTACTGCACTCCATCTGTGGCTGACCACACAATTGTTTATGATCAGTCAGGCCAAATGTTTTGTGCATGTATTATATTTTGTTCACTAAAAAGCTGTACACACGGTGATCAGGTAAATGCAGGGCATTGTTTTGTTCAGCTAAGTTTCTTAGCTTTCTAAATATGAGTTTTAGGCATTTGCATGTAGAATACATTAATATTAGACATGATAATTAAAGATCCTCAAGAATTCTGTCCTCAGAGGAGTAATCTCTGAGTAAAACTCCTGATCTTGTCCTGAGTAGACCAAAAGCAACCACAGGCATGAACAGGTATTCATGTACATGTGCCAACAGTATCTGCTGTGTCTCAGCTGCGGATACAACTGCCTTATAGAACATGCCATCGATTTGCAGACAATGATTGCAACTGTCCATTTTTGATGAGGAACTGCAAACTTCTCCTGAGTATACTACAGAGCAGACTCTCACAGGCCTGATGCCAGTATACTGTGCTACTTTCTGGATTCGTATTTGTGTGTCATCTTATTCCCAATCCATTTCTACTGCATGAATTTCCTTGTGACTGCCAAACAAAGAACTTCTTGTCACAACCAACCAACACAAAAATGCTGAAAGTGATGGGCCAAGTGGTGCATTAGCTAGCTAGCAGTTTTAGCATTTAGTAAGCTGTACCATTTTGGAGTTTAGTAACCTGTAAAGCAGGTTTAACATGGTTTTCATGTTTTCCCCGATCCCGTTAATGTGTTATGTCGCTTTTTGTGCATGTAAAAGCCTGCAGCATTACAAATCAATCATGCCTTGTTGAAATAACAGCCCTTTTCCTTTGTGACCTCATAACACACTCTATATTGCCCCTCTATCAGCCAACTGTCAAACAAATGAATCTATTTTAGTAGACCCCAAAAAAACAGTTAATAAATCAGTAAACACTGACAATGAACATAATGCACTCATGATTGAGAAGAAGGAACAGACAGAAATGAAACTTGGTGGTGGGTTGGACATCGTGAGACATGCGAATGATTCAAGTTTCATACTCAGCCACACGTGTGACATAAGCAAGGAAGGCCCTTATCGCATGTGCTTTTCATTCTGACCTATGCTGTTGTGTTGGTAGCATCCTTTGCAGATGCATTATGCCTCTGAGAAGAGTTTGAAAGCAATTTGAGCAGTCTGAAGAGTTTAAGAGGGGTTACACTGTAGGGCTCCGGGAAACGGGATGTCTTATCGACAATGACAGGGACGAGTCATGCTTTTGTAGCGATGAATATGTGTGTAGTCACACGTCCAGCAGACCTGGTTCCACTCCACCTCCAGCCCCTTTTTAAATGATGAATGTAGGTCCTCTTTAATTAAATGTCATGCTGTTATCACCAGCCTTCCATTTATTCAGTTTCATTGTTATTCTTTTGTGAGTCGAAGGATCGTAATATTGCTTGAATGAGTTGTTGCTTATGAAATCCAGCAATTACAGCACTAGAACATAGCAACAACTTTATCTTATATTTGTTTTCCCAGTAATAATACAATGTGCTTTCCACCTGCCCTCAGGGCCGCCAGTACTTCTACAGTTTTCCTCAGTAACATTTGCAGTGGAAATGATGGTATGGTTGTGTATCAATTACAAAGCTGTATGCAAACTGGATTTTCATCTTCACTAGCAAGTAACATTCTATGCTAGTTTGGTCAGTTATAACATTGTTTTTTTTTTTTTGACAAAAAGGTGCAGTTATTACAAAAAGGTGCAGTTGTACTTTGTGATTTATCCCAGTATGGCAGGCTTGGTGAAGAGATGTGATGTGTTTTCACAGAAAGGATTCATAAACCTTTCCTTTCTTCCCATATTGCTCATTAGCAGCCAACACAGAGCCATATTTCTCACACAGACCTCCATTCTGCAAGATGACCTCTATAGGGCCTGCAGAAAGCAGCAAATTTGAAGTAAGTGTACCTTTCACTCTCCAATACAATGTCCCTCAGATTCAAAGCGCGACTTCTCCAAGTGTAGACCACCATGATTACACCATTCATCATGTTAGAGTCACTGTCCAAAAAACAACAAGTATCTCCAAAATGGCAGCTTAACAACTTAATTTTAATGCAAGTCAATGGAGCCAGACATTTTTCCACACAATTTTGGGCCATTTCTGTTGGTTCATTTATCATTGTCACACAATTCAATGGGCAGTTGATGTGTTCATAATGCATAAAAGTAAAAAATGACACAAATGGAGATGATTTTCTTTGGGCAGCAACAATATGGTCTCAACTGTCTGAAGTTCTGACTGACATAAAAGTTGAGTGTTCTAGGTTTGGACTCCAGTAAGTTGTGGTTAAGCATGCATTTTTTCCAGTCTTATTTTGGTTAACAATCAAGGGTCACCACATATCACTGAGATATCAATTTTTTATCACCCAATTTTGGCAGTTGAATTGACAGCCACTTTACTGTTGTGCTTATTATGTGGACTGAACCTAATGATGCTGATATCACTTTAACCTTAAAAGAACACAAATTTTCTTTTCAACCCCTTAAAAAAATATATATTTAGAAATGTGTGTGATGTGTGTGTATATACTGTATACAAACCGGATTCCAAAAAAGTTGAGACACTAAACAAGTTGTGAATAAAAACTGAATACAATGATGTGGAGGTGCCAACCTCTAATATTTTATATATAGAATAGAACACAAATCACAGATCAAAAGTTTAAACTGAGAGAATGTATCAATCGCTGTTAGGGGAAAAACTCTATTTCGGGCCTTAAACGTCACTGCCACCTCAAACAGGAATGCCAAAAATGCCATCCGCCGTTGCCAGCTGAAACTCTACATTGTCAAAAGAAGCCATTTCTAACGCAAGCTCCACCAAGCTCGGACGTTTTTGCACTGGGCCTGGAGTCTTTTCAAAATGGAGTGTGCAAAATGGAAGAAGACTGTGTGAAGATTTGGTCAAAACGATTTGGGAACACACAACATGTCATCGGACCAGAGAGGACAAGGATCCCCAAAAAGTTGGGACAAAGTAGCAATAAGTGGATGGAAAAAGGAAAATTGAGCATATAACGAACAGCTGGAAGACCAATTAACACTAATTAGGTCAATTTGACAAACATGATAGTGGGTATAAAAAGAGCTTCTCAGAGTGTCAGTGTCTCTCTGAAGCCAAGATGGTAAGACGGATCACCAATTCCACCATTGTTGCGCAGAAAGATAGTGCAGCAATACCAGAATGGTGTTACCCAGCAGTGTTGTAAAAAATAGCAAAGACACTTTTTTAAAGTTATCATCATCAACCGTGCATAACATTATCAAAAGATTCAGAGAATCTGGAACAATCGCTGTGCGTAAGGGTCAAGGCTGTAAAACTCTACTGGATGCTCGTGATCTCCGGGCCCTTAAACGTCACTGCACCTCAAACAGGAATGCCACTGTCAAGGAAATAACAGAATGGGCTCAGGAATACTTCTAGAAAGCATTGTCAGTGAACACAATCCACCGTGCCATTAGCCGTTGCCAGCTGAAACTCTACAGTGCAAAAAGGAAGCCATTTCTAAGCAAGCTCCACAAGCTCGGACGTTTGCACTGGGCCTGGGGTCTTTTAAAATGGAGTGTGGCAAAATGGAAGACTGTTCTGTGGTCAGATGAGTCGCGATTTGAAGTTCTTTATGGAACACTGGGACGCCATGTCATCCGGACCAGAGAGGACAAGAATAACCCAAGTTGTTATCAACGCTCCGTTCAGAAGCCTGCATCACTGATGGTATGGGGTTGCATGAGTGCTTGTGGCATGGGCAGCTTGCATGTCTGGAAAGGCACCATTAATGCAGAGAACTATGTTCAGGTTCTAGAACAACATATGCTCCCATCTAGATATCATCTCTTTCAGGGAAGACATTTTTCAACAAGATAATGCCAGACCACATTCTGCAGCAATCACAACATCATGGCTACGTAGGAGAAGGATCCGGGTACTGAAATGGCCAGCCTGCAGTCCAGATCTTTCACCTATAGAGAACATTTGGCGCATCATAAAGAGGAAGGTGCGACAAAGAAGGCCCAAGACGATTGAACAGTTAGAGGCCTGTATTAGACATGAATCAGGAGGGGAGAGAGAGCAGGATCCTCCTATATTTCTAAACTTGAGAAACTGGTCTCCTCTGTCCCCAGACGTCTGTTGAGTTCTTAAGAAGTAAGGAGGGGGGATGCCACACAGTGGTCCGGATAAAAATGGCCTTGTCCCAACTTTTTTTTGGGATTTGTTGACGCATCATGAAATTTTGAAACAACATATTTTTCCCTTAAAATGATATACATCCAAAGCCCACCATCGACGTTTCTCTCAGTTTAAACTTTTAATCTGTGATTTGTGTTCTATTCTGAATAAAATATTAGATGTTGGCACCTCCACATCATTGCATTCAGTTTTTATTCACAATTTTTTTAGTGTCCCAACTTTTTTGGAATCCGGTTTGTATATACATATATTCTGAAAGTCCTCAGCGCTTACAGTCAGTGTATTAGGATGGTAGACTTCATGCTTGTTATCAAATTGACCGGCTGGCAGATACTTTCTTGCTCCTGCTACGTGGCCTGGAGAGCGTTCACAGCTGCACGGAAGCTGCTCTGCTGCAGCAGGCAGCTCTGATAAAGTGCAAATTGAGAGGACATCTTCAGAGAGAGGGCCAGGAGATCCAGAACCCAAGGAGGTCTTTACACAACAGATGAGGAACAGCTTCATTCCAGACTGAAAGCTTTGATGTAATACTGGTCTTTCTCCTCCAGAAAGGTTGCTGCTGACTGGCTCGCTGTAAAAATCTATCCTTGACTTATTCTGAATTAATTCCAAACCTTCTAAATTGTAGCTTGCCCCCTGTGGTTCAGGGCTGGCAGTGGCTAGAAATTAGACATGTCTATTATCTGCACTTCAAATGGTGAGATGTGCTCTCAAAGTTTGAGGCTTTTTTCTCAAATACAAAAGTCACTAACCAAGGGACACATTTTTGAAAAAGCAGTGTTAGACCAATTACAGGAATGACACTGATTTGAGTGATGTCCACGGCTTGATGCTATAAATCTACTTTGGCTTTTGCTTTATTAGAACAAATCTATGAGAGGGATATTACTGTGACAATTGCTTACAAAAAGCTTAGTCATTACTCCTTTAGAATTGCATGTGTTAAGGATTATTCCATTATAGTCTTGCAGGGCCGGACGTGATTTCACAATGAGAACGCACGTCTGGGGACAAGCATGAAAAATGTTATGCTGAAAGTGGGTGGGAATGCAATAAGAGAACAGGATGAGGATGAGAAGAAACTGAGAGTGAAATGTCATTTTATTCTCCTAAGTTAATGTCTTTAAAAGTGGTTTCATTTGGTAGATTTTTTGTGTGCATTACATGCATCTCAGATAAAACTAAAACAAAGGAATTTTCTGAAACATTAATTTAGAAAAATTGAACTAATGTGAACTAATGACTGCATTTCACCAGCTGGCTTATTTTGCTTGTGTTATTGATTTTAACCTGGATGTTAAAGGAACAAGGGCGTAAGTTTTAGAATGAGTGTACCTCTATTGGTGGTGCATCTTGCAGTATTTATTTTTGGATGAAAAATATTAATTTAGTACCACTACAGTATTTTTAAATAATCCCTGTTGAATTGAAAGCTTTCAGTGTACAGTGCTGTGCCTTTGAGGAAATAATATGTTATGCTAGGTATAGCTATGGGTACATTAGCAACATGCAACCATGTAGTTGCAAAGCAAATGTTTCACAACCTATAGTTCAACGGGGCATTCTACAACAACACTAATAACAGCTGTCATATACCAGGCTGTCATACTGTATACCATGCTTCAGTGACCAGTTAAACCTGCACTTCTGGATATAAAATCTTTTTTTATAGACTGGAAATGACATCATTTAGAGAATCAGAGAATATTTTAAGGACCTACAGATATACAGTTAAAATTATTTAAGCTAAAATAGTCCACTGTTAACAGACATGTGTCAGATTATTTACTGCAAAGTCTATTAGACACAGGTCAAACCACTGCAGTTCAAACCAAGGTGGTTCTAACTAATGTAATTAAGACCACTGTGGTATGAACAACTTTCCCCTCAGTGTGGGGAAAATCCTCATACTTCATATAGTATATTAGTAGATTAGTTTAGCAAAGTGTTGTGCCATGATATTTAAATGCAATCCTCAATTGTTGTTTGGGAAACACACCCCTGGTAGTAAGTTGTCCCAAAGGTGCTTGAGTACTTACAGTTACTATCCAATACCAGCTTTGGCTAACAAATTCATCATTAAATGAAAAAGTTTTTTCTCCTAAAGATGATATAAATGCTGCTTTTAAAATTAGTTTTAAATCATCTTCTATGATTTAAATAAGTTTGTCATATGTTGTCACAATTTTATAGTATTAACTTGTTAGTGGTGGATTTTTTTAATTATATTTATTTATTTTTAATGTAGTTTTCACCCCAGTTTAGATTATGAGACACACGAGAGAAAGAGAGAGAGAGAGAGAGAGAGAGAGAGAAAGAGAGAGAGAGAGAGAGAGAGAGAGAGAGAGAAAGAGAGAGAGAGAAAGAGAGAGAGAGAGAAAAGCTTGTATGAGTGGCAATATCTGCCTGGATGCTTGGCCATTAAAATGGACTGACTTTCCTATAAGGACCTTAACAAAGGTTATTTATCTAGCTAAGCCTTTTATAAGACTGCCATAGATGTCTCTGGCAAGTGGTTGAAGACTGTGATTGCTCTAGATTAAAACAGGTTCTACAGTTTTTTCTACAGTTTCTACAGTTTCTACAGTTTTTTTGTTGAATAAAATAGGCTGCAAATTCCAAACTGGTCTACTTAGCATGCAGCCACAGTGATGTCGTCTGCTTACAGTGATTGTTTAAGGATGGGTAAAAAGGCACAAGGATGCAATGTTTTAACCAGGCTTGCTCCAAAAAACAAGCAGACGTTGTCTTCAAGTGATAAAGCAATCCTTTGCTCCTTTAAAGATTTAGGCAAAGGGTTCCACTGGGTCGATACTTTCCATTTTGGAAAGCCCAAAACACTGTGCTCACACAGCTCAGATAGCCAGTTTGAGCTGATTCTGGAGATGCAGCATCATTTGACAAAGCAGAGCTAACCTTTTCATGTTTTTTAACAGCTCTATTTGCTGAAACCCAAAACCTGCAAGTCATCTTTCAAGGATTTTACTATGCCAGCCAATGACCAAAGACACATCTGTAATCTGATTATTGCCTTTTTCCTGTAACAGTCACAAATTCTGTTGTTATGTATCGTAAGTATGCAACATGCACAACAAGCTGGAGGTGGGAAAGCTTGCAGGTGTTATCTCTGAAGCACATGGAGCTAGTCACCACATATTTTGAAAGCGCTGTTAGCACAACATTGGACAGTTTAGCATGGTTAAAGGAGAGATTAGCATACATGTGCCTAGGGATCATGGGGAGAAGACTCTACAACCATCCAAAAACAATGAGGCCATGTTCTCCTAGACTTCCAACTGTGAATGACTGTTGCTTTACCACGGATCAAATTTTCAATAACTACACCTTCATTCATTCTGTAATGAGTTACATTTTTGCGAACCATTCTATTGAAGTAGTTTAGCCCTTGACTAAAACATAAAGCACAAAGTTTTTGTCTATGGGCAGGGTCTATTTTAGCCCCGCCCCTGCATTTCACATCAGAAAGTGAGACAGTATTCCTTTACCTTAATGGCAATGTGGTGATCAAGTAAATTCCAGAGGTTTAAAGTAAATATGTCCCTCAGCCTGAAAATCAGCACGGAAAATAACCATCACTACAAACATCAGCACATAACTTTAAGTGTGTACAGCAGATCAAAGCTGTGTTTGTGACCAAAATCCCCATTACCAAAACAGTTCAAATGTTTTTAATGCAATGACAAAACTGAATGTTAATTAAAGTAATATAATTCAGTCATAAGTCTTGTTCAGGTGGGATTAGTCTTACATGGGGAGGTGGGTCATGTAATTGCAGTGGTGGAAAGTAACTGTAACTAAGTAACTGTAATTAGTTAGTAGTTTATTTTATGTATCTGTACTTTACTGAAATATTTCCATTTTGGATGACTCCATTACATAATGCAAAATTAATTTATTTTATATGCACACAATAATGTAACACATCAAAACGAAACAAGCTTATTCATGGATTCTTAGCATCCATGGAAATGTTCATTTCAGGCCTGGACTACATCGTTAGTAAACAGATAAAACATATTGTTCCTGATTTTATGAGCAAATAGACCATAATATAGAAATATGTATACATGCACTTATGACTGGCACGTGTCTTTTTCTGCATTTATTTTATAGTTCTACCCAATGGAAACTATTATCCTTTAGTGTTTTGTGCTTCTGATCATTTGAATAGATTTATGATCAATGTCAGACAAACTAATGACCTCCTATTAAAGACTGGTGGACTGAGAGACTCTAAAGTCTCTTCACCTAAAATGAGTAAGAAGTCTTGTTCCAGAAATGATAATATGACATTAGATTCATAGCAAATCATCGTAAGATAACAAAAAATCATTTTACTTTCCATACTTACTTTTACTTTTACTGGAGTAATATTTTACCTTGGGTATCTCTTCTTTAACTCAAGCACATGATTTGTTTACTTTGCCCAGCCCTGAGTAATTGTTACCAGCGTTTCTCAGAGATTTTAGTCCCATCTAAACGTGCCGTGTAATCCATACCTATTATTCTGCTAATTACAAGCAAAAATGTCATTAATAATATGAGTGGGTTATAAGATGGTTATCAATCTCTACTCTATCAGTGGTCCCAGGACGCTGCCCACAAGAAGCCGTTTGCTGGATGTTTTTGATGGGTAGACTGGTTTGGTTGGTAAATGCACTTTCTTTGTTGCTAGATCTTATTCTATGCAAATCAGTCATAAAACTTACATTGATGGCACTTAGCTGACGTTCTTATCCAGAGCGACTTACAAGGTTAATCTTATTACAGGTAGGCCAATGTAGTGTTAGGAGTCTTGCTCAAAGACTCTTATTGGTGTAGCACAACATAGTCGCCCAGACCAGGGATCTAACCCCAGTCTCCCACATGGGGCAGTAGCTTCCTGGTGGGGAGTGATGTTTTCCAGATTGTGTTGATGTCCAGATGTCCTGGGCTAAAATTACATTACTGCATCTTCCCATGCACAGCTAATCCTGTCCAAATAGGCCCATAGGTTCAGTCAAAGCAATGGATTTTTGTCTGAAGTCCATCTCAGTGAAAAGCCTGAAACATGCTTTGAAGTGTAGCCAACAGTTCAGAGGAATGATCCATGTACAGTATATCCCTTTTTCTGTAAAAATTCCATCACATTCCCTTACTCTCCAACCTTACCTGCAGTATTGGTCTGTCCTTCCTGTCTTTTTGGCCTCTTTGTTTTTCCCTGATTGTGATACACAAAGGAAGCCCCTTAGATAGGTGTAAACAAGCCACCACTAATGTCTCATAACTTCCAAGTGGGTGTCAATATGAGCAATCTGATAGCAAGCTTTTGGCCCGCCGTCACGCTCCCTTTCACGCAGAGCTGTTTGCTGATGATAGTGACCGCTCGATAGCTGAGCTAATGCCCATGCCAATCAAGAAGGCTTGTGTTTTGTTTCACGGGAAAGGGACCTATTCTCTGTTGGCCGCAATGCACCCCGTTCTCTGGGAAAATATTGACTAGAAAGAGCACAAACTGGGAATCAAACCTCTTTTCTACCTCCGCTGAAAATCATGCATGGCGTGTAACCTTGTGACACCGTCATATCCTTTTGGGAGGAGATGTGTTTTTTGGTCAATATGTTTTTAATAAGAAGGCTGCATAATTCATTGCTTTGCTTCTGCAGTTATTGTGCCTTGGCGAGTAGGAAAAGGTGGGTACTGAGCTGGTTTGGCGTGAATGATTAGGTCATTAGCTGAGATAATAGAGCCGGCCTTTAATGATCTTAAGAGTGCAATAACACATTACACTGTAGAAAGAAGTTAAAGGAAGGGGGTGCGGAGTAATCACTCAAACCCAATTTGTTGTGGTAGATCAACTTGTGTTCCCTTTAACTCCAGGCTGGTTCAAACAATTGTTCTTTTTGAAATTTGGCCTAGATACTGCAGTAAACCCAGCAAAACCCTCTGCTAAAACCCAGTGCAAAAAAACACTACTATGCCACTACTGTGTACAACCAACAAGATTCAATACGATACAAGATAAAACAATTCTTCATACACTTCTGCTCTTATTTTTCAAATACACACCAAGGGACGTTTAGGAGGGTTACTTTTAAATGTTCTGTTTTATTATTAGAATTATTATTATTTTAAAAAGGGTTACAGATTACTGATTGCTTGCTGAAAAGTGTAATTCATAATTGCACATCTATTACTCCACTGTTCTTATCTGCACAGTTACTGTACATACTGTATAAACTGTATATTTCACTCTGCATACTCACCATGTTTTACATATGTGATCTCACATTACAGAAAACCTACATTGTATTCTCTCCACTCACTCTGTATATATTTATACTAACATCTGTATTGTCTACCACATCACTGTACATACTCGCACCTTTGCATTGCTTGCCATGGTTACTTTCCTGCACTTTAAACTTAAAGTATATGTAAATAATACATTTTTGCACGTCTGTTTAGTTGCTAACTGCAAAAATGTATTAAAATCTAATCAAATCAAATCAAATCTAATCTAATCTAGGCAGTAACCTAATGCAACATATTGTAGCATACATGTATCTCCAGTTTTGTCAATTTTTACTCTTATGCCTCAGTTGAACACAGCAGTTGCCAATTACAG
This sequence comes from Prochilodus magdalenae, assembly GCA_024036415.1. Classification (NCBI taxonomy): domain Eukaryota; kingdom Metazoa; phylum Chordata; class Actinopteri; order Characiformes; family Prochilodontidae; genus Prochilodus; species Prochilodus magdalenae. The sequence continues at coordinate 1,576,872 of JAMWET010004438.1, forward strand.
TGTGACACACTTCATGATACATTCATGATGAATGGATCAACAGAAATGGACAAAAAATGCCTGTTGACTTTAAAATTAAATTAGATTTTTGCCTTCTATTGTAAAGCTAGCATTTTGTAGTTACTTATTTTTCTTTGGACTGTGATGATATTAAAGTAATGTAATTTGACTGATTTCTACTGCTTTGGGATTACACATGGCAATGTGGTATAATTAAACAAAAACATATATAATTAAACAAAGAAAAGTGGTTAAAAATATCAGGAAGCAAACACATAAACTGCACTTATGCCTGTCTTTAAACCAGAGCAATGCGTTATAGCCGATTTAAAAATTGTGCCACACACAAACGGTTACAGATAATACATTTATTAAAATGCTAAATCTAAGTGGAGCATTATGTAGAAATAGTTCAAACATAAAGCTGACAGATTTGTACAGTATAGTTTGTGTAAGTTTAGACGTGTAAACTTGTGAGCGGTGAAAAAGATAACAGGTTCACTAAATTCTGGTTCTCTAATACTAAACACAGAGAAACACGTATTTACTCAGGAATGATCCAGCTTATTGAGTTCAACATGGAAATGCAATCTAGGCAGAAACTCTACTGCTCTCCTGAGATTTTGACTTATTTGTTAATAAATCTTGTAGAACATGGTATACTGTATCTTTAGACTTCTCCTCAACAATATTTATAAATAGTGGTCAGTCTGATAACTCCATCTGGCCATCATTTGTGTTCTTTCTGTTAAGGAGCTATACTGGCTCATTAGGTTTCATGTGTTGGTGCGTTGTGCGTGGACTTTGATTATATCCATTTAGATGCTTTCCCAAATGAAAACGAAGCTTTTCAGACTTGCACTTCTCACTTCTGTGTTAAACCCCGGCAACTGTTCATACGTTTATATGCAGCTGAACTGTACAATTTTACAGATTTTACCACGCTTTGTTTATTTACTTCAGGTAAAGAAAATAAATTTGTTTCAACACTTTAATGGCCTGAATACAGGTGGGGTGATGGTGATTTAAGGTGGCATTGATCTGGCTGTTCCGGCTGCTTTTTGACCTTGTGAATACAAAGCTGTGGTTATGGACCAGACATATATGATCTGCCTAGAAAAATAAAATGCTTTCTAAAATGTCTATAGATTGACTAAATAGAACACTATGACCCATTTGCTCTTTCTTAGAGCAACTTACTCCTCCATAACCAAAAATGAACCCTTTAAATCGACTTGGTTCGTGTGACGTATTTATCATTAAAACAGCTGATTTGGTCCCAAAAAAAAAAAGAAAAAACGATGAGCTTTCATTTGAGTGGAATCCTGAGAGTATATGCAGGTACACACACAGATTTACAGTGTAATCTAAGTGCTGTCCTTTAACTGAAGCTATAATGGAATACAGTAAAGTTTTTTGGTGTCTTGGTGTGTAACATTTTTACATGTTTTCCATTACCCCAGGCCACTTCACATTCACCTACAGAATGGCTTTAGGGAGGTATGAACCAATATGCCTTTCAGGCAACAAGGAGAGATTTGAACACAGATGATGACTCATGTTAAGTGTGTGAAATCACACCAGTATAAAACACCTAATTTGAATGAAGCATGCTCTAATTCAGGGTTTCTTAGCCTTGCTTCTGAAAGCCCACTACTCTGCATTACTTTCTTCAACACACCCACTACAACTCAGCAAAGGGGTTGTTACTGAGCTGGATCAGGTGTGTTGTGAATAGGGAAAACACTAAGAAGTGCAGGGAAGTCAGCCCCCAGGACCAGGGTTGAGAACCCTGGCTGTACACTGCAGCACAATGTGCTCTGCCTTGTCAGTATGCTGTGCTGTGAATAGTCCATCACATGAATAATACTGTAGTCGATGGTGATCCTATGGTGGTCCTTTACTGTTGATGAATAGCAGAGAGGCTGGCTGATAAATTTTGCATGACAACAAATGAGCCACAGTGACTAATTACAGAACTACAAAGTATACCTAAATAGTAGGGGTGCCTGATATAAAGGTCAGTCAGTGCTGGTAGACCTAATAATCTGGAAACTTGTGTGTTGGTACATGCAATGGCTATTTCATGTCTAGCATTTAAACTTAGACAAACTTAGTTAATTATTTCTATACTTTGTCATTTTTTTGAGTCTGAAATACTGTTTAGATTAGATCGCTAGCTGTGTGGATAGGGCACTAACATAATGAAGCTGCTTCATGCCTTGGTATGGAGTTTTTCACATAAGATTTGCACTTTTGAAGGGTCGCTGCGGCATGCTAACCATCCACCCCTAGCCAATGCTTTCTTGAAATACCACTTTGTATCCGTAAGTCACTGTAGCATAGAGTCTGCCACCAGTTCAACATAAAGGATGAAAGTAATACTACCTTGAACCTCTTGTGAATCATATTAAAGACCCTGGGCCTGGTTAGATCATTTAAGAAGTTAAGAAGATTTACATTGGCATTGCCTTCCATTGCAGGAGATACTCTTGGCGAATAAGGGGGTGAAGTTACATCCAATGTTTTTTCTAGATAGTCAAGAGCTGGTAATGGTATCCTTGAGTAGAGGGGACATTCTTCTCTTATCTGAGTTTGTCTTTTATTTAGATGCTGGGTTTTTTCTACAAAGTATAAGAGTTGCCCAGTCACTGTAACTTTGTTAGGCGTCACTCTCTGCCACCAGTTAAGATGGGTTGAAAAAATGGGTTGAAGGGCTTTTAGCCCATCAGGAATTGTTTTTCTTTGTGGTATCTAGGCAGATATAGCTATATCTTTTAGTGGTTAGGATGTCAAGAACTAAAAATAAGGCCATAACTTAAAATGATAGAGGAGTCAAACAGTTTTGATTTCAAATAAGTGGGACCAATTTAATAAAAAAAAAATCACTCTAAGCCCTTTGGAAGACTTAGATACACTACTGACTGTGCATGCAAGTAGCAGCCTAAACATGCTTTCTGGGGCAACTGGAGTGTTCACTTCCCTTAGGGAGGAACTTGTTCACCCAGGGTGCATGTTCCTGTGATGTATGTAAAACATAAACAGAACACTGAGATTGTGAAATGGGTGTTGTAGTTCATTAGTTTATTACTGGCATATCAGTTTTGTCTTATTGTAATGGTGTTTTGAACTAATATGAAGCAGAAATAAAATGTTGGTTAACTGAACATTTGTAAAACCATGCTCATTTGCTATATTTGTACAGTTTGCCTGATTACTTTCTGTTATTTGACTTTTCGTTTCTATCATCTGCCACTCTCAACATCACAAGTCAGTCGAATTATGCGGCATCAAAAATTCCAATGTACCCGTAGGGCCTTCATGTGGTACCTCCTGGTGGGAAATTCACTTTACCATTAGAAACTAGACCACTTGAAAGCATGCAAATGGGAACAGCGGTCGCAGTTCTAGGACTGGCTGATTAACTGATGCTCATTTTCAAATGCAGATTTTTTTAATTTGACTTCTAACGAGTACAAAATCAAGATAATAAGAAAAAAAGCAATAATTGTGCTGCATTCCATTTTACAGATGTTGTGTCAGAAATCCAGTGCACCCATTTTTCCACTGATGTGTTTTCCTTCCTCCCTAAAAGCTCAAACTCAGACTGTGGCAAGTTATTTCAGCTTGAGCCAAGATGATGGAAAGAGAGCTTTTGGTCAACAAGAAAAGTAAAACCAATTCAGCTTTGGAACACTTTAGTTTCAAGAAATCCAACAAGGAACAATAGCAAATACAGTGCAAGATGTGTTGCGTGGTAGTGTTTGCACTGCAAGGCGATATGAGCAATTTGTTTGTTGAGGTGAAATTCAAAGTATTATTTTATTATTCAAATTTAATAAAGTTCAATGAAGATGTTTCCAAAGTCTATGAGCAACTGTGATAAATCATCATGATGTCAATATTGATCCAAATAATTGTGATGTTGTCATAATAAAGCAGCTCTACTCGGTAGCACTTTACTTTACGGACTGGTATTAAGTAGGTAATGATATGGTAATTTTACAGTAAGAAATTGTATTTAATTGTTAATTAAATGGCAATTTCCTAGTTGTCACTAAATAATAAATCTGAAATTGTAGTGATTGTTAACAAGGCCATCCTGAAATGGTAAAATAATGGTAGCAGATGTACATACGTATAAATTACCTGCTTATTTTATAGTTGTTTAAGTGTAATAAGTGAGCTCCTGTAGTGGTCACGAAGCAGTAATGTAATAGAACAGAATTACCCCATCTATTCCTGTGTAACAATACTTGTCTATAGGTGGGCCTACATGCGAAGCACAAGACCAGCATTAACTGCTGCTATGACCTGATGGGAGGTGTAATAAGTAAGCAGCAAGGTGGAAATAAGTGAGTTTGTATTTTATGACTCTTCTACCATTTAGATTCACGGTAATTCCTGCCTGTAACTCACACAGTGTCTGACCATTTAAATACATAACAGGCAAGAAATAAAACAGAAACAAGTAAATTAGTGTTTTACAGCCCTGATACCAGGCAATTACAGCGGAACTACTACTGATTTTGGGTTAATAACATTAAATATTATATACATATACTCAATTATTATTCTCTCTTATTGTTTAATAAGAACTATAAAATAAGCGACTCATTTTAGGTACATACAACTTTTTGTATAGTTTTATTATTAATTACTGATGCAATGGCAATGTTTTAATTACTTACTGACTATAAGATGTACATATAATATGTAGAGGAAAAAATGTCCATTACAGTGCTGCCTTGTATATAACTATAATTGCTCATTTATTATTTATGAAGAACTGTAAAATAAGCAGGTCATTTTTAGGTAATTCTTTAGGTATTTTAGTATAACTTGTTACCATGGCTTTGTTTGCACACTACAATTTCTGATTTATTATTTAGTAGCAACATGGACATTGGTATTTAATTAATTATTAAATAGAATTTGTTACAGTAAAATTACCTACTTATTATTGATCTGTAAAGTAAAGTGCTTTCCTCTACTGTATGCCACAGTGACACCTGTACAAGGTAAAATAGATGTGAAAAAAACATGTGGTCTTCTACTATTGTAGACTATCCATTCTAAGGTTCTGCATTTCATGCTTTCTAGGTTTCTGCTCACCACAGTTGTACAGGGTGTTATCAGAGCTGAGACTGTAACCTTTCTGACTGAGCTTGATCCAGTCTGGCTACTCTCCACTGACCACTCTCATCAACAAGGCATTTCTATCTAAAGCACTGCTCCTCACTGTCTGGTATGAACAATCATGCCTGGGGTCAAAATCACTGACATTACATTTTCCACCCATTCTTATGGTTGTTGCGGACATTATCTGAAGCTGCTGGCCCATATCTGCATGATTTTATGTCCTGCACTGCTGCAACACGATAAGCTGATTACATGAATGAGTAGGTATACAGGGGTTACTGATAAAGGGCTTGATGAGTATAAAGCGGTTTTTAGACATTATTTTTTATTTAAAGGACAATTAAAATTACTACTTGTAATTTTTTACTTTACTATCTGCTAGCTAATTTCCCTTAATATAACCACTTTATTTTAAAACACAAGAAAAGGTTCTTACAATATGCTATATGTTTTTTTTAGAAAAAAAGGGAACACAAATCTCCTTGATTTAGTAAATAAGAAGGATTAAACTAAACTGACAATAACAACAGTATAAATACTGACAGATATTAAAATATCCTTAACATGAACAATGCTTATTATCTGAAAACAGATAACTGACCATTCAACTAAAAATGACAATGAATCAAGTGATCAGTGCCTGCCAGTAAAGCTGGCCTGCAACAGGTTAACCAACTAGAACAGCGAGATAACAACTGAGATAACCGCACAGTATTATTATTTATTATAATGTAAATTGTTATATACTGGGATTTAAAAGTCAAATTAAAGTAAAAAATGTCTTTCTATTTAGCCGTAATTTTATGACAAATTCTCTTATTAGCATTACAATTTCAAAGAAAGGTGTTCTGAAAACATGCATATACATGTAAGAGCACTTAAATGGGCATGGGCAAGTTTGTAAAACTGCCTCTGATGAGCAGATTAAAACCTCCTGTATATCATCTGTATGCTAGCTTCAACTGAAAAAAGACATGGACCTTTTGTATAGAGGCCTCAATGTGGTCAGTATCACAAATTTTCTAAGTAATAACCTAAAATTGTTGTAGAATTAGTTTAAATATCCTAGTTTATTGTAAATATAATAACTTTCCTTTGTTTGAAAGTTTTCAAAATTCTAAAAAGAATAAGGGCAAAAATCCCAGTTTGTTTTTTCATGACATCACAGTACCTTCAGAGTGGACTGTTTCTGCAAACAGTCCTAAATATTAGTTTGCAAATATGCACTGTACAGACTAGTGATTAAATTACATGTTTTTAAATAATAATACTGCTTACATACTTTTCTCAAAATCCCAAATAACCAAACATTAAGGTAAGCCAGCGTTTCCAGATATGGGTTTAATAAAATCTTATTATGACAAATTGTAAATCTATTGCTTTGTTTTATTAAAATACATTGAGGTGTTTAGATCATATTTTTTTCTCTGTAGCTTAGTTGAACTGAAAATAGTAGTAATGAAAGGAAACCGGACTGAGAATGAGGTTCTTCAATGGATACCATGTTTGCAACAGGAATAATAGCCTTGGCATACTTGCATAACCTTTAATGTAGCAGGGTGTGAGTGTGATGAGGGCTAAGAAGGGCCGACAGGGCCAGTTCACATGAGGGCTCAGCCCAGAACTCATATTGCCTGCTCTCTGTGGCAAGCTGAGATGTGATGGTGGAAATGTTAGCCTGGAACAGGCGAGTGTGAGCTAAGTGCTGTTTCACTGGAAATTTCCATCACCGCATGGCAATAATGCATAAATCATCGGCACAGGTGGTACATGATGGAAAGAGCTCCACACAATGAGCGCTCTCCATGTAACGCTACAGTGCGGTGAGGAAATTGTAGTGGGCAGAGAGTGTTTCGTGTTGACTGACCACGTGTCGTGAGTGAAATCTACAGCCGGCAATTACTGAAGTCCGCAGTGAGGTCAGCCTTGGCCATCCGCCTAAGCTAGGCTCTGCAAAGATACTGTTATTGTTCTCCACTGAACCCTGCCGCCTGAGAGGAGCATGGCAATATGGTAATGCTCACCGAGGGACTCCCGTTCTATGGAACATTGACTTTGTCGCAATGATGCACAGAGAGCCTTGAGATTTACCATGCAGAGAGTACAAGTGGTCCAAATGCGAATGTAGTATCTAGCGTAGGGGTAGGTGATATGACAAAAACATAATAACAAAATTGTTTTACGATATAAACACATCAGCTATAACATTAAAACCACCTTGTTGTATCTACACTCACTAACCATTTCAGCTCCACTGTATAGTATATATAGAAGTATATAGCAGTATATATAGTAGTATATTTTTTCTCTCTAGGTATGAGCGCTGGCTTGGGGTTGCTAGGTAGTGCACTTATGCTTTGTATATGTCTGTATGTTGTTTTCTCTAGGTTTCTCTATAGTTTCAGCCCTTGTTCGGGCTGTGTCTAAGCTCATAGTGAGTTTTAGACTCTAACCTTTTTATACTAGCTGGGAAACATAATCCAACGGAACACTAAGCCTGGTTTTAAGTCGCTCTGGATAAGGGCATCTGCTAAATGCCTGAAATATAAATGTAATGTAAATATTACTATAGCACTTTGCAGTTCTACAACTACAACTGTAGTCCATCTTATTCTCTGTATACGTTTTATTCCCCTTTTACCCTGCTGTTTAATAATCAGGATCCCCACAGGACCATCACACCGCAGGTATTATTCGGGAGGTGGATTATTCACAGCACCACAGTGACACTGACGTTGTAATGGTGCGTTAGTGTGTGTTGTGCTGGTGTGAGTGGATGCTGCTGGAGTGTTTAAACACTGTGTCCACTCTATTAGACACTCCTATCTTGCTGATCCACCTTCTAGATGTAAAGTCTGTTTGTGTTGGTCATCCGCTAATCCTTTATTAGTGATCACAGGACGCTGCCCACAGGATGCTGTTAGTCAGCATGTTAGTATCCTGAATAGTCCAGCACAATACACACTAACCACCAAGTCAGTGTCACTGCAGTGTTGAGAATGATCCACCACCCACATAATACCTACTGTCTGGTGGCCATGTAGGGGGCCTGACCATTAAAAAAAGGTGATGGGTTGCTAACAGATGGACTGCCGTCTGTAATTGTGTAAACTACTAGGTGCACCTGTGTGGTAAGTGCAGCTAATAAAATGCATAGAGAGTGTATATACATTGAGGTGGTCATAATGTCATGGCTGATCTGTGTATTATATGTATCACAATGTATTGTCTGGAAGTTGTGACTGCTGTCAAACGTCATGACCGCATACTGCATTCTTACCTAAAGGGTTGGCAGAAAAATGTTCTATTGTTTAATCTAATATATGAGTAAGGAGAGCCAGGTTAGGGGGAGATGGTTCTTTGTCAGCAAGTATATTGAATATTGTCGCCCAAAAAGCCACTGAAGAAAATGTAGAAGAAAATGTCAGAAGAACACACATTCAGGAGAGCCAATGTTACAGCAAACCAAATATCAAATATTTCTTATGGTAATTGAGAATCATTTTTAACCTGGTCACATGCAAAGCTGTGCAGCGACAGGCACAAAGTCTGAACTCTAAACCTGGATATTTTTATTTTTTAAATCGGTTGTTTATTTACTGTGTGTTAAGCTTTATTCACTTGTGTTAATATATAACTGAAGGTATGTTATGTGAAAACTAATACATGCATAAGTTGCATTGTTAGTATTAATGACACACAATAAACAAATTTGTAAGACTTGATTATATAACTGAGCATAGAGTAATCACCTTAAGTTGCATCTTGCATTATTGCACCATTGATGATATTTTATCATTACAGGGTTCTATACAGTGCCAGATTCATTCTGGAGTTTATTTCTTTATGAGTTGGTTTCTTAGCCAGGAATTAGGCATGGTACTGGACTACATTGTCCTTTCAATGGGGAATATCCATTCAAATGTGTTAAAATGAACTTAAGATTTTTCCATATTGAATGGTCTGGGTTATGGTGAAATGATCTTCACTTTACAATTTGAGGCAAACACTAACTTGTTTACCACATTTTTTAGCCTACAATGAGTCAAGACTAAAGTTCTACTTTAAAATATAGAACACATCTTGATATATTATAGATGACTTATTAAAATCTTTTTAGATCTGAAGTAATTATCTCCAGTAGCAACTTATTGCTAACTAAAACATATAGGAATTCTTTGTGGCTCTTTAAAACTACTATTGCTTTATTATGTGTAATTTGCATAACAAGGTCTTAGTAATATGTTATTGTGTATTGTTGCAACTAACGATGCAGTTATTGTGTTATGTTGTTATGTTTTCACATAGCAGACCTCCAATTATGTACTAAAAACAGCCATAATGAAGAAAGGGTACATTAAATTTGGGCTTCACTGAAGAAAAAAGAAGCCCTAAATTATTCTTCAATATGTGATCCTCAAAATAATGATACCATGCATTCATATTATGTGTGTTAGTAAAGTATTTAAGAATGCACAGCTCATTAAGAATAGCCAGTAATTCTTTCTTGGGCTTGCAGTATAACTTCAAACTTGCAATTTCCCTAAGGCACTCAGGAGCCTCTTGCTTTATTTTAATGTAAATAACAGGAGTTCTGTTTTCTTTCAATTTTGATGGCATCCACAAAGTGCTTCAAAATATTTAGATGAAATTTGTCACAAAAGCGACAACTCACTCATATTGCTCACGCCTAGTCCAAAGTGTGCTCATTTTCTATGCACCACAACATCATGGTGTCAGATGAGCAAACCAGTTGGACAGGCAGACATTCATCTAGGAGGTCTGTGTATTAGAATGCCGCCAGGCAATCTGCACCTTGTCCATGAGGGCAGCTTTCATCCCTGTCATAACAAGTGAATCTTCAGTCTGGCAACCTCACAGTATGCTTAGCAAGTTGATTTGGCCTGCGAATGGCAGTTGGATGAACGCAGTCTCACAATGAAAGCACTGCTCTAATGATTTTCTCAAATCCACCATCCAAATAGCAATGCTCACAGGACAGTGATTATTTTCAGACACCTCTGCCAGATGAACTCTCTCTTTAAATCTCTGATACGAGTAAAAATACATCTCTGCTAGCATGGCAGTGACATGGCATCCTCTTTATTAGCCATAATAGAGTTTGATTGTATGAAAAGCGTTTTGTAGAAGTAAGTAAGTAAACTTTTATTATAAAGCACCTTTTTAACAACCTGCGTTGACCAAGAAGTCGACATAACCAGCTTTTAAATAACAAATATGATGAGCATAGTTTTAACTACCTTTATAATTACCATCTCGTTTATCAGGTGTTAATAGAGCTAGACAGATAGCTTTGTATGTGTGTGGTAGGGTGACATGATTTCCCTGTCCCTGACTAGATGACCCTGCCCAGACCCTGCTTTTGGTGGACAGGTCATCTAGACATGTTCCTGTCTGCAGCAGTCCTCAAAATGTCCCCATTTTTAACTGTGAAAAACTGATTTGCTTAGTTTTGCCAACAGAGGGAACAGGTTGCTACCACTTTTACCACTTGCTTGCTTAGTGTTAGAAAACACTGCTGTGTAAAACTCCCACCAGAATCTAGCAGGTGTCAAGTGAGTCCACAACATCACCAAAAAAGCTTTTTCAGAACACAAGGCAAGTGGCAAGTGAGAGGATTAAAAGTAGGGTGTGGGGGCTTACGGGACTTGAATCGGGTGATCTGATTTGTGTAGACACACAGTGTAGTGTCAGCGAATGTCAGCTATCATGTAAGCCACAAAATGTGCATCTTATTTTAAACTACATCACTGTTTCAGCACCTAATATATGACATATGGCTTATGTTGATAGCAGCTGTTTCTGTCTTTTCTGTCTTTTCTATGTTTTTTCTGCCAAACCTTTACAAGAAAATGAATTATGGGCTTATGTAACCACTTTTGGGACCTTTTTACTTTGCAACTTTATTTTTAAAAAGGGACAAGCGACAAATCACATTTGACAGATTACAATTGCCAGCTTTAGCCAGTATTGACAGATTGGAAAGCCAACTGGAATAATCAATTTAAAATATATGTAGGGTTATATGTTACATATATGTGGGGTTTTGTAATAACAAGCTTATGTATGTTGTGTATCCCTATGAGCGGTACAATAAAGTAAAGTGTTCCCATTAGTCATGAAAAACATCTTTTATGATTGTTATTAAATGCTGGTCAAACTGCTGGATGCACTTGAAGACCAGATTAATTGGTTGACCAGCACAGTGTATGTTTTTGTTTGAGTTTACTGGTTTAGCTCAGGGTTGGGTGAACTCTGATCCTAGAGTACCAGATTCCTGTACAGCTAAAAGATTCACCTAATTAAAATCAGAAAAATCACCAAACATCACCAAGACATCAGCTCTTAGTTCTGCACCCCTAGTTTTGAAGGTCAGTTGCACTGATAGCACTTGTCAACAAACTAAACCAAACTAAATGACCTTTGTTTGCTCTTTCATCAGGGAACCTGTTAAGTACTACAGAAATAGTTTAATTGGTGGTTTATTTATAAAGAACTTCTAATTACCTTTATATAAGTTGCATAATTTAAAGCATACGCTTATATGCATATGAAATCATTATAAAATAATGTATACATTAAATTTAAGAGTATATATATATATATATATATATATATATATATATTAATGGTAAGACTATGTGTACTACACTTGCCATGGGGCTATGTGTCAGTGAGGCTTTAACATGTTAGCACTTCAGGCTAACGCGTGTCTAAAGTCCCCGGTGGAAGAGGCTTACGCTTGTTCTGTTGCTTTGATTGAACGGCGAGGCTAATTTCAACCTCATAGCCCTAAGGAGATGTATGTCTTCGCTCTCCCTCTCCAACGCCCCGACATTAGGAATGCAGAAAGCCCCGCAGTCTTACGCCTCAACTGCTCCAAAAGGCTGTAATTGACTGAGGAAGGCAATCCAAATGCACTCTTGGAAAAATAGATTCCATCGGAGTGTGACAGTCTCAACAACAAAGAGTCTGATTTTATTAGGAAACATTGGTTGTTATATTTCGCAGCAGGGTGGGTGGGGCAAGTGCCTTTATGATGTAGGAAACCTCATTTACTCAGCGACACAAGAGTTTGTTAAAACTGCTTGTTTTGAACTTGGAGATGGATGCGCAAATTGAGTCGTGCTTCCGCACATAAAAGTGGCACTACAAGGTGGTACATTGAGCTCTCAGGAGCTTGTCTCTTTTCCAGTCTTCCCTCATTCAGTCCTATAACATGTCTTCTCAGAGCATAGACAGTTACACAAGCCAGATGGTGAAGTGCTTTTGCTGTGAGCAGATGCGTAGCTTTTCCCACAAGGTTCTTCTTCTCACATACTTGCAAATGTTAATGAGGTTTCTCAGATCATTTACAACAAAAAAAAAGAAGAAGAAAGTGCAGTGATGGCAAAATATTCACCTACCTTAATATCTTCATTCATCTCCTTCCTAATACTTTTGGCTGCCATTGACTGTTTTTCTATTTTTCCATGCACCAAGCCCATTTATGCTCTAATTAACTGAACCAAACCAGACATTTTCATAAATTATATATACGATCAGTCCAGTTATAGTAACTGATGTTCTCTAGCATAGCCTGACCTCACTATGACCACTTTAGATTACATACAATGACTATACAGAATACAAGTTTACATATTAATCCAGTATTCATAATGCATTATCAGTGCATCTATGAAGCATTCATAAAGCTTCATGATACTTCACATAAGCCTTTGTAAGTGCACATAAGGGATTATAATTATGCACATAAACTGTTATACCAGCAGACATTACCTTTTACATCTGCATTTTATGAGCAAACACATAGAGATTATGTTAGTAATCTCAACAATCTACAGAGAATAACGAATTATCTCACCTTGTGCTATGAACCTTTATAGTCTGGTGTTATAATGCTTGTCCAGATAAGACAGTTCTGACCTCCTGAGGTATAGATAATTTGGAGCTCAGGGATCACCTAAAACTCATCTTCCTTAAACCATTCCTGAATAATATGTGCAGTGTGGTAGAGTGCAACTCCATTCTCATGAAGGGGTTTACCTGGTTTGCAACAGTGTTTAGTGAGGCACACATGTCTAATTGATGGCCATGTGAATTTATGGATCCAGGCAATGGCTGGACTGGTAATATGGAATGATATGATTTTATTTAGTATTTTTAATAAAAAGAAAATGGTCAATGACCGGCTCATAAAACAGGGATGGCAGTCTATTGAGTTATATTCTCTACTGACACTGGCCTGGCCTGGTCACATCGCTTACAGATGTTTAATGGAGAAACAAAACCAATAGGGGATACAGAGAAATTGCAGGGCAAAACAGTATATAATTAGTGGGAGATGCGCCAGACAATAAACATGTAGCCGGCATGTTTATCGCAGTTCAACATCTACAGCACCCGACATTGTGCAGCGACAGCAGGTAGGCACAGAAAGAGAAGAAGGGAGGGAATGGTAAAGGTATGGACAGACTGAGCAGAAAAGTGTAGCTGAAGCCGTAAACATGGAATAGATATTAACAGGGACTCAATGGGAGGTATCGTGTATGGAATGCCATTTCACATGACATTGAGGATAATGTCAATGAAAATAAAAATGATAAATATGATAATGGTAATTGTAACACTATCATAGAGTGGGGCCATCACCTACTGCGGGAGGCCAATCAGTCAGTCAGTCAAACAAACGTTAAATACTGCAGCATTAGCTATTTAGCATAATTACCTAATGCATTTGCAACTTCAGCTGGTTATTTCACATTAACTAGCTAATGTTATGAAACCCAGGTTTGATGTAATTAGCCCAGATCACACATTATAATATCATTATATTATTACAATTATTAAGCTTAGGGTTCCCTTAATACGGCTGCATAAATGCTATCGAATGTAGCCCACAACACCTTTAGCTCTTCTGTGCCAAACAGCCTACAGAAAAAACATTTTCTTTTTCCCACCAGAAGGTACCAAAGTCATCCTGTGTTTATATTCAGCCAGGTCTGGGAGTGACTGTTAGGATGTACATGGTATGTATAACTATAATTACTGTCTGTGGTGTAGCTGTCCGGATACACAATATTCAGAGGGGCCGCTTAGATGCAGTGGGCAGGGATGGCCAATTGTTGGGTGCCATTTTTTCCCCAGAGCATTACACTACCTCTGCTAATTTTTCCTCAGGGCACCTTGGATCCATCATGTCTGAGTTCCCATTATAATTGCTTTTAACAGTCAGTTGGGATCATTTTCTGTGCTTCTTGTAAACATTTTCAAGTAAACATTAGACAAGTTCAGACTTCAAAATTGGTTGCATTTTATGGTTCTGTAATCCCAATAAAAAAACTGGACTCATCAGGTCATAAAACGTTACTGCGCATGATAAAACTACTCTTTATCTGATGGTGACAGTCTTGGCGGTCTACCAGGTTGCACAGTTGTTAAGGGTCCATTTTCCCACTGACTTTTCTCTTCATTATGCAAGTAGGTTCATTTACATCTGGTCTTATTAGAAATATCGCTTGAAAAATGAAAGGCGTTTACTTAATGCCTGGGAATTAAACGAATGAAGGGTGATCTCTAGTTTTTGCATGGTACTATGTAAGATTTCCCCCTTTTAATAAACACACCGTAGCACTTTCAGAAGCTTTGAAGATCCTTTTCTCCGGCTGCAGCAATTACTGAGGAATGCTGTGCCACGAGCCTGTTTCCCATCGATCTACACAAAAATAGCTATAGCAGCTTTTGCAACATGCTTGTTTTGGTGTCACAAAGCTGCCATTACACATGTGGTTCGACAGGAAGTCCCGCAAAAAGAACTGAAGGAGAGTCAATATAGAGATCTAAGTGTTTATATGCCCAGATATATCTCAAATAATCTGGTCAGCATTAGCATGGAACATGGTTTTAATCACAGAAAGCTCATGATGACTGATCGCTAATAATAAAAATGCACCATTTAGATGATCACATGGAGTTAGACCAGCAGTCTAAGATGGAAAAATACCGAACCATGGGTGCAGCGTAGCTACTGAAAGAGCTTAATGACCTGGATCGGCCTTTGGATGACACAGCACTTCAGCCATAGGCCCAGAAGGGAGATCTGCTCAGTGCAAATAGGTTTCACTTCAGCGGCCTGTCAGGATCTGAAATAAAAGGCTTCAGAAACTGGTGGAAGCAAGCATGGTGAAGGGACAGACTTCAGACAGCTGGAAGTGTCCGCTGGCTCCTCAGACAGCTGTCCGCACAGCAAGCCACACCACTGAAGTTATCTACTTCTGTGGAAACTTCTTTTCTTTTTTTCTTTTCTCTGGAATGACTGCCTCGCTAGACAATGTGCACTCTCTATTACTACTAGCTCCTGTTACCCACAGTCTGTATGTACGTCCAGATCAGGTTTATTAAGTCAATGCTTCTCAGCATTTTAAAGAATTTCCCCATCACTGACATCCACTTTATCTCAGATTATTGCAGGTCTTTTTAAAAATGAAAAAAGTTCTTTGATTTTGGTGTGCCCAGTAGAGAAGCAACTTCACTGCATGCATAGAAGAAGGATATACAATATCCTTACCTTTACAGCAATAAAAAAAACATTTAAGGCAGTCTAAAACTTTTTTTAATTCCACTGGACTACCAAACTTGGGCAGTTCACTTTAAC
The DNA here is from genome assembly GCA_024036415.1 of Prochilodus magdalenae. Classification (NCBI taxonomy): domain Eukaryota; kingdom Metazoa; phylum Chordata; class Actinopteri; order Characiformes; family Prochilodontidae; genus Prochilodus; species Prochilodus magdalenae. The sequence goes on from JAMWET010004438.1 coordinate 1,592,689, forward strand.
ACAGAGCAGAAACTCAACTGAGCCAAATTCAGCAACCATTTTAATAAGGGTATTTAACTGATCTTGTCCACCAGTTCAAAATGTAGCAGAACCCAAAATGTTCAGTTTGTTTAGTTAGTATTATTATTTTTGTTTTTATTATTATTATTATTATTTAAATGTTTAATTATTTATATGTATTCTTATGTGCTAAGCCTGTATTGAAATTTCTCTACAGATCCCTTGCTCTGGCACACTGAATTATTTACTCAATGTACTGACTTAACCTTCTACATACTTTGTGACATTCATATGTATTGATCATATGTCTATCAGGAGCTGCCTACATGATATACATTTTAAACAGGCTTTTTGTATATTGTGGATGATTGGATGCATGTTTAGGATTGTAATAAGTTACATCAAATTAAATACATTTAAACAGAGGCCACACTTTATTGTGCAGGTCACAGTATCTTAACCTGGGTTAAGCATTATTGTTTTTTGTGAAGCTGAAATTCACGAAACTGGCAGTTTGACACAGAATCGTAAATATGGAGCCAGCAGTTTCAGAGTTACGCTGATACCAGAGTTGAAACCTGAAGGAAAAGGTTTTATTTAACTATCTATTTATTTTTTAAATATGAATCAATTTCTATCACATCAATAAAACTGCAGAAAGAGCTCAATACATGTGCTATAAGGGGGAAAAATCCCAAAACAGCAGTGACCACCCCTTTCAATCTTATTGCAGGTGGCTATATGGATGGTGGTCATGCATAATAATTTGAAAGATTCACTTTTCAATGTCAAAATAGGGTTTGTGTCGGCAAAACCTTAGTAGATCTGCCTCGTATTCTGGACCATACCTAGGCTCACAATTTTGCTGAGGTCCATTTTTATAGAAAATTGACCTACAGTTGAACAGCAGCTGAAACTTGACCAAAGCATGCTAATTTAACTAGCAGTGATGACTTGGTTTGAGGAGTTTGACTTTTACAGGCCGAATCAGAAAATCTCATAATCTGTTTCCTCATGAACTAACAGGCTACCACATTATCACGACTGTGCTTTTTCCACGTTAAGTCGCATGATCCCAGTCCTGTCCAGAGCTCAGTGTCCTCACAGTTAGTTATGGACATGCCCTCTTTAGTCCATGCAATATAGTAAATGAATTACCATCTGCATGAAACAGCGTGAGTGTTTCAGATAAAGGCCGAACAGAGATATGCTCATTCATCTTGTTAGCATTAGTCTGCCATCAGCAGCTCACAAGCCGTTTTTGATTGATGACATGACGGAGGCACGACATGTGTCGTGTTTCCCAATTAATCACCCTGCCAGTATTTACGCAGCAGGAGTCCCGTCGGGTCCCGCACCAAATTAACCACTCAACCTCAACCCAGATAGAGCCTTGGAAGACCGTCGTATTATTCACCTTTATTAAGCTCTCTGTTCTGACGGTTCATTGTCCATCTGTTTGGGCTGTAGAGTTGTCGGAGGGCAGTAATCATGTTGAGGAGCCACCACCGCCATGCACAGGCGGTAGCGGAAATGAACGCTGTCATTTTGAGTTGGGTTCCCTCATGATCCGCTCTCTGTTTGATGCATTTCCAGCTGTCTCCCACTAAAACTTTATCTAAAACTGCAGTAAACTGCATGAAACATCTGCTCACGTGCAAACATATGTCACCAGGACGCTTCTAGACAACTGTGGACAGCCAACTGTAGAGTCAGTTATTTCCTGAAAAAAATCTGCATAATTTTCTCAGTGTCGTTGTCAGACCATTCAAAGACATTACTCTTCACCTGTCCAATCACATATGGGCCAGATGGAGTCCAGATGCCCACTTTTCCTGGGAAGGAGAACAACACGACTCTGGGCTTTTTAACCCTCCAACGTCCTTCATGACATATATATGCCTTGAAATGCCTCTACTTATATTTAATTTGTCCATCATAAGCGATTAAAACAAGCAAAACTTGAAGACTTTCAAGACAACAATTTACAATGCCTGGTGATTAACGGTTTGGAGAGCACTGTTAATTGTCAGTAGGGTTTCTTACATACAGTCACACCCAAATGGAAAACATACTAGAGAAATCCTTGTTAGATCTTTCAAAGGGAGTCATACAATAAGAAGAGAATAAAGAGTGTTGCCACATTTAACTATATAGGAAAACCGCAAATCCCTAAAATCCAGCCAGGACAAAATGATGCATGCAAACATTCACATATTAATAATTAATGTAGCCTTGAATACTAAGCAAGCATGGTAAGCAGAGCCACAGCCTCCTGCCTTTATAGAAGCACATGCAAAATGATTGCTGTAATGGGACTATTGAGATGATGTTTGGTTGGTTGGTCATTGCCCCAATAAAAGACTCTAAAGCTGGGCCTAATATAGTTCACAAATACTGCTGGCTATTAGATTGATAAGGCTAAATAAGAAAAGCATAATGACCCCAAATACTGAGGTGCAGTTAATATTTTGTGCTATGTGTTATTGTTGTCCGTATTGTTTTGAGAATTTTTACACTGTTAATCATAAAGTTTTGGGTTGAAACATTTTACTATTTTCTTACTGTTACAGTTCTTTTTCATTTTTAACAAATTATTTATTTAAAAGGCTCAAGCGATTATACTTATATGATGCGTAAGCTTTTTCTTCACAATTACATTTTTTGTTGTTTCTTTGTTGTTGATGTTTTTTTTAATTCAAATGAATCTGGATACTAAATATAAAATGTAAATGAAATACATGATGTAAAGTATCTCTGTTGTTCATTGGGTAAAATTTGATTACTTATAAATCATCGTTTTGTACACCAGGGTCAGAACCCAGTTAGTGCCACAAACACGTCGGATGGATGAATGGATGGATGGATAGATGGATAGATGGATAGATGGATAGATGGATAGATGGATAGATGAATAGATAGATAGATTAGACTTTATTGATCCCGAAGGAAATTTAGCAAATTCATTCAAAACACATAAATGTTTTGCGTTACGCTTGTGCCCTGCTCATTTGGTTTTAGTTATTAATTATCATAGCTCTGAACTGAAGCTCTGTTGTCAGGACTCAATAAATCGATTTCTTGGTCTTCGTCTTCCTTTATAGTATTATCCCTCTATAGAATATGGTGTATATAGTATGTAGTCTATGTATATGTGCTGACTAAGCAGTTTATTAGAAATACAATACTAGAAGTCCCCCTTTGCTTTTAAAACAGCCTCAGTTCTTCATGACATGGATTCCACAAGGTGATTCAGATACTATGATTGGAAAGGTCACTGAAGATCATTAAACTCATTGACAAGTTCATGATAGCAGTTTGAGATGGATTTTGCTTTGTGACATCGTGCATTATCATGTTGGAGGTGGCCCACAGCTCAAATTGAAAAGATGACTGATCTGTAATTAATTTGACCACCTCCACCAGTCTGGTCAGTACAAGGCATGTTGGGTCCATGGGATCGTGATGTTATTGCCAAATTCTAACTCTGCCATCTGTGTACTTTTGCAGAAAAGAAGATTCATCAGATCAGAGAGTTTTCCAGTGTTTGACTTTCCAGTTTTGGTGAGCCTATGCCCACTGCAGCCTTAGCCTGATCTTTGCAGAGAGAAGTGGAATACTATATTGTCTTTTGATGTTGCAGGCCATTTGCCTCCAGGTTTCTGAGATGCTTTTTAGTTTACCACAAGAGTGCAAAGTGGTTAACTGAGTGTACTGTAGCCTTTTGGTCAGCCTTAAACAGTCTGGCCATTCCTTGTTGACCCAGATATGAAGAACTGAACCTCAGTGGATGTTACTGCATTATTTTGAGTAACCTCTAGAGACTGTTATGTGGACATCCAGGAGATCAGCAATAATAGAAATATTCAGACGAGGCCGTCTGGCCCCAACAATCATGTCATGGTGAAGAACTCTGCAATCGCATATTTTTAAGCTTCAGTTTCCAATAGTTGGGGTAAATGTTAATTGCAGCTACTGGCCTGTATCATGCATGAATTTAAGCACTGCGCTGTTACCATATGTACCATACAGTATGTATATAATATATATATATATATGAATATATATATATATATATACACTAAACAAATTGTGAATAAAAACTGAATGCAATGATGTGGAGGTGCCAACATCTAATATTTTATTCAGAATAGAACACAAATCACAGATCAAAAGTTTAAACTGAGAGAATGTATCATTTTAAGGGAAAAATATGTTGTTTCAAAATTTCATGGCGTCAACAAATCACAAAAAAGTTGGGACAAGTAGCAATAAGTGGATGGAAAAAGGAAATTGAGCATATAACGAACAGCTGGAAGACCAATTAACACTAATTAGGTCAATTGACAACATGATTGGGTATAAAAAGAGCTTCTCAGCGTGTCAGTGTCTCTCTGCCAAGATGGTAAGAGGGTCACCAATTCCATGCAATTCTTGTTGCGCAGAAAGATAGTGCAGCAATACCAGAATGGTGTTACCCAGTGTAAAATAGCAAAGACTTTTAAGTTGTCATCATCAACCGTGCATAACATCATCAAAAGATTCAGAGAATCTGGAACAATCGCTGTGCGTAAGGGTCAAGGCCGTAAAACTCTACTGGATGCTCGTGATCTCCGGGCCCTTAAACGTCACTGCCCCTCAAACAGGAATGCCACTGTCAAGGAAATAACAGAATGGGCTCAGGAATACTTCCAGAAAGCATTGTCAGTGAACACAATCCACCATGCCATCCGCCGTTGCCAACTGAAACTCTACAGTGCAAAGAGGAAGCCATTTCTAAGCAAGCTCCATAAGCTCAGACGTTTGCACTGGGCCTGGGGTCTTTTAAAATGGAGTGTGGCAAAATGGAAGACTGTTCTGTGGTCAGATGAGTCACGATTTGAAGTTCTTTATGGAACACTGGGACGCCATGTCATCCGGACCAGAGAGGACAAGGATAACCCAAGTTGTTATCAACGCTCCGTTCAGAAGCCTGCATCACTGATGGTATGGGGTTGCATGAGTGCTTGTGGCATGGGCAGCTTGCATGTCTGGAAAGGCACCATTAATGCAGAGAACTATGTTCAGGTATTTTTTTAACAAGATAATGCCGGACCACATTCTGCAGCAATCACAACATCATGGCTACGTAGGAGAAGGATCCGGGTACTGAAATGGCCAGCCTGCAGTCCAGATCTTTCACCTATAGAGAACATTTGGCGCATCATAAAGAGGAAGGTGCGACAAAGAAGGCCCAAGACGATTGAACAGTTAGAGGCCTGTATTAGACATGAATGGGAGAGCATTCCTATTTCTAAACTTGAGAAACTTGAGGAGACTCTGGTCTCCTCTGTCCCCAGACGTCTGTTGAGTGTTGTAAGAAGAAGGGGAGATGCCACAGAGTGGTAAAAATGTCCTTGTTTATTCACAATTTGTTTAGTGTCCCAACTTTTTTGGAATCCGGTTTGTATATATATATACATATATATATGTATATATATATATATATATATATATATATATATATATATATATATATATATACCTACATCTAAAAGTCAAAAGTCCTTATAAAAGTAATAAGTGTCAAAAAAGCGTTTTCAAAATAGTTTTCTTTTGGTGACTGTAGGTGCCTCTTGGTCTGCCATAGTCTACTACTCACAGGTCAGTGTGATGTCCAGAGCCAGGGGAAGCACATGCTTGCTATTTCAGTGCCGGTATTTAAGTTCTATGGTTAGGTCACAAAGAGAGCAAAAAAGATGTGGCAGGTTGCCAAGTATCCAGGTGGTGCTAGTTGCAAAAAGAAGGACAGCTGCAGTAATTCAGGGGAAAGGACACACACACCAGGGCTAAAAGGTGTCAAGAGGAGAGGCCTTACTCCACCACTGGAGATCTGTTTCTGCTCCATTCATATACAGCAGTGATAGTCCTGGAGCACTCCTGCCCACAATGTTGGTGGTTTTTAATAAAAATCAATATCATGATATTTTCCAGATATATCAGGTATCAGATGACATTTATGTTAGTACTATTAGGGTTAGAGAAGCCAGGATTCCAGAGTGTTGGGATTTTAGACTAAATAAAAATCCTACAAATTGGACATTGTTTCATTTAAACTGCTCTTTTTTTGCATTTTTGAAAGATTACCCCAAATGAAACCTTAAAGAAATAAGCCATGAGTAGCTATGAGTAGCAGTGATTTAATCGAGGGTAAGGGTGTTATTAGACACAATGTGAAACAGAGTAATAATTCACTGTAATGCACAGCTTTAAATGGCTTTATTGCTTTTATGAAATTGCAGACAGCTTAAAACATGTTAAAATTCACAATTATCAATTCTTCAGTTATTCTTCAGGTATTATTAATAATAATCATAGTAAATGATTTTTCCAAAGTCATTTGTTTAGAACATGTTATTTATGGCACACATGATTGGCCCAGAACATTCAATAGCCTATCACTACCTAGCAGTATTACTGTGATTATGTGTCTTTGACAATGCTTATTTCCATTAGCACCTCTATAATATATCCTGTATTCTATTAGCACCACACTAGTAGAGCTGTATGTCCTTTCAATCTCAAATGACTCCCTACTCCCTGGTGCAGTATGTGGGAATTAAAATGCTGGCTCCTGCACACTATCAGTAAATGTGTCTAACAACCAGACGTTTGGGATTCAGCCACATGTGCAGAATTGTACACTGGTTAAACAGTTCAGTATTTGGATGTAGAAGCAGAATGTCTCAAATTACGTAGCACAATATATTGGAAGGAGGGAGCTATTTGCGATTTAACCTGGGTTTAATGACGTTTAAGGCAAATCTAACTAATACACAGAAGCATGTAAGATGTTTAAGTGACGTATTGCAGATTTACATTGAATTGTACAGTACTGTAATTCAAGATAATAATCTAGTACTAGTTTTAGTTGTTTTAGCCTTTTACTTACTGATCAGCCAAGTTTTAGTTTGTCAGCTTCTCTCAGGTGGGTGTTTCTAACTTTATTACTACAATCGGTGGTTCATGCGTGCAGCTGAACTATCCAAGACTGTTTTATAATAACGTAGTACTATTGTGCCAAACATTAAAAACATCGTTCTGTGAATGGAATGATTGTTGAGAAAGGGTCTGAGGTGTGCATATTACAGAGTATGTTAAATTAGCTTTGGACATAGCTCGCCTGATCAGATTTTAGGATTAGACACACAGAACTGTACAGAAACCAAATTTCCAGATTCCCAAAAAGAGATATATATGGATATATTGTGTATATGGCACATCTGTCAATAAAGCTAAACCTAAAAATTGTTTTTTTGTGTGCTGCCAATTTAATTCAATTCAAGGTACATTATTTGAACACCACATAAACACATATCAAAAAGTCTGCTTATCTGCATACTGTAGTGCATCATTTCAAACATCTGGTAGTCCATGGTTGTCCTGTCAGTTGGACTGGGTTTTAAACTGCTGATCAGGTGCGGTTCTGCAATCACAACCAGTACTATGGAGGAGAAAGGCCCCCCCGAAATAGTCCATGTGTACATGATTAGGTTTCTGAGTTTTATGAGTACTGTTCAGGAGGACAGTCACTTGTTTTAAGTGTCCCTCCAGTGAACAGAGCTGAACTTGCGTCAGCGAAAGCAAAGTGCACCGTGCAGGACAGGTTGCTTTTTAAGAATGCGGCAGGTAAAGCAGTTTTACAACTATCTTAGAGTAAGCAATCTGCTGGAGACACCTCTTTTCCTTTCAGTTCATAAAATTAGATAATGCATGAAAATGATTTGACGATATCACAATAATGCCAAGTAGACGGTAAAATGTGTTCTTCAGACTGTGATATATTGTATGTTCTGTATGTAAATATATAGAACATCTACAAAATGGATGTTTGTTTGAGTCATCTTGAAAGACTATACTTACTATATGCTTAACAGTTTCGATATCAAAAATATAATCTTGATTTATCGTAGTATAATATTTTTGCCATATTGCCACCTCAAATATACATTTTGTTGCAAAAAATATAATCTCTTTATATATATATATATATATATATATATATATATATATATATATATATATATATATATATATATATATATACAGGGGTTGGACAATGAAACTGAAACACCTGTCATTTTAGTGTGGGAGGTTTCATGGCTAAATTGGACCAGCCTGGTGGCCAGTCTTCATTAACTGCACATTGCACCAGTAAGAGCAGAGTGTGAAGGTTCAGTTAGCAGGTAAGAGCACAGTTCTGCTCAAAATACTGCAATGCACACAACATTATGGGTGACACACCAGAGTTCAAAAGAGGACAGATTGTTGGTGCACGTCTTGCTGGCGCATCTGTGACCAAGACAGCAAGTCTTTGTGATGTATCAAGAGCCACGGTATCCAGGGTAATGTCAGCATACCACCAAGAAGGACGAACCACATCCAACAGGATTAACTGTGGACGCAAGAGGAAGCTGTCTGAAAGGGATGTTCGGGTGCTAACCCGGATTGTATCCAAAAAACATAAAACCACGGCTGCCCAAATGACGCTGTATTGGCCGCAAAAGGAGGCCCTACACCATACTAATAAATCTTTGGGGGCCGGAAACAGGTGTTTCAGTTTCATTGTCCAACCCCTGTATATATATATATATATATATATATATATATATATATATATATATATATATATATAATGTATACATTTGTATACATATGAATAAAAAGTGTGCACTATTTAATTCCAGTCCTGCTGTGAGGACAAACTGAACCAAAAAAAACACAAAAAGAGAGTACTGTGAGCAAATTTTACTGTATGATGGTTGGGATATGAACTCCCGCAGTCATCATTATGCAGAATAAACAGCTATGGAGATCACAGCCCTGCTGTGACTGTGTGTTTGTGTAAACAATATTTGAATATTTCGCATCAATAAGCCCATTATCCATTTAACTAACTGATGGCAAAGGAATTTATCTGCCAAAAATGTTGCTACTGCATGTTAAAAGCTGAAGAAATATCAGAATAAGGCGGCGTGGAAGATGACCTGGGCTGTTCCAGATGTTTGTGTACAGTGTCCAAGAGGAATATTTTAGCATTCTTCACACCTCAGCCCACCGGACAGACACACTGCTGAGTTGGAGATGGAACTGAAAAGATGGGCTTTAGTAATTCTCTTAAAGGCTTAATCATTAAATGCATTTGTGTACCTATTCTTGGGATCATGGAGAGATTCCACACAGAAGTAATGACCGCAGATGGTCATAATTTATTGAGGTCAATTGAGACTGAAATAACTGGAGTGACTGTTATCACATTTATATATTCCTTTTTATGACTGACATTCCATAGAGGCTGAGAGAGAATTCAAATGTACCATTATGTGAGATAAGGGGACAGATGAGCCTGACTGGATGTATTAGCAATAACACAGAAGAAAGTTCCAGATTCTAAAGTTTGACCATCTGTTTTTAACTCTATTATTTAATTTACATACATTTCCCTTTAGGATTTGGGATTGTTTCAGGATTGTTTTAGTATTATATATGATATTTGTACAGATTTATGGCGCTTCATATATCATGTAAGTCAGCCAAATGAAATCCATCTATAGTTGCCTGCATTTTTCCTTGTTTTCTGTCAAAATGCTGAATTTTGATCCTTTTTTTGTAAACTACTCAGGAAAAGGAAATTGTGAAGGTTTTGCTTTGAAGCTAAGATGCTTTTGAAAAACAACAAATATTATATTGCAGAATGTACTGCATTCATATTGTAGTGCCTTTGTTACTGCTGCATGCTGATGACAGTGTAGAGAAGGAATTGGAATTATAAGAAAACTTGGCTCATTTTGATGGGCAAATGAGGTGAGGCATGACATTTCCTAGGGCTACTAAATTACTAGCAGTACCCCTGAGTACATAGATGTGTATAAGCGGGTGAAAGAAAGTACAACAGAGCAGGGGAAAAGAGCAACTGCATAAGGCACGGCAGCGTGGGTGGCTACAGTATGGGTAAGTGGGTAGCTATGATAGAGTGTTTCACAGCAACACCATTACTGTACATTTAAATCACAGCCTCAGCTAACAGTAGCACATAAATCTTACACTAACAGGTGCTGAGGGATGGGCTGCTGGAGGTTACTATCTCGCACACACTTGCAAAAATCCTTCGGATCAAGAGCGGATCACGGAACAAATGCTATAATCTGTCTTCTCCTTATCTCCATGCCTATGCAAACACAGAAAAAGCAAACTTACACCGGTTTTTGTTTGTGTAGGATTCTGCGGCCCTTCACTCACTGGAACTGGAGTTGTTTGATCACGCAGCCCCGACGTCCTGTCAGCACAAAAGAGGAGCCGGGTTTGTGGATGACGCTTGTGCCGCGTTCAGATCAGTAGAAGCCACAGAGTTTGGGAGCACAGCTGGCATGTGGCTTTGACAGGACCAGGGACGAAAACGTTGGGTGCCTGATAAAACGCTATCACATTCTCCTCACTGCTCTATAAGCATTCAGCTCAAAAGAAAGTATAGAGAAAGACATTTCAATGAGAAGAACTCTAGGGGGGTGGGGGGTGGCGGGGGGCATTATAATGCCTTTGTAATGCTCTGGTTTAGTTTTTTCAAGCCAGTAGCTGTTAATAAACTGGGTGCTAATTACTGCTTTATTAAGCAATGACTGAGCACTTCTGTATGTTAGAATTGCACCAATACTGTTTTGATGTTGGCACCAAACTGGAGCTGAAATACATTATCAGTATCAGTGATGGGGAACTGATACCACAAAGCAGTTTGTGTGCATGTGTGTCAGTAGATGGGAAGTCAGCAGTGTGAACTGACAAACAGAAGTAGAAACGCTCATGGCCAAATCTGTATTTCCAGTGTTTTGAGAGAAGGCAATGGTAGTGGGTAATACACTGGTAGTACACCAGGAGGAATTTGTTTGATTGCATCTCCTTAGATTGTCTCAGCAAAGCAGACCACAAATTGGGTCTTAATATTTAATGTTTAATTCAGCACTGCAAGGCAATTACTCAACAGAGGCTTATGTAATTTAAAGGTTCTGCATTTACAATACTATGTGTACCTTTCATTACATTACACAGTGCTTTAGTGGTTTAGTTTTAAACATTGTTATGTGTTATTTGCAGCAATGCCATAGACAAGCCACTTTTGATTGTCTAAATCTATGGATGGGTGGATCTGTAAATAATGTTTACATGATGTGGAGATTGCTTATTAAAGAACCCACACATAATGCAAACATTATATACCATGCTATGCCTGTTTGATGAAACTGCCCAGAAAAAAAACTGTAATAAATATAATTCAGTCTCTGTGGGATTATATTCATATGTTACAAAGACATATTATGTCTTATTGAAACTATAAAGTAAATGTTGATATTCCTTTGTGTCCAGGTTTACTTTTATTAGAAAATTATTCTAACATAACTTTCATTATTTCTAAAGGCAGTTTCCAAAAGACTGTTTTGAAAGGACAGTTTACACCAGATATTCAACTTTTTATCAGTATTTAGATACTTTCATTTTGGAGCATGTCATAGCCAGATTTCATAAGGCGAGTGGCTGCATCAATTTTGAATCGGTCAAAAGCTATTGCTTTAGTCAAGGCTTTTATTGCTACTGTATATTGCTAGATATGTGTATGATATAGATGCTGAATTGCCCTCCAGACACCACCCCAAATCATTTGTATTTCCACGTATCACACGGATTCTGCAGTGTCAGTGTGTTGTTGTCAAAAACATTTCTTAATAAAAAGCTTGATTCCTCCTTGGTCCCCTGGCCGTGGATGGTTATGGCATCACTGAGAACACATTGCACCTCCTTTCTCCTTCAGTACAGAATGAATTCAGCATAATTCATCATTGCCATTATGCAAAGGCTTGTGTAGCATAGTGTGTAATGTGTAACATTAAAATGGTAGATTGCTCAGAATCAAGGCACTTTCCAAATGACATAATGTAAAACAGAGCTGGAATAACCTAACAGTTTAAACTGCAGTGTTTATGCACTGTTAGGACAAAAGGTAATTGGCAGAGAGTGAGGTGCTCCCCTTTGTCACTGGGGTGGTACCCTCAAAAATATCTTCAGTACTGCTAATTAAGTAATGCACAGTAATTATACCATATTCTGTTGGAAAAGTTGTATTGACTCCTGACATACTGTCTTAGCCCCTCAGGCTTTTTCTTATGTTAAATATTGTTATATTGTTCTGTTATAAAACTCTTTCTCTAGTTTCTCTAGTTTTACAGTGAGCAGTGCTGATTTATTCTATACACTGCTGGAAACATGTCTCCCAAATTCCAGATCAGATATTATATTTAGATCTGTTTATTTCACTTACGACGCCTCCAGAAGCCAGTTTCTTTTACCATGCTCGCTGTGCATTTCACCCCAGTCACCGCTTGCCAGTCTTTCTATAGGTCACTTCAGGTCATCTTGCAGTGGTTGTAACATTCGAATGAGGTGGCGCTCATCATGATCAGTAGAGAGGGGTTTTCGCCCTCTGCCAGTCTGTAGCTGTGTTGTACTGTGTGTTTGCTGCTTGACGTTTTTCTTATGAACCAGACGCTCACTGTATCTGCCAATAAAGCTAGAACCCAACCTTCTGTTCTCACTAAGAACCTGCTGTACATGTAAAGATGCTGATTTTAGAAAAACTGGAGTAGTCTCTTATTTATATCTGAACTGTATATCTGTCCTCTGGCAAAAAAAAAAGGAAAAAGAAAAAAGCAGTAGGTACACGTCTCCACCTTAAAATCCACTGTTGTATGTTTAAAGGTACATTGAATTGGTGGTGATGCACTCTACCCACTCAAGCCACTCAATTTTTTTAATATTATACTCCAAATACTGACTCCATTTCTATGCATCTTCTGCAGGTTACCACAGTAGAAAAAACAATCACAGTAAACCTTTCCTACACTCTGTGTCTGTCAAGGCCAGCCGCTCATAAACTTCATCAATGCCTTAAAAAAATTCAGTGTTTAACTTGTGAAAGCATGTTGAGGTAAATGTGTTTCATTTTAGTAAATAATTTTAAAAACATTTTTAAAACATTTTAACATTCCAACAACACTGTTTCTGTTTGTACTAGCTACGCTTTTTATGCAATGCTTCATAAAAAATACTTTTTATGGATTTTTATTATTTTATTTGCCCAGCAGGTTGTTATATTGGGACTGACGTGTCTGATTTCAAAGCTAACTGTTTTCTGCATATGTTCACGTGTTATGAACTTTTTCCATAAGTGGCTGTGATGTAGTGCTGACTGCTCACCTATATAATCACATTTGCTGCTGCAGATATGAGATGCAACCCATATGAAAATCACTAGTAATATGTTGAATGTGTCTTGGGACAGAGGCAGACCTCATCTGCTGTTGTTTACACAGCCTTTACAGGAACGAGTTAGCCTGGAAACAGTTGGTTCATATAATTAAGCACTTGATGCTTTTTAAAACTCCAACACTTTAACTTAAGTGAAATTTGACTGAACAGCTTTCACTTGTATTGGAGTGATATTTGACTTGGAATTTATATTCTTTTATTTGCATAATGAAGTTTGTCCACCTCAATTATAAGATCAACTTCCAGATAATAGATTTATATTTATAATAGATAATAGATTTTAATATACATATATTTATCTACTGAGTAAAAAAGTTTTTTGCACATGTATAAGCCCAAAAGCTGTTGTGGCATGGCACACCATAATGATGGAAACATACCCTACACTCATTATCAAAAGAATAGATGCACAAATAGTTTCCCCCAGAAGGAATCATTTGACAGGAATGAAATGTGGTGGGTAGGTTTGACATCATAAAACATGCAAATGATTCACTCGGTTGTGACGTAAGTCAGGGTGGGCCTTACCGTTGTACCCCACTGACCCAACAGCCATTATTGCGGACATTCAGCGAGCAGTAATGCCCTCCATGAGTTATTGTGTTAGTGCCAGAACCATTGGCAGGCAGCCAATGATTTCATGCATGCAGACCGTTAAGGTAAACATAGTCATGTTAAGCGTCAGCGACGAGGCCCACTTTTGTCTTGGTAGAGATGACCTGCAAATCTGTGTGTGGAAGCACTGAGGTTGCTCTATCTCCACCCTTACAGCAAAATCCGCAGGAACTGTCTGAGAATATTCAAGCTGCATGGGATGGATTGTGGCAGGACACCATTAGGAACCTCTACATCTCTATCCTGAGAAGTCTGGCATGTTGCATTAGCCATACTGAGAGACACTTCTGTATGTGTAGCGCAATAAATATTGGCCATATCAGTCTAAATTTATCATCATTTATTGTTCCTGGTAACTTTATTGTCCTTCTTAACAGTGTTGCAACCTGAAACTATTTTTGACAATGAGTATGTAAGTATAAACTGCATTTGAAAAATAGAACTTGGTCAGAAATCATGGTCAGATATACATTGTAAAGCTATTTCGGTCCATCAGAGGGTATGAAGGGCTTTAATGTACACAAGAAAAGCAATTCTCAAACTCACGCTGTCTGTATCAGACCCTGTGTTTTTCAGTCAGCATGATGCATAAAGAATGCAGATTTTGTCCAACTTTGTAACTAATAAACTGAAAACTCAGCACACCATTTCCTCTTGTTCCCCACTGCTTATGTAAATAATTTAACAAGTCATTTACCTACATGACCAGTAATAACTGAAGTTTCTCAATATCCAAGGTTTCCAAACTATGCACCAGTAAATAATTCAAAGGCAAATATATTAAAATACCAAATGGTGTTTGAGCTGTTCAATGAATAAGTATCAGCAATTCCAGACAAAGACAACTGTGTACATCTCACTGATGCAGACAATAGAAGCACTCTGGGAACAGATGAGTCTGTAGACTGAATTACAATGAAGACTGCCTCTCCCTCCACTTATGAATGTTTTATGATATGCAACACAAAAAGCATCCTGTCCCTACGACTCATGTTTACCTCCTCCATGAGGAGGAGTCCCAATAGGCATTTCTGGTGCTTTTTTGCAACAGTGGTCATTGTTATGCCACATTATTTAATTAACTACAGATGCATGGCTGCTTACATGTGGTATAGTAACCATGGGTTGCAGTCTCAAATCAATACAACTCAAAAGTCAACCTGCAGAAAGTACAAGGCTGGATTAAACCTGTTGACAGACAAATATTAAGAGATGCTTAAGTGTTTTAGTGGGTAATTTGCACACCAACATACTTTGTTGTTGTGGTACTGGTGCTTTTTAAAATAAATGAAACATCTTTCGATCAGAAGGAGGTCGAAAACCAGCCAGGCAAGCAAACCAGAATCAGGAAAGTCAAGGACAAAGAGGAAGTCAAAGCCAGAGTAGAAACGAGTAGAATAGAACGCACAGTAAGGCAAACAAGGTTTGGCAAAACTTTGTGATAAGTATGTGTGTGGTGTTTAAATGCAGCCTGAGATAAGAGCCGCAGGTGTGAGCAATCAGTATTTTGGAGAGGCTGGGCATGGGAATGAGATATGATTGGTTGACTGGGATGTGTTGATTGTTGACATGTGGGGGTGACATCATCGGGTGATGAGTTGTGTGTAAAACGGGTGTAAAATGTCTAAATGTCTAAACCCCAAGAACACACCTGGCTAATGGACCCAGACCAGAATGGTACACACTACCATGCCATACCATGGTAAGAAGAATCCACCATTGTTCAATAGTAGCTTTAAGGTGGTCTGTTGATGGATAGGATAGAGGGAGTGCTGGTAAATCCACAAAGTGTGTCTAAATGGAAGGTGTATCTGAAACAATGGGGGATGGCTGTGTATACATAGTCAATAATGTGTAGAACTGGGTTCTGTCACTGGGACCTAAGCTAAGCTAAGACTTGAATTTCCAAAATTGCCTCAACCATCCATTACTAAATGACTGCAGTTGGCCCTAATCTTAATTAAAGCATGTCACATGTCTTTTTCTAGTGTTCTTGTACTGTTTCTTACTCTTCCTAACAGGACGGGAATGTGTGTGTGTGTGTGTGAGTGTGTGTGTAAGGGGGGAAGGGGAGGGGCTTTGTGGTTCATAAATCTGCAGTGCTGAAGTAGGCAGATACTGGGTGAGCCATTGTCCATGGTGCTGAAATCCTTTGTGAAAATGTGGACAGTTGGTAAAAGCTATGGCATGCTTCCATTGCTCAAGTTTGTTTTCCTGGAGGCACTGAGATGAAAAACAAGATTGCTCAATCAGTCCTTGTGGCAAATGCAATATTGCAGGCCCATTTTTCCTCTAAATAAATAAACTGACATTTGAAATAAATGACCTTTCTTTTGTAAAATGGTTTGGAATACTTGAATTTTGCTACTGCTTTAATGAGATAAGGCGTGTATGATTGCTCTAGTTTCTTGCTTGCTCCTCCTCTTAGGAAGTTATAATTGAACCAGTGCTTGTAACATGACCACATTTCATGCATGAAGCAGGCATGAAATTCCCCCTGTTGGCATGACTTATGATAACAAAGGTTGTTTACTGACTCACCTAATGTTTAAAACCAGTTTACAGAGACAGTTTACATTGATTATAGAAATAAATGGAACAATGCTCCTGGATTGTACGTCCTCCAAACTTTCATCACACATATTAAACATGATAACGGTGAATGCCCAGAGCTTTTAAAGAAGACTTAATGATCGGTGTGAAATAATTTATTAAATAAATGCATGTCTGCGTTTATTTTATTTTATTTAACCCTTGCTGCTAAATGAATCAAACTGTTGAACAGCAAATAACAGCAATAATGTTCCCAGGTCACATTGACCTAATGCATATTTCGCACATCTAGACACTCAATACATTTCTTTCATTGACATATTTTTGACATACAGTCATCATCAGTATAACTGCATCCAGAACGAATAAACTGACATAAATGAAATTTGGTTGGTAGTTTTAACATTATGAGACATGCGAATGTGAGAATGAGAGAAGTTTTATACTCAGCCACGCATGTGACATAAGCAGGGACTTATCGCTGTACCTGAATGACCCAACATTTAGCGAGCAGTGATGCCTTCCATGAGTCATTCTGTTTGTGCCAGCATAATTGCCATATAGCTGTACCAAGCAGGACTACATGCACAAAGACCATTATGACTACTGCCCTTAACACCACATCAATGGTGTCATGTCTTTTTGGAGTGACTCTGAATGGCAGGGGATCAGTGAAGAGTCTCTGTCCAGAAATCCCAGTGTCTCTCGACCTCCACCCCTACCTTAAAATCTGCAGGAACTGTGTGGGAATATTCAAGCTGCATGGGATAGATTATCACAGGACATCATAAGAAACCCTACTGCATGTTGAGATTTCTGGCATGTTGCAGCCTGACCCCATACTGAGAGACACTACTTCTGTATGTGTAGCATAATAAGTATTGCCCATAAATGTATCATCTTTTATTGTTCCTTGTACCCTTTATCTTCCTTCCCAATAGCACTGCATTCTGACACCTCCCTCTAATTGCAACTATACTTTTGATGATAAGTGTATTTTCTGTCATGTAGACATGTTGGTTGGTTGATATCTTTATCCTCTCTAGTCTCCACTATCACTGCTTGGTTAAACTGACCCAGACGTTATGTGTAATATAAATGTGCCACTGGGGAATCAGTACAACATCTCTGAGCCTTGCAGACAAGGTTATATGCTCTGAAATGTATTACAAATATAATATAATGTCAGTTTGATCCACAGTATAAAAGGATGGCTTATATTTCCATACATAATGTATGAAAACCCTAACGCTAGAAATATACTTAATTACACGTTTGTGTTCAAATGGTGACTCCCTTGCATATGCTGCGTCTGTTTGGTGTGTTCTCAGAAATTAACGCTACATGAAAGCAAGGTGCAATACACAGAAAAAAAGCAGCGTGACCATGTCTGCAGTTACTCACGTCTAATTTGCTCAGTCGGTGCTATGACACTGATGAACATTTACAGCTTTCAGCTGATGCTCTTATCCAGCTCTTACAAGGTTAAGCGTATTACAGGTAGGCCAAGATAAAGTTTGGAGTCTTGTCAAAACACTCTTATTAGTGTCATACAGTATAATCACCCAGATTACTAATAGAACCCCACTTTCTCACTCTCTTTCTTTACTTTCTTTAATAAGTGAACTATTACACTAGAAAAGTGCATTTTTAGAAGAAAAGAGTGATTTTCGCAACAAATGCTTCTTGCTAGGTGGTTGCTATCATATCCCAGGTGGTTGCTATCGTGTTGCTAAGCAATTGGCACAGTATTCCAGGTGGTTGCTATGATGTTAATAGGTGGGTGTTATGGTATCCCAGGTGGTTGCTATGGAGTGCGGCTCGGACCAACATAAATTTTGTGCTCTGGGTTGCTTTTTATGCTTTCTATGGGATCCCAGGTGGTTGCTAAGGTGTTGCTAGGCAGTTGCTATGATGTCCTAGATGATTACTGTAATATCCCTGTTGGTTGCCATGGTGTTGCTAGGCAGTAGCTGTGGTATCTTGGATGGTTTCTATGGTGTGGCTAGGTGGTTGCTGTGATGACCTATGTGTTTGCTATGGTCTTGTTAGACAGTTGCTATGGTATCACAGGTGGTTGGCAAGATGTTTCTAATCAGTTGCTATGGTGTCTCAGGTGATTGGTTTGGTGTTGCTAGGCAGTTGCTATGTATCCAAAGGGGTTGCTAGGCTGTTGCTAGGCAGTTGCTATGGTATCCCAGATAGTCGCTTTGGTGTTGCTAAGCGGTTGCTTTGATGTCCCGGCATTCAAGATTCAGCCATATATGTTGTCAGAGAAATTTGTTTAGCTTTCCATCAGCTCCATTGTTTAACGCTGCTTAGCAAAGCATAAAGATGTGTGTCAGGGTGTAATTCATTTGGACTTGAAGGTGTAACTAAAGAGCATCTGTTTGACCTCTTTATTGTATTTCAGTGGATATGGAGATTTCTGTGTAGGTAGCAGTCAGTGTTCAGAAATGGACATGGGACAAGAGTTTGTGTGGGGGCAACAATTAATAGGGGAAATGAGTAAACGCCACATAGAGGAGGCCAACATTAAATTCGTGCTCAGGGGTCGTTATGCTTTGCCTTATTTCTTGAGCATGAGTGTTATACTCTAGTTTGTATAATATGGACATGATGGCTATTTTTATTTCCTCAGGTTAGTCAAGATGTGCGTTGCACCGGATCCTGTCAATGTTGGACAGAGACGAAAGAGTGCTCTAGAAAGATACAGAAAGACAGATTTACCCCTCAAGATTCAAGGCTCAGCTTAGGCTTGCACTTCAGAGAATTGAGAACCAACTTAGACTTGTACCCTGAAGGCCTGAGACTTGACACAAACTTGCATAAAGTGACTTGTGGCCATCTGTAGTCATTAGTAACTGTCACTGAAAGCAGTGGAGTTTTCTGATTCACAGTGGTGGGCCTACAATTGGCAAGTCTGTCTGCTGCAAGCTTCAAATGTCCTGGCCTGTCTCTAATTATAATGGTTCATCACTGATCTGTGGGTCTTTTACATTGCATATTTACCATTGCTACCATAATTCCACTAAATATAAAAATCTAGCCCCTCAGAAAGCACTGCGGTGCCCACTTCAATTGCATCCTCACTCACGCACTGCTATGCACTCTTAGAAAACAAGAAAAGCTTACGCATCCAAGAATGCCTTGGCACTGCCTCCTTACCTGGCCTTCTGCGATCGATAATTTTTAATAGACTCTGGCTCTGATTGAGTATGGATGTCAGTTGTGCGGAGGCTGAGAGAAAGGCGTATTAATCACTGAAAAGATGTCTTTTTATTATTTCCCTTTTGGCTCCCCACACCCTGCGCTGGGCTCCGAGCCCCAGGAGACTGGAGGCTGATTGAGAGGCAGAGCTCGGTTCCAACTGAGTGACTGCGGCGCTGTGGACGAGAGCTTTTCATCAGCGACACTCGCGATTAGAGCATACTCTGGAGTATACCCGCCTGTTTTTAACACTCTAATCAGCATGCTGTGGAGGCCACAAAATCTCTGAATCTCCATGTATTTAGGTGGTGTTTAACTTCTGTAAGCCCTTCGAACTAAGAGCTGATGATTCAGTGAGGTACATACAGAATATACTTTATTGTCACTCAACCAACCAACTGTATTTACATTTGATTTACAGTCCGTGTCAACAGATTCACATCTGAACTCGCTCTTTTCTTTACTTGTGCCAGGCAATAAAAAAACACATGCTCAAAAATATGCCAAATAACCAATACTAGGTAATGCCAATCTCTGTTCACCAAGTTCAAATCACAATGATACGTTTCTCTCTAATACTTTCCATAGAGGGGAAGTTAAGAATCTGGACTTTCAGTAAAAATGTTTCTCCATGTTTAAAGGAGGAATGAACAGGGCTGAAAAGGGTGGCAGGGTATATAACAGACCATGTGATTTGTCTTCAATCATTAAAAGTTAGCAATGCCATGACAAGTACGTCTGGAACACACTGTCCTATAGACTGGAGGGCTTGTCTGAGTTTACATTGACCTCTTGTCAGTCACTTTATAATACCCTCCCCTACACCACATTACTCCACCCCCATATCTGTCTGCTCGTGCCGAGAACATGAAGGAATTCGACATCAAAATGCACTGGCAGATTCTAGTACTGTGCTGGAAAAACATTCTGTGCTGCCAATGTCGTAATGAAAAATAGCATGCTAAAACAAGAACCAAATCTGGAAGCGCCTTCTAAAGATGGAATTACTTCATGCGAAGGAGATGAACTTGGAAACAGAATTAGTGTTCCTCCAGTGTTCCTCCTGGAGAAGTACATAACCGCAATACATATAAAGAGCTTGTTTAAATGGCTGACTTTACATAATGAATCAAGTAGAAAACTCACTCAGAGAGTCTGGTAAAGTAATACTGTGGATGAGCCACCTTCACAGATATGAACATAATGCAACATAATGCAATGCTAACAATACAAGGCTAAATTTGTGCTCTTATTAGTATTGTCCTAGCGAGGATATTTGCGTCACATTTGCAGCTAATAACAAAGAAAAACAAGAAAACTTTTGACTACTCTCAAGCAGCAAATTCTAATGAACTAAAAGCCACATTTACACTTCTCTGTGCTCTATGCAGAAGAAAGAAATATGGGAATCTGATGCGTCCCAAACTCCACTGCTATACGAAGCATGCATAGAGCACTTGGATAGAATATCATTATAATTTAACAAGTAAAACAAATCAACTGTTTATTCAAGTCTCTTGCTGCTTGTATCTTTTAGCTAAGCAAACCACACCAAGATACACTTAGCGTAATATAGCTGTGGTATTCACTGTTAACAACAAGCAAAGTTAGCATAGTGCCATAATTGTATCCTATACTCTATATCTAAATAATTAAATATGGCAATACCCTTAATAAACAGGCAACCTAATAGTGACACTGCTGGCTAATGCTGGCAAACAATAAATTAAATTAGCTGGTTATTGTCAATTATACACGTGAGTTTTGTGTTGACGTGAAAGAATCAAGGGTATATGCAAAGAACCCTATGGAATACCATAGTGTTACGTAGGGACAGGACAGGAAGGCAGGATGCAAGTGCAAGGATTTTAATAAACAATAAACTCAGACTTTACAAAACCAAAGAAACCAGAAACACTGAGAAACACTGAAACAGACCAACGTGGAGAAAACAACCAGCAGGGAGACAAAAGACCTGTAGGAAGACAAGTCACCAAGCAAGAACACAGGGGACAACAGGGAGTATAAGGGAACAAAAACTAAGGAACACCTGGGGAGGGGCGGAGCTACAAACCAAGGACAGGTGAGGGGATTGACCAGGGGACTGAGAAGGAGGAGCAAAAAATCAAAACAAACAGAAGCTCATAGAACAGGACAACAAAGAGCATATGGACATGACCAGACAGAAACAGAAAGCCAGAGAAGACAGACAAACATGAGCAGGACAAAGCAGGATGTGACACATAGGAAAGGTAACAGAGGTTATTGTATTTTAAGAAGATTTTTTTCCTCCTGTTTTGACCACGTTTTGGCAGTTATAGCTCAAATTGAAAGCCCTGCTCTAATGATCATGGTTAATCACTGCTGAAGGTGCAATTTATCACATCCACAAAAGGATTCATTTCAACCAAGTCTTTCAGCAAGGCAGAGTTCTGTGACTCAGGCAAGACATCTAACGTTAGTCTAAATAACTGCTATGTTGGCAAAAAATATAATCAGTTTTTCTGGGACTGAGTTTGGTCAGAAATATGTGATGCTCTCAGGTCTAATTTATTTTGTTATTACTGAGCAAATTTCAGTCTTTAGTCTTTAGAAAGTAATTCTCTGACGAGCCAGACATTTCTGACTGTTGCCATTGCCAATGAACTCGGTGCATTTGGTCACAGATTAGCTTGTAATGAAATAGCTCCACAAGGTTTAGCCACTTTTTAAAAGCAGCGTCAGTGTAATGACCTTATTTTCTCTGATGAATTTCTGTGTAAAAGTAGCTGGTCATTTAGTCAAATGAAGGTTTCTCCCCAACACTGCAGTGAATTAAAGCTAACATGGATGGTCCATCATGCAAACGGCTCCTCCTGTAGCTTTCATTCGTTATCAACATTGCCACTTTTTGGCTGAAGAATTTCTTTAACCACATGCTCCAGGGACCTAAATATCTTTCACTGTATTGCCGATGACGTTTGAGCTAAAGCTGCTATCCGGTATCCGGCTGGCAAGTCACTCTGTGAAAGTGCCTCCAGCTTTTATATCAGCAGTCACTCCTGAATAATGGAAGGTAATTATGATTCTTCCCATGAATGCTTGATAAAAAAAATCTCCTGGGCTTATTGTGCTGCATTTGCACAGTGATCCGCACTGTGAGCTGTGCTTTGGCAACGCCTCTTACAAATGGCATGCAAGACTCAGCCATATATGTTGTCAGAGAAATTTGTTTAGCTTTACATCAGCTCCATTATTAAACGCTGCCTAGCAAAGCATAAAGGTGTCAGGGTGTAATTCATTTAGATTTGAAGGTGCAACTGAAGAGCATCTGGTTGACCTCTTTATTGTATTTGAGTGGACATGGAGATTTCTGTGTTCAGTGTTCAGAAATGGACATGGTACAACCATCCTGAGAGAAATACATGCATTTTTGTTTTGTTGTTGTTTTGTCCTCTATACAATGATTATACAAAACTACTAGCTTTTGAATGTACTTAAGTATCAAAGGAAAGAGTATTGTGTTATTGTAGCTATTACATAATGAATATAGTGTTACTTATGATTAAATTATATAAGAGTGACACAGTATAGTGGTTAACACTGTTGCCTCGCAGCAAGAATGAAATAAGTTTTTTTATTTTGTGTGGACTCTGCATGCTCTCCTTGTGTCTGTACTGGTTTTCTCTTACAATCCAAAGACATGCAGTCAGCTCAATTGGAGATGCGAAATTGTCACTGTGTATGAATGAATGTGTATGTTTGTGATGGACAGATGGTCTGTCCAGGGTGTTTCCTTCCTTTCGCCCAATGAGCCCTGTGTAACGGTTGATTACGTGCACTTGACTATTGCGCATGCGCACTGAGCTGTAGCTCTCTGCGTGGGACGAAGGAGCTAGTTGTAGCCTAGCCTCCCGTCTGATGCAGCTGCTTCTAAGTTACTCCGGCCAGTAATGGTGAGATGGTGTGGTTACTTGGGCCAGTAAACACCACTTCTACCCCGCATGCAGTGTGTCCTGGGCGTTTATCTTTAGATAGTCCCGGGACCAGTGCCTTTTCCCGTGTTTGGCTCCTGCACCGCACGTTTCACCCTTACAACTGGGATAGGCTCCAGTACCACCCACTACTGTGAAGCATTAGCAGTTTATAAAACTAATTAATGAATAAATAATATATAGTGTTACAGTCCATGTGTTATTATATTGAACATTTTATTTAAACCGGCATGGCTGTAAAACCATGTTTTACACATTTATTATTAAAATATGGAATTTATGAGTTTAATTTTTAGTATTTACGAATAACTGCTTTTAGGCTGCTTTTCTCATCGAGTAAAGATGACTTGGCCACTGAAATGAATGACTAGCTAAAGGTAATCTTAGCATTACACTCTTAAAGGTGACATATACTCCTGTTCCCTGGGGTCTTAATGAAATGTTTGTGATATCCTTTGTTCAAAATACCACAAGGATGAAACAGGACTGCTGCCTTCTCACTCCTTCTAAACAGCCCAGTTCAGATTGACTGCTTCGAGTATCTTCTCCTTTAAATGAAAATGAGCCACTGCAAACCTTCCAACCCCTATCCCTCAGGATATGCTGGCGCAAGTATAGCTTCATGCTACCATCAAACACTCTAAAAAAATCCACATCCATTTCCTCCTTCTACTTTTTTTATTTACCTGTTGCTAAGATGAAGTTCATTTTACAGACATTGAACTAACAAAGTAATAGTGTCAACATTTATTGTGGATTAATACACTGCTCAAAAAAATAAAGGGAACACTTTTTAATCAGAGTTTAGCATCAACTCAGTTCAACTTCAGGAATATTGATCCGGTCAGTTAAGTAGTAGGGAGGGCCGTTAATCAGTTTCAGCTGCTTTGGTGTTAATGAAATTAACAAAAGGTGCAGTAGAGGAGCAACAATGAGACACCACCCAAAACAGGAATGGTTTAAAAGGACGTGGTCATTGACATTTTGTCCCTCCTCATCTTTTCCCACTGACTTTTCACTAGTTTTGCAGTTGACTTGGGTCAGCGTCACTACTAGTACCATGGTGCGGTACCTGGACCCTACAGAGGTTGCACAGGTAGTC
Source organism: Prochilodus magdalenae (assembly GCA_024036415.1). Classification (NCBI taxonomy): domain Eukaryota; kingdom Metazoa; phylum Chordata; class Actinopteri; order Characiformes; family Prochilodontidae; genus Prochilodus; species Prochilodus magdalenae. The sequence continues at coordinate 1,617,496 of JAMWET010004438.1, forward strand.
CAACTACTAAAGGATGGCACATCAATATGTGCCATTGCCACAAGGTTTGCTGTGTCTCCCAGCACAGTCTTAAGAGTATGGTGGAGATTCCAGGAGACAGGCAGTTACTCTAGGAGAGTTGGACAGGCTGTAGAAGGTCCTTAACCCCTCAGCAGGACCGGTATCTGCTCCTTTGTGCTAGGAGGAACAAGATGAGCACTGCCAGAGCCCTACTGCTGTGAATGTGCCTGACCAAACAATCAGAAACAGGCCTCATGAGGACGGCCTGAGGGCCCGACATCCTGTAGTGGGCCCTGTGCTCACTGGCCAGCACCGTAGAGCTCGATTGGCATTTGCCACAGAACACCGGAATTGGCAGATCCGCCACAGGCGCCTTGTGCTTTTCACAGATGAGAGCATGTTTTACCTGAGCACATGTGACAGACATGACAGGCTCTGGAGACGCCGTGGAGAATGTTATGCCGCCTGCAACATCATTCAGCATGACCGGTTTGGTATTGAGTCAGTGATGGTCTGGGGAGGCATATTCCTGGAGGGACGCACAGACCTCTACAGGCTAGACAACGGCACCCTGACTACTATTAGGTATCAGGATGAAATCCTTGGACCCGTTGTCAGACCCTATGATGGTGCAGTGGGTCCTGGGTTCCTCCTGGTGCACAACAATGCCCAGCCTCACATGGCGAGAGTATGCAAGCAGAATGAAGGAATTGATACCATTGACTGGCCGACCGGCTCGCCTGACTTAATTCCAATAGAACACCTCTGGGACATTATGTTTCGGTCCATCCGACGCCACCAGGTTGCCGTTCAGACTGTCCAGGAGCTCGGTGAATGCCCTGGTCCAGATCTGGGAGGAGATCTCCCAGGACACCATCCATCGTCTCATTAGGAGCATGCCCCCATGTTGCATACAAGCATGTGGGGGCCATACACACTACTGAGAACCATTTTGAGTTGCTGCAATGGAATTTGGGTTAAATGGACGAGCCTGCTGCATCATTTTTTCGCTTTGATTTTCAGGGTGTCGTTGAATTCAACCCTCTGTAGGGGGATATTTTCATTTCCATCAAACGATGTGGCATCCTTTCGTTCCTAACACATTCCCCAGTCTATATGAGGAAAGATGTTCTTCATGATTTTCTTCCCATTGAGATCTGATGTGTTTTCAAAGTGTTCCCCTTATTTTTTTGAGCAGTGAACATATTACCTCAGTCGTTAGTGTTGGGTAGTGCTAAATTGCCAAAAAAAAAAAAAAATACAAGATCATAATTATTGTTTACATACTTACAGTCTGTCTTGATCCCGTTTCTGAGGTCGGCTTGTTGTTCTTGGTCAAATTTTCCATTCCACCTAAAATGGTGCAGCAGTTAATAGCAGTTACCTGAGGTGTCAGAATGTAATGGCTACCATTTAGAGCTGAATGGGAAAATTTGAAACAAGAAGTTGGATAGGTAGACTGAGGTACAAGCATGTAATTGCTGTAATTGCATTTAAGGTGGATCAGGAATCTTCTAACAAGAGGAGGGGAATAAGTAGCTTCATCTTTGTGTAGACATAAAGTGGCCAGCGCAAATGTACAAGTTTTTGGCAAATGTAGGTGGACAGTGCCATTAAAAGTCATTTTATCCAATCAGGGTCACTTACTGACAACAGAGCAGTTCCAGTGAAAAGCTTTTAGCTTCCACATAAAACTAGCGGCTAATGGCAAACCTTCATGAAGGTAGTATTGAAGCCATGGGCAGAGACAAGCAGATGTGGGCAGTATTATTCTAATGAGCCCTCACTTGATAGGGGAAAGGGGGCCACATCTGAACAGCTTTGAATCCCATGTTTTTCTGATCTAGGCGACCCACAAAATTAAATGAAAATGAGCCACTGCAAACCTTCCAACCCCTATCCCTCAGGATATGCTGGCGCAAGTATAGCTTCATGCTACCATCACACACTCTAAAAAAATCCACATCCATTTCCTCCTTCTACTTTTTTTATTTACCTGTTGCTAAGATGAAGTTCATTTTACAGACATTGAACTAACAAAGTAATAGTGTCAACATTTATTGTGGATTAATACACTGCTCAAAAAAATAAAGGGAACACTTTTTAATCAGAGTTTAGCATCAACTCAGTTCAACTTCAGGAATATTGATCCGGTCAGTTAAGTAGTAGGGAGGGCCGTTAATCAGTTTCAGCTGCTTTGGTGTTAATGAAATTAACAAGAGGTGCAGTAGAGGAGCAACAATGAGACACCACCCAAAACAGGAATGGTTTAAAAGGACGTGGTCATTGACATTTTGTCCCTCCTCATCTTTTCCCACTGACTTTTCACTAGTTTTGCAGTTGACTTGGGTCAGCGTCACTACTAGTACCATGGTGCGGTACCTGGACCCTACAGAGGTTGCACAGGTAGTCCAACTACTAAAGGATGGCACATCAATATGTGCCATTGCCACAAGGTTTGCTGTGTCTCCCAGCACAGTCTTAAGAGTATGGTGGAGATTCCAGGAGACAGGCAGTTACTCTAGGAGAGTTGGACAGGCTGTAGAAGGTCCTTAACCCCTCAGCAGGACCGGTATCTGCTCCTTTGTGCTAGGAGGAACAAGATGAGCACTGCCAGAGCCCTACTGCTGTGAATGTGCCTGACCAAACAATCAGAAACATGCCTCATGAGGACGGCCTGAGGGCCCGACATCCTGTAGTGGGCCCTGTGCTCACTGGCCAGCACCGTAGAGCTCGATTGGCATTTGCCACAGAACACCGGAATTGGCAGATCCGCCACAGGCGCCTTGTGCTTTTCACAGATGAGAGCATATTTTACCTGAGCACATGTGACAGACATGACAGGCTCTGGAGACGCCGTGGAGAATGTTATGCCGCCTGCAACATCATTCAGCATGACCGGTTTGGTATTGAAAATTTGAAACAAGAAGTTGGATAGGTAGACTGAGGTACAAGCATGTAATTGCTGTAATTGCATTTAAGGTGGATCAGGAATCTTCTAACAAGAGGAGGGGAATAAGTAGCTTCATCTTTGTGTAGACATAAAGTGGCCAGCGCAAATGTACAAGTTTTTGGCAAATGTAGGTGGACAGTGCCATTAAAAGTCATTTTATCCAATCAGGGTCACTTACTGACAACAGAGCAGTTCCAGTGAAAAGCTTTTAGCTTCCACATAAAACTAGCGGCTAATGGCAAACCTTCATGAAGGTAGTATTGAAGCCATGGGCAGAGACAAGCAGATGTGGGCAGTATTATTCTAATGAGCCCTCACTTGATAGGGGAAAGGGGGCCACATCTGAACAGCTTTGAATCCCATGTTTTTCTGATCTAGGCGACCCACAAAATTCTGACTGGGTTGTGGGTTGGTAGACACTCCAGATACTCATATGCCCTTGCAATCACATCGCCAACGTTGCTTGTTAACGTAGTGGTCATTTAGCAGTATAAACGATTAAGACATCTAGTCAGTTTTATAGTAGTAACTTTAAAGAAACTGGGACCAAGCACAGTAGTTTCAGTCTCTCAGTAAAACATTTTTACTGGATAAAAATGCATAAAATAGTGTTATTTGTGAAAATCCTATCCTCCCTGCTGAAATGGTGATTTTGATTAGTTCTGCCACAGAGTTTGACTCTGTCCATTTATGCCTGTAAGTCAGTCAGAGGTCCATGCAGTTTTGGGAGCATGGAGATTTTGTTTTCAGAGTAAGTGCCTTGAACTCGATCAAAAAGTAGTGGAGTGTAACCCTCAGTATTTTAAAATATGGTGGGTCAAATGTCAACTCGCTGCTGTGGTTCTGGTGGCCATGCACAACACCATGAAAAGCACACAAAGTACTGGTACACAGCTGATCTGTACAGGCAATACAACATTTTCAGGGCTTTTTATGATACACAGTTCTGGCTGTGTGGCTTTAACTAGCTTTGTAGTTTCTATATTAACGCAGCAGATACCAAAGATAAGTATCATAGTGAAAACTATGTTGCATCTTCTTATTATAGACTTAATTGGATGAGTAACTAGAGCTTTTAAATGATTTTAAAATATAATATTGTGATACATGAAGAATATATGTGTTATATTACAATTTTTCAGACATCTCTTATGTTCCTGTAGAGTCAGAGTTAAGACCAAAACCATCTAGGTGGGTGTGTCTAAACTGGTAAACTGTCTTTTGACTGATAGAGAATGTAATAATTCTGATGCCATGATAGTTAAGGTTGCTTAGCCAGAAATGACCCTGTAGCATCCTTAATAATAATTACTGATTGGCTCATATAGTTTCTGCCATGGCTATGGCATAGTTAGGTCAATGTAGCACTGCTACTGCTACCCTGAAGTCAGCTGGTTGAGCAGGCAGGCTGACGTAATACTAAATAAGTAAAGACAGTTCCTAAGCCAGCTAACACTTGTACACTGAAAACTACTTCATAAAGCGTATTATGAAATACTATACGGTAAGTGTTACGTGTATCTGTAAAATGTATCTGACACAGTTAGCTAATGTTTTGCTTATTGTGTTGCTCAGGTCAGAAATGGACATGTCGTATCTGTCGTGGTGGTTTGCTCACTGACCCTGACACTCCACCGACTGTGCTTACAGTAAAGGAGCACTGGCCCATATATTGTGCTCTTTTTTTTTAAGCTGGGAGGTTGTAAAATAGGCTAACTGAATCTTTGTGTCCTGACACATTGGTGACTGTTACTGTGTCTGACTGCAGGGTTTTCTATGGCAAGGCAGACGTTTACCCAGTTAAATTCTTAGTAATCTTTCTATCAGTGCTTCCAAAATTTCAGAAAGGGCCAGACAAAGACAGGTCTCCTGTATATCCAGAATATACTTGAAGGCTACAGATAGCAGCCTGGACTAAAATAATAAAGAAGGAAGCTAAAGTCCACTGTCAGAAAGGCAAAAGTTCAAAATCCAGTAATAGCCAATAATTTAATCTGGATGGTCCTTGTTTTATTTGGTCTAGAGAAAATGACATCCATTACTTCCACAAATACTCATCTACATACACATCTAGATTCTTTGTTCTAGCAACAAGGTGGTGGGACAAATGTCCTGTGGCTGTCCAAACAGCAGAGTCCCTTCTTAGCTTTAAAAGGCAAATACTAATCCTACACTCTTTCACTGTCTTGTATTGCTTTTATGCAAAGTCTCACTACTGTGTTTTGTATTGTTCAAACTAGGTAAGTGCAATAAGCCATGTTTCTGGCATCAGGGGCATTTCTAGGCTGCTGGGAACACTGCTAAACAGTCTAAATTAAGAGAGGCACAGATGGCTCATATAAGTTTCTGCCATGGCTATGGCATAGTTAGGTCAATGTATCATCCAGTCCACTTATCCTCTGGTTCATGAAAGAAACCTATCCAAGTACTAGAAGGAAGGAAACACCCTGGAAAGGTTGCCAGTCTATCATTGGATATGTACACATATATTATAAGACAGAAAAGTATCAATTGCTCCATTTTACAAAAATAGAAAGATATCAAAAGCTAACAGAGTCATCTAATAATACTCCTAATACTAAAGACTACACTGGCTCTGCCAAAGAGGTATGTACACCAGCACCGGCATATCATATCAACATGTGTTGGCACTCCGAGCACTGCTTGATTTCTCTGCGCGTTGCAGTACAATACTCAATATTTAGCAATTATTGCTATACGTTAAAGCCATATAGAAACCAAAGAAACCACATGACATTGGGCTTTAAGTTTCCACAGAGAAAGGCAGCCAGTCTTTTAGACAAACTGACACTTGTTACTTAATGGTCTACCTCAACTAACAGTACAGGCTAATCTTTGTCAACTCGTATTCCAAACCTGTGAGTTTGTGAAGAGGTACGTAACTGATGCAAAATGTGATGGTATGTGATGGTATGTGATAAGGCACATCCCTTGACCGGACAATATGTCATAGTAGGGGGCGCTCTTTATGGGTAGTGTCAGGCAAGTAGTGGTGAGGCCCGAAGAAAGTGTGGTCTGCACAAGAGTTCTTTTCCCCTACACCTTTATTTACACGCCAACGAAGACAGTAATTTACATATTTAAATAAGTACGTGCACACACATTCAGAGAAAAAAAAACAAACAGTAATATTCTCCACTAACCAGAGGTGTTAAGATCTGATGACTGCAAAGTCATATGGGTCTCAGTCTGTTCATTGCCTGTCCTGAAAAGAACCCTTTCTCCCAGTACCCCCAGTTACGCCACATATAAGTGGTTTATGCAATAGTATCACCTCAAGCCAACAAAGGTTTAGCCCCTCCCCTGAGCTAAACTCTTGGTGGCCTCAGGTGATACTACAGTTCACAACCCCAATTTGCTCTGTCCCACCTGCTCTGTTCTTACCTCCTCTTCTACAGAGGTTGGATTAACCCAGGTAGGTAAAGCTACGGTGAACCCTTTAGGCCCCTTTTGACCATTATCTTACACAGTTGAGCAGTTCACAGGAAGTACACATGATCTCTAGTTATTCTGTGATGTGTACAGTGCCTTACATCATCACATGTTATTCATTTCATCAAATGTATAGGATATGCACACAATTAAAATGAGCGCAAGTGTAAGTGAGCATGAAGTGACACTTTATGGAACTGAAATAATTTCAGAAATAGGGAGTGTGAGAATCACTGGAACATAGATGCAGAACAGCAGCTTTGTGTGCGGTCATTAAAAGTGATGAGTGTGCAGAGCAGTGTCTGTGGCTCTGGAAGTGTGAAGCACAGGCACAAAGAAGCCTCCACGCGCGAGAGCACTTCAGTTTGCAAAGCGCTGAGAGAGACATAAGCAAATTTGTTTATGTACTCGTTCGCCACATTTAACATTCTACTTTTTAAGTCAAGTTGATTTTTGAGACTTGATTTTTATGTAATATTTAGTGTAGCGTTTAACAGATTTACAGCCATTGTGATTGTAGATGCCTTATTTAGGCACATACTACAAAATGGTCACATACATTACCTTACACTACACCACACATCACTACATTACACACATCCTAGGCAGAGGTTATCTCTCTCATACAAGAGATAAGCAGCAATGACCGATGCATGATGATGCATGCTCTAACCAATCCTTTATTACCTTTTACTGATACATTGATATTTCTTTATTTAAAGTCTGTCTCAAATGACACTCTTGTCAAGGTGTTGAGAAACTATTTCTTAAATAACATTATTCCTGCAAGGTATCTTATCTACATTTTATATACATGTCCTGTCCTGCTTACTTGTTTAATTTATTATACAGGAAAACAATTGTGTAGTGTAGTCTGTGAAAATGTTATGGCACATTTTCTATTATATGTATATGTATATATATATATGTGTGTGTGTGTGTGTGTGTGTGTGTGTGTGTATGAACCCAATACTATGCTCATTTGTGTACTAGCCTCGTTGAGCAATCCTGATTCAAAATGTCACCAGGTGCAAGCACTGGGAAACCCAGCTTTATACCACCAAAGAGTCAACAAAAATAATATTTCATTTTTTTTATTTAATATTTAATTCAGTTATCAAAACAGTCAGCTGCAACAACAAGTTGGACTTGAAAAAATGTATTCAGAGTGCTGGGCTGAATTACTGGCCATATAAGCTCATTCACAGTTTTAGCAACAGCTTTAGCAAGTAGTTCCTAGCCGTGCCTTGGAACACATGTTGGAGGTTTTCTGCTCCAGCACACCTGAACTAATGAAATAATTACCAAACCATTCAGATCAACATCACCTGAATAGAATGTCCACAGTACCAAGAAATGGCACTATGAAATATCCCAGACCATGTGAGTAGGTCCTGCTGGATGAGCCTGTGGTTGTGTTAAATGAACTAGGGAATAATGGATGAAGCTGTTTCTGTCCTGAGTTGAATAGTTGTTCATAATTGTTGGCTGAGGTTTGAAGTTGTTTTGGAAACTACTGATGTTAATGAACTTGACATTTCTATAGGGAAGATATATAGTGTCATGCAGTCATGCAAGTCTTTTCATAATGTCTGGTTCTGTGAATATTTAAGCCAGTAAAAGAAAACAAGATTTTGTAAAAAAGGAGCAAAAAAATAGAGAAGGGCCTAAAGCAAAACATTGAGCACTCTGCATGGTCAGTACCTAGTAATACCCCCTTTGGCAAGTATCACTGCTAGTAAACACTTTTTGTAGCTGCAGTCTTTCAGTCCTTTCTAGGTCGTTTTCACTCACTCGTCCTTGCAAATAGCTTCTAGTTGTGTTTCTTGAGCCATCTTGTAAGTACTGCTCTTTTGAGGTCTATCGATGTATTTTTGATGATGTTAAGGTTAGGGCACTGTGAGGGACGGCCATGGCAAAACCTTCAGCTTGCAGCTTCCACTGAATACACTGTGTGCTTGGGATTATTATCCTGCTGTAGAAGCTATCACTCTTTCCATCTTCAGCTCATATACATATGGTGTAATGCTTGCTTCCAGAAACTGCTGCTGTTTAATTAAATCCTTTCTTACCTCCAGCAGTGGAAGGTTCCACATCCACTGGTTCCAACAAAAACCCAAAGCATGCTAGATCCTTCTGCCGTGTTTTGAAGAGGTGTTTTTTTTTTTCCTGCCCTCTGTTTTCTAACATAACTCGTGTGGTCTTTGCTCATTGTTGCTGTTCTATTATATCATCATCACTTCATGGGTCTTGTTTCCATAATGCATCAAGCTTGGTTAGACATTCCTTCATGAACTTGAAGCATGATTCTGTGGTGAGGTTGTGGGAAAGGTTTGCTTGTGACTCTTATAAAAAAGTATTGTTATTATTATTATTATTATTATTATTATGTAGAGTCTGCTACCAATGTTTTGTAATGGCTTTCTAGCAAGCCTACAAGCAAGGCCTCACTCTGAAAGTATTCCTGGTTTTCCAGACCTCAACTTGACCTCCACCGTTCCCCATAACAGTCATTTCTAAATTACATTATAAACTGAGGAAAGCACTATTCATTGCTGTCTTCTTATAGCTTCACCTGCTTTTTTGATTAATGATTAATGGTTTTTACAGTGCTAGGCAGCTACTTGACTGAGCCCATGACTGCTGATTGTTAAGACAAGGTTTGAGGAGTCAAAGTATTCAACATTTTCTTCACCTGGCCTTTCTAAACAACTGTGAACAAGCCATAGCCCTGACAAGCTAATTAAGGTCTGAGACCTTGCTAGAAGTTATCTGAGAGCTGAGATCTCTTGGGGTGCCCAAACTACATGCCAAGTCATGTCAATGGCACTGCCATTTTGTAGCTGTCAACAAAGCTGAGGGACTGCATTCATTACAATTGCAAAGCAGTGGTTTAAGACAGGTAGCAACTAAAATATTCATAGCACGTGGAATAGTATTATATGTAATTGGCTCCAATTTTTTATGTAAAGATTTCATCATATGGTTAGTAAAGCAATTCTTTTTTTACTGGTTTTGTATTTAAAAAAATTTAAGTAAACAAAAACACATTACAGGTGACAATTTACTGCTTCAGAAAAGCTGATGAAGATGTATTTTTGATGTATTTTTACAAAATTATTACAATAATATTACAGAAGAAACACTAAGTTGTTTATTACACTGTAATCGGCCAGCTCTGTAAATGTTTTCTCACAGTTCAACACAGAATGTTGAATATAGGTGCTTCTGCTGCATTGCTCCAAAGATCCCTCTTTGGCAGCTTGCTTTTTAAGAGTATACCCACAAAGTGCTGAATACACTGGCACAAACATTCACACCAGCATGGCAAATTTAAAGCCAGAGTGCTTTAACTGACACCCACTGGCTGACATTATTTGAAAGGCACACATGCTGGGCCGAAGGTTAAACAAACCATCCCTGTTTGTAGCGTGCTGTACTGTAGTGTGCTGTACAAGCCAAAAGCACCAGTGGTATCCTACAGCCAGCCCGAGCTGCGCACATAAATGTACAGGCGAGAATAAAACAGGGCACTTCCTGCACTTCACATCTCTCTTACGGGTCACAGCCTATGAATATCTGCAGTAGGTAAACAGCTCTATTAGCACTTTGCCCTTGATAGAGCTCGGAGCTTGAGTCCCTCGTGATGCTGTTTCATCTCCCAGTCATCCTTCCACCAGGCAGTGCCCAGTGAAATATGACACCTCTGGGGGTATTTAACCGACAGCTTCCTGTTTGGTATTCACTTTGGGGGTGCATAACATCGCTCTACCTTCTTCTTCCTCCCAGGCATGCACAAGTTTAGTCAGACAGTATTACAGATTCACACTGTCATGGGCTTAGGGCTAACATTATCATTTGAACACCTTTCTTATTTTTGCATGACTCTTTTTCAACATATTATGCCATTGCTTTTTGTGTGGTCCTTTATAGCCATTAATAAAACTTAAATGCCTAATAAGCATTTTTTTCCATTAATAATATGATTTCTCAAAGAAGTTGTCACCTTATTTTGATATGCAAACCACATGATCTGACAAACTTGAGAGTTTGAGATGTGAGTCGAGTCTTGAGTCACTGGGATCTGAGTTGGAGGCAAGTCTTTGCAGTGCTATATGAGTCTTTGCCATGGCATATGAGCCTGATTCAAGTCTCAAGTCATTGGGATGGATGTCCAAGCCAAGGCTTGTGCCACTAGGATGCAAGTCACAGTCAAGTTTTGAGTCATTCAAATCTGAGTCCTGAGTCACTAGGATGTGAGTGGAGTGTCTACCGTGCAAGTCTGAGCTAAGTCTCTGGCACACAATGCTGAGCTGAGTTTTGAGTCACTGGGATGTGATTCTGAATCTTGAGTCTCTGCCATACAAATGTGAGTCAAGTTTTGAGTGTATAGCAAACAAGTACAGTATATCACTGGAATAAGAGAGTTGAATAATGAGTCACTATGAAGTGGAGTCTCAGGTCTCTGCCTTGCAGGTCAAGTCTTCGGCATCTGGGAAGCAAGTCTAAGTTGAGTTTATGGCATGCGAGGCCAAGTCTCAAGTTACTGGGATGAAAGTCCAAGTCAAGTCCAATTTGGGTATTGCGTCACTGGGCTTTGAATCCAAGTCGAGTATCAGGTCTTTCACTACAGGAAAACACAAGATCCATTAGAATGTTATTCACACATCAGTTGTCCTTTAGTGATACAAAGGCTGCCCTAAAACTGTACACTTGCTCAGACACTATCACTGTGCGTCTTTTTTGCATATCCCTATTCACTACAGCAGTGGTCCCCTAGTCTTACCCTGGAGATTTACTTTTCCTGCACAGTTTAGTTTCAGCCAGCATCTAACATGCACCTGATCTCACCACTCAAGAACAGATGTGTGGCAGATTGTGGTAGGAGCTAAACTTGACAGGAAGATAGATTTCCAGGACCAGAGTGGGTAACCATTGCTTTAAAGTAAGATGCTCCATTTTAAAGACTAGGAAAACTCTCTCTGTTAATGGATCTTGAAGGTGAGAGGAGCTTTAACTGCCTTGGGATGGATACATCCACTCAAGTTGCTGACAAATGCGAGGCAAATCAGATCACATCTATATTTATTACCCTCCACATCAATGCATTTCTTTATCACTGCAGGGAGAATTCCCACATGAAGGACACAAATTATAAATTCTGTCAACATGACGACTCTGAGGGATGCAGCGCTGCATACTAAATATTACAAAATAATATTTAAAACACAGGAAATCCTAGTTTTAGTACAGAATAAGTACTAAAGACAGGGAAATTTGACAAAAGTGTAGTCATGAAAATATAATTGGTACCATAATATTTCCCATTACTTGTCAAACAGTCAAAGTGTTGAGTAGCAAAAAAACTCTGGTGATTTAACAAATGGCTGGATATACTTGGTTCAGGAATCATGGACTAAAATTACACTTAGTACTACACTGTAAAGAACTGTAACACTGAACATTGAAGTTTAGACCAAGAAATTGCTTTATCATTCCCTAAAATGGTCAGATAGCTTTGCAGGCAAAGGCCTAAAAGTAAGCAGGTCATGGGTAAAACAGGTGAAATATATCAGAATGCTGTGATTCCTTGATAGATGTCTATGCGTGGAGCTTAAAAACTCATCAAATAAAATAGCGCTGTTAATATCAGTGTCTAGTCTTGTCCTGGCAGTAAAAAATTCCATTGTTGTAAATATTCTATGCAGAGAATCTTCTATCCAAAAGCAAACAATCTAAAAATCAAATCAGTTGGAGTTAGTGTTCTTCACTTCCCATGTTTGGAAAAAAAATGATTGAAAAGTCTTGCATTGGCATTGCTTAAACATCACTCTCAGCGTCAGGACTAAAGCTTGCTGTTCCTCTATTGGTTCGGTTGGTTTGACTTGGTGGGTACTGCCTGAAAAGGCAACATGGACTGGTTTAGGAGTTCAAATAATCTAAATTGCAGTTTAGATCATAGGCTTTAAAAAGTATAATAAAGCAAGTGAACTAGCAATCTAGATTGGCTGTGGCTCACAAAGTCAAATGGTCAAGAGGGCTTCGTCACGTCTTTGTGAAGAGCTCTTTACTGCTGTTGAAGAAGCAAATGCCTGGCCTTCCCCTCAAAGTGCCTTGGTTAAGAAGGCAACCATAGTGCCATGACGGTAGAAAATTGCTGCTACTTTTTTGGCCTGGCAAGTGTCCTCAGCTCAGGAGGAGCCCAGGAGCATTGGGATTTGCCACTGCATGGCGTACGGGAGCTTTGCAACAGGCCCCCATTAGGAGCTGTGTGTCTTTCTCCCAGACACACTAATCAAAGCAGCAGGAGGGAATTAGAGACTGGGCTGAGGAACAGTGCCTGTGCCTGCTGTCTCCCAAGATGAAGGAATCAAGGTACTCAAGGGAATTCTAATTTCTTGTCTCTGTACTTCACAAGCAGAACATTTAAGTCCTCTCGACCAGTTTGTGGCTCTCTGCTCTTTTGATTGCAGTTTTCAATCTAAGGTTTGTAAGGCTAGCAACAAGCCTCATTTATAAAATGTCTAATGTCTGACAGAGCTGAGGTTACAGATATCTGTGCTTGCTTTCATGGATTAGGGGATGTCACACTTTTAACTCTGGCTCTTTTACCATTATGATGTTAGATTTGTAATCTACAGTGCTTTAGTAACAACTTATCCAATAGTGGGGTTGATTGCCCCAGTCGCCTTACAGTTCCTTGTGTAAAACCAGACATTCCAATACTCAGGATCCCATGCTCTAACACACTATACAAAATGTACAGTTTAGGCTAAATGTACTGTATCAAGCACCTTATTGTCTGTTTACTGTAATCTGTTTTTCGTTAAAAGTGAAAGCACAAAGTAGTTAAGTCAAGAGTCAAGTGGCTTTTATTGTCATTCCATCCATGTACAAGTACACAGAGGAGTGAAATTACATTCCTCCAGGAACCAGGTTCAACATAGAACAACAGCGTACAAATTGCAAACGTGCAGACATAAGTGTGTGTAAACAAAAATGAAGACTAGAAACAATACAATAAATACGCTCAATTAAACAGCATGCTGTGATCTGTGAGTTTACACATTAACACAGCAGCTACTGAGGTAGAATGAGGAGTGTAAGCAGTGTTAGCAGCGATGCTCCAGATGTGCAAGTAGAGCGTCAAACACACCTATTTGTGTGGGTTTCGTTTCAGTCCTCAGATCAGTCCTTATGAGTAGCAAAAGATCATTTTCTCTGCAATTGTAATATTTTTCATTTTTGTATTATTTCAATGTTAAAACAGCTAGCTGAGCTATATTAATATCTGTAAACCAAGGCAAATGCATTGCATTTATATTTAACTAGAGGTAAAGTTAATTCACATTAGCCTAGGCACCTAATATTGCCAGCTATCTGACAGCATGCTAGCATTGCTAACACAACCTATACCAACAAAAACATATTTAAGATATTTAAGTGAGATCCTGGATTTATTGATGCCTTATTTGATTCTATATAGCAGGCTTTAATAGAAATGTTTAGTAATTTAACCTTTTGTTTATCCTTTGGTTTATGACTGGAGCTATCAGGCTAATGTTAATAATATGCACTAGAAGCCTATAGTCACCAAAATCTTCCACACAACTTCCCACATACAGGCCCTTTTAAAGTGACTGCTGGCTTGACTTACTGACTTACAGCGAGAACTGGATGACTATTGACTTCTTGTGAATAGCTATGGTCTTGTAGCTCCAGGTTAAAAACTAAGGGTATTTGGGCACCAAAAATGTCTTGACTGATACTACATCTACAGTAAGTGTAACACTGTGTAAAACACATTTCCCACCAAACTTCCCATCAGTTTAAAATAATAATTCCCAGAGTAGATGTAAAAGTAGTCATCAAAATAATTGCTTGATTATAAGTAAAATATTGTAAGAAAATATCTAGTGCAAAATATGACTGAACAATAAGAAAAAGTATGAATTACCAAAACACTCATATAGACAACAGCATGGGAGAAGCTGATTTAATCCTGATTCATGCAGATACAGATCACAGGCCAAAAACAAACTGCAAAATGTTATGTTCAGTCACATGCACCTTTATTTTACATTTCAACCAGCAACACATTTTTCTTGTAAGAGACCCAGAGCAGAAACCTAATGCTATAAATTAAAAGACAGTGACAGTTTTGTCAGCTTATGGAAAACATATCTTGCACACGAGGACCAATGTGATCTCTCTCTGCAGAATCATCCTCTGTTCCAGTCATTGTGGTCACCCTGTGCTGTGAAATCAACGCTTCATTTTGTAAGTTCAAACTGTGTTTGAGTGGTTATACAGAGCCATGTAAAAGGTGACCTGATTATGATTTGAGAGTGGTATGGGCAGGTTTAAATAATGGCATGGTTATCCCTCGGCATGAGCCATTAGGAGGGCCACGGAGGGAAAGAATGATAAAATCTAAACAGATACTTTGGCCTGAGATGGGTCCTTTGCTAGAAGCCCACAATTTAGCACTCAAAAGGTTTTCCTTATTTCAGCCATGGTACTGTATCACGGCCAATCAGAATCTGAACGATTTCAGCACTGCAGTGACCCTGATATGGTGGTGGTATGTTAGTGTGTGTTGTGCTGGTGTGAGTTGTTCAGACACAGCAGTGCGGTTTGAGTTTTTAAACTCCTCAGTGTCACTGCTGGACTGAGAAGTGTCCATTAACCAAATCTATCCAGCCAACAGGATCCTGCTGGCAGTGTACTGTGACCACTAAGAAAGGACTACAGGATGACCAACACAAACTTATATATACTGTATAATCTACCAGTCAAAAGTGTGTCCTTATTTATAGCTTAATACTAAAATGCTTTATTCTAGAATAAAAGTATAAACTATAAAAAAGCGCTTATGGAATTATGCAGTCACCTTAAACTTTACATACTTGAAGTAAAACTTTTTTTAACTTGCAGAGGGATGGATAAGAAAAGGAGGTTCTAAGCAAATTTGAAGTTTCCTGAACTGCTTGAATTGCTATTTTTTTACATTAACTTGCACTAAATGTAAAGAATGTCTTTACACCCTCCTGTAACATTCCCATCGTGACATTCATCTATTTTTTTGCTCTGTGATGATATATGACCTCAAAACATAAACTCTGACCATATGGCTTGAGCAAAACTACTCAATATTCACCCCTCACCACGGGACCTCACTTATCTTACTATTTGTTCAGCCAGTTAATCATTTAAATAACAAAATGCATCATGTTCAGCTTCAGGCTGAAAGCTTTAAGTAGTACTCATCTGATATGACAGTTCTGGAGGTCTACCAGAACAGTTATTGGGGAGGGGGGGGGGGGGGGGGAATTCTCTTTAAACACTTAAAAAGAGATATACATTATATGTATCCTGTATCACTTATATATTTCATATTGAAACATTGAAATAAAATATATATATATTTGAAACAAGCAATTGATGGTCATTTTGACTATTGCACATTACCTCAGATGTTCCACACATTTCATTTCCAAAAATGATGCTCATTAATGTCCACAAGTGATACCCTCTGCCTGTTCACTGCACTAAGATATACAGCCAAAAGGATGGCTGTCTAATCATATGGATGTATTCAAATCTGGTGTCACATCTTGACTTGAGTAGAGTCCTCAAAGAAAAGAGGTTTGACCAGAAGTCTTATTGTCAATTCAATGAGTTATGAGTTTCATGTTTAAGTACCTGAAGAGTCAGCTGCCCTTTTCATCTCTACTCATGGCTCATGTGGGGTTAACCACCCTCTCCTATTGATCTTACAAGACTGGGTTGTATTTCAAGCTGCCTGTCCCTATGGAACCAAGTGATGTTAAGGGGTACTATGTATAAATGGCAAATCATTCGTATAAAGTTCACACAATATAGATGATTGATTTTATGACCAACATGCCATTTAAGCTTTATAACTTTTCATTTTATTTACTTCTCCATTTTGACTCTATAGGAAATGTGTATTTCACTATATGTATGTGTTTACCCTTCAGGCATTTAACTGTTATCACACTTCAATAAATGCTTTACTTTCCTCTAAATATAAAGCTTTTATAAATTTTATATTTTTCATACAAAACTGCTTATTTTGACATGAAGGCATTTATGATTACATGCAAGCAAAACATAAAATCATGGCATCAATCAGACCAAAACCTATTATCTCCTTTTAGTTTTTTCTTCCACACAATTAAAAAAGCCACTTATTTTGTTGATGTTCTAAGTGGGATTAGGCTCCACTCTAGAGAGCACATTTCTGCCTATTTAATGCCTAATTACCTTTTATTTGATGAATTTAAAATATTTAACAAAAATAGACGGTCTGGCTCAATGTATATGTACTGTTGAAGATGTGATGACCTCAAAAGACACATCCTTTACCACGTTTTGACTGAATCCTCTTTAAATACTTACTCTATACATTTGCAAACTTAATCTATTTAATGGGACAAAAACAACCATTTTTATAAAATGTTCTTCCTTACCATGTGTTCAATTATACTGTACATTTTCACCAGAGAGGCTTCCAAATCCCTGAACACAGCTTTATGTTTGTTTCCTGAAGAACAGTGGTGTCCAACCCTCCTCTGGGAGAACAATTTTCCTAGAGAGTTTAGTTCCTTCCTGTATCCTACAGGTTGGCCCAGTCATTACTTAACTGTAACACATCTAATCCAGCCAATGTGGGACCTGGGAAGACATTGGTAAACTAGAGCAGATTTTGTAAATTGTGGTTGGAACTGAGCTCTGCAGGAAGGTAGATATCCAGGACTGTAGATGATGATGATGATGATGATGATGATGATTATCATCATTGTTATTACTTTTAAATCAAACAAAACAATGGAATTTGACTGGGAGTGTTCAAACCTTAGATGTGTCAAAGAAACAAAACACCAGTTTACCCAAATTTAACATTTACACTCATGTTTTAAATAAATAAGTACATAATACTAAACAACACATAAATGACAATTTGAGAAAAAATAACATTATTGGCAGTTTTATAACAAAATAATTATGAAACTCGGGCAAATATTGGTTAACCATGTTGAATTAGACCTTGAAGATGTATTATTAATACCTGGATGCTCAGAAAACAGTAAACTAATATAAAGGAAGTTGTTTTGCTTTAGTTAAGATGTATGGATAAGTGTAGACAGTTGGTACATAATTCTTCACACCATGAATAAAGGAACAGAAGGAACGTAGACAGGTGGATGTTTGTTCCACTACTAAGGGGCATAAGCACTGAAGCAGTCACACTTTGCCATTGGAGAATGTATAGATCTCAGAGCCTGAAAGCTAAAGATAGTGTAGGAGAATGAATAAATAATAAAGCTGCGGAATAGCTAAAACAATATATCGCTTGATGTTATAAGTTAACCATATTATGCTGCAGGATTAGTTGGACTGGAGTCATATTCACACAACTCTCTGTATGGAGCAGGGGTGGCTAGCTCTGTGCCTGGTGTTATTAGTTTGGCTCTGCTCCAGGTGGAGATGCTGTGGAGATGCAAGTGGAGAAAAGGAGTGCAATAAATTGGGATGTTCTATACAGATCCAAAAGGGTTAGAGTTGTGTGCTAAGAGGGAACCTAGTTTTAATTATATAATTATATATCACATGCTTTAATGAAAGAAGGGAAAATGAAATTTGTGGTTTTGTGTTAATCAGGTTCCTGAAGAGTATGTGATTATAGTAGAAAATACAGTACAACTACTACGTGGTCCATGGGTCTGTGCGCCAGGCCTATGGTCAATGTGATTATGTTTAATGTGTTAGTCATGATTAGAGCCAAACAGTTGTCAGAACTATAAATATCATTGTTCACTGTTTGAACAGTGAAAAAACAAACAAATTGTCCCAATCATATGTGAATTTGATGAATTTAAACCTGGTGTCACATCTTGACATGAGTGTCCTCAAAAAAAAAGGACCTTGACCAGAACTGTTACTGTCAATTCAATGAGTTATGGTCAATGATAAAACCTTATTAGAACCAAACAGTAGTGAGGACTATAACTAGTATTGTTTTTTGTTTGAGCAGAGCAGCGGTGAAAATCTATCACTAGTATTATGCTTTGTAAACGTGGGAAACACTTGGGGTTTGATAGTAAAGCGAAGAACTGAAGGAGTCTTTGTGTTAGCTGAATAGCTCATTGGTGGGAAAATTAGAGTTACCCTTACTAGGAGTTGGGGATACCCAATACTGGAACCTCCAAACAGTAATGATCTTATAGTAGGTTGTTCACATGGGTTGCCTATCAAATGTGAAATGTATGATTTAAGGAAACGCTTATGTTTTATTGGGATGAGAAAAGGTTAATTGAGAGGGACCCACCGCACCCAGGTTTATAAAAACTGATGTGTTTTCTTTGTTTGGACTGCTGTTGCTGCAGGATTAGTGTTTGTTATGCCTTAATCTTAACTTCCTGCCAACCCTGGCCTCTGTGATTACTTCATTTTTGCTAAATATAAAGTGAACTATTATACAATTTGTTAAATTTACCACAATAACAGTAAACAGATTCAATTCCAGAGCCTTTATCTGATTTACTCTGAGAGCCAGTGAAGTGATCTTATGGGAAGTTATGGACCAGATGAACAACACCATTCTGATTGTGAGAAACAATGTATGAAGTAAGATAAGATAAAAACCTAGCCAGAGCAGTGCTCTACAGCTTATAGTCAAAGGTACCTGACAGTCAAGGGGGACTAAGGACATACGGTTGCTCTGGCTGTGTAGACAGCTTCCTTGACTGACAGGAGGCAAGTTCTGTTGATTGTCCAGACTTGTATCTAGACTGACTAGTGATAAGAAGGTAGTTCCACTTAAGATGGGAAGATAGCTGAGCCAGGAAAGCTCATTCCATGGTTCTAAACAAAACGAAAAAAGCTCTTTTATCGGCAACATTTGCTGGGTTAAGATTGGGTTCCTTGAGTATTTGTGCAATAATAATAACAAGTTATTTTGGATATTTAAGGTGGTAGTAACTTTATACTCCAGCAAATGTCGTTGCCCAAGGATGATCAGGCTATAATTACTTGTGGGGTGAGTGTGACGGGATTCATAGACTGAAAAAAGGTGGTACGGTGCAATGAATGTTTTGTTAGATGGGTGGAAAATGGGTCAGAAAGCAGATGTTAATGATCGGCTAAAAGGAGTAATTGCATGTGAGCATCCAAAAGCCCATAGTGTGAAGTAAGTAGATGATTTGCAAGTCTATAGAAGCATATGACCATACGGGTCATACCAGCAGTGGCAAAATCCCAGCCTACAGGAAACTCTCCTCAGAATTGTTCTAGGGAAGACATCTACCAAGTCTGGTCCAACTGTGCAGCAATCATACCATTTGATGTAAGATTGGCTGAACAATGATGTGGCCTACATCCAGAAACTTGTCTAGTTCATGCCAAATTGAATCACACCTGTTATTTGTGCTCATGGGGGTGCTCAGAACCCAGTATTAAGTAGACTAGTTTTTTGTCTAGTGAGCCTGTTTCCATTAAACACTAATGTAAACGGACATATTGTACCAAAAAATTAAAAATACATATACAAATAATTTATGAAAGGAGTCTTCTTGAACTGAATATTTGAGAAGGTGAGAGTACAAGGCAAGACATTACTATATATATATATATATATATATATATATATATATATATATATATATATATATATATTATTCTGAAAATTATGATGCATTTATTTTTTATATTAATTTATGTGTTTATACCTTGTAATATCTTACAATAGACAAAGTCACTAACTCACTTCTTAACTAAACACCTTATCCTCCTGGGTTGTGGTAGTGCTGGAGTCCATCCCTGTACACATCGTGCAAAAAGCAGGAAACACCCTGGACAGGCTGCCAGGTCATTAGAGTGCAGACACAGACATGCACTTGCACACACACTCACATTTAGGGGAAGTTTTGTATCTCCAGCTCCTATCTCTGAACTGGGGATGAAACAAGAGAACCCAAAGAAAACCCTTACAGGCAAAGAAAGAAACCCGGTCGTCCAGCCAAGGAATTGAACCCAGGCAGGTAGCCAAACGGAAATGTCCAAACCGAAAGATCCTGTTTCTGTTATACAAGCTTATTTGTCTTCATGGGTGACAGAATTTGAAGTAACTCCAATATAATATATTTGAGTTACAGATATAATAATAAGATCATATGGAACAATGTCAACTCTCAGGACTAAAAATAAACAATACCTTTTTTTTGTAACACAGTTAGTAACAGGCTTTAACTCTAAATGACTATAAATTGGGTGAAATCTCTGAAATGTTGCATTTTCATTTATTGATGTATTCATTAATTTATGTACTAATTTATTTGGGGTGAAATAGAATTGAGAAAGTGCTGAGGATGAATAAGGTTTCTAAACTATTTATTGCATACTTTGTGCTTTCAAGAGGACACCCTGATCGATTAACGACTGGGCCAAAATCCAGGGTCCTCTGCTTTCCAGAGGCTTCCACTAGGCTTACGGGAATATAAATGCACTACGAAGCAAAAGATGCATGAATACAGCCATGCAGTCTTCATAGACTGGCAGAACAATCTGTCACACTGATGAGCTCAGTCATTTTAAACATAGCACTGTCATAGGATGTCACCTTCGCCAGTTCGTCAGCTCGTGATGAATCACACTTATCTGTGAATCTGGATTTGGTGGATGGAGTGCCGTCTACCAGAATGATAGACCAGATTTGCGGAGGAGGTATAATGGTTTGGGACTGTTTTTAGGATTTGCACACTAACAAGAGGGGTGTCAAGTCTCTGACAGAGAATCTCATTTTCTCCATGCACAGCTTATCAACTCCAATTGGTGGAGACACATCAGTGCTCACACCCAAGGACTCTGTCATCACTCCAGAGCCACAACATCCTCTCCACCTGGAGACTGCCCTAACAACTGCATTTTTGTCCTGGGAGAGCCAGGGCGATGATAAACTGTATCAGCTGCAGGGGACACCAAAATCCCATGAGCAATCAGCACTGTTCTCTATCTTCCCCTCCCTCACCCCGCCTGAACCATGAAGAAGCTGGTATCAGCTGGAATGAGACTGTCACTTTGCCTGTCAGCCAGCCCTCAGGTACAGTGAAAAATCAACCCAGCGTCTCCTCCACCTTCATCTACTGCCTCATCTTCAATTCAATTCCCCAGACCTTCTGCTAAGACCTCCCACCCAAAAAAAAAAAAATTAACCCAGCATCTTCTCCGCCTTCATCTATTGCTTCATCTCCAATTCAATCCACCAGATCTCCCCACCCCCGCCCCAGCACCTAAAACCATGCTCGGACACTTGTGCCTGCAATCTCTTCCAATACAGCACTTATCAGAAACAGAAAGAACAGGGAGTACATGACAGATAATGTGCATGTATCCAATTTGCAGAGTACAAAAAACTTTTGGAGTAAAGCGCACAGGTTTCTGAGTTAGCTCTTCTCAGTATTAGATGCCCCTAGCCAAGTTGTATTTAATTAATGATTTTATTACAGCCCTTGGGTTTAATTTCAAGCATTTAACTACAAAATTGAGAATGAGAATGTGTAGTGCTAAAACCATATAACCATATACAGTTGTCTGCTCCAAATTTGTACTTTATAGATGTCTCACTTGCCAGTAAGAAAAGCTCATCTATTTGATGCCTCTTTGCAGTGCAAAATGTTGTCATCTGTTGGCTTCACAGTTCTGAAAGGGACCCCAAAATTATTGCTAGTAATTGTCTACATGCCTCTTAAATACAGTTGTATAGATGAATTTACATATGTTATCCTTCAATTCCTCAGATTTCTTATCATTTTGTTGTTGCTGACTCTTTTATATTAATAAATAAATATGGACAATCCCAAGGACAAGTATGAAAAAGGAACACTGTGTCATGTTGGCCGCTTTAGGACATTCTCAGCATGTGACTGGGAGCACACACTGTCATGGCCACACTCTAAAAAGGGTCTCAGCACATCAGCCACTGTTAAGAATGATGCTTTTTCAGAAAATTGCTGTTTTGTTTGAAACATAGAACTCCCTAGCCCTCAAGGCCAGAAACATTTGCTTTAAGCAATGGTGTATATATCACAGCATAGCTACACGTTTCCTGACTAAAATGTGCACTGCACCATGCAAATCATCTGATTCTGTTGAGGCTCTGCTAGATATGTTCAGCTCAAAACTTGTTGGTGGTGTGGGTGAGACTACGCCAGTTAAAAGTTAAGTCAAGAAAAGTTTTTAAGGATAGACTGCATGACTACAGCACAGTCATATCCACAGCTAGACAATCCTTTTTCTCCAACATTATCAATAATTGACACTAACTTTAACTTTAACAGTAGCAAAATACACTTTACCATGGTTGACAAGCTAACCAAGCCACCTACTTATATAACTCATGAATAACAGTCATCTTCATCATCATGTACAGAGATCATGCCCCGGCAAAATGTCCCAGTTCAGTGCTATTAATGATATTGATAAAATCATTACATTGAGTCATCCCATTTTATCTACTCACAGTCTTGACAAGTTACCTGCCAACTCTTGAAACATTTTACTCAGTAGAAGCAGACATCATTCAGGCGAAGTGACCTCATACTGTATGTGTCTTTTTTTCCTAACACATTAAATGGCTGCTGTGAGTTGCTACTATAGAAACATCTAGAAGTAACTCAAGACTGCTCTGATTAAGTTTGTTAGTGACATTAAAAGTTAGTATATTGGAAGGTGCTGGAGTGCTCTAATCTGTACAAGCCGGTGTGCAATGTCCATTTGCTGCAAACGCTAAACATGGCTTGATACTAAAAAAACATCACTGCTTAAAAAGATATCCTTTATCCAAATGGCTAAAGAGCCAAATCAATTACTTTGGTTAATAAACAAGATCATTTGTAACAGAGCACATTTGTTATCAGTTGGGGAAAAATGTTTACTGCAATGACAAAGTACAAAATGTGTATGTGTTAAATGTCTGAGCAGAGCTTCATTTGATAACAGCCATTAATCATGAAACTCTTGTTTCGACACTTTTATCCAGTCCAGTTTGTGTTTTCTTTACTTTCCATTCTATATTCCATAGTATTTTCTTGCTTGATTCCGATTTTCTAAATGCCACAAGGTTCTGTACCTCGTCTGGGACGTGTGCTCACATAGCATACCCTGCATGAAGGCTCTAACCTAATAACAATGAAAAGCAAAACATTCTGCATTATTCACGCCATGCAGACGTGAGATGGGACTAGGGAATTGTGTTGAAGAATCAGAGACTATGATGCATGGATAACATAAGAAGCCAAGGTGACTCACTCCTGCTCACTTTAAAGCACAGGCCCATGTGGAAGTACATAGCCTAGATGTCTAGATTCAACGGCACTCTACTGCACATATAACCATTAAATCAGCAATATCCTTTACAGGCCTCTTAAATTTCAAATTATTATTGACTCATGGGAATTTGTTGTGGCCATTCCAATGGGATGTTTTTTTAGAGAGTGTGATGGTGGTGGAGCCTCTACCCTTGAGTTTTACAAGATTAAAAGTAATCATGATTCCTTGTCTTCACACATGAAATAATAACAAACCGTAATAATATAGAGATGGTGTACAGTATCAGTGTAGCAAACCTTGTGCATTATCAATGTAGTGCACTGTGTAAAGTATTACTGCAGTATATGGTATACAGTATCAGTGTAGAATATGGTGTGCAGTGTCAGTGTAGAATATGGCATGCAGTGTCAGTGTAGAATATGGTGTGCAGTGTCAGTGTAGAATATGGCATGCAGTGTCAGTGTAGAATATGGTGTGCAGTATCATTGTAGAATATGCTGTGCAGTGTCAGTGTAGAATATGGTGTGCAGTGTCAGTGTAGAATATGGTGTGCAGTGACAGTGTAGAAAGTGGTGTGCAGTATCAGTGTAGAATATGGTGTGCAGTATCAGTGTAGAATATGGTGTGCAGTGACTGTGTAGAGCATGGTGTGCAGTATCAGTGTAGAATATGGTGTGCAGTGACTGTGTAGAGTATGGTGTGCAGTATCAGTGTAGAATATGGTGTGTAGTGTCAGTGTAGAATATGGTGTGCAGTGACAGTGTAGAATATGGTGTGCAGTGTCAGTGTAGAATATGGTGTGCAGTGTCAGTGTAGAATATGGTGTGCAGTGTCAGTGTAGAATATGCTGTGCAGTGTCAGTGTAGAATATGGTGTGCAGTGTCAGTGTAGAATATGGTGTGCAGTGTCAGTGTAGAAAATGGCGTGCAGTGTCAGTGTAGAATATGGTGTGCAGTATCATTGTAGAATATTGTGTGCAGTATCAGTGTACAATATGGTGTGCAGTATTATTGTAGAATATGGTGTGCAGTATCAGTGTAGAATATGGTGTGCAGTATCATTGTAGAATATAGTGTGCAGTGTAAGTGTAGAATATGGTGTGCAGTGTCAGTGTAGAATATGGTGTGCAGTGTCAGTGTAGAATATAATGTGCAGTGTCAGTGTAGAATATGGTGTGCAGTATCAGTGTAGAATATGGTGTGCAGTGACAGTGTAGAATATGGTGTGCAGTGTCAGTGTAGAATGTGGTGTGCAGTATCAGTGTAGAATATGGTGTGCAGTGTTAGTGTAGAATATGGTGTGCAGTATCAGTGTAGAATATAGTGTGCAGTATCAGTGTAGAATATGTTGTGCAGTATCAATGTAGAGTAGGGTGTGCAGTATCAGTGTAGAATATGGTGTGCAGTGTTAGTGTAGAATATGGTGTGCAGTGTCAGTGTAGAATATAGTGTGCAGTATCAGTGTAGAATATGGTGTGCAGTATCAATGTAGAGTAGGGTGTGCAGTATCAGTGTAGAATATGGTGTGCAGTGACTGTGTAGAGTATGGTGTGCAGTATCAGTGTAGAATATGGTGTGCAGTGACAGTGTAGAATATGGTGTGCAGTGTCAGTGTAGAATATGGTGTGCAGTGTCAGTGTAGAATATGGTGTGCAGTGTCAGTGTAGAATATGCTGTGCAGTGTCAGTGTAGAATATGGTGTGCAGTGTCAGTGTAGAATATGGTGTGCAGTGTCAGTGTAGAAAATGGCGTGCAGTGTCAGTGTAGAATATGGTGTGCAGTATCATTGTAGAATATGATGTGCAGTATCAGTGTAGAATATGGTGTGCAGTATTATTGTAGAATATGGTGTGCAGTATCAGTGTAGAATATGGTGTGCAGTATCATTGTAGAATATAGTGTGCAGTGTAAGTGTAGAATATGGTGTGCAGTGTCAGTGTAGAATATGGTGTGCAGTGTCAGTGTAGAATATGGTGTGCAGTGTCAGTGTAGAATATAATGTGCAGTGTCAGTGTAGAATATGGTGTGCAGTATCAGTGTAGAATATGGTGTGCAGTGACAGTGTAGAATATGGTGTGCAGTGTCAGTGTAGAATGTGGTGTGCAGTATCAGTGTAGAATATGGTGTGCAGTGTTAGTGTAGAATATGGTGTGCAGTATCAGTGTAGAATATAGTGTGCAGTATCAGTGTAGAATATGGTGTGCAGTATCAATGTAGAGTAGGCTGTGCAGTATCAGTGTAGAATATGGTGTGCAGTGTTAGTGTAGAATATGGTGTGCAGTGTCAGTGTAGAATATAGTGTGCAGTATCAGTGTAGAATATGGTGTGCAGTATCAATGTAGAGTAGGGTGTGCAGTATCAGTGTAGAATATGGTGTGCAGTGACTGTGTAGAGTATGGTGTGCAGTATCATTGTAGAATATGATGTGCAGTATCAGTGTACAATATGGTGTGCAGTATTATTGTAGAATATGGTGTGCAGTATCAGTGTAGAATATGGTGTGCAGTATCATTGTAGAATATAGTGTGCAGTGTAAGTGTAGAATATGGTGTGCAGTGTCAGTGTAGAATATGGTGTGCAGTGTCAGTGTAGAATATGGTGTGCAGTGTCAGTGTAGAATATAATGTGCAGTGTCAGTGTAGAATATGGTGTGCAGTATCAGTGTAGAATATGGTGTGCAGTGACAGTGTAGAATATGGTGTGCAGTGTCAGTGTAGAATGTGGTGTGCAGTATCAGTGTAGAATATGGTGTGCAGTGTTAGTGTAGAATATGGTGTGCAGTATCAGTGTAGAATATAGTGTGCAGTATCAGTGTAGAATATGGTGTGCAGTATCAATGTAGAGTAGGGTGTGCAGTATCAGTGTAGAATATGGTGTGCAGTGTTAGTGTAGAATATGGTGTGCAGTGTCAGTGTAGAATATAGTGTGCAGTATCAGTGTAGAATATAGTGTGCAGTATCAATGTAGAGTAGGGTGTGCAGTATCAGTGTAGAATATGGTGTGCAGTGACTGTGTAGAGTATGGTGTGCAGTATCAGTGTAGAATATGGTGTGCAGTGTCAGTGTAGAATATGGTGTGCAGTGTCAGTGTAGAATATGGTGTGCAGTGTCAGTGTAGAATATGGTGTGCAGTATCATTGTAGAATATAGTGTGCAGTGTAAGTGTAGAATATGGTGTGCAGTGTCAGTGTAGAATATGGTGTGCAGTGTCAGTGTAGAATATGGTGTGCAGTGTCAGTGTAGAATATAATGTGCAGTGTCAGTGTAGAATATGGTGTGCAGTATCAGTGTAGAATAGGGTGTGCAGTGACAGTGTAGAATATGGTGTGCAGTGTCAGTGTAGAATGTGGTGTGCAGTATCAGTGTAGAATATGGTGTGCAGTGTTAGTGTAGAATATGGTGTGCAGTATCAGTGTGTCAGTGTAGAATATGGTGTGCAGTATCAGTGTAGATTATGGTGTGCAGTATCAGTGTAGAATATGGTGTGCAGTGACAGTGTAGAATATGGTGTGCAGTGTCAGTGTAGAATATAGTGTGCAGTATCAGTGTAGAATATAGTGTGCAGTATCAATGTAGAGTAGGGTGTGCAGTATCAGTGTAGAATATGGTGTGCAGTGACTGTGTAGAGTATGGTGTGCAGTATCAGTGTAGAATATGGTTTGCAGTGACAGTGTACAATAGTGCAGTATTATTGTAGAATATGGTGTGCAGTATCAGTGTAGAATATGGTGTGCAGTGTCAGTGTAGAATATGGTGTGCAGTATCAGTGTAGAATATGGTGTGCAGTGTCAGTGTAGAATATGGTGTGCAGTGTCAGTGTAGAATATGGTGTGCAGTGTCAGTGTAGAATATAATGTGCAGTGTCAGTGTAGAATATGGTGTGCAGTGTCAGTGTAGAATATGGTGTGCAGTGTCAGTGTAGAATATGGTGTGCAGTGTCAGTGTAGAATGTGGTGTGCAGTATCAGTGTAGAATATGGTGTGCAGTGTTAGTGTAGAATATGGTGTGCAGTGTCAGTGTAGAATATAGTGTGCAGTATCAGTGTAGAATATGGTGTGCAGTATCAGTGTAGAATATGGTGTGCAGTATCAGTGTAGAATATGGTGTGCAGTGACAGTGTAGAATATGGTGTGCAGTGACAGTGTAGAATATAGTGTGCAGTATCAGTGTAGAATATAGTGTGCAGTATCAATGTAGAGTAGGGTGTGCAGTATCAGTGTAGAATATGGTGTGCAGTGACTGTGTAGAGTATGGTGTGCAGTATCAGTGTAGAATATGGTGTGCAGTGACAGTGTAGAATATGGTGTGCAGTGTCAGTGTAGAATATGGTGTGCAGTGTCAGTGTAGAATATGGTGTGCAGTGTCAGTGTAGAATATGGTGTGCAGTGTCAGTGTAGAATATGGTGTGCAGTGTCAGTGTAGAATATGGTGTGCAGTATCAGTGTAGAATATGGTGTGCAGTATCAGTGTAGAATATGGTGTGCAGTATCAGTGTAGAATATGGTGTGCAGTGTCAGTGTAGAATATGGTGTGCAGTGTCAGTGTAGAATATGGTGTGCAGTGTCAGTGTTGCGGCTTTAGGATGCATCCTAATGAGACTGAATTTAAAACTATTATAGAGTAAAACAATGTATTTAAAATTAAATCCCTCTTTTCCCAGACTCTTTCCGTGAAGAGTACAACAGGAAATGGATGATTAAGTTGAAGGTGAGCAAAGGAAAATTGAGAATAAATATCGCAATTAGTTGCTACATTAGCTGTAATTCCAATTCTGTTGTATTCTCAAGGCTCTGTCATGGTGCTCCAGTTTAATTGAGACAAACAGCACAGTTAATGGTGGCTGCAAGTGTCCGCTTGGCCTGGTAGATTCACTTTGTCTTCCACCTGTCTGTGTCTTCTCGTAAGAGAGAAAAAGAGAGAGAAAGGCCTTTTATTTTAGACACCTTAATAGATATTTATAAATCTGTTTGTTTTACTCTCTGTCTCTCAGACTCTTAGCCTGAATGCTTTCTGATCAATTATGTAAATTTACTGATGCCAGTCTAGACTATTTATAAACATTATGTCACTAAAATCCCATGTATCTTTAAATAATGTATATAAAGTAAATAATGAAACATATGTGCTCTTATACTGGAATATATAATGTAATCAACAAGAAAGATTACATTGTGAGCATTCCGGTGTCTGTTGGCCTTCTATGTATATACACAGTATCGTTCAAAAGGCAAAGACCATCTTTCCATTTATTTTAACATTTGTAACATTTGTTAGGGTACTATAAGCTACATACTCCAAAACTATTAAGTATTAGTATTAAGTGTGCATAGGGAAACACACCCAATGTCAGTAAAAAGTCAACTGTCATAATGTGCTGTCAGTTTACATCAGACATTGTTAGGACACTGTAACAGTATATGGTATATGGTAAAACATAGACATAAAATAAATGTGAGTTAAACCCAAATCTGTCAAAACAGTCTGTAAAATAAGTGTATTTTGGTAAATTATTTATTTATTTATTTTTTAATTAAAAAATCAACAAGATGAGGCAGCCTTCAGAGTCCAACTTGCTATGACGTAAGCTTCATTACTTCCTGTTAATAAGAAACAATGCAGTATGTTAATATTTGTGTGTACTGAGATTATACTATTAGGATTAGTACATAGCATCACTGTGTCCAATTATAGATTTGTTCTTAGTGTCCATTTAAAATGCAAATCTTAAAACACTATACTAGACATTTAAATCCTGACTTAGGACGAATAAAAATGTCCGGAATCTGCAACACATCAGGGTAGACTTTCAATGAGTCAAAATTTTATGCAAAAATAAAAATTAGAGAGAAAAGAAGCAGGAGTGCCAGAACATTCAACAAAACATGACTGTACAAACTGCTTATTTTACTTAAGCTAAATGAAACTTTCCATTAGGTATTGACTAACTAACATGGCCTGTAGTAAAGTGTTGCCTAACCTTCTGTAAGGTGACTAGGCATAGGCTGTGCTGTCTCCCCTCAGGCTGTTTTATAGCCTAATTTAAAATCACCACATTAACATTAATTCCAGTCAGTCAAACAGAGCAAAATGGGCATGTACTGACTTCAGTGCTGCAGAAGTTGACCCATAAGGAGAGAGACTGTGTATGTGGCCTGCAGGTGATTTCAAGGAATTATAAAATATGCTCATACTGCAAGACAAGTGTCCAGAATTTCTGAGCTGTCCGATTTTCATATGCTTGTCCAACTCCTCAGTTGGAGTTCATTTAGACAGTTAATCGGGCATCGCTTCCCCCTCACACTGCATGGGAAGAGGTGACCAATCAAGCTGAAACAGTACAACACACAACAACAGATACAGTGTGGATGAAAGTGGTAACATCCACTACAAATGTAATTTTTCATCTGAGTAGACTGCTTTGCATAATCTGCTGTTGAACTAGGTTTTCAACATGGTGGTCACAGCAAAAAAGTCACATGACTTACAATTATGGATGGCAGCTTATAAGAGCTAACAGCTAACATTTCCAAGATTATCTGTCCCAGAAAACTAGTTCCATAATCAAAATGAAATTGAAAATTATGATGATAGCTCTCCAATCATTTTTTTTTCCATTTCCCTCATAACTGAATGCAGATTCCATCTCAAATCTTGTATTTTTTTAAAGCTGATTCCTTGTTGTTGAGTGCAAACAGAATTGTTGGCCTACCACATCTACACCTTTTCAGGAAGGTATAGAACCAGTTTTTAGATTAGCTTGTAAATATGCTTAATGTATGCCGCTCAACTTGTTCACCTCCTCTGATGGTTGTATAACTAGTTGTGTAAGCGTAGTCTATGTAAAATTGCTACCCAGCAAAAAACTAAGAAGGTAACTCACATCTAGTTAAATATTTAGAGGAATTCCTAAACATGCTTATTTAGCACATATTTTCTTCCTGTCTCTGCGTATGTTCCTCTGAGGGCCCTGGTTCCTTCCCACAGTCCATAAACATGCAGTCAAGTGAATTAAAAAAAGATAGTAACTTGCCCCAGTGTGCGAGTGCGTATGCCTGTGTGTCTGTCTTGTGATGGACTGGCGGCCTGTCTGGGGTATAACATGTTGGACAAATAAATAAATAAATATGCAGGGGTTGGACAATGAAACTGAAACATCTGGTTTTAGACCACAATCATTTATTAGTATGGTGTAGGGCCTCCTTTTGCGACCAATACAGCGTCAGTTCGTCTTGGGAATGACATATACTGCGTCCTGCACAGTGGTCAGAGGGATTTTAAGCCATTCTTCTTGCAGGATAGTGGCCAGGTCACTACGTGATGCTGGTGGAGGTTCGTCCTTCTTGGTGGTATGCTGACATTACCCTGGATACCGTGGCTCTTGATACATCACAAAGACTTGCTGTCTTGGTCACAGATGCGCCAGCAAGACGTGCACCAACAATCTGTCCTCTTTTGAACTCTGGTATGTCACCCATAATGTTGTGTGCATTGCAATATTTTGAGCAGAACTGTGCTCTTACCTGCTAACTGAACCTTCACACTCTGCTCTTACTGGTGCAATGTGCAATTAATGAAGATTGGCCACCAGGCTGGTCCAATTTAGCCATGAGACCTCCCACACTAAAATGACAGGTGTTTCAGTTTCATTGTCCAACCCCTGTATATATAGTACTTTTAATAATAATATAATAATTTTAATTAATAATACTATTATTATTAATTAATGAATTACAAAGTGCTTGTCTATGGTACATGGTGCTAATAAAATGGATAATGAGTGTAGAAACAAGGAGGCTTTGTTATGTTATGGCTGATCTGTGTGGTATTGTAAAAACTACAGACATTCTGGTGCACTGTTGTTTAAAAATGTTCATATAGAATAGTGGGTAACATTGCAACCCTCCAAATAAGCCATCTAGCTATCTAGCCACAATACATTTCTAAAGGTGTTATATTAGGAAGGTACAGTGTATTTCAGGTCACCTTTTTGCCATAATTCATGAGCTGGAGCTCCAACTTGCTTCACAGCTTTGAAACACACTAAGATGAATTCATGGCTGCACGCATATTGTTAAGTGTCATTAGGCCGTGACATGTTGGAACATCCATTCCACAAAATGAGTTAACGCAGATGCACTTGTGTACGGTAATCATAGGGAAATGCTGCTTGCTTTAATCTCCTGTAGGACCCACTACGCAGACCACATGGATTCTTCTATGGTAAGTCTTCCTTTCATCAGGCATGACTCTCACAAAGCATCTCTGAGAACGTGTTCTCTGATGCCACATACAGCTTTGTTTGTCGATAGGCGCAGACTCCATTTTCTCGTATCGATCCTGCTGCGATGTGTTGAAGATTGCAGGCCGTCCAGAGCTGAGAATTTTGATCTTCTTTACAGCGTTAAAGTCCTCGTACCATCTGAGAAAATTGTGAAGCCCTCAACCATAAAACAAGGTGTCCATACGTACAGCTTTATTAGCCTGATATAGATTTGCTGCTCAAGACATGTTATCTAGAGTAGCAGTGAAATTGACCAGAAGCAAGAGGGAAAATTTTATGGAGTTGCAGGAACGCTGACCAATTCTGGGTGCTGTTATCAAAAAAACACAAACCTGTTCATGGGTAAGTCTCCAGTGTCTGGGATGCAAGTGTTTGTGCATCCATGCATCCATTTTGAAGGTATAATTATAATACCGCTTCCTGACTTTTACCAAACTCATGTATGTCTCGCATCGTTATGCCAGTATCATAATAAGAGTAACCCAGAACTGTAGCTTAAGAGTCAAAACAGTACAATCTAGCTGATTTTAAATGTATTTTAAATCTAGCTGATGTACATTATCTTGACTCGAGTAGCGTGACTGTGGAGAAGAGTGAGTGTTGTTCAACATCAGAAAAGCACTTCTGTACATCGCATCACTTGTGTAGTCTTATTTTGAGTCTTTTGTTTAGATGGTTGAGCTATAATTGAATGCCCTCCAAAGTCATACATATGCTATGTCATTTTATAAATCTTGTTCTTTGGTGACATCTCACACTGTATACTTAAACAGAGCACCCTATACCACCAAAGCC
This sequence comes from Prochilodus magdalenae, assembly GCA_024036415.1. Lineage (NCBI taxonomy): Eukaryota > Metazoa > Chordata > Actinopteri > Characiformes > Prochilodontidae > Prochilodus > Prochilodus magdalenae. Next base: position 1,650,328 of record JAMWET010004438.1, read on the forward strand.
TACAACTCATATGTTCACCCGGTACGAAAACTCAGTCTATGGGAAATGCAGCTTATACAAGTAGACAACCTTATGAACAAAGCTAAAGCTGTTTCATTGAAAATAACATGCTGTGCCCCCAGGTACTATACAGAAACACTGAGAAGCAGTGCTACAGCAGCTTTGCTAACTTGTGGCATACTATGCAGTGAAACTAAAGCCAGGCAGTGATGTACATGGGTAGGACATGGCTATCTACAGTCTGTTTCAAAAAGCATGCAGGACAAAACATACCAAGCTTGGAACCATTTGTTAACCATCAGGTGATACAATAGCCTATTAATTTTTGCAATAGGAAATCCAGGATAGACACAATGGGCATGACCCTGACTACGGAATGGTGACATAACTTTGGTCCATGCAGTGTTTAAAGTTAAAGGACAAAACCATCTGAAATGATTGATCAGTATGTAGTTTGTGTAGCGAGTTAGCTAACATTAAAGCTAACGCTGCTTAAGTTTAAGCTTGTTTTAAAGGAATATAATATGTAATTTACAGCTAGATTTACTCAAGTTGAAATTGGCTATTGCACTAGCTAGCTTTCTTGCTACCCAAACTGTATGGTAGTCAACTAAAGTCACCATTCCTGGTCCATCTTCAGGTGGGTTCTGCCCGGTTAATTCAGCTAGGTTCCTGTTCTCTTTTATACAGTAAATAAGTAGCTGCCCTTGCACAGCCAAACTTTAAAGTGCTTGGATTATACCACCACAGAGATGTGAACAAAGCCACAGCAGGAACATCCTGGGAAAAGAGGGGTCACCAATTATGCTTTCAGGCAGCCTTTCCTCTGCATGATTAGCAGGCTAAATGCTAAAAGTGGTCCTCTCTATGCAAGGTGAAGGGTTACTCATACTCTCGTACTTCGCTGAGAATGCACCACATCCTGTCACCTTTCATGCTCCGAATCATTCGTAATGGAGGCACAAACAGAATTGGCCTCTCTTCCCTTAGGTGCTGGCTTTATTTCCAGCAGGAAAAAAAAATAGAAAGAGATGCTTTTCGTGAATTTTCGCCCATGGAAGTTGCTGAGACGGCAGTCCGGCTATGTTGTTCCTGCCCAGTGGACATCTTAAATCTCTATAGCTACATTATGCGGTTGGCAGCGCTGTTGGCGTAGGTCTGCTGGCCCTGAGCCAACTTAATTGTGCTACTTGTGGAAGCAGTGGGTAAAGAGACGTACTTAAGTAGGAGAGTTGACGTATTAACATACACCAAGAAGAGTGCTGCAGTGGCAACAGCAATGCAGATATTTAGCTGGAGTATCAAAAGAGAGACAAAATGGACATCGAGTTGTAAAGGGAACATTAATGCACTGATGTAGTGTATCAAACACAAGGCTGTCAAGCCTCTAATGACTCTTTTTGCCTTTCTTGTGCTCTCCTGGCACTGGAAACCTAATGACTCTTGTCTATTGCTGCCCATTCTCTCTTTCTATAATTTTTACTGTCTCTCTTTCCCTCCTCTCACATTGTGTCTGTTTGAAATAATGTTAAGGACAGTGTAATTATTTTCTGGGGTGGTATCTCCATAAAGTGAATGGATTAGAAAACCTGCATCCCCAGCACTTTCCTTAGTAGTCGTAAAAGCAGTGAAGTGGTAGAAGCTTGGCCGGCATGCAGCCTTCAATTCATAAACATCTGCTGTCTTGCACCTACCACTCAGAGAACAGGCTCCTGCAGGCTCTTGCCGCCCTGTGGGCTTTGTGAGTCCCTACTTTAATTCTATCTCAATTTGCTTTGAAAGAACTCATGAAAATTCATTTCCCCTCATTTGACCGCAAATGGACCCCGAACCATGGAGCACAACAAGACGTGAGTGGAATAGAAGAACTGGGCGAAGGACGAGTTCCATGCTGCGGTGTTTTATGGTCATTCAGGCATGCAGGTTCTCACCAACTCGGAGGGGAAATGGCGAAGTCTAAGCACAAACAGCTTCCCTGAAATGTAGGTACAAGTTATCTTTGTGAGGCTGCCCTCCTTATTGATCTCCTATAAAATAGCTCTCTGTGGATTGCTTTGATTTAATCCATTTCTCGGAACTGAATCACTTTATTGGGCTGTTACACGAGGCAAAATGGATCGCAGCTTTACTTTGTTCTTTAGTTTGTTCCCCCTTTTCTTATTCACAGTTGCAGAGCAGAAGATGAATCCCTGTAAGGGTTTCAAATTACAGCGGCACACCTTAACATTGGGTCCTGAATCCATTAAACCACATACGATAATTAAAAAGAGCAATTAGCAAAAGCAGCTTGAAGGTCAAGTATGCGCGGAAGAAATTACCTAAATGGCATCCAATTTATACATCCACTATTTCTTCTTGGACGTTAATGTTAAAAAATGCCACGTAGTTAAGTCGTATCGAATGACAACACATTAAAAGACTGGTCTTTAGTTAGAAAAGTTAGCAACCGGGTTGAAATTCAGGGCCTTTTAGTAATACTTTTTAAAGATCACACAATAAAAGCTTTAGCACAAGTTCCACCAAAAAGACTCCAATGTTACATCCCTCCTTCATCCATGACTGTGGCCAATCACAGTCCACCACATGTGTTCAAAAGGATGCAATCCACGCTCCTGTTGTGCTGCTTTCTGGTGCTGACATTTCAATGTTCTCCTCCCTCCTTATCCCCCAACACCTTGTTGCCTTGTTGTCCAGGATCTGGAAGGGTCTGAATGCTTCAAGACCTGGGCCCAGGATGGGGCCTATGCCAAAGACTCTTCATTTCCAGCACTTTTACCTTTTTAGTCTTTCTGGCAGAGGTGAAGTTATGAAACGAGGTTTATGAATTCAAGTTAAAGGAACCCCTAAATTTCCTTCCCTTCCTTTTGTTTTCTGTGAGGTTTTTGCAATCCCCACCACTACGCCATCTTCAATTCTTCAATCCTATATCGGTCCTACCATAGAAATAAGAAGAGGGGTATGACTTTCTAGCTCCAGGCACAAGTTAGAACTCCAGCTCTATCCTCCATCCCTCAATCAGTCATGCTACTGACCATATGCTGAAGGTACAGAAATGGAGTACAAAACATTTTCCTCAATTTGATAATGCTCACAAATGAATAGCGTGAAAACCAAACATGGATTTCCATTTAGACAGATGCATGTTTGTTTGATGTTTAATGTCAGTTCTGCATCTTTAAGCTCTTCAGTAAACTATTGCTACCTGCATCGGACTAGTATTGCTTTAACTTCATTGTCACCACTACGACTAGATCAGCATTTTTAGATGCTCAAATGATGCTTCTTTGAACAATTTCAAAATGTACATGTAGTTTTGACCAAAGGAGGATGAGTCCCCCGTGTGAGTCTGGATCCTCTCAAAGTTTCTTCCTACTACGTGAGGGAGTTTTTCCTTGCCACCGCCACCTTCGGCTTGCTCAATGGGGGCTCCTTTCTTTTTTCTCCTTAATGAATTATTATTACTGAATTTCTGTAAAGCTGCTTTGAGACAACATCAGTGTAAAAAGTGTAATATAAATAAATTTGATGCGATTTAAATAATGGTCATAACGGACCACAGTTGGCTGGATATTTTTGATTGGTAGACCAAACGTTTGTAGACACATGCTTATACCGCATTACTTAAATCAATGGCATTAAACCCTTAAATGGACCCACACCACTGCTGGATCCAATCTATACAATAACTCATATCAACTTGATTTGGGTATCATCTTCAAATGCAGTGCTTTTTGTAAAAAGTGAAAAGTGAGTCTGACCTAAACCTCTGGTGTTAAGCTTTAAGACTTTTAGGGATCTGCAGTAACCCTGAAGAAAGCAGTGATTAAGCTTATCTGTGTACAGATAGTTTAGGTAGCCTACAGATTATCCAATTTGGGTTTCACTTTGAACCATTCTGTTGAACATAGCTCCCTTATTAGCAGCATGTTTCCACATGAAACTCTTCACTACCAAGCTCCTAGGCAGTTGTTGGATGAAAATGGTGTTGACACTTCCCTCCCCAAAGTCTATAACAGGCTCTGCATCACCGCTGCCTGGTTGCAGTTATTTGTTTCAGAATTCCCTAGAGATGCCAGGCAGCAAGCCTCGAAATCTTCTCTAAACACACCAGGAAAGTTTCTTTCCCAAGAAGGTTCTGTAGAACATTTTCAATCTATTTGTGGCATCAGTATTTACAAGTTATATGTTAAACATATCACAGTACGCTGTGACTGTAGCCTTTCAAAAACTTTTCAGAACATCAGAAGTATGTAACAGTATTTTAGGCAACCTCTTTAGGTTTTCCCAATTTGATCTTATTTAATCCAAGTCTGAGATTAATAAAATGCTTGAGGTTGGTGTCCCAGACAGGGATAAAGCAGTATAGATGAATATTTTTTTTACTGCATTCCTTTACTTACCTGCCAAGATGTTCAGCCATTGTTGCATTTACTCTTCCTTTCATTGGCCACCTGCCCTTAAATGATCTAACTGGGAGCAGGACCTTCAATATCACTGGCAAGAAGTTAGAATGGTGGCAGCGCTACTTCTTCATCCTCTCATTTTAGACTGTACTTTGCTTCAGTCATTTACAACTGTCATCTTTCTCCTTACTACACTTTCCCAGGGTCATCCCTCAAAATGTGTGCTTATCTATTTTTATCAGTTATTTTTCATAAGGCAACTTCTCATTAACTGTTTATGGCAAATTCATATCATATAAAAATCATACTGCATGTAGGACACAACATTAGTAAAAACACCAGAACAAGCTGTTTCAAAAGTTGAATTAAAAATATTTATTAAATAAGGACTTTTTTGGGTTTAACAGTACATCTAGGAGTATGTACTATTATATATAAATATTAGAGTACTTCTACTTCTGCCACCAATGTTGTTCAGGCGTACCCTCAAGGACCTTCAATATGACTGGCAAGAGGTTAGAATGGTGGCAGTGCTACTTCTTCATCCTCTCATGTTGGACTGATGGAAGACTCAATGGTGCAGTGACTCACTGTCACCTCTAGAGGTACAAAATTGTATAAGGATAGAACGGGCCAGGGCCAGCCAGTAATTTAGTAGATACCTCTGCAACACAATGCATAGATGCTTTTGGTATACCTTGATTGTTACTTCAGCATGTTATGCTGATACTGATTGTTAATTTTGGAATGTGTTAAACTAAAAAATTAAAATGCTTTTTTACATCTATGATCCAATGTTCAGTAATTAGTAACATTAACTAAATTGTCGATGTATCTCATTAGCTATTAAGTACCATAAATACCCATGATTGCAGAAATAAGAACAAGAAACTGACTTCAGTGCCTAGATATGAAGCTCTTTGTAAAATTTTAAAAATGTTTCTAATAAAAAAATTTGGAACAGCTTGTCCTGGTGTTCTTTATCCAGTGTTGTGTCCTATATACAGTATGATTCATATTAGTGGTTGGTGTAGCTCAGCGGATAACACCACTGTCCGCCAGAGAGCCACCACCACATGTGGGAGACTGGGGTTCGAATCCCAGTCTGGGTGACTATGCTGTGCTACACCAATAAGAGTCCTTGGGCAAGACTCCTAACACCACATTGGCCTACCTGTAATGTGATTAACCCTGTAAGTCGCTCTGAATAAGAGCGTCAGCTAAATGCCGTAAATGATTTTGATTTGATGTGGATTTTCCATAAACAGTTTCATAAAACCTCATGAGTAGCTGCCTTCTTAGTGATAAACCTGGTAAAAATGTAATGCGGAGAAAGATGACAAAGGAAAAGTGCAGATCCCCAAACAACATACAGTAATGAATTACTAATCATTTGTTACTTCCCACTGTATCTTCTCTTGAAAAATGTATTTTTTATGTTTAAAAATAGCTGCCAAATACTTGTTACAGACTGCCACAAACATTTACAGCAGAGAAGATTGTGCTGATCTAAAAATGTCCAGAACCATGAACCGTTCCAAACCAAATCTCTCTCAGATCTCTCTATCTCTGTTCTGGCTCCACCTTCTTATTATTGTTTTTAAATGGTTTTGTCATTGCTATGTATGTTAATGAATTAGAACTTTGTCCTTTGCAAAGACTTGGAAGTTCCTTGCATTCCTCTGCATTAAAACATTATCTTCTGACGACTTTGGTTTATAAGAAAAAAAGCATTGTGGCATTACTAAAGGTCACAATGCAGAAGTGTCTCAGTCCCTGTTGTAGGGGTTAGTTAGGTTTACATAAAATGTACCCATGGTTAAATGGTGAGTTGAAGTTGTTGCTTTAAAACTAGAGGGTGAACACTATGCCAATGCAGTGCATAGTGTTAAAAACTACAGTGATATGGTATGCAATAAACGGCACATCTCTAACTATATCCTGAGGGACAGGTGCCCGTTGTCTCTGCTGTAACACACCTGATTCAACTCATTAGCTAATTATTGCTCCTTTTATAGGTTTAATCAGATGTGTGAGAGCAAGGAAAGCTGTCTAGAAGGGATCTCCCAGGACCAGGGCTGGGAAGCCATGAGCTAGGCTTGTGAAGAATGGGCTGACATTTAAAGTCCAGCCTGCGAGTTGTGTTGGATACCAGGAAATGCAGCAATATATAAGTAACAGCTTGAAACGCTCTCATTAAAGATGCTATTGAGCTTCACAGATGGCCTGTTCTGGGGTGCATGCACATATTTTGGAAATCTAGGATAATAATAATTTATGTTATTAAAATATACTTTTTAAAAATACGCTGTCAATATTTTAATTAGAAATTACTTATTAAAACCAAAATATAATAAGATTAACCATGACAACCTAGCACACACCTTTACATACTGACACATTCTAAGTACCAAAATAAAAACTTTCTGCTGAAATCATGAATGGAAAATTGCATTGTATTGCATATTCTCGGAATATTTTAGAACAAATCATTTCTAGCTGTGTTTGCGTCAGTGTTCTTAAGAGTTCCTGAAACTTTTCATAGCTAGAAATTTATCACTAAGCCTAAGCAGTACAATTGATTGAAAGTTGATATCGATGGGGCAAGATGGGGGCAAGTGGGTGGTTGGTGCTGGGACCTATCCCAGTACTCACTGGGCGAAAGCACCCTGGACAGGTTGCCTGTCCATTGCAGGACAGACACACTCATTTACTTACTCCTAGGGGGCGTGGGCGGAAGCCCACACAGACACGGGAAAACATCCAAACTCAACACAGAACAGACCCCAGCAGGGAATCAAACATTCAAACATTAAAGTTGACAGTGTTAAGTAAAAATTACATTATCAATTATAATTACATTGTCATTACAGTTATACTTGAATATTTTTGGTATGTTTAGTGGGGACTCATTGTTGTTACAGCTGCAAAACTGGGGCCAATGTCAAATGGGATGTCCAACCATATAGTGTACATCTGAACAATATTGGTGGCAGAAGCTCTTTACTTGAGTAAAGGTAGAAGTACTCTAATATATACAGTATATATAACAATACATACTCCTACATGTACTGTTAAATCCAAAAAAAGTATAAGTAGTTATTTAAAAAAATATTTCTAATTAAACTTTTGAAAAAGTTTGTGTTTTTACTAGTGTTGTGTCCTACATGCAGTATGATTTTGATATGATATGAATTTGCCATAAACAGTTTGATGAAACCTGATGAGAAGTTGCATAATGAAAAATAACTGATATAAATTTTGAGGGATGACCCTAGATGACAGTTTTAAATGACTGAAGCAAGGTACAGATGCCTAAACAAAGTACAGTAATTCATTACTTATAATTTGAGTAATGTCACTACCCACTTTGCTGAAAAATAATAAATCGCACGTACCATAAACATTTACTTCAGAAGACAAGGTTAAAATATTGTAACTAATCCAGACCACTGTTCTAGATCCTTGTGTATCTGCCTTAACTCCACCCTATCGACATTGTTTTCAGCTGTGTCTTGTTATGTTACACACGTCTTGTTATGTCTGTATGTAAATAGGTTCTTTTATGCTTCCTGTTTTTGTTCTTATTTTAAGGGGTGTAGTTCCTCTCTTGTTTCTCATTTCCTTAAACATAGACTAGTTTTATTCAGTTTGGTCTGTGCTTGCATTGCCCTGGTTCCCAAAGGTACAGTTCCCTGCAATAAAGCTGTCTGTCTATGCCCTGATGCCCTATGAATTTTGAGTTTTATTTCTTTTTGATAGACCAAGCAGAATGTCTGAAAAAATAATGATGGGCCATACATGCACATGGTCAACAATGAAGCAGTTCAGTTACTGCACAATTCACAATAAATTCATGCATAACAGATAAAGCACTGGCAATAAAAGTAAAACTGTGTTGTTTGAAACTGTAATGTCAAATGTTTCTCAGGTATGTACTGGAATTTCCTGTGTTCAAAACCAGATACACCTTCCTGAAGCACTATTAATCTTACTGGTGGAACCTTTCTGTTTGGCAGAACCTGCGTCTGAAGCCAATGACAAATAAGCAAGTCATTAATTCGTCCAGATGAAGATACAAAACACCAGTACTAGTACTAGTACAACACTAGTGCTGTAAAGTAATCTAGGATGGTGTGTTCATATAAGTATATAGCATGACATAAGCAGAGGAAACATAAGCTGAGTTCTTTTGCTGTCGTGATGTAATGCTGATTTGTCCTCCTCGTAATAATACTCTAATAAACTGCACTCATGTCACGATGCCTCAGACTCAGACTATTTGTTACAAGTGGTAAAACAAATAGACTTGGCCCCTTACAGGTACTTCATAACATGACGTTGCAGTTATTGGCTTCTGTGTATTCTCTGCCCCAGACAAATGAATTGTCTAAGGGCCTTACTTGAGTCTGGGTGAATTTCATGTGTTCTAATATCTGCACTTTCCAGGATTTATAATTACCAACCTCATGATCCTGCAGCAGCTTACCCCAAAATACAGAGAGATTAATGGTGTGGATGCCATGACGGCCTATGAATTCAGTGGCATCCCTGGGGGTACTTGCACTTAGTTTCCTGCTGCTTTCCAATTGTAAAGGCATTAACATTTAACCCTACAAGCATGTTGCAAAATACGTATGTTAAAAAATTCACAAAAGAAGAACGTATTTCTGGAAGAAGCACTATATTCTTCCTCCCAGCTGTAATATCAAACTTTATTTACCCCACCATTCTAATTTACTGGTAATTAAATCATTTTGGCAGTTGATTAATTCTAGTAATTTAGCACTTTAAGACAAGCGAATGCCCTTTAAGGATTTCATAACAATAATTAGGGCATGTAAATGTTCCCTCAATTAATCTGGCAGCAAAACAGTGTGTTCGTGCGGTTCTGCTAGGCTGTCATATAAATTTAGTGCTTACATAAACATTCCCGTTTTCAAGTAAAGGGCTGCTGATTGCTGAGGGAAAATTCGAAGCATGTGCAACTGTTGACACAACTGAAATCAAGCTGGCACTCCTCACTTTGGTTACATCAAATGCAACCAATATCTCAAGACCATTTATGATTATGTCTGTTTCCATCACAGCAAGTGGGGATAAGTTTGTGTTGCCAAGAGAATCTAAACGTGTTCCAAGAGTTTTTATTAGACCAGTTCAATGTTTTTTCTTGCAATGCTCTCATTTCTAATGCCCTATAATTCTATTAAATGGAAGAGGGGAATAGTTCGTGGATTTGTCATTTTTATTACCTGTAGTATGTGTACCCTCAGTGGTCACTTTATTGGGTACACCTACTTTGCTCCTACACTCACTGCCTATTTGATCAGCATCACTTGCAATATAGGAGCACTTTGTAGTTCTACAATTACACACTGCAATTCCATCTGTTCCTCTAGATACTTTGTTATCCCCATTTGCCCTGTTATGCAGGTCAGGGCCTCCACCGGACCATTACAGAGCAGGTATTATTTGGGTGGTGGATCATCGTCAGCACTGCAGACGTGGTGGTGGTCTGTTAGTGTGTGTTGAGCTGGGGTGAGTGAATCAGACACAGCAGTGCTGCTGGAGTGTTAAACACCTCAGTGTCACTGTTGGACTGAGAATAGTCCATCAACCAAAACTATGGACAGCAATGGACCTACAGAGTGTGCAGCAACTAAGGAGTTATTGGGTCTGACTTTACATCTACAAGGCAGGAGTGTCGACAGTAAATGGACACTACAGCAGCACTCCTGCTCCTGTGGGTGTCCTGACCATTGAAGAAAAGGGTGAAACAGAGCTAACAAAGTATACAGAGAAACAGATCAGCTACAACATGCAATGTAGATTCACTAATTGTTTCTATATGGTAAGTGTGACTGATAAAATGGTCAATTAAATATAGACACAATGTGCCTAATAAAGTGCTCAGTCATATGTACACTTACCGTCCACTTTATTAGAAACACCAACCTTGCATTTACCTCATCACTTTACAAGCTCCATCGACTTTATACCGAAACTTGTGCAACTCAAATGCAGGATATATGGTAGTCTATGTGTGAATACTGATGAACGTAATTCAGAACCAAATTTTACAAGAGTGAATTCCACCCCGAAACCTTAAGCTGTAAGCTTTTAGCAAGTTAGCAATATGTCATGTTAAGCTTAGCTCAAGCCTGATTGACGCCTGACTGAATCAGCCACGCTATGGTGAGTGCAAATGACACACTGTCTGTTCAAAGCAAACCATGTGAATTTTGGGGCTTTTGTTGCTTTTTTTCCCCTTGTAGCTTAACATGACATGTTGCTCAACCTTGCACTGACTTCTGTTTACCGTTACAGCCCTAATAACTATATGGACATACAATCACTAGAGAGGATTATTTAGCCATTTGTCTAAATATATATCATCAAGCTACCTGTCGCACAGGCTTCAGGAACTGGGTATGTCAAATAAAGCATAATTTAATATAAAAGTAGAATCAAATAATCATGTGTAAATTTCTAATGGCCAGTGACCTAACAATTAGCCTTATGATCAAGTTCCAGTTAGTTGTTAGGAATGCTATACATCAATGATACACAGAAAAACTAATTTGATATAAAAAGTACACACTGTTTATAAAAAAACACATTTTAACATATATTGGAACAACTTAAAGTAGCTTATTTGCATTGTAATTAAGATATGATTAATTACATTGAGACACTACTGAATGTCCTGATACAGAGGTATTTATTGGGTATAGTTAAATTATCCTTAAGTAACGCTGAAATGGATCTCCTATACTTACAAATGCTGTATCATTTAACACTCTGTAGTGCTGATATCTGACCCACACATACCAGTGCAACACACACTAACACACCACTACCACATCACGGCAGTGCTGAGAATGATCCACCACCCACATTATACCTGCTTTGTGGTGGTCCTGTGGGGGTCTTGCCCCTGCAGAACAGGATAAAACGGAGCTAGCAATGTATGCAGATGATCAGACAGACTACAGTCTGTAAGAAAATGCCCCTATATTGTAAGTGGAGCTGACAAAATGGACAGCAGGAGTAAATACAAGAACATAATAACGTGTCCCGTGGGTGGATGTTGCAATGTAGTTCGCTTAAACGATTATTAAGACACAAACTGCACTATAGTTGAAATTATATTTTAAATGTATTTTATATTTATATACAGTCATGCCCGAAAGTATTCATACCCCTGTGGAAATGACACAGGCATCTCCCAGGAGATAACACGATGATGTACAAGAGGCATCATTGTGGGAAAAAATATTTCTCAGCTTTTATACACATTTGAACAAAAAGTGGCATGTCCAAAATTATTCATACCCTTCTCAATAACTAATAGAAAAGCCTTTATTGGCTATTACAGCAATCAAACGCTTACTGTAATTGCTGACCAGCTTTTTGCATGTCTCCACTGGTATTTTTGCCTATTCATCTTTAGTGATGAGCTCCAACTCTTTGAGGTTCGAGGGTCTCCTTGCCATCACCCTGATCTTTAGCTCCCTCCACAGATTCTCAATTGGATTCAAGTCAGGACTCTGGCTGGGCCACTGCAAAACATTAATGTTTTTGTCTGCTAACCATTTCTTCACCACTTTGGCTGTGTGTTTTGGGTCGTTGTTGTGCTGAAATGTCCACCGGTTCCCAAGGCCAAGTTTCTCTGCAGACTTCCTGATGTTGTTGTTGAGAATCTTGATGTATTGCTCTTTTTTCATGGTGCCACTTACTGCGATCAAGTTCCCTGGTCCATTGGCTGAAAAACACCCCCAAAACATTAGGTTCCCACCACCATGTTTGACAGTGGGGATGGTGTTCTTAGGGTTGAAGGCTTCTCCTTTTTTACGCCAAATGGTGCACACATCATTGTGGCCAAACAATTCAATTTTTGTTTCATCAGACCATAAAACAGAACACCAGAAGTCTTCTTCTTTGTCCAGATGAGCATTTGCAAAGGTCAAGCGGGCTTTTGTGTGCCTTTTCTGGAGAAGTGGTGTCCTCCTTGGCCTGCGTCCGTGGAACCCAGCAGTGTGCAGTGTCCGTTGGACTGTCTGCCTTGAGATGTCACCACCAGCAGAGTCCAGATTCACCAGGATGGCCTTGGTGGTGATCCTTGGATTTTTCTTCACCTCTCTCACTATTCTCCTGGCCAGCACAGGTGTCACTTTTGGCTTCCGACCACATCTTCTGAGATTTTCCACAGTGCGGAACTTGTAGTTTTTTTAATATAATACTTTGCACTGTAGCCACTGGAACTTGAAAACATTTTGATATGGCTTTATAGCCCTTTTCTGACTTGTGAGCGGCCACAATGCACAGCCGCAGGTCCTTAGTGAGCTCCTTTGTCTTAGCCATGACTGTCCACAGACCAACTGCAGAGAGCTGCTGTTTTTCTTCTGTTGAGTTGATTAAAACAGCTGTTCCCAATGAATCAGGGTAATTAGGATGCTTTTAAACAGCTTGGACTATTTGGAATGGTATAGAACTTTGGATTTTCCCATATACTGTGACAGTTTTCAAAGGGTATGAATAATTTTGGACATGCCACTTTTTGTTCAAATGTGTATAAAAGCTGAGAAATATTTTTTCCCACAATGATGCCTCTTGTACATCATCGTGTTATCTCCTGGGAGATGCCTGTGTCATTTCCAGGCAAAAATATAATTTCTGGTTAAATGAAAGTAAATTTAAGTCAAACTTTGACAGGGGTATGAATACTTTCGGGCATGACTGTACATATTTATATTTTGATATTTTTTATGTATACTCTTGGACGTACCAGTACACATATATCTTTACTGGTTTAGTGTGGGTTATTTCTCTTTGGTTTTTTGACAAAAAAAAATGTGGTTTATGGGCCGAACAGAGGACAGGGAAACAGAAATGCTGTTGGCATTCTGTCAGCATAATGTGTATGAGCAGTCAGTGGCAGCTCTGGCTAACAAATCAAGATTTCAAGGAAAAGTCTGTTTTATCAGAGCTGCAGAGTTCCGATTATGTGTCATTCCATGTGATAACATATCCAGACATCTATAATTAACCTGCAGATACTGCACATTGCAAGAGCTACAAGTATACCGCTGAAGGCAAGTATCTCATATACGTAATATATGGAAGAGTTCTTCAGCGAGACCAATCAACATCGTTATAATGGCAAATGTAAGTAATGCCTGCATGCCTATGTTTGATGGGGGTTAATTAGTGTGAGGTTGAGATTACACGCATTGTGGTATGTCCACAATATGACAGCAATGACAAATACTATCCACTGATTTAGGTGGTTGATCGTTTTCAAGACAGCATTACGGTGGCATTGGCACTGGTATGTGTTTGCTGGGATCAGTAATGCTTTTACACGTTAGTGTTGCAGCCAAGAGCAGTCCTGTGGTCAGAATTTGAGCAGGTACTAAGGATGGATAGGCTATCAGTGACTGTAAGTGACCAGTGTCTGTAAATCTTCATCCGGACTGGAATGCCTCTTTTCTTTCTTCCCTGCTAACATATTTTGGGAGATAAAAGAAAGACAGAACTGGTTTTAGATCCATAGACAAGCTCTATCCAATAAATTCACAATCTATAAATGTCCCTGTGCAGAAAAAAGAAAGTTGCTAAGCAATGGCACAGCTCAGCCGAGATTCTTAATAATATGCACTTACCGACACCACAGGAAGGAATAAAGGAGCTCTCCCTCAGCAGGCGCGACAATGCGGAGGCCTCTCGTCTCTCTGCGCGCGCTCCCAATCCCTTTTTAACTAGAGGTGAAAAATGTGGCTGACACAGGCCATCATTATCAGCTGTGCCAGTTTGCCTTCCGAGTTCGGAATGAAAAAAGGGCCTCCCCGAAAGCACACGTAGCGCATTGAGACAGATAAGAGGCGAAGTGGGAAGAGGAGAGGCCGTTTCTGCCACAGCTGAGGTTCAAAGCGAGATCTGTAGCTTTGACCTTCAGATTGGAAATGTGATGTTTTTGCAGTGTTTCTGCCAAGCTATAGCATCAGCAGTCTTTATTCTCAGCACTTTTATCACTCCAGGCTTTTGTTCTTTGCAATTAAAAGCACAGTTGGGTAGTAAAAAAATCCTATAACAACGGTATGAGCCCTGGTCGTAATATTCCCTCTGTGTGCCCGATGCTGTGTGTTTCTCTTTTTGTGTCTTTGTTTCAGTATGCACAGATCTATACAGATCTACAACTGGACATGTGCAGGTGCTCACCTCTATATAGTAGGATATCGAGCCCATAGGTGTGAATATATAGATACACCTTGCAGATTAATAGATGTAATACTATGATGTAGTGAAGAAACACATAGGGAATTGCGTGGTGAGCAATCACAGTTGGTGACAGTTTTGCCCACTCTTGGTATTCTCTCAGCTTCATGATATGATATTTAATTAACAGGTGAGCCGTGTTAATTTGTGGAATTGTTTGCCTTCTTATCATGTTTGAGACAATCAGTTGTGCAGAGTTAGGGTTAGTACACAGTTCTATACAGTAATTGGCCATATTTTACTCTTCTGATCCATATTATGTCAAGAACCTCCCTACTAGGTAAAGAGAAATGACAATCCACCATTACCTTAAGCCATGAAGGTCAGTCAATCCAGAAAACTGCAAGAATTTTGAATGTATTGAAATTTGAGATTTTGGAGTGTGCTCCAGAATCACCTGACCTTAACCCAACTTAGATGGTTTGGGATAAGCTGGACTGCGAAGTGAAGGAAAAACAGCTAACAAGTGTTCCGCACCTCTGGCAACTCAAGTCTAGGAAAAGGTGACTACCTAATGAAGCTGTTGTACCTCATAAGAATGCCAAGATTGTGCAAAGTTGTTATCAAAGCAAAAAGGTGGCTACTTTTGTCTTCCCTTATGGCCACCCCAGATATGGCCAGTGGGACAGCAGCCATCAGGAAAACTTCAATTACTCTATATAGCAAAAGAAATCTGCCATCAGGGTCCTATTAGTTATATGAATCTGATGATCCTGCATTTCATAATAGGCATAACATGCTGTAATTGGCTAATTCGCTAAGCAAACAGGTAAGTGAATAAGTGCTGGGTCCCTTTAGTACTGCCCTAAAAGCTACATTAGAAAGAATGCAATGGAAATGTGTTTATTAAAAAACAGTCTACTATAATTGCTAACCAACAACAGTCACAACAAGATGAACAATTTGTTGCCATGTATCACACATCCAGAAGGCCTGGAGTCACTCCACCTCCATCCCTATCACAAAATCTGTGTGAGAATATTCAAGTCGCATGGGATGGACACCATTAGAAAACCTCAACCTGGTAACCTTTAACTTTCTTTCTCGGTAGCACTGAAATCCCACACAAACCCACGGCACGCTATTCTTTTGATGGTGAGTGTATATAAAGTATATATTTTTAAGGAGCTTGTGGTGGTCATTATTATTAGCTATCCTCTATTATAATGCTGAGAGAGATCGATATTAAATTGAATAAAAAATAAATCACATAACTGAAAGAGAATTGAAAAGCGAAAAGCCATATAGTTGCAGAAAACCTTGATTATAGTATAATATAACAAATAGTGCTACTTTTTCCAAGGGCTGAGGTCTTTTGGAAAAGCTTTAGACTTGGCACTCGTGCAGTCATTGAGGTCTTGTTCCCAGTGGGGCTCACTGTAATAAAACAACATGTGCATCATGTACTCTGAGCTTGAGAGAAAAACATAATGACTGTTTCTGAAAAACAACCGAAGACCTTCCATTTATCTGAAGAGGCAACCTGTCTATACACTATCCATAGAGAACAGACACATGGCTTCTCTATACAACTCTTTCTCCATATATCGCAGTAAGCAGGGAACAGAGGGAGAGACCTTGAGACAGATGCTCCGAATGGCAGCGGAACAATGAGGCAGCTTTCGTCCTCTGCTGAGGAGGCGTTGCCTAGCAGCAGCAACCTGTGTGTGGGTGTGTGTGTGTAAGTGTGTGGTAGGAGAACTACAAGGGTCTGGGGGCACATTAGGAGTGTGCTGGAGGGGAGAAATGTGGCTGCTGATGCCCAAAGGTATGTTTACAGTGGGTATATAACAACAGAAGTAAATTGTGACTGGCAGAAAAGACCAGCAGCCCAGCACTCGAAAACACACAAATGGACGAAGCATCATAGCTTTTAATGAGCACTTCAATTTCCCTACTGCATTCCATTTCTATAAATGGGTATTGATTCAGAGCAATGGGAGGCAGGAGTGCTGGTGATTCACAGCATACCCCCCTCTCACATATTCTCTCACTTACACACACACGTATACACACACACGGGTCTGGCCTGAATATACCCCATTAGGCTTCCTTAATAACCTAACCTTTGTTGTTGTGCTATGCATTTAAATTACATGGCATAATTATTAATATAGGACTGCATTCACAGCATTCATTATTTAAATATGAGTACTATATAGAGTAGTATACAATACTAATATTGTCACCTATTAGATTTTTTTTCACAATAAACTAATCCTGAGATAATTAGATCATTAGAGTTACTATTTTCTTTACTATTTACTATAGATTAATATATTAACATTATTTTATATCAAACATCTAAGCTTTACATACTTCACAATGAACGATAAACCTCTTGTTTGTAGTGTACAGATCATATATAAAGTTATTATTACCTTAATAAAAGTTTTAATACACTAGAATATATCATGCCAGTCCATTCACAACCTCAATACCTTCTACATACTAGAACAGGAGAAATTAGTGCACAGACAACTATAATAAATATGTTCATAACCTATAATAAGAGATAATAGTCCATATGCAACCCCAATAAATACTCCTACATACTTCAATAAGAGAAAGTAGTTAATAAACAACCTCAATGAACAATCCGCCCATTCTAGAACAAGACCATAGAGTAAGATATATTAGTCAATAAATATCCTCAGTAAATGTTCTTACATACTTGAATATGATTTATTACTCCATAAACAACTTCAATAAACACTCCTACTAGTCCATAAATGCTTTCACTACACACTTTTTATATACTACTATAGGAGATATTAGTGCTTATACAGCCTCAATATATGCTCCTACATACTGGACTATGAGCTATTAGTCAATAAATAACCTCAGTGAACAATACTACATACGTGAATAACAGATATTAGTTACACTCTAGATAGAATAGATGTTACTCAATAAATTACCAAAACATGAGAGCTGCTTCTACTGAAGACAATAATAGAAAGAACCGGGAAAGGAGGAGTAACAAACTACGCACAGGTGGGAACACTAACGATGAGGTGGAGCTGTGTGGGAGGAGACAGGAAAAGAACACTGTGATAATACTTTATAATAAAGGTAGCAAAAATAACTTTTATGAACCACAATCACGTGATTTCTATTTAAAGCTTACGTGACGGTAACTGGATGAGAAAATCACAGTTGAACAGATGTGTGAACAGACAGATGAACAAACAAGTGGACAAATGAAGCAACATGCAAATGAACAGATGAACAAATATGCAGACAAATGGTCAAGATGAGTAAAAATGGTGGTGTGTTGATAGAGGAACCGGCAGTTACAGAAAGCTGGTCTGGCTTGTTAACTTTTGGTTATGCTGGGTTAGCTGTAGTTCACTAAGTTTATCTGGCTTACATCAGTGGCAGTTAGCTGAGACTTTTATCCAGAGCGTCCTACAATGGCTATTTGTATAACAGATGCCAATGTAGTCTCATGAGTCTTACCCTTATTGGTGTAGCACAGCATTTGTTACCAAGATTGGGAATTGAACCCCCATCTCCCACATGGGGTCGTAACTCCTTGGTAGGTAAGTGGTGTTATCCGCTGAGTGACACCAAAACCTGATTCTTTTAAGAAGACCACCTAGTTTGAGAGGAAAGAAAGGAAAGAAATTTAATTAAATACATCAGAAAATGATAAGACATTGAGAAGACATTCATAAGACATGCTTTGTACATTCACCCATCAGCCATAACATGAAAACCACTTCCTTTTATCGTTGTCCATTTTATCAGCTCCACCCTAAACACTGTGTCTACTCACTGTCCATTCTATTAGACACTCCTATCTTACTAGTCCACCTTTGTAGATGTCAGAGAGTCAAAGTGTTAGTCAGAGATGATAGCTCATCTGCTACTGCAGATTAGTCGTCCTCCAGTCCTTCATCAGTGGTCACAAGACGCTGCCCATATGATGCTGTTGGCTGGATTGTTTGGGTTGGGGGACTATTCTCAGTTCAACAGTGACACTGAGGTGTTTAAAAACTCAATAAATTACAAACATCTGTCAAAACTATAAAGGGAAAACAAGATCGTAAAACTACTCAACTAATAACAACATCTACCACATATAATAATAACATAACATATTGCATAATAATAACTAGCACATTCAAATAATGACAAAATCTCTTTCTGTGTATAAAAATGGGTGAAATTTTAACATCAGCATGAGATAACTTGGAATGTTTTAGTGGAGGGCTGACCTGAATGTACCCTAACACCTGTTGTTGTGCTCTGCAAATGGGTAGTACTGTACATTACTCTGTAATAAGTAGGTAATTTTTTAAACCATGTTCAGTGAATGCAATTGTGAAATGACCCTTAAGATATTAGTAACGATACCTAGTTTGGAAATGTTTGGAAAGTTAATTTTCTAAAAACAGAAGTGTTTTATTTTTAAGTATGGCTTTGTCAATTGGAGCCACTAAATCACGACAGCACATAGACATTTAAAACTTTTTAGCATTACTAAATATTTTAATGCTGCTTTATCTCAAGCATATAAGTAACAAGCTTTTAGCTTGTAATAAACAAACCATGTATTGTATGGTGTAAAACACTCAAATATGAGATAGAAATCCATAAATAATCTGAACAAGCAATATATATAAATATAGAACAGGAAGAAGTCAGTAAACCCTCCTACATGGAAGAAAAATAAGTAGATTCTAGTCAATAAATGTACCCACTGAAAACCTATAGCCACTGCAGTAGATGTTAGCAGAGCTTCAAGTAACAGGAGTTCAAGTGAGACATGCAATAATACTGAATTATGCTATGCTTTTGTTATTGCTGGCAAATATAAATAAATATCTCCTCTTTTATCCACAAATACCCTACAGGTTGTATGAACTGAAGCAATCTGCACTCTTAAAAGAATGTCTGCTGCTTTCATTGAGTGACAAGTCAGAAATAAAGCAAAGCAAAATGCAATGAGGGTTAAATATTCAAAAGATTGCCTTTGACCACTGTCCCGTGAAAATCATAGGGCTCTACACAGCTGTGCAAAGAGCCCTTTTCCACACTCTCTCTCTTTTCATACAGACGATTTAGCAGTTTTCCTCATTAAAATCCACAGACCAATGTTTTTTTCCTTTCATCTTAATGTTGCGTAGCGTCCTAACAGATGTGAATGGAGTGCCCCCCTGCAGTTTTCCATCTCTCGCTCTCCTCTCTAATTGCATAACATGTTGCCAAATATGAACGGAACAAGGTCACATCAAAGGGGTTCGGCTCTTGAGTATGAGCTGACATACGTGACCTAAAAATAAATCCTTCTCAACAATAAAAATGCAAATGAATCGTTTCCAAGGCTTATGACACGTTGTCATAGTATGACTGTTACCACTGTTTATAGCTATAACCTGTACTTTTGTTCATGTTTATAGATAATAATTTGTCATACAGCATTATGGGTTTATTTGTGATGGCTTAACTATATGATGATTTAGGTGTACAGTTTGTACATTGTTAACCACTGGCTATAAGCTTCCATTGCTTGTTAGCTACATTTGCTACTTCATAGCTCCAGTACAATTCAGAGTTGCAAACAACTAATTTGTACCACAACAGAGAATAATTAAAACGTTAAATGTCGGCATATTGACAAATTAAAATGCATTAGTTTTGAAATAACAATGTAATAAATTAATAAACACCAGTACTAGTACTAGACAGAGTTTATATAAAAAGAATGGTGTTTCAAAGAAAATGAAAAAGGCTAAAATCATCTTTCTGTTGTGCAGTAGCAGCTTTTTAGTTTATACTGTAAAGGTCTTTTTTTATTATTCTAAATAGCCAGTCAATTAATTCATAGCAGAACATTTAGTTGCAGCCTGCACATTGAAGCTAGATTATGAAGTGACATTTCTCACCTTCTTCAGGTGGAGCGTAACCTCAGGACCCCACTGTCTTCTAGCTGTCACATATAGTGCCTCATTCACCGTACTTACATTTTCCACATTTGACAGATGACCTTATTCAGAGCTTCTTACAATTTCATCATTTTAACAGAAGTAGAAAAAGATAGTTTAGAGTCTTGCCCAGGTGGGACTTGAATCCCAGCCTGTAGCGTGAAGCACAGAGGTGACACCTTCATAAGCTTGTTGTGAACTGCCGACTACTCACTAACCCTCTATGAATGTTCATAAGTGCTTATTCCAAATTCGATCACTTGCTATAAAGGTTACCTTTATTAATACCTTACTTTGACAACCCATCAAGTAAGCTAAAGTGGACTTTATGACAGATGGTGCCAATTAGAATAAGCTTTTCAAAAAACATTAATGTAGAGTTTCTGTCAGTTGTCATGACAGGCTTATGGAGATGTAACCTTATGAACAGTACTCTACAGTAAACAAGATTTTGTTTTGGGTTTGTATGATACTTGTCTGACTTATTCCAGTGTATTGTTATGACTTTATTCTATTCTGAACTGTACTTTGCCAGTTTGGCCGCTGGAATAGCGGGAAAAGTAGCTGGATTGTGGAGATGAAATGCAATCTAATGCATATGGTCAAAATGACCGCCATGTGCACCATCAGGTACAAATATTTTGAACCATTTGCACTTTTAATGTGTCATAACAGTACCAAACTAAAAGATCCCAAATTTTGGTGAAAGATAAGGAATGGTAGATTATTACATAACAAGCCCTATAGAACAAATGATGATATATAGGAGTGATTAGTACATGTACAGACCTTTTATTTATCAGGTTTATTAAATTATGTTTAGCATTATTTATTGCAAATAAATGTGTCAGTCACTATTTTGCAAATGGGCAATTAGCATAAGGGGATAACTACAAAATTCTTAACAAAAATAGAAAGACGGCTGAAGTAGTTTGAGGCAAGAGTGATGATTTGAATATGATTTTCTGCCTGAACCATTGTTATATGCAGCATTCAGCTTTGTGACATTCAGCATATGCAAATGTTCTGCTCTGTTTCACCTTAACAATGTAAATAAACTACTCGACATACTGCATATGGGGTACCTAGGGAGAAAGAGGCAGATAGACAGGATGGCTTGTGGAACAGCATGGCTGGAGGAGGTTCTACTCCAGTAAAAGTATTTTATGAAACACGCAGGTTTTTGAAAGCAGTCCTAACCTTATTTCCCTGCTGCTGCTTACAGCTGTCTGACTCTTTCTAATTTCAGGATTTCATTGGCTGCTTTATTGGAACCTCATACCTTCCGGCTCCAGCCTGCTGGTGTGTACTTGTACTATGGACATGTACTGTGTATAACTTGTCCTAGCCATCAGCTAGCATTGCATTAGCCACTTGTTTCAGGCCCCAGAACTGGAGTGCTCCGGACTGAACTGGGTAGTGGACTACCCTCAATAGCGCTGTGCATAAAACCCCCAGAATCACCTTCATGCTGATTGCTGATAAACTGTCAGATGCCATGACAAGTGTACAGGCGACAGTTAAAAATAAAATTTTGGTTAATGGAGGTCAAACGATGGGCGCCACACACGCACATATATATATATATATATATATACATATCAATAGATGAATAATAAAAGAATGGACTTACATTGGGACTTTGCATTGATTATTAGCCCCATTAATTTCTGAAAACCTTTTGCTTTGAAAGCTATAAGAGAATCTGCAGTACTGATCTGTTTTCTTGGAAGTGGATAGGCTTTATAAAATGGCCCGTGAGTGGTTGTACAGGGTAGGTGTTTCTAGTAATTCTAGTAATGTGAATGGAGAGTGGAGATATTAAGTGCTCCATCTTGTATGTAAGGACACCCGTGAAACAAACAAAACAACAGGCAAAGATAGAAACAAACAGGAAAAAACAAAAAGTGGTCTTTGGTCTCAGTGCGCTGTCATGTTTCTGCACAGTGGGAGGTCATGTTTGTCTTCCATTATGTTTGTTTCTGGTGTTTACAGAGGCCTACCAAAAGTGACTTCACTAGAGAGCTATTTATCAGTTCTAGGATAACAGTGTAGGGGGGAGAAGAAGAACACGTGCTGTCCACTGGACACTGAGAGATACAAAAATGATGAGTTTCCGCTTTTTGATCTGTGAACACATTTGTTGTTATAATTGCATGACATAAGAATATAACACTTTTTAAAATATCTGTCATACCATGTTCCTTTTTGTGATTCCTATTGCATATGAGATTGCTCTCCCTCAATCACAAGCCTCCATCCACCATGATCATAAATCTACATTAGCACGCTGCTGTGCTCAGTGGCTTCTCACTGTGCATAAATAAAACATAATAAATCACACTTGAAAGTTTGATGTCTGACATTTTAAGCAACTTTGATCATCTTTATGGGGCATTACTTAATGATGAATGAACTCCTCATTCTAAGTGTCCAGTATGCTGGACATTCTGTTGCCCTGAGAGTCTAAATCTATAGATGCAGGTATAGCATCATACTCTTAGGTATTTATATGGGTTCATCAATTAAAATAATGTTTTCTTTTTTATCTTGTCATAAACAAAAACAAATATGACAGCTGGTGAGATCAAGTCAGACATTGTGTTTAAATTTATTTCAGACATGTTTTTAATAGATATGTATTTATATATACATGCAAAAATGTTGAGACAAAGTTTAATGGCCTTTAATCTGGAAGTGTAGTAAATCAGTGTAGTCTTATTAGTGAAGTACACATAGATGTTTTATTAATTTTGGCATTTGGTTTTTTAGTGAATGTAATGGATTCCATTGCTCAGTTCAGGACATTGGAATTAGGCACATAGAAGCTGAACCTTAAATGTTAAAAGATATATGTACATATTTGCATATCCTTTGTGTTAAAAATACCCATTTGTGTTATAAAAAGTATAAAGAAAATTAAGAAATAATTTAGGAGCCCAAGTTGTTCCGGGCAGGGACATGCCAGGCATTTTGAGGGGCTGTCTGTTGATGTAAATGATGGTATGAAAAATGGGAAGGTGTTTTGACTGCTTTAGCACAGGCTTGTGCAAGTCCTTGATATGCTGTAAATTGGGCTCTTTAGACATTAGTGCATGTTGGATGCCTACATCTACGCAGCATTATACTTGTGGCCGAAATGATATCCTTTAACATATTAGTACATGATGGATATCTGTATCTTTGTCAGGTTTATACATGTTGGATACCTGTATCTTTGACATATTTGTAGATGTTGGATACCTGTATCTTTTATACATGTTGGATACCTGTATCTTTGTCAAGTTCGCACATGTTGGATACCTGTATCTTTGACATGTTTGTAGATGTTGGATACCTTCATCTTTGTCAAGTTTGCGTATGTTGGATACGTGTATCTTTGTCAGGTTTGTACATGTTGGATACCTGTATCCTTGTCTGGTTTATACATGTTGGATACGTGTATCTTTGTCAGGTTTGTACATGTTGGATACCTGTATCCTTGTCAGGTTTGTACATGTTGGATACCTGTATCTTTGTCAAGTTTATACATGTTGGATACCTGTATCTTTGTCAAGTTCGCACATGTTGGATACCTGTATCTTTGTCAGGTTTGTACATGTTGGATACCTGTATCTTTGTCAGGTTTGTACATGTTGGATACCTGTATCCTTGTCAGGTTTGTACATGTTGGATACCTGTATCCTTGTCAGGTTTGTACATGTTGGATACCTGTATCTTTGTCAGGTTTGTACATGTTGGATACCTGTATCTTTGTCAGGTGTGTACATGTTGGATACCTGTATCCTTGTCAGGTTTGTACATGTCGGATACTTGTATTCCTGTCTGGTTTATACATGTTGGATACCTGTATCTTTGTCAGGTGTGTACATGTTGGATACCTGTATCTTTGTCAGGTGTGTACATGTTGGATACCTGTATCTTTGTCAGGTTTGTACATGTTGGATACCTGTATCCTTGTCAGGTTTGTACATGTTGGATACCTGTATCTTTGACAAGTTTGTACATGTTGGATACCTGTATCTTTGTCAGGTTTGTACATGTTGGATACCTGTATCCTTGTCAGGTTTGTACATGTTGGATACCTGTATCCTTGTCAGGTTTGTACATGTTGGATACCTGTATCCTTGTCAGGTGTGTACATGTTGGATACCTGTATCTTTGTCAGGTTTGTACATGTTGGATACCTGTATCCTTGTCAGGTTTGTACATGTTGGATACCTGTATCCTTGTCAGGTTTGTACATGTTGGATACCTGTATCCTTGTCAGGTTTGTACATGTTGGATACCTGTATCCTTGTCAGGTTTGTACATGTTGGATACCTGTATCTTTGTCAGGTTTGTACATGTTGGATGCCTGTATCATGGTCAGGTTTGTACATGTTGGATACCTGTATCCTTGTCAGGTTTGTACATGTTGGATACCTGCATCATGGTCAGGTTTGTACATGTTGGATACCTGTATCATGGTCAGGTTTGTACATGTTGGATGCCTGCATCTGTGCACATTTACATTTGACACATTTTAATGGATTCTCTTATGACTCTGGTTGCAGAGCTAACATGGTTCCGGCTGTACATTAAGCAGAATTTAGTACGTTTAGAACAATTAAAGTTGTTTTAGCATTTCACCATGGAAATCCAGCATTTGAAAGTCCTTGTAAAAGTTTCACCATGTGCAGCAAACTTTGTCAGATTTCTATCTAAATGAAATGTCATATACAGACCATGTGGACCATTTCAAATTCCATTGGCCGTGTTGAGAACTCAGGCTGGGTTTCCAGTGTGTGCCTGGCATGTTAAAGCAGTGTCTCTCTGGTCTCCTCTGTCCTAGGTTCATTAACCTACGTAAGATACCAAACGTTCCCTCTCATTACCAGTCTGCCATTCAGGCAGAATGAAAACACACGCTGTCTCCCCAGCCTGCCATTCATTAGCTCACTGTCTCACTGTCTGCAAATCTGCTCCTCTCTAATCCTGCCTGAGCCCCCACACAGCTCGGATGAGCCGGACCAGCCTATGCCAGGCCCTCCTGCACACCTTGTTAGACTTATCCTCCATGTCGCTTCAATAAACCATGTTCTCCTTGGCTGTGGGCCAGTGTCCTGAAAAAACCCAGTCCGATGAGTGTGTTGCAGTAGCAGGACTTTATCACCAGGGGCTTCTTTGTTCAGTACTGTCTGGAAGGTCAAAAAGAAAGGCAGGTTGCTGTGGAAGACTTTGCCATTCAAGTTAGACTTCCCTGGAGATCATTAAAAGAGATCGTTAAAAATGTAAGAGTTTGAGATCAACTTCCATTCAGAAACACAGTCTTTGTTAAATAATGAATAAACAGTAGCAGGAGGCAGTTAGAATGATGCTAACTGATCAACACAAGTTTTCACTCTCTGCTTTTGTGCAAGCAACACACATGCATCTGCTTTAAACAAAAGCCTTTATGTTGGGCACCTACTATTGCAAGCATCTAGCATGAGTGTAAATGTTACAAACTGCTCCATATGTGGTGATAGTTAGTTATATAAAAACTGTAGGGCTAGAAGAATCAGCACAAATGCAATAAATTATATTAATTTATACTGTGTTATGTTTACATTAAAATGCATATGTTGCATGTATATGTACATGTAAATATGTATATGTAAAATCTACAGTACATACACATGTTGCAAGTTCACCTATGTTCATTAAAATACACATATTCAATTGTGAGGATCTTGTACTTTAACCTTGCCAGGCTGGCTTATTTCAATTGACTTTATTGACAAATTATATATAATGTTGATTTTGAAGTTTTTACAGTTGAAGTGAAAAGAAGCTAACACCAACCTTAATAAACCTTAAATATGAAATTATTACTTTGATTGTATTGTATGTATTGTTATGTACAGTTATTACAGTTATTACTTATTTGCTTAATTTACTTGAAATGCCAATAAGAAATGAAATCCCCACATCACTGCCAAGCACCTACAGGAATATTTGGCTGAAACAGGAATAGTAATACTCTGGTCCACGGCATTGTTGGACAAACCTCATCAACATGAAAGTGTTTCAGACAGTAACTTTTGTGACCTAATCACAAAAATCCGCATCTGATGTGTGCAAATCCTCAGCTAAATAATCCAGAGGCGTTTTGGAATTAAGTGCTGTGAACTGATACCACAAAGTCTCTTATTAGCGACGGCAGGGCTAAAAACTGTTCCGCAGAGTCGCATGTGAGTCATATAATAAACTGCTGCAGAATAACTCTGCTTATGTAAGGCATAGCTGTGGCCAACAACAGCTGGAAAATAAAGCAGCATGACTTCTATAAAAGCTGTGTTAACACTTATGAAGAGGAGGGAATGACTGACATTGACAGTCAGGGACAAAACGATGCACCACTTAGTTTGGATGGAGGAGGTGCAAGATGTGCTTTCTGGGCCTGGATTATTTAGCAGTGTGAATGCTGGGAGTACCCCTACTGCAGCAGGCCCCAGAAAGAAGGGGTGCTCACCCAGTTCAGTTGTGTTATGCATTCCCTGACAATTATTGCGCTTGCATGGCCACACCTCCTAAGTTCTTCATGGCAGTGTGACCCGTGGCAGATGCTACAATTATACCTTTACACTATCTCAATCATTTGTAATATAAACACCATATGGTTCATGTTTGTTTTTCTCCCTTTGAAACCAACCTTCTGTGTTAATGCAATTTTGGAGGTCATCATTATCATATTTGGTGGAAAATGATCATTAAATGATATTTTGAGGCAGCGATATGTACATATATACTCATCATCATCATCATCAAAAAAAAAAATTGTTGCATCTAGAAGGAAGTGTTGGATGGCAATGCTATTTAGAACCAGTTACCAGAAATAATATATTCTGATAAATTTAGATTGATATGGGCCATATTTATTGAGCTACACATACACTTGTATCTATACAAGTGAAATATTTTCACAGAGAATTTCAGATTTTGCCGTAGGGATGGAGGTGGATGACACCAGACCTTCAACAACAATCCATTCATCTTGGAGCTGACCATTGTTTACACCGTTTGTGTATAAGTGTGTATGTGTATAAGTGTGCCCTCTGGTGAAAAGCTGGAAGAGAACTTGCATTTTATGCCTTTACGACAGGGTCTGACCCCTGGTAAGGGTTATTATCAGGTTTGTAAACCTATAGATTAAAGGTCAAATACATGTAGGTAAACAAAAATTGTCTAGGAGAGCTACCCATCCGAGAAGAAAAAACAAGAATACACCCTCTTTGTAGATTACGGTGGGGTGAAATGGTCTATAAAAACTGTGTCCAGATACTGTTTATGGACAACTCAACTGTGATTGGCTTAAACTAAACTCCTGATTTCTACTCCTTAGCACAAAAAAAAAATCACTAGTTGTCTCCACCAAGACAAAAGTGGGACTTGTCACTGAGGATGACTAGCTGCTATTCTGTGACACTCCATGACAGTCTGGCATGACCCCGTTGCAGTCTTTGATGTGGTGTTAAGGGCAGTCTGCGTGCATGTGGTCCTGCATCATGGAGCTGTCTGCCAATGGTGCTGACACTAACCAGATGACTCATGAAGAGCATTACTGCCCACTGAATGGCTGCCATTGTGGCTGTTGGGTCAGGCAGGTACAGCCATAAGGCACTTCCTTACATCACGTGTGAATGTGAAACTTGAATCATTGGCATGTCTAGCAAATCTACCCACCAAGTTTCATTCCTGTGGGTGGATTCCAGGACCTCACAGGACCCTCAGTGCTTTGTACACAAAAACTGACATGTTAAAATTTGTTTCCTGTTGAGGATGTGTAAATCAGAATCATTTGACATTTGAATAAAACACACATACACAACATAAGTATGTCTTTTACCTATGGCAAAAGATCAAAATCTACCCTACTATAGCTCTAATAATTGTCTCATGATCAGGTCATTTTGCCCCAAACAGAACACAAGCATTAGCCTTTTTTAACACTGTGAGCCCCTAACACCTTAACCAACTAAACCCCCAACTCTGCACGAAACCTAAAGTTTTGAATGCACAGAAATCTTCCAGATGTGGTTTAGTGGGGTACAGGAGGAGCTGCAAATCACCCTGAGACGAACACTGCATCTTCTTTTAGGTAACTAAGTGCAGAAAATCCTCATCCACACAGAAATGTCAAAGTGGAGAAGACTTTTCAGAGCCAGTGTTAGAGATTCAGTTAGCGCTAAAATCTAGAAGTCAAAAAGGAGACCCTCGGTTTTAGAGCCTTGGCAAGTGGTCAGTTCAATCGACGACTTCTATTTCAAGGCCAACTTTGCTGTCATTCCACAAAGACAAGCCAGAATAAGCACACGCAAATCCACTACTGGAATAATGATGTCTATGAAACACTGCAGGAACAGCCTCAAAATTGCCCCAAACTTTCTCACCACAGCTTCAGTTTTGTCAGAGAGCAAATGAAAAAGGGATTAACTTTTTTCGCTGCTGTCACGCGCTTAACTCGTTAAGATGAAAATGTCAGCCTCATAGACCAGCATTTTTTGTAAGAAGAGTTTATAGCCAGTACTGAGTTTTTTCTACAATAAAAACGCCCTCACCTCATCTTGGAGCTCATAAAGGTGACTCAGAACGCTACCCCCCTGACAGTCTTTAAACTATGACACTGTGCTCACGTCATGACAAAGATTCTTGAAAAGTCATTCACTTGTTGCAGCGGCATTGGTGGAACTGACAGTACAAATAGCATCATTCATTAGGTGTTTGAGTTCTTGGCGCTAAGAGCTCTTCTGTGAGTCATACAGTATTTCAACAAGGCAAACAAAGCACTGTATTTTCGTCACTGGATCAATTGCTTTTGCCAGTAATATCTACCTCAGGATCTTGTTTAAAAGGAATCAGCCATGTTTTCTGTGTTTTGTGTGTAGTGTCTTATTCTCTACATGACATAAATAAAAATAAATACAACACAGATTTGCTCTTCTCAAAGCCCTCAGTCATTAGAATTCTATTACCACACACTTGTTTTACGTTAATGCAGGACTGTTTAGCCCAGGAGTGCCCAATTCTGGTCCTGGAGATCTATTGCCCTGGAGAGTTTAGATCCAGCAAACCTAGTTGTAATTCACATACTATTGAAAGCGTCTGCTCTACTGGTTTAGATGCAGGGTGGTAGATTAGCAGGACCTGTACTGGTTTAGTCAGGGGTATTGGGTGATGGCTACAATAAGTACCAGGCTGCTGCAACAAGCGATTAGATAATGCTTTAACTCTTGTAATTGTGCTTATACAGCCGTCACATGTCGTCTTACCCCTGTTTGTCTTTGTTTGTCTCTGTTCCTCTCTCTGGCTTTTCTGTTACTTCCATTTGCCTTTTGTTGTCCTGTGCCATGTGCTGCTGTTTCCTTTGGTTTACAGCTCCTCCTGTGTCCTCCCACTGGTCATGCCCCCCAACTGTCCCTGGTTTATAGCTCTGCCCCTTCCCAGGTGTTCTTTCTTAGCCCTTATTTAGACTCCCTGTTGTTCCCTTTGGGTTTGCTTGGTGTTCTGCCTACTTGTTGGTTGTTTTGTATCCCTGTGCCTTGTTCTTAGTAGTCTTTTGTTTTGTTTCTTATTTTTCTAGTCTAGATTTTTGTTTGTGCTTATGGGTTCTTATTAAAGACTTGCACTTGCATCCTGCCTCCTCGTCTCTCCATGTTGTAATAGCTCATTCACTTTATTTCCATCTGACAACAGAGGTTACTATAGTATTACATCACTTTTGGAACAAAACCTCGAATCTTTAAAAAAGCTAACCTCAGAAGTGAAGGAAAAAAATTCAATTTTAATGGAGAAATGATTTATTCCAAGTTATTTTGGACCATTTCTGTCAGTCCATTTATTAGGAATGATGACTTTTAGCACAATGTAAAGGACATTCCTATTAATAGAAAGGCCCTTTATATTAATAGAAAGTCCTCTTTTTTTCTAAAAAAGGCCTCCTGTATAGCTCAAAGGGGAATTCCAAATTGTCAAAAAGACTGCCTAATTGAAGCTGTGTTTTTGGGAGATCTGTAGATTCTGATTTCTTTACCATGGTGGTCATGCGAACCATGGCTCACAATGTCCACACACAAACACAGCCATTTAATTTACTATCCCAAACTACTAGTAAAACTACATGCCGTCTGTGTTCTATATCTAAAGTTGGTGCTAGTTAAATACAATGACAGCTCTGCATGTGGCTTTCCTCCATTAAAATGTAAATAAATACACTGAAGTCTTTGGGCATTGGGCAGCATATTCTAGCTTGCCCAGGCGGATGACAACAAACTTAATTATCATCTGTCAAATATTCAATAAATCTGGCACACAGGCATTTGTGCATCACTGGGAATCTGTGGTATCATTGAGTTGCAAAGAAAACATTTAATATTATTTTTAGCAACAACCTGCTGTTCTACATCTCTTGCCAGACGCCTAAGGAGTTTGGACATAGTATCGTTTGACACTGGTATCAGTGCAAGCTGTTCTGCTACTCTTGGTATACATGACCACAGAGCTATTTCCAAATATATACAAAAGATAGGAAACAGTCTCACCTAAGATCTGTGCTTTGCCAGTTCTGGTCACCCTGAAGGAAGTGTTGGAATGCAAAGCTATTTAGAAGAAAGATAAAGGAAACCAAGATAATACATTTAAAATGATATGGCCAATATTTACTGAGCTACACATATGTCTTTCAGTATTCCAGTGAGCCACTATGTTTGTTAATGCAACATGCTAGTGGCTTGGCATAGCTTGGCATCGCGCTACAGTTTCTAAAGGTGACCTTTGATAATCTATCCCATGCAACTTAACACCAAGTCTTGAATGCATGACACATGAAAACAAACTGTTCATTTTGACACAGAACACAGTGCCTACACACATGGATTCGGTGGTCTTCTCCATGAAGACGAAAGAGGGACTCATCACTGAAGATGACTCACTGCCATTCTAAGTCACTCCATGACAGTCTGGCACAACACCATTGCAGTCTTTGGCAGTGTTAATGTGGTGTTAAGGACAGTCGTTGTAACGGACTGCATGCAGTCCTGCATCATGCAGCTGTCCACCAATGGATAAAGAGAATCAAGGGCATCACTGTTAATGTCCACAATCACGGCTGTTGGCTCAGTCAGGTACAGCAAAAAGGCCTTTCTTTGCTTGTCACATGCACACCCGACTGTGAACTTTGAATCGTTCGCATGTCTTACGATGTCAAACCTACCCAGTTAAAACTTTTAACTCCTCCTGACCAAGAAATAAAACAGAAAGCACAACTGCAAAAAATACTTGCAGAAAAGTTGATGTGCTTCCTCACCTATGCAGATAAAATAGCCCACTTCCCTTCCACTTTCGTAAATCATGCATCTTACCATCAAAATATATTCCACTAACATTGCTGAAAAACTGAGAGACCTTCAAAACAGGCCGAAATTGCATTTGATGGATACTGTGAACAGGAGAGCTCTGGTACTGTAATTTACCAGGAATGGAAGTAATTCCAAGCCATAAAAATTCCTTTTATAATCTAATGTGATAAACCTTTCAGAAAGAAAAGTCTTTGAATGGACAGTTTATTCAAGTTCATTCATTACTGTTGCTGCATGTGGTAGCAAAGCCGATCTATGGGGAACCTGGCTGCTTCCTATTCCTCCCAGTATACCAAAAACAAGACTGCAAACCACTGGAGGACACCAGCAAGCATGTCCTTAACAACGAGGTGAATGGAGCTAGGCATTCGTGTAAGGACTTCTGTTAATGTTGTATTCCATTACTAGAGTAAGAAAACTTACCAGTATAATTCCATGTTTCTACAACACACTGCTTTCGAATAGTAGGATGACAACATAATTACCGCAAAGTGATAAATGGTTGGTAAAATGATCAGCATATTGGCAGATTATAAGATGCGGATGATGCTAACTGATGTCATACAGTGGAGGAAATAAATATTTCATCCCTTGCTGATTTTGTAAGTTTGCCCACTGACAAAGATATGAACAGTCTATAATTTTAAGGGTAGGTTTATTTTAACAGTGAGAGATAGAATATCAAAAAGAAAAACCAGAAAATTACATTGTATAAAATATATAAATATAATTGCATTTTGCAGAGAGAAAACCAGTTAGACGCTCTTAATCAACTCATTACCTGCATTAAAGACAGCTGTCTTAAATTGTCACCTGTATAAAAGACACCTGTCCACAGACTCAATTTATCAGTCAGACTCTAACCTCTCCAACATGGGCAAGACCAAAGAGCTTTCTAAGGATGTCAGGGACAAGAGCATAAACCTGCACAAAACCTTAAGTACGACAATGGCTGAGAAGGAGACAACTGTTGGTGCCATTGCAAGAAAATGGAAGAAATACAAAATGACTGTCAATCGACCTTGATCTGGGGCTCCATGCAAAATCTCACCTGGTGGGGTATCCTTGATCATGAGGAAGGTGAGAAATCAGCCTAAAACTACACGGGGGAACTTGTTAATGATCTTAAGGCAGCTGGGACCACAGTCACCAAGAAAACCATTGGTAACACATTACGCCTTACTGGATTAAAATCCTGCAGTGCCTGCAAGGTCCCCCTGCTCAAGAAGGCACATGTGCAGGCCCATCCGAAGTTTGCCAATAAACACCTGGATAATTCTGAGAGTGATTGGGAGAAGGTGCTGTGGTCAGATGAGACAAAAATTGAGCTCTTTGGCACTAACTCAATTTGCCATGTTTGGAGGAAGAGAAATGCTGACTATGACCCAAAGAACACCGTCCCCACTGTCAAGCATGGCGGTGGAAACATTATGCTCTGCTAAGGGCACAGGACTACTTCACCGCATCAATGGGAGACTGGATTGAGCCATGTACCATAAAATCCTGAGTGACAACCTCCTTCAGTCCTCCCTCCGCCAGGACATTAAAAATGGGTGGTGGCTGGGTCTTCCAGCACGACAAAGACCCAAAACATGCAGCCAAGGCAACAAAGGAGTGGCTCAAAAAGAAGCACATTAAGGTCATGGAGTGGCCTAGCCAGTCTCCAGACCTTAATCCCATAGAAAACTTAAGGAGGGAGCTGAAGGTCCGAGTTGCCAAGCGACAGCCTCAAAATCTTAATGATTTAGAGATAATCTGCAAAGAGGAGTGGACCAAAATTTCTCCTGACATGTGCGTAAACCTCATCATCAACTACAAAAAACGTCTGACTGCTGTCCTTGCCAACAAGGGTTTTGCCACCAAGTATTAAATCTTGTTTTCTAGAGGGATCAAATACTTATTTCTCTCTGAAAAATGCAATTATATTTATATATTTTATACAATGTAATTTTCTGGGTTTTCTTTTTGATATTCTATCTCTCACTGTTAAAATAAACCTACCCTTAAAATTATAGACTGTTCATATCCTTGTCAGTGGGCAAACTTACAAAATCAGCAAGGGATCAAATATTTATTTCCTCCACTGTACATGTATAACAATGGATAGAACATCCTGACTGGAGTGTTATTGGATTTAATGTTGCTCTGTATTGTAAAAATATGTGGATTTTTCTATATAAAATGATTAAGCATTTGCAAGCCATAATTTTTCACAAGCACTCCATAGGAAACCATTCAGTTTGGATTAGCCAAACAGAGACCTTGTGCAACTTCACTTGAAGATGGACCAGCCCTTTTAAAAGAAAACCACTTAAAATGGACTTGCAATGAAAATATAATTATCATTGCCTAAGGTTTTATCTTTTATATATCAGCAAGGTCAACCAAAATATCATGTTTTGGCTTTCCTTGTAATCATAATTATACATAGAACAATATCTGCTATCTGTTATGATATTTAATATAATTGGTTATAGTCTATAAAAAAAAAAAAAAAAACAGCAGTACCAACAGAGCCCACTGGGGGGCCACAATCCACAGGTTGAAAACTGTTGGCCTACAGTGAGCCAAAATTCGAATTTTACTTTAATATATCATTTAATAGGACTGACTCCACTGCAACCATATGACATCATCACAGTGTGACAATGGGAGCCTACCAATAGAGGAATTCACACACACACGCACACACACACTGGGACTGTATACATAAATAGGGAATGGTGAATGGTGACATGGTTAATAAGATGATTTACCTCCCATTTACCTCCTCAGATTCAAACCGTCATCAGCTGACATTGGTCACGGTAGAAAGACTGGTGATGATTAGTAGAAGGTTCCTATTTTAAATCAAAGAGCCTACTGGCCGGTAAGTTTACTACCTATCACTTACACTCTGGGTACCAAATGTGCTGGCAGTGTAGACAATTGAGGAAATGTGGAGATACATCTCATGGAAGACTTAGTTTATACACATGGTCAAGGTATATGGACTGAGAGCTTTGATCATTTCCGTTAGCACACTGATCAGCTCTCACCTCCTCTGTATCTGGCAGTAAGCTCAGTATTTTCAGGTCATGAGGTGATCCCTCAGATAGGCCCTTGTCTTTCAGCCATTCAAATGCTAGCTTGCCTAAAGTGGTCCTATCGAAGACAGGGCTCCTCTGAAGGACATTGGCATTTTCTAAAGCTAGCGTTAAACTTGTGTGAGGGTCTGCACACCAAAACATTATACAATTGTGTTTCTGACCCAACCAAACTTTTGGTAGGGACATGTCTCTACTGTCCATATGCAAACCTACGTCTATGCCCTTAGGGCTTTTAAGTCATATGTTGATTGCACTGTTTATGTATATTTTTTTAAGGCATGCAAGTCTAAACAGTCATCTCTAAGTTGTCAAGTATTAAAAATACATAAATATGCATAGCAACATAGTAACAAGACAGCAGAAGTCATCTTGAAATCTGAGGTATCTCTTTATTCAGTGAACAGTAAGTTATAACAGCAAATACCATTGCTGAAACCAAAGAAATTGAAATTGCTTAACAGCAACTCATGTTTTGAGGCAACTTTGTGATTATTTAACAAAAACTGTTTGCCCGTTGTTATTGGCTGATTTCTTTACAGTGGCAGTGATGGAAACCAGAGATCAAAATGTTTTCGATACAAGAATAGCCATTTTATGGTGATGTTGATAATACAATAGTTGTTAAGTTGTTACAAATACATTTTTATGGTTACTAATTCACCTCACATCACTTCTCAATATACTGGGGCAGCAACCGTACTCCAGTGAAAGCATCTGCTGAAGCCTACATTTACAAAATGAATAGGATACTTTGACACATCTTTAAGGTAAGCCTAGTAAACCACCAAGTGCACAAAATTGGTGAGTAGGATGGCCCTCCTGCCCCAAGCAATGCTAGTCAGTATGGACATTCCTTAACTAACTTAATAGAATTGGCAGTAACATTTTCCTTTAAGTATTCTTCGCTGATTTTGTTTTAGCAGCACCTAGAAACGATGCGGTGGCTGGCTTTACATGACATGGAGGAAGCATGTACTAGCCTCCATCTTTTTAGTACATGTAGCATTGTGTGATAAAGGGGAGACCTAGCTAATAGGTGGACAACTGGGCAAGGCTGATTTTGGGAAAGTACTTGGCAAAATGGCACAAAGGAAGTCTATGAAATGGCTGGCTACATTTGAGAAGCTGGGAAAATTGCTTACATTTGATTTTTGGCCAAACAATTGCTATAATGATAGCCCAGTTTCTCCAGCCTCCCAAACTATGTCAGCATGCCAATGCTAATTACTTTTCCACACTTGATTCTGGGGCTGAGTGGGTGCATTATCCAGTGACTCATTCAAGGTTCATTGCTCCAAGTAGCACTGAATGTAATTTATTTGTACTTCTTATTTGCCTTCGACCATTACCACCTGAGCTTTAGGTGAGAGAAAAAATTATTTCTGATAAAAATTCTTCTTAAATTGACTCTATATAATGAACTTGGCTCCTCTGACACCAGAAAATGAAAAATCTCTGGTCTGCAACCTCATAAAAAATATAACCTTGACTTTATATTCTGCACGGACCTCATGCAATCCTTCCCATAGTCTTCTCACATTCATGTTATGAAGCAAACAGGTCATGTGTTGGTTGCTGTTTCGCCAAACCGTGACACTGAGGTCATTTAGCACCAATAA
Organism: Prochilodus magdalenae; assembly: GCA_024036415.1. Taxonomy (NCBI): domain Eukaryota; kingdom Metazoa; phylum Chordata; class Actinopteri; order Characiformes; family Prochilodontidae; genus Prochilodus; species Prochilodus magdalenae. The sequence continues at coordinate 1,687,028 of JAMWET010004438.1, forward strand.
GTCTCACGTGGGGCATGACATTTGCAGCAGTGCTGGTTAGTAAGGTCTCACTCATTCATTTGCATGCACTTGGAGGAAGGGCTGGTGGATAAATCTTTCTGTCCCCAGTGGATGACGGATGAGTTAGCATGCAAAAGCGTGGCACTGAAGGTCGCTGTAAATACATGCACTGTCAATAATAAAAGGGCTTTTTAATTAAAAGCTTAATACGACATGACCGCAGTCCTGTCCCAGGGAGGGAGGCATGAAAGGCCACGCTGAACTCATGTACTGGTTCTTACATATCCAAATCTTTTCAAGCTAGAAAGATAAATTGGTGATTTAGCTGTACTTAGATTGCTGAGGTAGGATATTTGGAAACTTCCACCAGGGAGAAGACTGAGAGCCCTATGGACATAGCAGTATTTAGGGGTCATATGATTTAAAGATGGTTTTGTGCTCAGAAAGTTTAATCAGTTTATTTGCCAATCAGTAGCAAACTGCCTATTATGGCAAGGCCTCTAAGATCTATAAATCTAAATCTAGGTTAATCTAAAAAAAATCTCAAAAATGTGGTACAAAAACATGTATACATAAAAGCTTATTTCATCTGGAATTGTGTAGAGTTTCTAATTGTATTGAAGTTATTTTCACATGAACATTTGGGCCATTTTGGCACACAAACATGCATTTAAAGCTGGAAAGAACATTGCATATGTTTTATCTGAAGCTTAAAACACACATACATTTTAACATAAAGCAGTTTGACTGTGTCTCAAAAAGCCTCTCTTAAGCATTTAGCTAACTGAGACCTGGTTACACAGTGGGTGACATGTTCACAGTAATGATGTACTTAGGGCTTCCAGAGTCTTAGAGGACATCGCTTGATGACGTCAGCTCCATGTGCTCGCACGCGGACGTGCCAATTCGTTCGCGATCACCTGAGTTTTAGTCAGCTGACCCAAATCTGTTTGTACTTATAGTCCGGGTTCCCAGATGCTCTTCGCGAAACTTTGCCTACCTTGTAGCAATTCTGAGCGTTCTGCTTTCTTGTATGGTATTCTGGTTTTGACTCTCTTCTGGTTCTTGACTACCCCTTTTGCTACTCCCCTTTATCGGTTAATGTCTGTTATCTGGTCTCTGAACTCTGCTCGGCTTTATCTACCTCTCTTAAGCTTTTCCCTTTAAACTTGGTTGCCTTCGCGGACTGCTTTCTCCTGTTTCCGACCTGTGCCTGTCCCTGACTACGCTTTCTTCTTACTATTGGTCTGGTTTGTCATTGTTGCTTAGCCTGTGTTTTTATAATAAATCTGCTTTGTTTTTAAAACTCTGCAAATGTCGATCCGGAGTCTTTTTCCTGACAAAGAATAAGACAAAAAAGAATAAGAGAAAGAAAACAGAATAACTTTTTTAAAATTTGCACTTGCAAATCTCAAAACAGAAAATGACAGAATGTAAATTGATTTCTTGCCATAAATGTATGGCATTTATAATTAAATAATGCGGTGTTGTTTCCAAAATACTTGAAATATGCCACAAAGTGTTCTTTGAATAATGGCATAGATTAGCTATCTCTGGTTTCCTAAGCATGAGCAAACATTTATTAGAAACCCGTTTTATAGCACTGGTATATCCATACCATAAGCTTATCTTTTGGCTGATGTCATAGATCGAGTAATATAAGTGATTTGTCACCATTACTGGTAACTGTCATTACAGATGGCATAATCTAATTGTTGTGGTGTGTAGTGTTGTTAGCTGACCTGACATCAAACATTATAGTGTCTTTTATGCTGTCTGACAGCATTTTACCATGAATAAAATCAGATATGCCATGACACGTTTACAGCATGGTCCTATATTATATATTTGTTATACAGTCATATCCAAAACTTCATAAACAAGTTCCATGTTTCATCCAGTTGCATAATTGAACACTCTGTACATTGTAATGCACAATCACTGCATATAGTTAACATAATGTGGAAAATATATTACAGCATATTTTATATTTTAGTTTTCCCACATTATTTCCTGTACTCTACTATTCAAGGTTTTTTGAACAACAGGCCTTCTGCAGGTGTGGCGCGTGGCAACAAACCGCTTATCTTGGCGCTGGCCACGGTGCCTCCACACACAGGTTATGGTTGCCTTTACCAAGGCATAAGCGGGATTCGTCACTGAAGATGACCCGCTGCCATTCTGAGTAACTCCATGACAGTCTGGCACCACACTACTGCAGTCTTTAGTGACGCTGACATGGTGTTTAGGGCAGTCATCAAAACTACTGTGTCATGCAGCCATCTGCCAGTGGTGCTAGCACTAACAGGATGACTCATGAAGGGCATCTTTGCTTGCTGAACATCAGCAGTCGTGGCTGTTGGGTCAGTCAGGTACAACGATAAGACCCGTCCTGGCTTACATCACATAAGCAGCCAAGTGTGAAACTGGAATCATTGACATGTCTCACAATGCCAAACCTACCCACCAAGTTTAATTCCTATTCCCATTGATTCCTTCTGGGTGCAACTATTTGTGCAACTATTCTTTTGATGATGAGTGTATTTGAAAGGCAGTGATCAAATCTTGAGGCAAACAACTTGAAAACTAATGCTTATGAAAAAATAATCACAGTGTCTTATTTCTCATTAAATAGCGACTTGTTGTTTCCACAAAACTTAAAATATTCAATAAAACATAATACAACAATGAATAATGTGTTCAACATTGCAAATGATCTTAGTGAATAAACAAAATATTGTGTTAAGAGATTACTAACATTTTTGGTAGTAAATATATGTCTCACCATCAGTCTACTGCCAGTTCCTTATGCCACTGTAGCTCATTAACCTTTGCTACTTGCCTCATAACTCCACTACCCAGTGTCACATAATGCAAATCAGTTGCTGAAGTGTTTCAGCAATGCAAAGCAAGGTTTTTTTTTTTTTTTTTTTTGATGCTTAATGGTTCCAAACCTTTCGGACTTCGGCTCCAGACTGACTAACCGTAAGTGGTCATTCATCATCTCATTTGCAGGCCTTTTACATCACAGCAGGCTTACATCACACACGTTTAAACACGTAGAGCCATACTGATGCATGCTTATATATGCATGACAAGGTGTATGCATAAAAACACCAATCTATGTGATATACATTCCCTTGGAGGCCCACATACAAGCTTATAGCTTCTTAAGCCTGTAATGTTGATGTGCGCACACTTAGAGATGCACCCAGAGGAAAATGGATACAATCTGAGAGACAATGAAGAGGCATAAATTATGGCAGTCTTACCATTAGCTCTTGACAGACAGCAGCTCAGCAGCTGAAGGGAGTATAATGAGAGATAAAGGGTGTAAGTCCAGCACCCATTAATGCAGAGTACGAGAGATACGAGTGACGGGCCTAGTCCTTCATGGCTAGAATGAGGAAAACCAATCAGACTATGAGATGAGGGAGTAAAACTAGGCAGACTGTGAGATGAGGGAATGACTCATTAGAGAACAGAGCTGGAATCTGAAAGATCATAAAATACTTGCCTTGATACCTTTGACATATTGCTGCAACTGTACCGAATTTGTAGAGATGGAGGAAGAAACTGCAGTTTAACATTGCCACTGTCTAAAGAAAAAAACATGTCTCTAAAAATGCACCATCTACCTACAGGAGACAGCTAAAATGTTGATAAGAGGTTTTGTTCCAAGTAAATTTGGAGAATTTCTATTAGTCCATTCATCATAAAATATCTACGCAATGTGAAAGACAGCCATCGTGTCCAAATGACATAGAATTTTAAGGATCGAAATAATGGAGATACTTGTTTATTTCTCAAATTTTGTTATTCACAGTCTTGGACAGTAACTGTAATTAGGTATTGTACTTATTGTAGGTTGTGTGCTTCGTCTGCAACACTGTACCTCTTTTTCATTTTATTAATTTAATTAAAATTTTTTAACCCAATGGGCAGTTTGCAAATACATTCCACTATAGGCAATAACTGTGGTGTCAACCAATTCAAGTGGTATTAAGTGGTACAATCCCAGTAACCCAGGGTTTAATCCACATGCAGCCCAACTCACAACACATAAGGATAGACCAAGAATGTGGACCAGTTTGAGAATCACTGTACTAGCACAGCCAATAGGCTAATAAACATTACCAAGCTGGCATTCCTTTATCTCTGACTTCAGTTAAGCAAAATTCTAAAGAAAACAGAATGTACACCTTTATTCAGGTCAAAATTAATACTGACGACACATCAGGTAAGGTGTCCAGAGAGCTTTCAGCCTGTAGTCCTTCTCATCCATCCAGTAATCAAGATAATAGGATAGGTCAAGTAATAATAGATAGATGTATGTACTAAAATGTTTTGTCTTTGAATTTATACTGAGCTAAACCTTTCCCCTCTCTAGGTTTGAATGTTGGCTTGGGGTTGCTGTATATATGTAGTACTCTTATACTGTATATAACTTTGTATTCTTATTTCTAGGTATTAGCACTGACCCTTGTTTGGGCAGTGTCTGAGCTTAAGGTGAGTGCTATAAGCCATAAATGTAAATGTACAGCATTAAGTCCTAATAGTGATGTAAGCTATGTATTGAGTTCAGCATTCACAGGTTATTAAAAAGAAAAATACAATACCAAAAATGTACCCTAGAGCAAACACAGTTTATCAAAGGTTCATTTTATACTTGTTCCAGTTATTGGAATATGGACAAAACATACTGTAGAAACTTCTGTGGCAGCATGTAAAATGTTGGCTGCCTATGTTAGGCAATGTTGTCTGTGTACTCCAGCATTGCCTGCCTGCTAACTCATTTGCCATAGCAGTGCTGAAGCTGGTTTCATTGGTAACAAAATATTTGGTTTAATAACTCTTCTTGTGGAAAAAGACCTTGGAAACACCAGTGTTTATTGAATAGGTACTGGAGGGCTGGTAGAGTATGAGCACTTTGGTATGCACATGAAACAACCAGCTAAACCAACAACCTGATGTCCCTCCAGCGTGCACACAGTAATCATTCAGTGGTGCTCCATCCCTCCTCTATGAATTTCATTTGTCCGTTTCAACAAGGCCCTACACTCTACTGTGCGGAGGATCTTAATAGGGTCGGCTTAGTTTTAATGTGACAGTGTGGTTCTATTAATTCTAGCAGTTCATCACAAAGTGCTCACCATTCCACATTAATTGGCCTGTTTAATGCCCCTATAAATGTATTAATGCGACACTGTATTGATATTCAACACGAAGACATTCATTAAAGGAAATACAACCTAGCCTTGCAAATGCGCACAATGGATGTGCAGCTATTGCATGTAACATACATTGAAAAAGATGGTATGTAACAACAGCACACTCATGCCATGTTATCATGCATTTTGCACTATTGACCATTAGATTTGAGCCAAAAATGTCAAAACCTGGTAAAAGCGTGAGGAAGTAACCACCTTTATGACAATTTTGGCATCCTTATGGGAGTTGTTATCAATCAGTCGCACCTTAGCATTTTCCAATTATAAAAAACTGATTAAGCTGCTGCTTGTGTTTTGTATTTATTTCACTGATGTATCTATTACTTCCAGGCCTATTATTATTGGAAATCAAGATATAATTGGCTAATTCTTCTATCACCAGAAATTGTAGACACCTGTGTTTACAGGGTTCTTATTAGTAGATATTATAATATGTAAAAATTAGTGTGTTTATGTGTGTATTTTTACTATTTTTATAAGTAATTATATAGGCTTATGTCACAAATCATGAAGCAATATCCATGCCATATATTGCTGCATAAATGCTTTAAACAGAGCATTGTGAATACAGGATTTTGCAAGACTGAACTTTCCATGTGACTGAATGGGGCATTCATTTCAGCATTCTATACTGGTCAACTGTTTCTCATGTTAGCCAAAGGCTTTTTTCTTTGCTCTTTTATTTATTTCTTTCATAAAAAAATTGTAATAAGCAATGAAAGAAAAAAGGAGGAGTGAAGGTCTGATTTCATGCCTGGGCCGTTTCAAAGAGCAGAGGAACTGAAGCAATTGGGAATTGCAATTATGTTGGGTGCTCCAGGCAACAGACAGCTTATTTATCAGGCCTCTCAGACAGGAAGCAGTGCAGATTTCATTTGGAGGCTTTATATGGAAAATCAGTCCAACGCCATCATCCCACTGGGAGACTCAACTGCATGGGGGCTTCTGTCATCACTGGTCTCATGCTCTTTTCTGGGGATGTGTGAGGGTTTGCAATATCACAGCAGCCTGGGTCTGGGGGGGTTTCAGGTGTCAGGTGTTCATGAGTTTTACTAGAGAGCAAAAGTGAGTATGAGCTGGGCCTCCAACTGACCCCAAGTCGTGTATATAATGAATAATTACCTACAGAGTGCCCTGCTCAGATAGTAAAGGGAGCTCAAATTCAATTTACTGAAACACTGAGACATTCACCACTTCTTGTTATATAACAAATTACAATCTTATGCAAAAGATTGTTTGCCCCAATGAAATGACCTGTTTTGTTGATTGTATATGATGCTGGTAGTTTTTAATAAGGTTACTCCTACCTGGAGTTTAATGTAGAGTGCTACATTTTAAATATGCTCTTTGATAGGACATTTAAACGAGGATTCTTCTTTTTTAGGTTAAAAATGAAAGGGTTAGATTTTTGAAACTGAAGCTGAAAAATTGCCAATAATGACTTAGATATAGCTAAGCAGGCTCTCTGTTTGGTTAGGACATCAGAGCTGAAGAAGACCCACAATGCATTAGATTTAATAACATCACTAAACATCAGTCTAGATCTTATGAAATTATGCGTCACTAGATTGTCAATGACAAAGAAAATGACAGGCAGCCCAACCATTTAGTGTTCAAGAAACAAAAAATAGTCACTGGTAAACTGCTACAAATATTTCATTCAGAATGTCCACAAATTTTGCATTAGCTTTAGCATTAGCACAATTGTTAGCTTAGTACTAACAAAATACTCAAATCCTATAGTAATGCTAGCTGAAATTAGCATCATTGTAGAGGCTACTTTTTGTAACATCAGTGTAACATGATGGCATTTACATATCTAATAAAGTTTGCTGTTATATTAATTATGAAGAATAACACTAAATATGTGAAAGTTAATGAGCACATGAAGGATAATAAAGATCATTATATGAAGTGTTTTGAAAATGCTATCTATGTAATGCTGATTTGCTTTGAGGCACACAAAGAGCTTTTATCTCTGGACACTCATCATGTGAATGTAGAGCCACGGTCTGAAATGGCATTTTGATTGAAAAGCATCTTAAACATCCAACATTTGTAAAGCAATCAAGCCTCTGTCCCCTAAACAGGTATGAAAGTAATCTTTAAAGCAATAATACATGAACAGCACACGCATTCATCGGCTGGGCAACACTCTATGGTGCTTGAAAGATCCATGGAGGACATACTGAACGAAAGATGAATTACAGAGGTGTAGAGAGTGATGAATGCCTTCACAAAGAGGATCTGGGAGTCTAGACCAATAACACATCTATCACACAGATATGTTTTTATATCTTACCCAGATGAGGTTATCATGACAAGATAAGACCTTACTGATCCCAAAGGAAACTGCAATAAAACTTTAAGGGCTAAGAGATTAGATTTGTGTTTCTGTGCATCTTTCTTGGACACGTAGTTGTGATACTAGACAACTTCTAAATTCTGCAGCCCCACAATCTCATTCTAAACAAATAGACATACAAGCAGTGTTGTGGCGAAGCTGTAAGCTGACCCTGGCTATTCCAGAGTAGAATAAGACAATCAATGGGATCAATTACACAGAGAGGAGAGTGAAAACTAAACGCCTTAATGAACCCATATGTAACCCAGACGCCTCATGAACCGAGGAGGCTAGCCTCATCTAAAGCTCTAAATGGGCTGGAAGAGCCATGACACCATATCTTGACTCTCATTGTCTCAGTGGTACTTTCCCCTCTAAAAAATATTACCCACATGGGAGGCTACTACAAGAGTGTGCCCCCGCATCTCATGATTGCTGCATCACCACATTAAAGGGAAGTCCATTTAGATACCCCCCATTCCTGAATGTAACCCCCACATATGTGTAACACCTTCAGACAGGTTTCTCTTGATTGGGTTGGTTTAACTGTGTATGTGTCACTGGCGTGCAACAAATATCCAGCCTGTAGTAAAACCATGAAGCATGGAAACAGAGAAATGAAACCAGCGATGCTGGTTCCACTTCAGTTTTTCTTTTGGTCAAAATGCTGTCAAGCGAGAAGCTGAGCTGAGGTAAAAGCATACCCCAGGGTTTGTCCATGATGACTCAAAGCTCATGTGATAAATGACTCTACTGGCTTTGTTTGGAATTACACAGTGGTCATTACACAGTCATTAATGCTAAATGTGATGGATTCGGATTTTGCACTTAGTAACTCTTATTACTGCGTATCTGTCATGTGTCACCACTTAATGGAACAACTACAAAATTAACATTAACGGTTTCCGAAAAATGATCTACACAGGAACTTGATAAGTATATATACATTAACAACTTATGCCAGTATCCACTATCAAAATCAAATCAAATCACTTTTATTGTCACGTCACATTTTCACAGATGTGAAGGTGAGTGAAAAACTGCATGCATGGTCCCTTACAGTACTTAAATGTAATAAAATTATACATTAGACAATAAATATATACAATACTAAGCACAAAACTCATGTTTACATAATGAAAGGCTTTATGAGGCTCAGTAGAGTTTATGTTTTCACTGTTACCAGTTATAAGCAGATTTATAATCTATTTCACTATTTATTAACACTAGCTCCATAGACACTATTATAAATCATCACTAGAACTTAGATGTAGTCATGGATCCTCAAACTTTGATGGGTCAACAGACTTAACCCAAGGTGTCTGTGGACAACCAACAGACTTACAACAACAATAACTCTTTTCGGTGTTTAATTTTTCACCATGGTCCTAAAAGACTATTCAGGCTTAAGAAGAATAAGGCTAGATTCCAAGGTTTCTAAAAAGGCATCCTGTCACCCTCACTGAACAGACATAATGCTACACGTCTGGGAAAAATATAAAAGTAAGTCTTTAGCATACAGCACTAACAAGATTTATTTATTAATGTATGGCATGCTTTAAAAGTCACATTAGACATTATCCACCTCAGAGTTCAGAGCAGTTCTATGAAAGATACCTACAAACTAAAACTAAAGTGTGGAACGCAGTGTATATACTTTATATCCAACTGCTATATAATGCTATAAATACATTGACTGGGCCTTTCTAAACATGTTGTAAACTATAAAAAACATTTCCTTTTAATGAATGACCCATAATTATAAAACATCAATTACATACTGGCATCCCTCATTAATTATGTGGTAATTATTTTATAATAATAAAATGTGTTACATACTGGTCATTAATTATGTAAAAGACAAAAAATTGGTCGTCAAAGAATTCATTATGGTAAATTATCTCAGGCTTTTAATGCATTATTAGATAGAAATTATAAGCACATGTGTTTTAGACTATGATTTATATAACTGACATTGTTTTTTTCTCAAACCATTGCTATTTATTTGTTTTTCAGTTTTTATGTGCGTGCTATAAATACCTTATTTAGCTAGCATTTAAGTAGAGTGTAGGCAAAAGAAATTTCATGATAGACAGCAGCATTTGTCTATTATAATATAAAACTATTTTCAAAGGTTTTCTTTTTTTTAGGCTCTTCCTCAGAGTGAATGCATCTCCAGAAATAAAGACCAAGGGAGATGATAAATGACTGCCCGGGGCATGATAAATATGAATTCCTGAAATCATTAGGCACAGGAGACAGGAAACAAAGCAAATTCAGCGTGGTCAGCTCGGACAACTTGGATATGTATCTCCAGGAGAAAGGTGGCCCTTTGCTATCTTGGCATACGCTTGACAGCTCAGTCAATGCTTTTAATCAGATGATAGGAAGGCAAGCCAAACTGGTTCTGCATGGAGGACATGGAAGGGAATGGATTCTCTGTTGAAAACAGCTCCCCTGCACTTCACTTTGATAGTGTGCTTGCTCTTAGGGTTAGGGTTATCAACTGCTATACTCTGGTCGCCTTTTGAATGACGGGGTTAATAAAGTTATGCAGTAGGTATTCATATGTATTCATATGTATGTGTAGTATGTAAGTTATGAAGAACCCTGATTGTAAAACCAAAGGCAAAGTCCTATAGTGTCTGAGCACTGTTCCTTTATGGCTTCAGGACAAAACGTTTCTTTTCACACTTCAATTAATATTTGCACCAATGGAGCACTGCAAGGTCAGGTGTTCATTCCAAATGCACTTAGAGGTTTGATATGAGATGCATTCTTCAAAGCAGCAATAAAGTGAAATATTATCATGGAGGCACTTGAGTGTGAACTCCTTCTCATCAGTTACAGAGCAATAAAAGGTGAAACAGATGTTGTCAGTGCAATACAGAAGAAAATTACTTGGTGAAAGGAATCTCTGTCTTGCCCTGTCTTGAGCAAAACTGTGGCGATACCGAGGCCCCATCACTGCTTCAAAGGTAGAGAGGATCCTGTGCACCCCTGGTCCATTGCTACCACCTCTTCTGACCTCCATCTCTCAGGGTGATGCAAGTTTGAAGTCGGAGGGCACTGGCATTCAACCTTTCATGCAGACGGAGTGCTATTCAGCTTCTCTCCTCTAGCAAATAACACAAAGCAGGTCCCCTCTGTGCTGCCACAGAGCACCAGGGAGATACTACAATCCTGCTCTGCGTGAGATTACAGCTCTCTCTTCCACATTCATGACAGACACAATCAAATTCCGAAACCCAGCCCGAAGCCTGGCAGGCCACTGCCTAATCCCAGGAGGATGTGGTTCAGCAAGATTACTCTTCCTCCAGACAGCTTCCCCCCTTCAACTCTCCAAAGTGCAGAGGACAGAATAAAGAACTGGTAGGAACAGGTGGTTAAATAAACGCGTTCTTCCGCATTACGATGCTGTTGGCCAATAATGGCACTGGTTTCTTAAGCAGTGCTGTGGGCCTAATTGGGCTGCATCTAAGAACCCTTCCCCCTGGGGTTTCACATGACAAATAGTGAATGTAATTAATGCAACAAAGGCGGATATTGCTTTTCTGCCTAAAGGCGAAGAGAGCACTTTTGCTGCCCGCTCCGCCAATTTTGAATAATTCGTTCTAACTCTCTCCCCCTCTTCTCTCTCTCTCTCTCTCACTCACTCTCTCGATTTTATAACCTCCCCCAGCCACCCGCAGCTACTTCTTTTTATCCTTTTAAAGCAGCAGCTCCAGCCTCCCTATGAAGCCCTGTTTGAGACAGAACCCCATGGTGTGCACGTCTGTTCTCCTGGCTGGCTCGCCCGTGCTCTCCTCCCTTCATATGCTCAACACCAGCCTGCATTTAACCTCCTCTACCGGACTGTTACTACAGATGGAGCTGTAACACTCCAGCTTCAGCCATACATCACGTTTATGGTTATATCACACTATATGGCAAAAAAATATTTGGACACCTCAAATTAAATTTGAGATTATTGAACATCTATTCCAAAACCATGTTGATTAACATAGAGATTGGTTGAACCTTTGCAATTATAAGAGGCTCCGCTCTTCTCAGGAAGCTTCCACAAAAGTTTGGATTGCATGTGTGTAAAATTGTGTCTATTCAGACTGCTTTTTTTTCTATCTCTGGGAGGAGTCGCCTCACTACAGGATTTAGGGGCTCAACTATTATATAAGGTCCCTGCCAAAATTGTATCAGTAGACTGGTCTGGACTGCATTCTGGACTGCTCTAGACTGCATTCTGGAAGCAGAGCTCAATAAACTAACATCATATCAAGAGCGGTCTCTTCTCTTTAGTTGACGCTGAAAAGAAGAAACTCAAAAGACCCTTTTTGAGGTAAGACACTGATAGTGACAAAATACAATCTTGATTGCTTTCAGTGTTTCAGTTCATGCCCAAAGTGTTGAGGTCAGGGCTCTATACATGCCACTGAGGGTCCTCAAACTCGTCGATTATGTCTTATAGTCCTTGCATTCTGTAAATGGGCACAATCATACTGGAATCAAAAAGTGTCTTTCCTAAACTGCTGCCACAAATTTGGAAAGAAATGATTGTCTAATATATCTTGCAACGTTATCATTATCCTTAATTAGAATAAAGGAGCCCAAACCCCAAAACAACCCCAGACCATTATCTATTCTCCACCAAACATGGGCAACAACTTGATTTTTGTTTTTTTGGTCAGATATTTGTACAAAAAAAACCTAAATAACTGGTCAGCAACAGTTCAGACTGTAGTTCAGACACTAACATTTCAGTAATTAATTTACATCTGAAGATTGCAATCAATACTGTGGAACATGAGTAAAACTGGTATTTAGACCCAAAACATAAATAGAAACAACATTAATTCAGTGCATATAATACTATAATGTTAATACTTCATTGTAATAGAGTATAATACTGTATGTGAAATTGTAAAGCTAATAAAATATTTTCTTGAACATGCATTGTTTAGCCTTTACTTTAAAACTATGTTGAGTATCTACACTCATGGCCAATTTTACCAGTTCCACTTACTACATAGGTGAACTTACAGACTTCACAATTACAGACAGATTTTTTTTACAATGGCCAGGCTCCCTACAGGACCACCATAGAGCAGGTTTCATTTAAAAGTTGACAGCATACTTTGACCACTAATAAAGAACCCAAGGTTTACGAACCCAAACTGTGCAGCAACAGACATGCAACTTTACATCTACAAGGTGGACCAACAAAGTAGGAGTGTACAGCACCAATAAAATAATTTCCAAGATTTTTTTCCCCAAATATAGACTTAATTAGGTGTAAATGACAAAGGGCATAAACTCAATTCATTTCCTACATCACTATATGAGCAATGGCCTTCTTCTGCATATAATCATTCAAAAAATCTGAATTGATTAGGATGGAAGACACAGATCCTTTCCATTGTCCTACAGAGCTATCATGTCACATTAGAGAAATAATTATGTATGAAAAGCATGGGGAGCATGAAGAGCATTTAGATGACAAATGATTACAATTATGCTTATTAGTTTTGTGGCTGATTGCTATATTTCTGATTGTTCTGATTATACAGTTTTTGTAATGATAGCTTCCTTGAGGAAGTTCTGCCACAGCGCAAACAACCTTGCTTGATTGTCCCATTAAGCCATGGATAAACGGATTTGGAAACAGCCTTTCATGAATGACTCAGAAAAAGATTCCTCCAGTCTCTTTCCACTGAGTATCAGTCAACAGTTAGCCAATTATCATCAACGCTGCTGACTCTTTGTTGTCTGCCTTATCTCGAGGTCAAAGAAGGCAGAACTCTTTCATTTTGGTGAGATAATGTAGATTTCCAGAAAACACACACTTGCAGTTCACTCCTGAAGGTACACACACTCTCTTTTCACTCCAGCTCTCTCACCAACACTTCCATGCACAGTCCAATAGCAGGATCACATACTGTGCTGAGAAGAAGGTGAGTGCTATGTCAGCATATGTCAGAGGAGGCCGTGGGCGTTTTACGCTGCAGAAATGACTGACTGCACTCCTTGTCTGAGTCAATGCACTCCTCCATCCGTCTATCTCCATCCTGGCCTGCTGTCACGCCCCAGCGCAGGCTAAACGTCGCCTTCTCCTTTTCTTTCAGAGGATAAACATAGCAGCCCTGGGAAACACACCTGCTTTCTTCTTTCTAAATTCAATGCTAGTCTGTTCTATTATCTCCCATATACATACAGTTCATATTATCTCTCGCTCTTTTATGGACATCTTTTTATCCGCTCTTCAAAGCCTCTGCCCACTTCAGCTCAACCCCTCTCTTGTCTTTGTGGCCTATAGCTTTGCACACACTAATGCATATTTGCATTCTCACACTCACAACCCTTTGATTTTCTCAAGTAGGTTATTTTGATATGATTTCTGAACCTTCTCTTTATTAGTGATGTTTGACTTTCCAATGTTTAGAGCTTTAACAGAAGTATACATTTCATTTACATGCATTTGGCAGACTTACAATATACAGAGCAACATACAATTAGATTAGAGATAGAAGAAAACATACTATATGGCCAAATGTACGTGGACATCTCTCCTAATTATTGAGTTGAGTGTTTCACCCATACCCACTGCTAAAAGGTGTATACAGTACAATTTAGCACATGGCAGTTGAATCAGTCATAGATAAGAACTTTAATTTAAATGTATCAATGTCAGTAACGTAAAGTGTCTGCTCTGCTAGATGTGTCCTTCTTAGCTGTAAGTGCTATTATTAACCACACTTCACATGTCAGATGATTTTGGACAACTTGGGCCTCCTGGAATATCTTATCATCCCATGCCATGAGAACACACCACACACCAATTTAGGCATGCTTAAATCAATTACTTTGACAGGTCATAATGACTTTTCTTGATCTTAGAAATCTAGTTACACATGTAAAAACATTGTGTAAATATTGAAATAAAACATGTAATTAAATGAGTTCTTACTTGTAAGTGATGAATTAACATTTGTTTGTGAAATACATTATGAATTTTAAAAAAGCAAAAAGATTGGAAATAGGATAAAATAGGACAAATACAATACAATGCTCACAATACAATAACTACAAACATGTAATTAGAATCTTCATGTTCACTCACTCTTTACTTATTTGGATTACAAGCTAACCTACTTTCCACAAATATGAGTGTGGTTTGTAAAACATAGAATTGGGCACAGAAACAAGAGGCTGTTATAAGTATAGTCTCAGGTAAATCTGCCAATCTGGAATCCTCTATACACAAACAGTTAGAAGGTTTGCCAAGATGTTCTGTCCAGACATATCAAAACATGACTGTTAAATATTTCCATTAATCACCCAGAGTGGCTAAATGTGCAATGTGTTGATTACTTGCATGTGTGACATGTTTGAAAATGTTGTGGAAAATATATTTTAATGTACAGCGGCAGGTTACTACTACACTACAGTGCACTTTTTTTAATGCACTTGTGTCATGTTATGAATCACTACCCTCACATGCAAATTAGGAAACCATGAGGCAGTGCCTCACATTACAAGTGGAAAAACACTCCGATAACCTTATTCATGAATGTACAAACATTATCGCCACATATGCTTAACACATTGGTAAATTTGCCCATGCACTTTATTGACCTGGGCCCATGTCACTAATGATGATATATCAGCTCCTGATGAAATATTTATTTCTGAAAGGTTAAGGTTACCTAGCCACAATGACTGCCATCATCAGATCAGTGAGAACTGAAAGTTTAAAAAGCTTGATTATCAGCTGTCCAAAATTCTGTGTAAATTGTACTTTAAATAACTTCAGTCTTCAGTCAATATATGAAAACATCCCATCAGTGTTTTTAGTTAGAATTATAAGCAGTGAACCTCAGTACTTTATTACTTCTACATAAATTACTGTAATACATATTTCAAACAACATTCCATATGCATATTAGAAATGTTAGGGCTTCCTGATAGCTCTGCAGTCCCAGTAAATATACCCACTTCCATCACTTTGCATTCATTTCATATATAAACCATATTTATAGCCAGATATAAAGTCATAACCCCAATAATACAGTTCAAAACCCTATATCACAAACTACTGTATATGACCACTGGGTACAGGTCAATAAAGATCTAACTGTAAGTAATGGGTAGAGTTAGAGGGGACAAATAACACAATTGGTAGACAGAATCAATGGCTATTTGTATATGCCTCTGAAGGAAAATGGAAATTTTACCGACATTTGAAAAACGATAACTAAATCAGGCACACATGTCAATCTCTAGTCACTATAACATGGATCTATCTATGGAATAGAAGCAGGGTGAAGGAGCAGCACACATATAGATTAGCCAGTGTTCTGGTAATAAAGAGCAATGGCTCATTAAAGGTCATTATGATTTTAAATTAATCCACATAAGCCTGCTGTTATTATGCTGTGGGTTGACTTCTAATCTACCAGCTCTATCTTGGCACAGGATGAGTAGTCTCCTTTGGTGGCTCCATCTCAGCTTTCCTTTTTTGTGTTTAATGATGCTCCTGTGACACTTCATCTCACTAATGGAAATCTAAGAAGTTACCAAAAGGAGTCTTAATGGAGAGTTTAGTTCCAGAGCAATCCCTCCTTGATTGAACAAGTGTAGCAGGTTAGAGCAGGACATTTAAAAAAATAACAGTTTCAGACTATCTATTAATACATACTTTATGTATCTGTTTTAATTTATAAACACATAGATTGCCCTATGTTGCAATTAATAGTGAATAATATACCTGTATCTGCACAAGTCTACATATTCACATGTTAATTTTTTTTTTGTCTCTTATCCCAGTTAACATCTGAACCATTTAAACCATTGTTTACTGGGATTTGAGCTCTTTACTGGCTAATTTGTTCATTTTTAATACCTTGTGTGGTTTGGGTGTTGGGTTGATAAGGGAGAAGATAAGTTGGCATTAGATATTTAGTTAAGCTAAATTAAGCTAGTGTGAATCAGAAGTCAAACTATCTACTATTTCGTACTACGCTTTTTCCATCCATGACATATTTCTCAATGATGCATGGTATCAGGGAGGGTCTCTAAACTAGTCAAGCATTTCACTTGATGATACGTGGGGGTGTTTGGTTGGAAAGGGAAGGTAAAAACATTATATCATAGGTTAGTATTGTGTTATGGTAGGGAGATATAATCAAACTTCAGACAATGCTTTCAGGCCTGGCATAAATCATTACACTTTCCTGGTTAAACCAAGTCTATTTTGATTAAATGGTATTAAACTTTGGTATGGTGTGACCTGTACACCCTTAAAAATAAAGGTGCAAAATGGAACAAAAAAGCATTTTTCAAAGCTACTGCTGATCCTAGTCGAAATTAGGCCTACTGACCATCTATTGTGGCCTGTAACCACATTGTGAAGTGTAGCTTGTACAGAAGCTCACAATTTCTGTCATTGTTCTGTAACAGTTAAAGTTTCTTCCTAGAACCATGCGTCCTGAGGAACCTCATGGTACTTGCGCTCACCTGGACCAATTCCTTGAACGTGTGGCACTGTTGGCATAATAAAGGTGATCTGATCTATTATTCCATCATTGATTGTCATTTACTCTCTATTCTTTAGGGATTATTGGCTTTTATGAACAGTTGTTTGCCAAGTTTCACCTTCACAAGATACAAAATAAGCAAAGTGGAAATGACCTGATATTGTTCTATGAATTGGTTTCACTTACTTCAAAAACCAATACAAATGTTAAAATTCTCTTTGTTGTTTGTTCCAGAACTGAACAGGAGGAAGATGAATTTAAAAGCTCCTTTTGCAAGGGTTCCCTTGCTCTGAGGTGCTATATCACTTTCAGAGAGCAGCTTGTTATTCGACATTCTGTAGAATGTAGAAAAATGTAATATAAGGTCTGTGATTCAATAACAGAACAACAGAATGCAGGATCTTAAACCAATCAATAATGTGTCAACAAGAGCAAGAAAGGCAAATTTATCATGTCCATGAATAATGAAACTTTACAGAAAAGTACTGTTATTAATATTTTGGAACCTATGTGTCAGTATAGTCCCTCCTCTGCATTTGCACTAAAAAGAGTCTGTATGGTGTGTTTCAGGGAAATCTAATTTCAGCTGCTGCTTGTGGGTGAAAACGTGTGTGTGTGTGTCTGGGTCTTTGTGTCTGTGTCAAAGCTCTCTGTCTGCTGGGTCATTCTGTTTGTGCAGGGTCACTCTGTGTGCTCCAGTCTCTTGGTGTTCTAAGGTATACTCAGGCCAGTGACTATTATTCCCTGATGGGTGATGCTACAATAGTATACACTGGAACTAGCACATAGGAGGTCAGTTTGATGAGTACATGCAAGCTCTGCTCTGAAAGACTTTATTTGGACTGGAACTACGGAGTTGGGGGGTTGGGGGGCAATGTTATTATAATAGAGCTGATACTAGAATTGAAACGAGCAGTGATACAAGTAATGTCCGTTTTTAAAAACATAACAGCTAAATAAAAATTGTAATGTTCACAACTGATTGACAACCACTGAAATAACATTCTACTTCAACCTTAGGTTTAAGGCTATGAAGTCATGCAGACCTGCCTCTCAATTCATAATCCCTACTAATCTCCTATACTGAGCGTTTAAGTCAAGTCAAATATATTTGAGAAAGTCAAAGGTGACAGTGTCAAGGAAAACTTCGTTAGGAGTTTACAATTATAGGCAATGTTGAACGAGAACTGTTAGAAACTGTTAGATGGAAGACTATGATAATACTACTAGAAAAAAATAGGAGAAGTGTTGTGTGTTTTTGAGGCAGAGGAAGAACTGTCCTATTTGCCTGGAACACATGTTTTTAATGCCAACCATGGCAGCAATTAGTGATTGACTCCGATAATAAATTTAGGCTTTCAAGTTTGCTGTGTTTCCTCACTTTGTACATCTCAGCTGTCTGTTTTAACCTGGCCAGCTAGTCATGTTGTCATGGAAAATATGTTTCTATTGAGCAGACACGGCTTCATAGTGAAAGTAAGGCAGTGCTGTTTTTCCAAATATCAATTTTGATTAACTTAGTGATGTTTGATTCATCATGTGTTTCTATTCAAACTCTCAAAAACTTTCAAACTAAAAGGCTAAAACTGGCTTCCTATTTGACAGTTTCTTATTCTAATTCTCCTTTACATTGTAAATGGTGCAGCATTTACACTTGCTAGAAGAATGTAAGCACCAAAATGTAATACAATTTAATGTGGAACCAAGCAAACTTCAGCTTCTTTTGGGAATAGACTGCCTTCTCTGTGCAAATTTCCAACCACAACCTTTATGGCTTTTAATGGGTTAGTTGTAGCTTTAAGTCTGTGCATGGATAGCTGGCAGTGCTGAACTCACTGACTGGCAGTGGTACCTTATGTACCTTCAGTAAAAACAAAGGTTTTAGGTTTTTGGTGTGTAAACACCCATAGGGCCCACGGCCACCTGTAGCCCCAGGGCCCACAAGCAGGTTAAAGCACCCCTGGCAGTACTGTGGTAATTGTGGGGAGAGAATGTTTGGAATCATAGTCTCTTTATCTGAATGTCTACTGCTCACTTAACTAACACAAAGTTTAGGAGTGGTTCGCTTTTGTTTGTGTGTGCAGGTGTGTATGTGTGACATTAAGCGGAAAGGAAAAGATGGATTCACCACAGATGGCGTTACTTTATTTACTAAGGTAAACACTATGAGCTAGTTACAGTAGGTAGGTACACATGAGCACATTTGAGCTATTTAGGCCAGACATTTATTGATCAGATCTAGTGTATCAAGAAATGTTTTAGTACCTGTGTGTTTTAAAATGCTATGAAATGACTTGCCTCTTAGAGGTTAACTACATAAGGAGTAAGGGGAACGTTGTGTAAATTCTATTTTTGGCTAAATTCTATTTATATATGAGACCTTCAACTTGATAACCCCTGACCTCTGAAGCTAATGGTTTATTAAGAACCAAAAAGAGTAGGCCTGTCATATTTTACCTCATTCAGCAGGTTCATTGGAGCACTCCTATAGGAAAGTGTTTATGTCCTTCCAGAGAGATCAGAGTTTGCTGAAGTTCATAACTTGATGATATATTGTGGCCTCTTGCCTTAAGCTTAGTTAATGGACAGTGCGGAGCATCTGTACTGCAATAATAAAACCCTTCACAGCCTGTGCAGAGGCTCCTCCATGAAACTAAAGTGTGGCAGCTTCTATAAATGCCACATTCAGTAAATCACACTGGATTGGTCAGTGCTGAGGAGTGCACATGCTTCTTGAAGTAAAAAAAAAACAATCAGAAAACTGTATCATTTCCTCAAGTGTCATCAAAGTGGAGATCACATCCTCATTGTAAAAGCAGCTGATGCTGCCCATACTGCAACAAACATAAATCTAGCATAGCCTACTAGGGGGAATCCTAGCAATGACTAAATCCGATGTAGTATTCCTCTGGCTATCACCTCAGGCCACCTCCTTCAAACAGCTGACCAGTCACACCATGGACCATGGTTACTCATGTTCCTCCATAGTGTTCACTGGTTTCACTCACATGCCAATTATACACTATAGTTTCTTCCCTATTCATGTGTTCTAATGCTGTTGCACTACCTTAACACTATTGCCTTTATTTCTACACTGCTGCCTTATACTGTTTGTAAATAATGTGTAAACTGTCTATTATTTGTTCATATACAGTTTGTTTGTAGCTTGTATATTGTGTAGATTGTATATTGTACAATATCTGTTATTTATTGTATATTTGTGGACTCATTTTTGTATTGTAGACTATCGGTTAGTTACAGTATGAGGGTATTGATACTGTACTAGAGACAGACAAACTGACAAAACCAAATTCCTTGTGTGTGTCAGCATACTTGGCCAATAAACCTGATTCTGATGTAGGTTACAGGTCAGGTGTCCGAAGATCCCTGTGTTCTATGCACAGGATCCAAGATTAATCATAGTACTTCATGCCAAAGACAGGTGCATAGGGTCAATGTTAAGTAACTAGATATAGACAATAGAGCACCCTGTCTAGCTAAGCTTACAACACCTGAACGAAGACGCACTGAAAGCACCAACTGGTAGAGGTAGGTTTGTGTGGGAGGAAAGGGCACATTTGAAGAGGACATAAAGCACATGGCATGGTGAACACAGCAGTTTCTGTGTGGGCATTGCGGGCCATATGATTCAGCAAGCGTGGGTTGAGATTACAAAGAGACAGTATTAAAAATTACTACAGTTTACTATCATGAGCAAAACTCTGTATCCTTCTATCTAAAGTGAAGTTAGACTATTGTTCCTTTCGTTTCCATTGCAGCCATGACCAGGGTGTTGGTCGGGTCATAGAGTAGAAAGTGTTTCCAGATCTAAATAACAAGGGAGTAGAACCATATACATATACAAGCGCTTCTAAACAAGCCATTGGCGTGGATATGAATCATTCTACTGAGTTCAGAACACATTTCAGGCGTTTAACAGTGACTGTGACTTTAGACTAAAACCTTTTGCTTTAATTCCACTTAAAATATCTGACTGAACTGAACAGTCCATTTTGCTGAAACAAATTTTCAGTAGTGACTTATTTGAGCTGAATTTTGAGATGAACTTAAAAACAAAAGCAGTTGTACATCAACAATTAAAACAAAAGCAGTTTTGTATACGATAGTGGTGACAGTTCTTAATGCTAACAATGTGACCTAACTGTTCACCATGTGGCCATGAAGGAGATGAATATATATATATATAATATATCTGATTTTCTGTGTGTGCCTAAAATAAGGCTCCACCTACAGACTAAAATTCTTTGGGAAATGATACGGGACTATGTGGTCAGTCTAAATGTTTCAACTTTACCTTAAAAGTAAAAAATAAGTTTAAAAGTAAAAAAAGTTAGTATTTTTAAAAATTGTAAAAAGTGTAACTATTATTCACAAGCTGAAAGGGAATTGGGACAGCCAACTCTAAATAAAAAGTACCTCATACATTTTCTGTGAATATTTTTTTTATTGTTTGAAATTATGTCATACATGATGATTGTGTATATGTGTATATATATTTATAACATATAGCCCACTTAATGCATTCTGTTTAAATAGGCACATAACACAATGCTTGTAAATATCTAAGTTGAAAACCTAATAGGTCATATTTATGTCACATGCTAAGTTAGGGGGTGGGTGTGTGGTTGAGTGGCGAGTGGGGGGATAAGCCACTTTCTGGTGGGTGAAATCAAATGTCTTTGTGAACCTTGGCACATTTACATCAGTTTCTTTAAACTTTAAAAAGTCATTCATGCTTGATCACTTCCTTTACAAAGAGAAACCACTGAAAATAATCTCTTCTCCAGCATCACTGCAAAGAATCCTTTTTTGGTATAAAATGTTTCATCATGTAGCTTCAAAAAGATGAAAGTCATGACTGCCTATGAATGTTTTAACTCAGACTATAAATAAATATGACAGTTTATTTGACAGTGTTGTAAGTGTAATTTGTCAGTTGACATGGGAATGGCTTAGATCCTCTTTCAGTACAAAGGTCGAAGCTTAAACAAGAGCCAACATTCTATACACACCTTAATCCAAAAGCTGCCTTATTGACTCCGGTGGTAATAAGGGGTTGTGAGTAAAAGACAGCACTCACTAGACCATGGCTAACCTGTAAACAGCACTTCCTTTTCATCCATCCACACTTTTCCCACTCCGGCTATCTGGTGTTTTGGGGGGACAGAAATCAATCCATAGTGTAACAGCGTGTAATTTGTCCTTGGTTTGACAGAGGCTTGGGTCAATAAAGCCATTGCACCTCCACTCCTCCCTCAGCCTAATGCTAGACACAGCAATACACTGATTGGTGTTCGGGCATGACGAATGGTGGATGCATGGCCACCGACTCACCCACACGAAACAGTGGCAGGACAGTGCTTTTCCAGCCCTATCCTGATGTCTGGACTAAAAGCATGCCTAAGTGACTGTCTGGAATGTGGATTTTTGAACTCTGTGATAAAGTCAGTGCCGGGCTGACTGCTTTGTTAATGAAATGCGCATTAGAACCTAAAACACCTTAAATATTCAAAGGATTGAAAATATTATATATGCATACATTGACATGTTAGTGGTGTGTTGTCACAGTGTGTTGTTTTAAACACTGTGTCCACATCTTGTACACGTAAAATAAAAGATTGTTATGCATGTAACTGTTAATGCACAGGTCATCTTCTAGTCCTTAATCAGTAGTCACAGGTTGCTGCCCACAGGATGCTGTTGGCTGTATAGGTTTGGTTGGTGGGCTATTCTTATTCCAGTGCACCCAAATAATACGCTCTGTGGTGATCCTGTGTGCATCCTGGCGATTAAAGAACAGGGTGAAGAGGGGCTAACAAAGTACGCAGAAACACAAATGTACTACAGTCTGTCATTGTAGAACCAAATGTGGTGGTAAAATGAAATGATGATAAAATGGAAACTGCGTAGATTCCAGGTAGATGTACCTAATAAGGTGCTGCTGTTATATGAACTAGTAAATTTACATAAGTGATAAAAAAAGTTTGTTAATGTAAATGTATCAAAAATGTAGTCTAAGGACCTTTATTTCAGTTGGTCCATACATTGTGAAATTTGATGTCATGTAAACAATAACACTGTAATAAAAAAGGATTGCAATGATGAACACACAGAATGATTTTAGCAGCCAACAACTGTTATCATTCTGCCAATAAAAAGTTTTTCACACTTGTTGAAATCTTGTTATAAGCACTCCAAACCAAAGTGGGAAGAAAGTATTGATTAGGGATATTGCTTTTTATGTCTGAAGGCTTAGTAGGCCAACCGTAATGTTATTGACAGGGCGACTGGCATGCTTCATGTACCCTCTACACTTGGAACTGTAAAGGATCATTATAAAGCAGTGTTTTGTTGAAGTGCCTCCCACATATAGACTTCATATTTTGGTACAGAAAAGCAGTGCAATGTAGGATTTAGGACTTATTTCAAAAGTGTCACATGTACAGATTGTATTACAGAAAGCCTATGCAATGCGCAGTAATCCCAGCGTAATCCAGGATTTTTTGTTAGAAAGCAGCCTCATCCGTTTAACCATGACCCTCAAACAAAGTAAGTGAAAGATGTAAAAAAGTTAATGAATCATTAAATATTATTGATATCACCTGGCTAATGAGTAACTATAGCATCCTATAACCTCATCAGAGTCACATACTGTTCCACCATTTTATCTCATTTGTCAAACCTCAGTCGGCATCTAGAGACCCAGGTTTGAACCATGACCTCATGACCCAACCCTTCAACTGGTGGGTGTCTAATGTTATCTCTTTTTCCATAACCAGACAACAAGGATTCACCGTGAAAGTTTTCCATTCTAGTGTTTAAAAAAAAAGCCAGAGGCTGAACAATAGTGACGTTGGTCAGCTAGATGTCTGAGAGAGAGGGTTGTGGTTTTACTGGAGAGGTTAGGTTCTGTAGACAAAAACCCCACAGAAAGCACGTGGTAGCTCTAAGGAAATTCCCCCGGCACTTAACGTCACACTTCCTTATTCTCCTCTCACTTTAATACCCATAACAAAACACTGTCAGTCACATCAAGACCATAAAACCCTCATGGTGGCTTACAGATCCATAGAAATAAAATCATTGAAACATTGGGTTTTCTCACAGTAGCCTGTGGTAGATTACCTTGTTATATAACGTGGCAGTAAAGGCAGAGACCCCTACCAGTCACCACCAAACGCTGCTACTTCCTGTTTTGCGATGCTTTGCATGAAAGTGTAAGAGGCGTATTTTGGGACTTCCTGCTTAGACACAGAGCGGTTTTTAAATTCAGCCTGTTTTTGTTTATTTGTTCGACACTCACCCAGTTCCTTCGTCTGGATTCTGCCGTGTGTGGACACAAATTTTAATTGGCAGAATAAATCAAAGCGAATCTAAGAAACTGCATCATGGATGGGAACTCATTATCTTCTCTGTCAGAAGAGGAATCTTCAACCAAACAGCATTCTCTCCCTGAGGACACAAATGAACAGAGGACTTCTATTGACTCTGGGTAAGTGGAGTTTTGAAGCTTTATGGCTTATGGTTTGCTCTGTTATTGCAAAATCTTATTTAATCTTCTTGTATTCCATATGAGGTGAAATACAAATGACAGTATACTATAATGAGAGCTAAAATACATGGAATTAGTGGAATTATTGTACAACATTTACATCATCCTTTACATTATAACACTACATGTAGACTCAGTATGTAACAAGCATAAACATCTGACAGTGTAAAGTAAGTAACTGTATAAGTGGTGTAAATGTATTCATGTCAAGGTTTGTACAATGGCATATTAAATGTACTTTTTCATAATATACTTACACTAGATTATGAAATATGTATATTTACGTATAAATAACTGCTGTCAGGAAAATAACCTTGTATCTTCAAATTGACAGCTTTACAGGAGAAGGAAAAAACATGCTTTGCTTTTATGTAAGTTACAGTGTTTCTGGGCCATTTCTGTTGGTCCATTCATTATTAAAATGACATACAGAGTAAAAGACCTCAGGTATTTTCAAAATCCTGTATATCAAAAACTGAAAAAGAAAAACTGGCAAAAATGGAGATACAAGGTTTTGTTCTGACAGCAATGATATGTAGATAAATAACTTTAATACAACATTGAGTTCCACCACACTGTTAATAATTTACAATGAAATATGCTGAAACTTAAAGTGACCTTAACTTTTTGAAAGTTACTGCCAGTGTGTTTATATGAGTGCATTAGTGTCAGTGACTTCTAAAATGACCCTGAGCTATTCTATCTATCCTTTTGAATAATTACACTAGAAAAAGACTCGGTGTCCTCTGGAGTGTCCAGCACAAACACCTAAAGAAGTGAAGGAATTTTAAGTGGGAACAGGAGGCCTCGCATTGATGGCTTTTTGAAAGGGTTTTATCACTCTTCTTCTCTCCACCAGTGTGGTGGTGTCTACGTAATGATTCTTCAAACTCTGAAGAAGGGAAGTGTAGTATAAAATATTGGGTGATAGATTATTTCGATAACCTCCTTTAGCTCTGAAGTTCATGAGTCAGAGTTACATTATTGAACTCTATATTCAGCCTGAATGACAGTAAATTTTCAGCCTGCGGTTAGAAAAAAGTGACACTTTGATGTCCTTCCAAAAGCATCCATAAGAGCGGAAACTTTCTGAAACTGGGGGTCATATTTTAAAACTTTACAAATTATAACATAAAACACTTGACGGGCTCAGTCTAGCCTTATATGTATTGTAGTATTTATTGTCCATTTCTTTTTTACCTTCTTGTCGACCTCTGTGTGTGTATCTTACAAGTTACTGATTGATTCCAGTCAGTGCTGACCACATTAGGAGAACAAGGGTGCTTTATGTGATTAGAATGCAGTTGTTCTTTGTCGATGTCTATATAAAGGCATTATGAATAGTTTCTATCCTCCGTGATGAGGATCTGTGGGCATCAGCACCCACTCAACAAAAAAATCCCCTCCAAAGTATGTGTGTGTTTGTGTATGTGTGTGTGTGCGTGTGTATGTGTGTGGTGCGTGTGTGTTTGTACATGTTCAGGATAAATATCCTGACCTTCTAAAAATCAAAGAAAAGCAGGGCAAAATAAAATAGTTATTTTGCATATCTTTTTAAGTAATTACAGTACAAATACATTTAGTCTCCTTGGAGTAACAAATACCAAATAGCATACATTGATTCATATACATAAATGTGTGTTTTCATATGTGTTGGTGTTTGTAGTTTGTGTGCATTTTTCCAAAAGTATTTTGTAGCTGTCCAACAAAAAACATACATCTCCATTTTTGTAGATTTGTACTTTTATGCATCAAACACAGCAGCTGCTGTTTACATTGTGTCGTTGTGTGTGTTTTCTATTCTTTAGGGTACAAACAGTGTAAATGTAGGCTCAAAGGTACAACAATAGTTAAAGATCCAGCTGTGAACTGTAAATAAGTTTTACCTAGGGACAGAAACATATTTGTACCTGTCCAACTGTTTTAAAAACCAAACAATGATTAAATAAACCTTGAGGCAAGACTGATTATGTGGAGTCAATACAACATATAACTGCAAAGGATTATGGTATAGCTATGCTCCCTAATTAAAGGAACTGAAGACAAACCCTTGAGGGTACCACCCCAAGAGAAGTAACACCCAGTTACAGTTTAGTACCTGTTTTTCAGAGTGTAGGAGTTGGATATATGTGAACTGCAGCAGTACTATAACTTATTCACTTCCTCATTTAGCCTAAGCTGTAATGAAATCATTCATTGTGACCTCTATGGCAAACAACTGCCATGGAGTTCCACTAAAGTACACTATTCCCACACAATCACCAGCAGCAGGAAGTCAAAAATTAATGAACAGCTCATTATAATGAAAATTTCATGGGCCAGAATTTATGATACATGCATAATGTGTTTCAGTTGGCATTTGTTAGCCGAAGCACGGCTGTTCTATGATGAGGGAACCAAAATCTTCAACATATCAAAAGGTGCTTAAAATACGTCATCCAGTTAACACCATGATAATAGGCCTTAGACATTCACTGGGAGCATCATCAAGCTGGAACTGAAACCACTGAGAGGAAGGGGTCCTGAACAGGTTTACTTAAGTTAGAATACACCTTACATGGTTGTAATACTTCATTTATATACATAAACGTTTTCATACAATCACACAGCAGTAGCACCTTTTAAAAGAAAGTTTGCTTGAGTAATTTAAAGTAAAGTATTTCCATTTGAGTCATATTTAGCACACCCTAGTCTAAACATTCTCTTATCAGAACATTATACCAGATAGGAAAGGTGAGAGCTAGCCATCACATTTTTTCAAAATGCTACTAATACAAAGTTAATGGATAGCTACAATATGAGCATAGTAGTTGCTAAAACAGTTATGTCAGATAACAAATGCCACTCAGGAGCTCTCCTTTTTCCATTTCTTTAAGTTAATGGAAAGTCCAGTGCTCAAAGTTTTGGTAGCTATACTGCAGATCTAACCCAAGACTGGTTTTCAAAAGTAACCCATTAATTTACCCTGAATGTTAGCATACATTGTTCAAATTATATGTTAATGTCTGTGTATGCATAGGTTTCAAATGGGAAATATCAACATCCTCTGACACCCAAAAGGATAAGCTGTTTAGATAATGAATTAATGTATTAATGAATGTTGGCCACAGCGGTGCCGCCAGAGATTTTTTGGCCACATGAAAGATATTACACGGGGACCCTCCCCACAATGTGGTTACTGACCAAAGTACCTAGCAGCTTACTATATGTTATAACTCGGCCAAAACATTCTGCCAAAGGTATTTCACATAAATAAATAACTTATAATTTAGATAACCACCCCTGATGGAGTTAACACACGCTAATACAATTTAACAACAACTATGTAAAAATATAGCAATAGCTTAGTTCTTTTACTATTACTACTGCTATTTTACTAGCAGTAAAAAGAACATTCACTAACCTAAGACAACAAATGTGACGCCATGACAATTACAAACAAACACAACAACATGCAAATATTTGTAAAACCTGTATATACACTGTGGAAAAGAAGATTTTTTTTTACAATAATACAAAAAGGAACTCTCCATGCAATTATGCCAACTAATGTGTCACTCAACACAGTGCTGCTCTCCTCCTTCCTCAACTGAAGGCAGTGCTGGTTGATTGGTAGGGGTAAGGGAATGAGGCACAAGGTTTGGTTTATTGGTAGGGGTATGAGGATGGAGAGGCAGGGCTGGTTAACTGAGGATAGGAAGACAAGGACAGATACAGTGCCCTCCATAATTATTGGCACCCCTGCTTAAGATGTGTTCTTTAGCTTTTTTTTTTTCTTGAGTTTTTTTCAAAATAATATAGGACCACGATGGAAAAAAAGAGTAAAATCCAACCTTTAACTCAAGTGAATTTTAAGGGGGAAATAAAATCCCTGACTAAGAAATAATTATTCTTCATAAAATCACCTGTTCCACAATTATTGGCACCCCTAACAATTCTTAGGAAATAAATTTAATAAAAGTATTTCTGTCACTTCTACAGTAGTTTACGAAGTTGATCAGAGTATGTAGGAACATTTAATTAGTAATTCACAACTTCCTATTTCCCTGGGGTATAAATATGACGTGACACAGAGGCCATTTCTCTTCAACATGGGAAAGACAAAGGAACATACCATTCAAGTAAGGCAAATGTGTGTTGACCTTCACAAGTCAGGCAATGGCTACAAGAAAATAGCCACTCGCCATATCTACTGTCAGAGGAATTATTAAGAAGTTTAAAACAACTAGAACAGTGGTAAACAAGCCTGGACGAGGACGCAAGTTTATTTTGCCACCACGCACAGTGAGGAGGATGATAAGAGAAATAAAAAGTTCTCCAAAGCTCACTGTTACAGAATTGCAACAAATGGTAGCTTCTTGGGGTCACAAAGTCTCCAAAACAACCATCAGGCGCTATCTACATGCCAACAAGCTGTTTGGGAGGCATACACGGAAAAAACCTTTTCTCACTCACAATCATAAACGCAAATGTTTGGAGTTGGCTAAGCGGTACTGGGACTTCAACTGGGACCATGTGCTTTGGTCAGATGAAACAAAGATAGAGCTTTTTGGCAACAAATGCTCTAAGTGGGTCTGGCTTAACACAAGAGCTGAGTATGCAGAAAAGCATCTCATGCCCACTGTGAAATACAGGGGAGGATCAGTGATGCTGTGGGCCTGTTTCTCTTCCAAAGGCCCTGGGAACCTTGTTAGGGTGCATGGCATCATGAATGCTTTGAAATACCAGGACATTTTAAAACAAAATCTGGTGGCTTCTGCCCGAAAGCTGAAGATGGGTCATCACTGGGTCTTTCAGCAAGATAATGACCCTAAACATATGGCCAAATCTACACAGAAATGGTTCACCACACACAGAATCAAGCTCCTCCCATGGCCATCTCAGTCCCCAGACCTCAACCCCATTGAAAACCTGTGGGGTGAGCTAAAGAGGAGCGTGCAGAGGAGAGGACCCAGCTCGCTGGATGATTTAGAGAGAATGTGCAAAGAGGAATGGTCAAAGATCCCTCTTTCTGTATTGTGAAACATTATAGGAGAAGATTAGTTGCTGTTTTGTTGGCAAAAGGGGGTTGTACAAAGTATTAACATCAGGGGTGCTAATAATTGTGGCACACATGATTTAATGTTAAATACTTATTTCTTAATGTGGGATTTTTTTCCTACTGAATAAATTCACTTGAGTTAAAGGTTGGATTTTACTCTTTTTTTCCATCGTGGTCCTATATTATTTTGAAATAAAAAACTCAATTTATGAGAAGCTAAAGAACACATCTTAACCAGGGGTGCCAATAATTATGGAGGGCACTGTAGGGCTGGTTCAGTGGTAGGAGTTTGAAGATAGGGAGACAATGATGGTTCAGTGGTAGGGGTTTGAGGATAGGGAGACAATGATGGTTCAGTGGTAGGGGTTTGAGGATAGGGAGACAATGATGGTTCAGTGGTAGGGGTTTGAGGATAGGGAGACAATGATGTTTCAGTAATAGGGGTTTGAGGATAGGGAGACAATGATGTTTCAGTGGTAGAGGTTTGAGGATAGGGAGACAATGATGTTTCAGTGGTAAAGGTTTGGGGATGGAGAGACAGTGCTGGTTCAGTGGTATGAGTTTGGGGATAGGGAGACAATGATGGTTCAGTGGTAGAGGTTTGAGGATAGGGAGACAATGATGTTTCAGTGGTAGAGGTTTGAGGATAGGGAGACAATGATGTTTCAGTGGTAGGGGTTTGAGGATAGGGAGACAATGATGTTTCAGTGGTAGGGGTTTGAGGATAGGGAGACAATGATGTTTCAGTGGTAAAGGTTTGGGGATGGAGAGACAGTGCTGGTTCAGTGGTATGAGTTTGGGGATAGGGAGACAATGATGGTTCAGTGGTAGAGGTTTGGGGATGGAGAGACAGTGCTGGTTCAGTGGTATGAGTTTGGGGATAGGGAGACAATGATGGTTCAGTGGTAGATGTTTGGGGACAGGGAGATAGTGATGGTTAGATGGTAGGGGTATGGGTTTGGGGAGACCAGGGGGGTTCAGTGGTAGGAGTTTGGGGACAGGGAGACAGTGCTTGTTCAGTGGTAGAGGTCTGGGGATAGAGAGACAGTGCTGGTTCAGTGGTAGGAGTTTGGGGATGGAGAGACAGTGTTGGTTCAGTGGTAGGAGTTTGGGGACAGGGAGACAGTACTGGTTCAGTGGTGGGAGTTTGGGGATGGAGAGACAGTGTTGGTTCAGCGGTAGAAGTATAGGGATGGGGAGGCAGTGATGGTTCATTGCTTAAAAGCACTTTAAAAGTACCATAGCTTAATGCTAAAAGAGTCATTGGAATTTTTTCCATCTCTCGAAACTTGCTTGGGCCAAAAGAAAAAGTCCAACCTGTCATTGTTTTGTGTTCTTCTGATTTCTGAACAGCAACATTGCCCAGCAACAGCACTTAGAGGAAGCTCTCAGTTCCTTGAATGTGTTTGCACACTGGACAGAAATTGGAAAGCTTAGTCATACTGTATGTAACCATGTTCCAAAAATAACATAGAAGCATGAAAACTGTCCAGAGGCAAGACATGATCTTTTTAATAAGAAGAAAATTATTTAAATTAGGAGATTACTTGAATTCATGACTCAGTTGTTCAACCCTGAACATGTTCTGTAAAAGAAGTGCACTGCAGTTGAACAGAGGACCTTCTTTATCTAATAAAATCATCTAATTAAAAAGTGCTTTTCCAGGAATAACTATCACATAGCCCAGGTTGATTGTATTTGTGCACATGTGCGTGTTGCAGGCAGGTGGAAGATTTGGCCCAGGGTGAGAGACTCTTGTCAGGGGAGGAGCAGCTAACACTCATCACTGAGAGCATGTCCGTCACCTCTGCAGATGAGGAGAAGCTTCAGCTCCTCAACAAAAACACAGAGCTCCGCAGACTCAACAAAGAGGTCAGTGCTGGCTTCAGCCAGATCCAGTCTCAGCCACACATCCATATTTCGCAATATGCAAGAACCCACAGGCCAACCTTGTTTCTAGACGGTTTTTCCATTTTATTAGCACCATTTATAAGATGGTATAGGGTGACGAGGTGTCCCAGTTTTCCAGGGACAGTCTCCAACTGGAGGTATCCTTGGAAATGTTACCATGTTTTACTGTGATTGAAAAACTGAATACTCACTGGAAAGTTTGTCAACATGGATGGGCAGACATCTCACGCTGTGCCTGTTTTGGCCAAGAGAGGGGGCTGCTGCAATCTTACTTACCACTTCTACCATATGCTCACCTAGTTTAGGAGAACGCTGCTGTGTACCCAGGGTTTAAAAGCAGGGTTGAGGTTATGGAACTTGATTCATGCTCCCAGGTGTTAGGAAGGTATATTGAGGGTTTTGTAGTTTACCATAGCTTCACTTGCCATGGCAGGCTGGTGTATGAAACAAGGTTACTTAATTTTATAAATTTTATCAGTTGACCTGGGCCACAGTTTGTTATACTAGTAAAAATACATGAAGTGTATTCATTAACACATACAACCTGCCGCCACAATGTCAGTGTCACTGACGTGCTGAGAATGATCCACCATCTAATTAATTTCATACTAGTTGTCTTCTTACAGTGGAAGAATGCACAAAAACTTTTAAATACTGATTGCTCTCTTGATAAAACCACTTATTTCCAGCCACTGCAATGTTATGAATTTGTTATTCAGCAAAGTACAGTGAGATTAATTATTTGAATCATTTGAGAGTAATTATACAGTACATGCATATTGTGTATGTTTCCCAGAATAGGACAAAACAATAACAACAAAACAACCAAAAAAATTCCCAACCAATCTTGGTTGTTTAGGAAATTGAATTGTTTGATCTGCTATGCGATATGAAAAATGAAATCTGGGAATATGTACACTGAAGAAGGGGAACAGAGGTGCAGAAAGAACGACTTTTCTTAATTTAGATGTTAAAAGCATTTTCTATAAACTCATTTGAAATGCTGAAAACCTCAGAGAGTGAAAATGCGCAGTGTAATGAATCCCCATGTGGAACCAAAGGCTAAGGTTTTCAGCTGTGCTCAAATTAGCCTGTTTTTTGATGTACTGTCTCCTGCCTCCCATCCTGCTTTTACTTTATGACACGGGAATGAATACAAGAGGCCTGAGGAGATGTGGAGAAGGCTTTGAGGGGGGATATGAATGAGATTGCTACACGTACCCCCCTGGATCCAGTGCCTCACTGCAGTGTGTCTGTATGTGTTTGTGTATGTCTGCCGGTGTCACAGCTGATGAAACTAAACGAGGACTGGGACCACATCTACCGCAGCACCAGTGCAGGCCTACAGCAGCGTGTGACTGCTTCGGAGCAGGAAAACACAGCCCTCAAACAACTCAACAACAGACTCCTGCTTAAAGTGGAGCATGAACAGGTACTACAGTACTATACACACCTGTTGTATCCACTGTGTAGCAGTTCTCAGCCCTGGTGGCTAGTTCACAAATTAGGATTTAGCAGTAAGCTGGCAAGCCAAAAGTTAAGGCCGGACATTTTATTTAGACCATTAAGGCAGTTAAGACCGTACATTTCTGATAGCGATCCTATGGGGTTCCAGTAGTTTGTAGTTCTAAGAGGTTAGCAATAATTCTTTAGGTAAAGATTGCTGGCACAGAGCTGCAGTTGCTCCTTTACTGAATACTGACACTGAATGCTGAATCACTTATACTGACACATTAAACCTTCAGTACAGCTCCGACGGTCCCAAATAATGGGTGAGCATATAATGGGTGAGGTAATGATGTTGCCAAGTTGTATACGAAGGTTTAAACACCGCCAGTTGTTGATTTTCTAAATAGTAATTGGCCATTTATTTTACCTCAGTATGTTAAATTCAGCAAACAAACCGTTTTAAAGGCAACAGACATTAAAGAAGTACATAATTGTGTTCTTTGTAGAAGATATATTGACTTATTTTTCACCTAGAAAATCAACTAACCTGTTATTTGAGACCAGAAATGCCTTTGCAATCAACTCAATCTGATTTAATACAAAATGGAAAATAAACTCTGATCATTTACCATTGGACATTTTAACAAAAAAATAAGAGTAGTATTATTTATTAATTCCTGCTGAATTTAAAACACAACAACAACAGTTATCATTCTATTAAATGAAAATTAACTAAACAAGTATTTTCAAGAATGTCATTTAGCTTTTTTTTTATTGGACAGGCATGACTTAACCTTATGGTAACTGGGAAATCCTACTTTGTGAAACTGTTTTTAATATGCCCACACAGACAATTTAGTGACCTTACATATAACAAATGATTTTTCCAGCCTCACATACCACTTTTTTAACATGGGATTAATACGTTCTTGTACGTGGACAAGAACATAAACATCTTTGAATCAAAACCCACTTATAATAGAAGGGAAGGGAAAATCGTTTTAGCAAATGCCCATTGGTGTCTGTTATAAAGGTCTTTCCAGTGTTTCATGTTTTCAGTTCTTTTTATACAGGGTACAGGGAAATACATCAAAATTATTCTCTATGGTAATGCTGAGAAAACAGCATAGGTACAGATAAAACTGATTTTTTTTTTACATTTTAGGCATTTAGCTGATGCTCTTATCCTAAACGACTTACAAGGTTATTCGTTTTACAGGTAGGGATTCAAACCCCCATCTCCCACATGGGATGGTAGCTCTCTGGTGGGTAGTGGTGTTAACCACTGAGCCACACCAACCACATTATATGATACAATTACTGGAGGTTCTTTTCTGATTGCATATTGAACTGTGCCTTAACTTCATAAGAGGCAACAACTCCATCAGTAACTGTATTAATGTTTTGGTTAAAATTAGCTAAAAACTGTCTTTTAGCAAAAATGGAATCAGAGAGTAGCCTGTGTTTCGGAAAATAATCACACCAAGTAATTTTGCACATAATCATACCACTGTAGCAGCTTAAAAAGAGAACATTTTAGCACACGCTTGAGTTTTTTTTTTTTGCGACGCACCACTTCTACCTTATAAACTCTGCCTGTTCCCACTGCCTGGCATGTTTTGTGTTTTTGCTGCTGTAACACAGCTGCTCTAAGTAATCAGCTAATTAACAAAGCCTCCCTGAGTTGAAGGGGCTGTGTTTGAGCAGGGAAAACACTAAAGACTGGGATACTCCAGGTCTGGGAAATACCGATCTAGTACAATATCACACTGATTAGAAGCTGTATGTGAATGATTCTACCAAACTGATTTGAAATCAAAACCCATTTCAACTTAGTAGCAAAATCTGTTTTCTTGAGGGACACTGTTCCTTAATTATGTTACCTTTTCAAAACAAATAACTCAATATTACATTGTGTGACAATCATAAAACTACTAAAAGTAACAAATATTTCAGTAATAGCAATGTTAGTCAGCTTTGAGCAGAACACAGCCCTGACATTTGTACACTCATAAAATCCTAATACTTATCAATAAAACACACGGTGCTTCAGTTATAACAGTGTTTAAGGTTACACACTGATTTATTTCATAACAATAGATTATATAATTATTATAACTGCTCTCTCCTAATATTTAAAATTCACTTTAAAAGAAATCCAGAAAATCTTTAAAAAGTTTATTTTCACAAGTTTATGGGCAGATGAATTTTAGGGATTGAGTTTGGGACAGCCACCTTCCACTAGAAGTACCATAAAAAGGATTTTATTATATATTTATTATATATTTAACTCATTAATATCTTATTAACACTGGCTTATTACTATAATGTATTGGGATGTTTATAATATATATCATAAAATATGCCTTGTAAAGATCTCAATACTGAATTAGAAATGTTTTATAATTATATAACTGTGGGCCTGCAGTCTAATTTAGCAGAATAGTCCCTATATATAATGTTTTGTAGTTTATGAAGCTGTTACAATGTTTCCAGTCATTTTTTGACAAGCCACCATATCTTATCTAGCTTGTCCACGCTCCATCACTATGCAAATAAGAATACATGGTCACTGGTTGGCTGCCTTTGCATACTCATTTAGAGGGCAACTAAAGAGATTTGTTGTGTTTCACAAGTTGTTGACCTGCTGTTCAGGCTTATTAAATTTACTTGGAGCGATAAAACGTGAAATATTATAAAGGTTTGGGCCAAGCATTATGGGTATTGGCAGAGTGACAGGGATTGTGATGTGCAAGCACTAGATCGAAAGTATTCCACTGGCTCTAGCGGCTGAAGTGTCTGCAGGTATCTGTTCCAGCCATGCACAGCAGCACTTGATTTCACTAATTAGATATCCTGCTTTGTTACAGAAGAGAACCATTAGTGAAATCAGGTGTTGGGCAAGGCTTGAATACTGAACTCCCTGCTGTACATGTTGTGTGATATGGATGGCTGGTTTTGTGACTCTGTTTTTTATGTAATGGAATGGAAAGCAGCAGGAAAAGCTCCAGTGCCTCGGTTTTTGCATTCCACCTCTACACTCAGCCTCCCTTTTATTAGAAACATCTGCCTTGTACTTCTGCTCATTAGCCCTTTTTAAGGTCACTTTTACCTTACATGTCCAGCACTGTACATAGGTGACTGTAGCCCAGCATCTAGCACAAAATGTGCAGTTTGTTGGACATCCTCTACCACATTCATTATTGGTCAGTTTATGACCCAAAATTGACTCGAAAAAAAAAAGAATGATTGTAGAGGTGTTTCATTCCTTCTAATTGAATACAAGGATTTAAAAAACACCTCTACAACAATGTTTATTTCTGTTGCCAGCCATATGGAATTCTAACAGCATATTATCACTAAGCTAAAGCAGAGGCATGAGAAACAACCTACTGCCAGATTTTGTTGATTATATTGGTAAGAATAAGCCAAGCTCTTGAAGGCCTAACCAATGTGTGGGCTTGCTTGGCTGTATGAACTTCGGATCAAGAAGAAACTAACCATTTTCCAACCAACAACTGGGCTAAAATACAACAAGCATGAATATTCTATTGAATAACGATTTCTGTCAACAAAAAATTGAAACTATTCTTTATTTATTAAATTATTACACTGAGAAATTATTAGGACATTAAATCCTGCTGTTTTTAGGAATAAATCTGGAAAATTCCAATCAGTAGCCACTGACGACCCGGTGGCACCATAGTGGTAGTGTGTGTGGTGTTGGTACAACTGTCCGACTGAGGGTCACAAACTTAACAGCAATAAATATCCAGCCAAAGCCTCAACTGTGGTTAGAAACTGACTACTGATGAAAAGTGAATGAGACTAACACACGGTCGTGCATTAGCAGATGGAATACAGTCTCTAATGTACAGCAGAAAGACGGACATACTAACAGACAGTATAAAGTACTATCTTTATGTCTGTGTTCAGCTGTAATAATGGACGTGGCAGTACACAGAACTATCTTTATGCTTCTATTCCACTGTATTAATGGATGTGACAGTATAAAGTACTATCTTAATGGCTGCATTCAGCTGTAATAATGAATGTGACAGTATATAGAACTATCTTATGCCTTTATTCCACTGTATTAATGGATGTGCTCTTTTTGTGTGCATGTGCAGAATAAAAGTGAATATTATGAGCACACCTTGATGCAGGAGCTAAAGAAGAATCAGCATCTTCAGGAGTATATCCGCCTCCTGGAGAGCCGCATGCACCGCACTGACACGCTGAAAGACTGGGCTTTGAGGACACAGGTAACACAAAGTTTGTTTTTGTGCATATATGTACTACGTATGGAACAAGTTTGAATGCGTATATAAAAACATGCAGGTTTAATAACATTTACTCTGTGATTTATATCTGTGTTATTTGTAATACACTGAGTTATTTAGATACTGAAGTCTTTAGATTAGAAATACAGCTTAAATACAAAATCAAATCACATTCATACCAATCTGAACCATACATTACCAACAGTGAGGGTAAGTAATATATTGGATGGGAGGCCTAAAGAATAGAACCACACCTTGTAGCATCCAAATGAAAAATGTCTAGCCCCCTACAGGTCACACTGAAATCTCTACCACAGTGTAACTAGCATTAGCACTGCACTTGTTACAATATGAATAACACCTGACAATATAAGTAATTATAATCTTCAAATTTCAGCGTTACCAGTCTCAGATGGTTGTGTATCACCACTGTAAGCTCAGTGCTAATATAATACTTAAATCCCATAAAACAGCTAATAGAAATTAGCATTATTGCAGTACAATGTTAAATTGTAAGGATGCAAATTTCTTTTGACGCAAATGAAAATGTTTCCATATTAAACATTGCCATTTAATGACATACTTAGTTTATTTAACTGTATCTGTCTTCTATTATATACAAAATTGGACATTGGGGTGTTAAATATAGTGGTTTAAATAGATAACCTTGAAACACATTTGTCTTGGAGACACCAGTCAAACGCTGTTGTGAGTTATATTAATAGATATTTGATGCCATGACCACAGACTGGGTAGTAACTAGTTACTCTTAACATATACAGTACGTACAATAAAATATGGATGGTTTTCTACTATTTTATAAGTATTTCCAAATCATAACTTTTCAGTTCTCCTTAAGTTTATGAGTAAGTCAAGCAAAGCAATGCCTTTCTGCTGCTTATTACTTTACCTACCTCTGGTCAGTTTATGTAAACGTCAGTGTTGTTGTCTTAAATATACTGAAGCCAGCCATCATGACATCAAACATTAATTACCAGTAAGGGTAACATGACAGTTATATTACTGGACAAAATCTGCCATGACAACACAACAGTGTCCTGTTAAATAGAAGGTTTCAGACAGTGTGGCATAGTGGAATACATATATACACCTATATATACCTCATACCTTATTAAAGTTTAATTTAAAGTAATAATTTTAATCTTTCTTATTATTTCCACACATATCTATTACCTTAACTTTCCAGAACACAGCAGCTGTTATCACACCTCCTGAGGCTCATCTCCTGGAGCGAACCTCCAAGCCCCCCGTAGGCTGTGTGTCCACCCCGGGGCTCCCCACCTCCACAGCCACGCCTTCAGAGTCCCGCCAGAGGAACAGGTCCAGCCGAGAGCTTCCTGAAAACCACCCCAGCCAGGCCAGCACCTTTAAAGAAGTACAGGACCTAAAAGAGCAGCTGGAAGCCTTGAGGTGTCAGGTGAGTGATATAGCATTAAGTCTGTGGGTCAAAATGAGCAGGGCATTTCACCCAGGGCCACGTTTTAGTGATAAGAAACAGATGGGATTGTGTCAAGGATAAGTGTCTGTTCTTTCGTCTGAAAATTAACTGTGCACTGCAAACACTTTCCTCTTGTCTGAGTGGACAGACAGCACCACCCAGTGGAGATCATGAAAAAAAAAAAGGTTTGAACATCTAGAACCTGCAGTATCATTCCAAAGTTTGGCATCACTTGTCTTACTAAAATATTTTATAGGATTATAATGAAAGTTTTTTAAAGAAATCAGATCATTTAATTCTAATTCGCTCACTGTAATATTACTACCTAGACATTAAAAATCTTTATTCGATAACTGAATGTTTTTTTGTGAGGAGCAAGCAGTTACAAGTTACAAGTTACAAGTTGCGATACAGAGAGCATTATTGACAGCCACAGCTATTTTCAGTTCTGTTATCATTTCCATAAGTGCCTTTTATAAATTGCAATATACACTATAAAACATATAATAGTTTATATGTATGTTTCTGTCCTGTGCAAAAGTCACCACCCTTCATTTACTGGTAGCATTTGATTGTAGGGCACATGCATAAGCTCGTCATGACAACTGACATAACCCTACATTAATGCTCATTCCAATATGCGTAAGTATTAAGGATACATTTGCCAATTTTGATCAAAGTTAGCTTAAGTAGGCTGTATGACAGATAACAGTGGTATGTGGGTTTGTAAACCTTTATGTAGCATTGTGTCAGCTGTCATTACACTCTTATATAGGTGTCATGTAGCCCTATAAACAGTACAGTGTAAAGTAAAGTGGTACCCTATTATTTAATTCCCCCAGAAACCACTGCTGAGTACATGGTAAAGCTTCTCTGAGGAGATTAGATAAAAGATAACACACTAGCATGAAGGAAGATTAAAAGATGCAGAAAAAATGGGACTTCTAACCAACCATACAAGACCTGGTGGATCATCTCCATAAGATAAACAGTACTTAAAGATTTAATCTGTGCAAGATAAAATAGAGCTCCACTCATGCTTCAGATCTTTTAAATAATGAACACGCGTTTTCTGTCCATGAAGACGACTTTACGCTATCAGTCTTAAAGGTCGTATAGATGCCAAGAAGCCCTTACTGAAAAAAAGTTTGCAAGTCAAACACAGTAAGCTGCAGCATCAAGCACCCCAGAGTCCAGAGCTCAGGAGCGCTAAAGATTTTGGTAGGTGGAAGTAGAAGTGACGTCAGGCCTTCATGGTGCATGTCCTGTGCATCCACACACAGGTTTGTTGGTCATCTCTGCCAAGACAACAGCGGGAATCGTCACTGAAGATGACCTGCTGCCATTGTGGGTCACTCCATGACAGTCACGACAAGACTGTGTTTGATGACATTGACGCGGTCTTAAGGGCAGTCGTCGCAACGGTCTCCATGCATGTAGCCCTGTGTGAAAAGGCCTGGCCTTACTTACAGCACATGCTTGGCCAAGAACGAGACTAGAATCGCACGCATGTCTCACAATGTCAAACCTAACCATCAAATTTCTTCTGGGTGCTCATATTTTTTTCATGAATAACTGTATATATATATATATATTTATGGTAAACTGCAATCTACAATCCAGTTAAGTGTTTTTAAAATGATGTAGGTCTAAGACGGTAGAAATTGTAGACAATGCAGTCTCAACCTCACTGCTGTCAGAACAGCTTTGTACATTTTGGGTCTTCCTGTGTCCTCACACATTGTCATTATGAGGTGAACCATTTAACATCTGTATTAAAGTGAGAACGGGACTTGAGTACAAAAATAAAACCATTGTAATTTCTACTTGTAGACTCAAATCTATGAAGCCGACTATAAGATAGAACACAAGGACCATGAACGCATGCTCCAGGAGAACAAGAGGCTACGGCGGCGTGAGGGAGAGATGCGCCAGCAGATGGCACTGTTGCAAGAGCAGGTGAGTTGGAGGTGTTGATTCCTGGAAAGAGAGGCATACTCGCTGGTCACATTATCAGAACCCCCTACTAAGTAGCGCTACCTTGCTTGTGTACAGTTAGACACTGTACTGTATTCATTTGTACTGGTACAGTGGTCCCACCACCACAAACACTACCTTGTCTTTGCTATGGCTGTGTAAGAAACTATCCAACACCCAAGATTACTATCCAACATAGTAGTCCTGTGGTCAGAGGCTGACCAATGATCCAATGATTAATGGAGTAGATGCTGACTGACAGCAGAAGGGCTACAAAACGTACCTGAACACAGTATGTAGATTATATAGCGTACCAGTAAGGACTTCATAAGGAGGTTGATGATTATGTCCTCTACCATTACGATTTTACAGAAAAAGGGAACAAAGGTTTGAGTTTCAGTGTAAAACATTTTCTTCAATGTAATTTTATACAGTTGTTGCTGGTTAAATTGTCCTGAAGGAGAGCAGATGATTTTGAATTATCAAGAATTTTTGAATATCAACAATGAAACACGATAAAAGTGGGCAGACAAGGATTCAGTTTGATAGTATCAATATTTAGTACATGTACAGTGTTTTGGCTGACAAGGTTTCGCTGATAAATAAACCTTTGTGTTAATTATGCTAAAAGTTTTGGTGATAGAGTCATGATAGAATCAAGCTATGGGTATTCAAGAAATGGCTAGAACCTATTTTACTTAATATCGACTACTTTGAAAAGAAGAAAAACACATTTCCTGATATTGTTTGCCGTATTTCTGTTTATTTGCATTTATACCTAGTATATAAGGTTATTTTACAAGCAAAAACGCTTTTATTGCCAAGACAAACTATTTTAAATATTTTGCCAAGGTGCCTAAGAATATTCAGTGCTGTATATAAACACTCGCTGAACTCTTTATTATGAGCGTGTCCTTGTTTTTACACTCATTGTTAGTTTTAGCAGCTCCATTTACCGTATAGGTGCCCCTTTGAATTTCTACAATTACAGACTGTAGTCCATCCATTTCTCTGCATAGTTTGTTAGCCCCTTGTTTACCCTTTTTGTCAATGGCCATGAGCCCAACAGGGCCACCACAAAGCAGGTATCATTCTCAACACTGACATGACACTGACATGGTAGTGGTGTGTTAGTGTGCATTGTGTTAGTGTGAGTGGATCAGGACGTGTTCCTAATAAAACTTTTGGTGAGAATATAATGTAATGTATTTAATTAAGGTGGAAATGTTCTACATAGTTAAATTATGGAAATTCCATGCAACAATTAAATATAGACGCAGTCCATATGTTGCTATACACAAGTTGGCCAGTAAGTGGGAGTAGAAGGCAGATAAAGTTGATGTTGGGTGTATACTGCCTAGAGCCAAACATTACTCTATGAGAACAACAGTGGCTTGTTTTAGAAATGTGCATAGTTAATAAGTTATCTAACAGGGTCTCTGTGCAATGCTCCCCCAGCTGAAGGTTTATGAAGATGACTTTCACAAA
The DNA here is from genome assembly GCA_024036415.1 of Prochilodus magdalenae. Lineage (NCBI taxonomy): Eukaryota > Metazoa > Chordata > Actinopteri > Characiformes > Prochilodontidae > Prochilodus > Prochilodus magdalenae. The sequence goes on from JAMWET010004438.1 coordinate 1,729,314, forward strand.
GAGCGCTCAGATAAGCAGCTCCTGCAGAGGCTCCTCATGAAAAAAGCTCCAGGTGGGAAGGACCCTGTGCTGGTACATCGCTGCAACAACGACCAGGAGAAACCCCACGGAGAGAAGAGGAGGGTACGAGAGGAGCAGAGAGGAGCTTATGTGTGCCCCAAACACTGTGAACGCCATGGGCAACTTTAGGAGCCTAGAGACACATATACACAAATATAGGAATATGCTTATACCTGAATAGAAGCTACATATTGAACACGTCACTGCCTTTATAAACTTCATTGTATTTATTTGACACTTTAGCCTACGTTTCTAATGTCTTGCACTTGCTATTCATTTTGCATTCATTACCTTTTGTACACACACAAGCACACATATGTATACTGACCAGCAATTTTGTTAGAAAATATATGATTAAAAGTAAATAAAAGCTATTTTTATACATTTTAAAATGTATTGTTTGTGGTTTTAAATGTATTCCCCTTCTAGCTTTTGCTGATACACTCATAAAAGAGCATGTCTGAAAAAAACAGAACATGGCGTCTGACAGTAACAGCTGGTGTGAGACAGCTTCTTAAGGCATGCCACATTTTTACAATGTATACTTAAAGGCACGGTTTGCAGTTTTGGAGATCAATCTCTGATATTTGAAGTCAACAACAAAACAAATACATTACTCTCTTAATTCAGAAGCTCCACCCTTTAATTCATGGACCAGAATTGCCAAGGTGAACTACACTGGTAGCCAAAGGCCTGTTTGCAAAAACCCCAACTGCTGCACTGTTTGAGGCAAAAGGAAGTCAACTCTATGAGGTCTCTCTACAGTTACATCTCACTGATGTTACCATGGCTCCTTGACCTTGCCTAATCTAAACACTTTTGTCTAAGTCCTTTAGATCTTCTTCTCTTTTTTATTTTTATGCCCGTTATGTAACTAAAGCTTTATTATATTAGCTTAAGGTGAAGCATACATTGCTAAAAGCCAAAATAGAGCACTGCATTTGTCAGTCCTTGCACACTGCACTGCATTAGCTCAGTTATTCTGTGCCTGTACTAATACAATGCACTTGAATAACGATAATAATGTTATCTGCAGGAGCTATACAGGTAGCATATCTTTAGGTCATGCATCACAATGGATGTACTGATAAACAGTAAATGGTCTGTTCAGGTGTTCAGCTATTTCTTCAGGAAATCACTAAAGAGGAAACAGCATAGTCTTGTTATTTACTGAATAGCAGTTCCTTCTTGGTCACTTCAGTGTTACCAAACGGAAGCATATATACTGGAGCTGGGGAGGCAACAGTGGGTCATTGCATGAGGTCATGCAGGGTTTTTTCCCAAACTTACAGCTTCCTTGTATATTAGCCATAACATGTGACGTCAGGTCAGTCGCAAAGAAACATTACATTCTAACTAGCATGGGCGTTTGCGCAAGGAGCATATGGAGCATGCGCACCCTCACCTTTATTTCCATTTCTATTTGAGTGAATAGTTATTTGAAGAGGAAATAACTATGTGAGCACATATTTACAAGTTTATGAGTTTATTTATGTTTCATGTAATGTCTTTCCAGACTCCCAAAAACACACTTGTCATGAGAGAAGATGCAGTAAATGCCTCATATAAGCAGGGACAAGGCACGCAACAACACAAGAGAGTTTATTCATATAGGGGCACTTCCTTGCCAGAGAGAGGAGAAAAATATTGTCTTTTTTTCCTCTACTACTTAAAGAAGTACAAATTTATGTCATAGCAATGAACCTTCTAAATACAATTTTGACTGATTATGCTAAAATAATGTCTTACTTTTGTTCAAAATTTTATCTGATAATGACAAATCAGCATTCTATTAAAATAACATTAAGAACTGTGACTACTGAAACACATACTTGTTGTTTTATAACACATGCTGTGATTTTATGTACAATATATTTTATGTATTGTCTATGCATCTGTCCAAAACTGTTAATTAGTCATACTGGCCACTACTGAAACAGTCACTACTGAAACACTTGGTAAAGGTTGTTGTTCTTAAGTTGTAATAAACTTTAAGGTATTGGGTCACTCAGACTTTGAACCAAATCTCTTTAAAGTTATTATTATATTTGATCTATATAATATAGCTAAATTTTATATAACTAAACATTTAATATATATATTAATATAATGACTGGACATGTGAAACTGTGTAAATGTACATTTATAGTTCTTAGACTTTGATGAAACACAAGCCCCTCATTCAGGAATAGCGAAATTAATGAAGTATTAATTTGTGTTTATCTTTACATACTTAATTATGTAAGCAGTATAGGCAGGGGCACTAAGTAGGGTGTTGCTTAGGACACACTTATGTTGTAGAAACGCCCAGTGATACAAAAGATAAAATCTTATACAGCTTAAATATACTCTTTCAAAGAACAGCCTTCATAATTAGGCTATATATAGTTAATATGTGTGAGTCATTGCAAAAGTATTTTTACAGGAAACTGTAGCACATAGCCTGCTGAGAAGTTAATACAGTGTTTTACTGAATATTTAAACCTTTAGCACAAAATCCTTGTTTATGTACTTCGGATATGATTGTACATACATTTGTATTATACCTAAATATTTCAAATACAGCAATCCATCCATCATATTACATTTTACATTATGTTACGTATATATTGTTATAATAAAGTTGTTGTAATGACAGTTATAATAATGTTCATAAATAGCAGAGATGGATAAAAATGTACTAAATTCCGTTTACTTAATGGGTTTGCGCTTTCTTGAGAGTTTGCTAATAGAATACAATAGAATAGAATAGAATAGAATAGAATGGAATAGAATAGAACACTAGAATAATAATTAGTATTTTGGGTTATAATTTAACACTTGGACAGCTTTCTCGTTCATACATAGATCAGAATAAGAGAACAGAGCTAAACAAACTTTACCTGTTTTGCTGATTGATGCTGTACCTTATTAAAGGTCTCACTAAAGTTCTATAGAAAACTCAGTACCTGAGGGGACTTTTAACCTGTGATATTTTTAACCTTACTCTGGTGCGTAAGATAAAAAAAAGAGGAGAGGTCGTTTTACTTCATGCCTGAGTCATTATTTCAGTGAAGGAACAATGCTTCTGATCGAGGCTGGCTTTGTACAGGTGAGGCTTCTGGGTTAAGGAGGTGGAGGAAATAATGGATCAGGCTTGTCATTTACGTAAATAGTAACTAAAGGAAAAGAAAAGTACACTCATAAGCAGTAAAATATGCTGTAAGAGGAAATGCACAGAAGGTATTTTATTCAATATTTGACAGGGTTACAGGAACAAGATATAAAGTGAGTCATAGAAAATTTTCCAGCGCTTCTGTTCAACAGTTTGTTCTTTAACTGATAACTCTATTTCCATGAAGTTCCTAATATGGAATGTAGTTAACAGAAAAACGAAAGAAGGAGAAAAAGAAGTAAAAGATTAGCAAGAAGAAGAAGAGGAACCTAGAAGAAGTAAAAGAGAAGGAAGAAGGACCACAATGATAAAATTGTGATGCAGTAGCCAGTAGATGGTGCTGCATCACCTGTTGAACCTCCTGGGTCTTGTTTTAGGTGTGAGATGCTGCACGTTTTCCTTCTTCAGTTACCGTGTTACGTTACACTTCATATTGTGTTTCAGTTCATGAAAGTACATGACCTTATCAGTCATCTTTTGGATTTCCACTTCATCTTACTGATTTAATAGCTGTGACTCAGACACAAAAGTTTCCTTTTCGCTGAAGGGCACCCTTCATGTTTAACAATAACTCAGATTTCTGGAATGTAGTCAGGTCAAAAATCCATCCTGTTAATAGGGCAGTCCTAACCCAGTCAGTATATAAGAGCAAGGAGTTTCATAGCTGACATCAACAACTGTCAACCCAGACATCTGCAAGAAACTGAGCAGGTAGTAAGACATTTGTTTTCTTGATGTGACATAGATGGTAATGGGACAGAAAATAATTTATTTATTATGTATTATACGTATAAATATTAAACCTTAGTCCAGGTTTTTGGGTAACACTTGACTAACTTTGTGAACCCTGCTATATAAGTAACTCGCTTCCCAACATTTTATTCCATTGTAATGTATCAGCTGAAGGATCACTGGGTTCATGGATGAATGTAGAATGTTTTACACCTAAATCTGATGGCTATTTGGAGTGTAAACGATCTGTGTTCTCTATGTATTCTCTGGTGGCAGGTGCCTGCTATTACTAGCAGGTGTAGTGCAGTACAATATTTTTTGGGAATTTTCTGGGAACGACTTGTTTTTCCCAAGTACCATGCTGCTATGGATGGTGCCAGTGTTTTACAAGTCCCGTAAGGGAGTTGGTCTTCCAACCATTTGTGCAATATTAGGGTGTTTTAGCCATTAAGCAGCTCATGTAGCCCTGGCGGAACTGTCTCCTGTTCCATAAACAACCTAGAATAAATTTGCTTTCGAATGAGTAAAAAGGAGAGAAGGTGGAGGCAAAGGAGAAAAACACAGGCGAGGGTATTTTTAGAGGAGGAAATACCTCGGCCAGGATGTCTCTTAAATGCTCGGGCTCACCAGTTCTCTCCTTCTCTGTCTCCAGAGGCCTACACTGCATAAAAGCTGCCATTTTCCTTGTCAATTTGATACATTCAACATCTACAGCTCAGGCCCCAAGGAGCAGAAAGACAGACACAGGTAGAAGAGAGCTGTCCAGCACTGTCATAGTCACCCGAACACAAGAGGAAGTTCTCCAGCACCTTCAGACATGAACGGAAAGATGTCAGATGTTCAAGCCCAATACGAGCAGCAGGGCTATCTGACCAGCATTCCCATCCTGAGTGCCGAGGAGCTCCAGCAGGCCAGAAATGCCTTTGCCCAGTTGGAGAAGGAGTTTGGTAAGTTCTGAACACTTTGGAACTGTTTATATTAAGCGAAGGAACTAAATGCATTTAGGTGAACATTCAGTGTGTTTAAAATTGCAGGAAAACCTAGTATTTACAAATACACACTCTGCCAGAAAGGGTTCTGATGCCTGTTATAATGTTCTGCTGTATGCTAGGAAAAGATACATTCATTTGTCATTGTTTAACTGCTTCACCCTCAATCAGCAAGCTTCAATAATTAACATATTACTTTTTTTTCTCTTTCATCAAACCAAAGACAAAAGATTAAATGTGTAAGAGCCACGTTAATGTGTGAAATAGCGCATTAACATACTAAAAAAGAGCATTTACTGAGGAAGAATTGTTAGCATAAGCACTGCTTCAGTAAAGGAGTTAGCATTCAGCCTATACTGGAGTAGCCAACCAACATGGGATCAACATGCATACAATTATCTGGGGGATGGGCATCACCGTGGTGTCAACCAATCCTCACTACATGTAGCAACAGAATAAAAACAGTCAAACTTAAATTAATATAACTCTTACCTCAGCCATCTAACAAAATTAGAAAAATGTTTTGCCTGTTCAGCTAAAAACCTTGCTAACTTTAGCCTGTTGACTGTTTGGGAAACCCTCCTCCCATTCATGCATTTCAAAACAGACCTCACCTTCTTCATATGTTCTTCCCACTTTAAAGAAACATTATCAAAACATGATCAGTTTTCTGGTCTTTACACAGACACTATGGGATCACTGTCCTGCTGCAGATGGTGGTGACTTTTTCATTTTGTATGTAGTGGCTTTTTAACAGCCTGCTCATGACTGAAGAATTCCAGGACATTATGGACCATTGATCTGATGAAATGTTGACACATTTTTAAGTAGTGTAAAAAAAAAAAAGGGTTTTACAATCATATGCACTCATAACTTATGTCAAGTATCTGCCACTACAGGTGAGGACTACACCGCCTACAGTCTGCATAATGTCCATATGAAATACGACTGGGTCATGGCACTGGCTAAACATCCCAAAGTTATTGAGGTGATCACAGCAGTCCTGGGTCCTGATGTGATTTTGCTAGATTCCCGCTTCATCTGCAAATATCCAGTGTCCAAACAAAGCCCTGCCAAGACTCAAGACAGCAATGGCATCATTCCTTACAGTGAAGACAGTGAAGCAGAGAAGAGCATGTCCAATCAGGAAAGCGATCCTGGACTGCCATATGTGGCCTGGCACCAGGATATGAAGTAGGTGGAATGTGACATCTTTTTAAACCAGCTTCATTAGGTCTTATGTATACAGGATCAGTCATGCTATAAATCCTGCTGTATACCGAATAGAACTCTTATATCTTTGCTCATAGGTACTGGGGACTTGACGGAGGCCCAGTTGTCTCTGTTTGGCTGGCCTTGGACGACTCTCTGGAAGATAATGGCGCCTTGCAGGTTATTCCAGGTACAGAACCACTATTGTTCCCCTTCATTTCAGCGGTCATGGCAACTCTGATCTCCTCCTGCTAATTCAATACGGAAAAGTTCCTATAATGCTGTTTACTCAGCAACCTGACCAAGCTAAACATGGAAACTCTCTCCTGAATGAAATCAGGTTTAGTGGATTAAACTGTGAGATTTGCTACCTTTCCTTACAGGTACTCACTGCTCTGGCCTTTTGCCCCACCGCCAAGCCAAACGTACTGGCAACATGCTTAGTGTCAATCAGGAGATTCCAGATGAGCTGGTGCAGACAGAGAACTCTGTGCTCTGCCCCCTACTGGCTGGGCAGATGTCTGTAAGTAGATGCATGCATGATATGTTCTGGTTTTGGTGCACAGAATCTTGTGCCATTCTTTCTTCAATAAAGCTTATAGCTGTATACATTGCTGAATTTAAAAATATATATGTTTTGTATTTGGCTGTGCGTTACACAAAACTGTAAAATGTATTTCAATGTAACAAATTGGTGTTTATTTTAAACTGACCTTCCAATATTGCTTTCTTGTAGATCCATGATGGACTCCTGGTCCATGCAAGTGATCCCAACACTTCAGACCGGAGACGCTGTGGCTATGTGATCCGCTATGTGCCCGCTGCAGCTTATCCGATTCAGGTGAAAATGTCTTTAGGTTTTTAAAGATTGGTAATGGTAATTTTATTACCAATAATATTAATAATATTAATATTTCCAAGCAAAAAGCATACAAAAACTTGGTTGTGTTTTTCTACAGGATCCTGAGCGTCCCCGGTGTTTCCCTGCCACAGTGGTGGTTAGTGGACAAGACAAGTACAACCACTTCCCAAACCAAAGCCCTGAGATGTGACTTCATTACTTGCATTACTGTAACTGACAGTGAATTAACTATCTCTAGTAAAACATTCATAATGACTATGTAAAGTTTAAATTCCTTATTTTTAATTGTTCTTGACATTAAGGATGCAATAAGAAGTTGGAATATTTAAGTGGTAAAGCTTCTACCTAATTTTACTAAATGTTGCATGTTGTAGCATTTAATCTTTTACTGAAATGTTCTCTTTGATGACCTGAAATTCTATATTACATAAATAATAATAAATAAATTAATTAAATTATTTAACACAAAACGTACTGGTCTGACTGCCCTCATTATGTATTATACTGCACATTCATTGTTCAAATTGTTATGGCTGTTACTGAAAAATAGACTATAATATACAAATACTATAACTCTTTAACACTTATTGTTGATAAATATACTCCACAAAACATATATAAAAGAAGATGACAGGTTTAAGAAATATTATATACATTATGGCAGCTTCTTCAATCACTACTGTGACATGGAGGTTGAGGCAGGTTGCAAATGCAGAGTAGAGTATGAGTGGATCAGACACAGCAGTGCTGCTTGACTGTTCAAACACTGTGCCTACGCACTGTCCACTCTAGTAGACACTACTACCCTGCTGGTCCATCTTGTAGATGTAAAGTCAGAGACGATAGCTCATTTACTGCTGCACAGTCTGTGTCGGTCATCCTCTGCTCCTTCATCAGCCGTCACAGGACACTGGCCACAGGCCACTGTTGGCTGAATAGTTTGGGTTGCTGGACTACCCAGCAGTAACACTTAGGTCTTTAAAAAGTAACACACCATCACCCTAGTGCACAAACCAACAAACCAGCACCACATCATTGTCACTGGGAATGATCCACTACCCAATACCTGCTCTGTGGTGGTCCTTATGGACGCTGGCCATTAAAAGACAATTAAAGTCTGTAATTGTTGAACTACAAAGACAAATTGCTGTGGTAGGTGGAGCTGATTGATAATGAGTGTGGAGTCTTGTTCCGCAAATGATAATAGGACATTTACTTTCCATACTTAAGGTAAATATTTTTGTAATTTTACTCAAGTAAAGATCTAAAGGGAACTTTTACTGGAGGAATAGTGGGATATTTTACTTTGGGAATCCCTACTTTAACGTAAGTACTTCGTCCACCACCGTTTATGTCTGCCACAGGAGCCATATGTCTGAATGATAACAACACACTGTGCTAACTGACATTCAGAGTAGCTTTCAGCAAATATAATGGATTCATTCACATGCCACCAAACAAGACAGGAGACATACTGCGTTGCAAGAAGAGCTTTAGTGATATTTCATTTTTCTTCTTTTTGTAATCTGGCCATCACTGAAAATGCTGTGGATTTCTGGTCTTTATTTTAACTAAGCAGACCTATAAAGCTTTATTACTGACCAGACTTACTACATATATAGCAGATTTATTCTAGATTCAAATCATGACGCAATCACTCATATTGCATCACATCACCAGGCAATGCTGGAGTGGGGGATCAGGAGAATCTGGTGAAATCCCAGTGGGCGGGCCGATACCATTTTGGACCGTGTACTGTGAGCTAATGAATCCATATAGGAGAACTAGAGAACCACCCACAGCAGCATTTCTGCAATGGCGGTAAAATGTACCAAATTATTTGGTCACCAATGAGGAACTTGATCACAGAGTGTAACATTTTCCAAGTTCACTGTGAATGTCCGACCTTGTCAGTCTACGCTCAGACTGGCTCTTACTCTATCCCCTCCCTGAGCAACTGGAACTAGGCATGTGTGCTAAACATAGTGTGGGGGAAGGTATGAATCAGATGCCCAATGTGCCAAATTTTGGAGAAGGAAGTAAACTTTTACCAATTTCCTGAACCAAAGATACAAAAGGAGAAGTGTAGGATGTGGATTAAACAGTGTATATTAAACAGCATAAAACACCATTTAACTTAGGATAAGAAATATGAATCACGACTGGTTTGTGGCTATGGTGCAAAGCCGATGCATAAAACTGAATGCTTTCTATTTTCATCTCCCATTTCACCCTAAAAGACATAGCAGACACCTGTACAGGGAAATGTAACTGGTGGTTGATATAGTGTAGTGGGCTACGTCTTTGCCTTTCCAAGCATTAGAATGGGCTTGAATCCCCTGGGAAAGCACCCTACACCATGCCAATAGGGGTCCTTAGACAAGACTCCTAACACTACCATTGCCATCCTGTGTAGGAAATTATCTAATTGTAAGTCACTCTGGATAAGACTGTCTACTAAATACCCTAAATGTAAATGTAACTGCTGCACTGTTTTAAGGGGGCATGTAACTGCTGCACTGCTTTTTAAGGTGGAACTAAACTAAGAGGCTAATATCAGCACTGAGAGAGCTCATCAAATTCAGTGGATACTCTGAAAGGATGTAATTTTCTAAACCCAGGCTTAAGGCATAAACTACAAACATGCTTTTACCTATGATGATTTGTCATAAGTTTGCAAAAGAGGATGTAGATTTTTAGATCTTGTTGTAGAATGTCCTTATCTATGTAGATCTCAGTTATTGTCAGAACAACTTTACTTTTTACTGGAGAAGAAATAACTGTCATCAATGCACACTTTTTGGACCTTATATTTCCTCTATTCAGCATAAAATTTACACATGCAAGGATGTAGCATAAAGTAAATGTTCTAGTGAAGTATGATGGTTAAAACTTTGGCTGAATGATTTCATGACCGTGTGTTATAAAATTTATACCATATGTCTGGTAGGGTATTGTGCACATGTGGCTGAACTCTAAACAGCTCATTTTTATGTATTTCATTTATGATATGTCATAACAAACTATTTATGACACAAGCATGGACTTTATTGACAAGAATTATCACAAAAACATTTACACACAGATGGCCAAAAGGTAAGAATTACATCTGGATATAAAGTCAATTTCATAAAAACCACAAATAAATACCATCTTTAAATTACACAAGACAGTATTATTAGCTACAGCAAACAAGATTTCACAAGTCATGTCAGATTAATCAGTGCAAAGATGAATTACATCAGACCAGTTTAAGAACTTCTGTGACCATAACCCCCAGCCCATCAAAAATCTCATGTACGGGGGCATTGCACATAAAGGCACTGGTTGTTACCAGCTTGTTCTTCTTATCCACATGCACTTCTCCTACATTCTTATTAACATGCTTACTGCCCAGCTCTACCATTGTCTTAGCCACACCAGCGTATGGCCACCTACAAAGGCAAGAGAGAGAGAGAAAGATCAGCATTGCAGATGATCCAATATGTGCGAATGCTGGCATGTTCCCAACATGTTGGCTGCTGCAGTAAATAAAAATGTTCTGAACTACCTTGACTGTGACTTCATTTGCATTGAGCTAATAAATGCTAATTAAACAGTGTCATTACATCAAACATAACAGCATCTGTCATGACACTCACTTGTAACAATAACATGGCACTGTAATATTACATTGCATAGTCTAGCATAACATCTCATGACGGTATATAACCACTTCACCTAAAGATTTATCAGGGGATGGTTCTTTATCAACTAATGAGTTTATCTAACCTATACATAACTACCTTTACATAAACCTATACATAAACCTATACATAAACTACACATGTAAAGATTCTAGGAAGAACCCTTATATGGGTTTTTCATACTCATGTTAAACATGTGTTCTTTAGTATAGCAATGCTGAGTTTGTTAGCACTCAAAATAATCCTTTGCAGCACCTTTCTTAAAGAGTGCCATGCACCATACTCACTTCTCACACTCGCAGTCGTGGCCTACAGTGAGCTCACAGCCAGGGATGGCTTTGGCCGCGAGCACTGGAGAAATGCAGCACATGGCAATAGGCTTCCCTGCCTGGTGGAAACTCTTGATGACCTTCTCGACCAGAGGCTTCACTGAGTACTCTTTGCCTTTGGTGGCCCAGTCACTAAGGTTCTTAGCTGCTCCAAACCCTCCTGCACAGAGCAGCAGTCAGTTTATTATTATACTTTGCAGGAACTTTATGGATCACCAAATATTAAAATATAGTTTCAGCTATAGTTGTGTATATACAGTACACATGGATTGCAAACTGTTGAACTGACCTGGAATGATGAGAACATCATGGTCTGCTACGGCAAGCTTGGCCAGGTCAGTGACCTCTCCTCGAGCAATGCGTGCACTTTCCTGCATCACGTTCCGCTTCTCTGTCACAGGTTTTCCCTCGCAGTGGTCCACCACATGCATCATGTCAGCATTGGGGGCAAACATCTGGACCTGCAGGACAAAAAAGTGAACTTATTTCACATCCTTATGAAATGACTCAGATTCCCCGTTTGTGCTTCAAAGTTAGAAGTGAAATGGTAAAATGGCAACATAAAGATACTTTTCATACACAATATGCATCACAGGGTCGAGGTAATGTTTTGTGCTGATTTTAGTGCAAAGTATCTGTATATTTAACATATTGGGAAAATAATAAAACATAAAATATTAAATGTGGGCTTGGGCCATATTTTGTTCATGTTGTTTTTTCCTCAATATGTTGAATTTAGTAAATATTTAATAATTGAGCATGACAATGTATGAGAAGAGGTGTACTTATTTTATAAGCTTTAAGGCCTTATGAAACTTTATCTGGATTTACTAAAGATATTTACAAATATCTATAAAAAGCATACTACAATATAACTTCACAGTTCATCACAATGACAATAAATATCATTACATTGCCAAAGGGTGATCTTGAAAACTGATACATGATATGTTTTGTGTCTGACTCCCACCAGCCTTACCTTAACACCAGCCCGACTAAGGTGTACCAGTATAGCAGAAGCCTCATGGATCTCAGTCCCATCATAGACTCCACAGCCAGCAAGGATTACTGCCGCACGCTTTGCCATTGTACCTGAAAAATACATCCCAATTTATTGATGAGCAGCCAACAACCAAACCTCCTCATCCAAGAAAAAGATGAAATGTTCAGAAAGCTATCACTGCCAGTGGACACAGTGCATTCTATTAATTTATCCATTTTATCCACAGCTGAGACAAGGCCAAGAGATACATGACAAAGACAAACAACAGGTGATCATGACTCAGCATTTTACAGTATTAAATATTCAAATAGAGCTGGCAGTCTCTGAGGACCTTTTTCCAGGTAACGTGTAATTGCTTCAGTCTCCAAGCAGATGGTGTAAACAAGTTCAGCAGAGGACTGTGAGTGTATGGACGGCCAGGTAGAGAAACAGGGGTATCATATTTAACTCTTCCATTGCTTTGAATGCAAATATGTTCTCAGCTATAAACCATTTCCGGCTCAGGTCATAAAATTATATGTGGTTGTCTAGTACTAACAGAATACAGAACTTTAAAAGTTCAAAAGTCAGCAATTTCCCCAATGCACAGTCTCAGTTCACTTCCTCAAACCTCAAAACAGTTAAAAAAGTAAATTCTGTCTTCTGAAATATATCACTCACCTTAGCAGGAAGGAGAGGAGTTGGTTGAGTCGTTGGAACCCTGGAAGTGTCTTGGTTACCACACCACACAAGCGCAATGGCAGTTCCTTTATATGAGCTCAAGTTGTAGTACCGCCCACTGGGTCAAGTTGAACCAGTAGGAGTGGACACACCTCTTTTGGATGAGGCAGCTCCATCTGAGAGCTGCCAGGAAGGAGGAAATACATGCCCCGTTTACTCAGTAAGATAATGCTTAGTAATGGCAGTAATGATTCTGCATCATCAATATTGATGGTGGGGCTGTATTGATTACAACAGAATATGTGAGGTGCTGCAGAAAAATGATATCTTGGCATGTGAACATGTAAAGCTAGTCGATATAATGAATTTTGCTTTTTCTTTCTGTTCTCATCTAATATCTTTTCTTTGGGCAGATAATTCGCTTTGTACATAGTTTAAGCATTATTTCTCGAAACACCACATAAAACTACTTAAAACAATCTAGAATTTAAGAGAGTGGAAGCATCTTATAGTATTCTGAAAACAAACTCATAAAGAGAATACATTAGATATAAGATTACATGCTTTGTTAATTATCTACAGCAGAGTCACTTAGTCCTGGTAGTGGCAGCCCACTGTCCAGCAGCATTTAATGTTTACTCTGCTCACACCACACCTGAACAAACTAATCGTGGCCGTTACACCAGGCAGTGGGCTTTCAGGACCAGGCCTAAGAAACAGGGAGTTCTACAGGGAATTTATATATGACTTTTTGCTGCATAGCTGTAAAAACTGTAGCTCCGATTTCTATTTTCTAGGTTTACCATACAAAACATGACATCACTTTTGCACAGGCCACATAGTGTGTCCGTGTGATATGTGTTGAATTCAGCAATTGGACAGTAACTGTAAATTTAGAGTTTGAGATTTTCTTTATTTTACTTATTAACTTATTTAACTTTTTTCTGGCAATACACTTCCACACAGGACCTTGCGCTCTGCATTTATCCCGTCCAACCAGGAATATATTCCTTGCCTGTGCCTTAAATTAATTCTTAAAGCCCACTGAACACAAGTCCAGACAGAGCTCTAGTTTTAGTTCATTTCCTGTCATTTCATTTCCTTGTGGCTAATTCGGTCTGACTGTGCGTTACATCACAGTGTAGCACAAGGAGCTTTTGAAAGAAGAATCCAGCGCAGCTGATGTAAGTTTTACAGCGCGTCTCTTCTCCTGAACTCTTCTCACATGCACTTTACTCTGATGGCGGAAACTCAATCCTACCGGGAAGTTCCAAAAAAAAGGCGGTGACATTACCCGATGTGAGGTAATATGACGTAACATGTGTATAAGACGCGGCGCTCGGCGACTTGCGGCTGCTACGATGGCAGCTGCTCAGTCTGATGCAGAATCACTGCACTTCTCGGTCGGTGTTTTGGGGATTTCAGGCGGTGAGTGATAAAGACTAAATAAACTCTGTTGCTAGTTGCAGACACCAGAATGTAGCTGTATACACATACGCAAGAAGAACAACTAAGTACATATTAATATCAATATTTAATTGATATTAATATTTCTTTATTTTTAAACGCATTTGTCAAACCAAAAGTGTTTCGTATACATTTGAAAGTTTTCGTTTAAAGTTTAGAATAACTAATACATTAATAATTGCTATTATTTTGCTGTTTTGTTGTTTAATAATGACTTACTAGCACATTAATACCGTGTAGACTGAATGAGCTGTTGTGTTGTGTTTCATAAACATTAACTATTATGATCTGTTTATTGCAATAAGCCTATGAAGTCATCTTCTGAAGAATCATCTACATCTCCATCACTCTGAACACTTCTACTATGAAGTCATAGCACCATATAATCATTATTTAATACATTTATCTGCAACATATAGTCATTCCAAACCGTCTAACCCTGAAGGAACGTATTTATGGTAACGCATTTATTATATATAATATTGATGACATAGTTCATGTTTTAATGATCTCCAAATATTATTACCAATAGAACACACTGGAAAAACAGTCATTGCATTTATAAAGGTAGTAGATTATTGTTACATATTTTGATTGTCATAAAAACAAACTGCGCTCGAGTTTCCTCGACAGATCAGCTCAATCCTGTTTAAACAGCGATTGGATTCAGTTTAATTACAGTACACGTTTCTCGCCAGTAGAGGGCGCACAACATTACTGTAGCACTAATGAGACAGGAGGAAGGATTTAGCCTCTTGGGTCTCTGGTGAAGATGTGTGAATGACGGAATGTGTCTATGATTGACATCTTTACAGTACTCTGAGTGCTGGAAAATCAAGTTCTGTCATTTCTGATACAGGTTCTTTGCTGCTTCTGGTGAACAACTATGGCAGCACTCCTGGCAAACACCTCATCCCCGACACTGCACTGGGGATTGAACTTCTTATTATCGCTGCCCTGCTGGCGTATGCAGGTAAGTGTCACCTAAAGGAGAATATATATATATATATATATATATGTGTGTGTGTGTGTGTGTGTGTGTGTGTGTGTGTGTGTGTATACTGTTGTGTGTATATATATATATATATATATTGTGTATGGTGTATGTGTGTATATATATATATATATATATATATATATATATATATTCAATGCTAATTCTACTCAAAAGTGATAGTTACAGTGCAGTGTCATTTGTCGCATTAGTTTCAGTTAAAATATCTTCTCATATCGATTAAGAAAAATTATAGGGGAAGCAAGGGCAGGTTGTAGTGTTCTTTCCTTTCACCTCTATAACTCAGTGGTGTCTCTTATAACATACTCATATTTATCTGTTACAAATAACAATAGTGTTGAAATCTACTGTTTACTCACAAAACAGGGTAATACAAAAATGTACCCTTTAGAGAACTATCTGATTACATTATTGTGTAACCGCCTTAATGAGGCAGGTTGTAACAGTAAGTGGAACATGAAGTAATTCACTGAGGTAGATTTCTAAATGAGCTTTTTTTTATTGAGAGCAGGTAATAGACATGGGAACACACATACTGGACCTCTTATATTTTGGTTGCATTTAGTTACAGCAGTTTAAGGAAAAGGCAGCTACAAATGGTGTAGGGCAAAGTCAGTTTAGTTACTTTACTCATATAAGTATTATGAGTGAGCTGATATTTCCTTGGTCTCCCTGCATTGTTTTGTTCCACCTTAAATATTGCAGCAGCCACATGCGTTCTTGCGTTCTTAATGCTTAATCCCTAAATTGTAACTTTTTTAAATGGTTTGTCATTTTATGTGGTGCTAAATTATACTCGCCTCTCTTCTGTTTTAGGAGTGCGCCGGATTTTGTCCCACAGCTCGCTTTTTGCCACATTGTGTCTGACAGTGTCTGCCCTGTGGTGTGGCTCAGGGCTGATTCATATACTTGCAGGGGAAAATGTGATCCGCATAGAAAACGAGCTGAGAAACGCAATGGTGCCAGGGCTAGCTGGTTTTACTTTAGCGCTGCTTATCATTTGTATTATGGCTATCCTGCAGAAGGAGGTTGTCCTTTCCTTCATTTCTCTCAGCATATGTTTAGCATGTGCCCATCAGATTGCTAGCCTAGCTAATTTAAACTTTGGCCAGTCTGCTACTGCGGCCTGTTACCTTTTGGTCTGTTTTGTGACCGCTTACTTTGGGGTCGCACGCTTATTGTCCTACATCACCCATGGTAAAATTCAGCCACCAGGGACAGGCCTACAGAGTAAGACCAGCCTGAAGTCAGCACCGGGCCAAGAAGCTAACAATGCAGTTGCAGTGGGTTTGGTAATGAACTTGATATCAGCTAGCATTCTGGCTTGTCCTTTGCTCGGCGTGGTCCCTCAACTCTTCACTGGGCATGTTCCATGGCTCTGGACAGCTGGGGTTTTCCAGTTAGGTGTCTGTGTTCTCTGCTACAGAGACCTGGACACCCTGGCTGCCACCTTCTTTGGCTTTACAGCTATATTGAAATTTTCTGAGGGGTATACTGCATTAGTGAGGGACTTAACAAACCAAGAACCCTATTCCCCAGTACCATTCCCTACTGTTTTCTCAGTGCTCTTCTTTGTCCTGGCTTTGTTTAGCTGCCACAGAAATGTACTTGAGGGCATTTACCAACTTTTCTTCGTAGCATACTGTATAGCAATTGCTGCACAACCCAGAGGCTTCTTCCAGGGAGGCACACAAGGTGTGCAAGCAGCTATATTTGTGGCTACTACCCTTATGCTTCTGGTAAGCCTCTATAACAAGGTGTCTCCAAAGAAGATACCCACAGGTGAAGGGCTGCTTAAGAACTTTCTGAGTTCTGGTAAGCTCACTCTACGAACCCATGACAAAGAACTGCATGCTCCGTATTTGGGCTACTCCAAATATGCAGATGCTGAGGTGTTGGGCCATGGCTGTAGTGTTCTGGCAGCTTTTGCCATCACTGCTAGTACAGCCAGTCAGGCACCCTTGACGATTTTGATATTGCCATGGGCTGTGGTTTCTGGTGGTTTGCTGCAGTTGCTCTGTGGCTCAGTGGCCTATGCACGAGGGAAGACTCTGGAGAGCACAGCTTTTATTCTCTACGGTGTCATGTGGACAGTTTGGGGCCTGACACGTTTCGGTGGCCTCTATGGCGATGTCCGTGGGTTCCACGTAGCAGTGGGCATCATTAGCTTCATGCTTTTCAACGTACTAGTGACAGTGGGAGCCATGTTCCTCAGTAAGGCATGGTTTGTCTATGCATTAACATTTGAGCTCATTCTCATTAGCTTTTTGCTGGATGCAGTGGGAGTACTGCCTTACGGCTATGACATTGGTGTCACCATCATCTTTGGGCTGGTCAGCTTTTACTTTTTCTTGGCCAACATATTCAACAGCACCTTCCAGACTCCACAGCTTCCATTTGGTGATCCTCTGATCAAGCTGAGCGGGTTTGGGGGTGGCAGGGACAGCTGTCCTCATCTGCCCGCAAGGAAAGCCACATCTGTGCACCAGATTGCAGGTGAGATGCCCGTCATTGAAACAGGAATTCAAATTAAAGCCTGAAATAGCTGACAGTTGGTGTACAGGCACATCACAATGACATCTTTTATGCATTTCTAGAGATTATGAAGAACGGAGGAATATGTGGAATGCCCACTGACACAGTCTATGTGCTGGTGGCAGCTTGCAATCGGCCAGAGGCTGTTGAGAAAGCTTATAAGTAAGTAATGTAACCACAATTACTTTGAATATCCATAGTTATTGTCATCATTTACATAATTAGGAATGGCATTTACATCTATTTGCTTTCTGACAAAGAAAGGTCTGTATTTTTAAATTGTATCTATTAGAGAAATGTAATAGATGCATATTCAATGTTTTGTTTTTATCAGCATAAATCATATTAAATATTTCCTGTTCTACTTCAAAACAATATTACAAATCCTCAATAATGAGGTCATATGATGATTAAGAATCCACACATCCAACATATTTTCACTCACTTGCTTTAATAAGGATTAACTCCTTAAAATCCCAGCCTTATTGAATTCTAAGAGCTTATAGGTACATTAAATACTCTGCATATTGACAGTGAGTTTGTAATGTGTTTAAATAAAACCTTGAGGCTTGTTAGCATTTTCTGGCCATTTCAGGGGTTAAAGTAAAAGGGGCCTCAAATAGATTTTTGCAGAAATGATATCAGGAGAACAGTTGACATGTCAGCATTTTAGGGCATGCTGTTCCACTGGTGCAGAATGCAGACTAATACATTTGTTATACTTGACTTCTAACAGGGTGAAGAAGCAAGCTCAAGAGCGTCCCATGTCATTGTGGATTTCTTCCATTAAGCAGTTAGAACCAGTCAGACAACAGATCAACCCCGTGCTCTGGGACTTCATGGAGGCTGCTTGGCCCTCATCTATTAGCCTGGTAATTCCTAGAGGTGGGTTTCACTGAACAGCCATTTATGCTGACCTGTTGTCAGAAAATCATTGCCTTAATTGAACTGAATGAGTTTCATTTGTTTCTCTGTTCCATAGCCCCATGGATGGAATTCTTTGGTTTGGGTGATTCATCAAAATATATTGGCACACCACAAAGCATAGCCATCAGAAATCCAGACTGTACTGTTGCAACACACCTTATTAGCTTGGTATGTCATTATTTCATGGTCTATAAACACATCTTGACAAATAATTACTTATCTATAACACTTAATGAACAAATATCCATTTATTTTCTAAGATACACTAAACTAGCACATTGGTGCTAGCATGCTAAAAGCTCAGTAGCAAGAATAAAAACTTATCAGCTCATAGAGAATTACATTTGAAAACAGGCACTTATTAAAATAGCCAATAGAAGAATTTAGTCAATCTGCTTGAGTAATGGAGACTACCTTGGATAGGTTAAATAGCTAACACTGACAATGGAGCTAACCAGTGTAATGGAGACTACCTTGGATAGGTTAAATAGTTAACACTGACAATGGAGCTAACCAGTGTAATGGTAGATATTGATGCCCTAATTGTTAAGTTTGTCAAGGCAGCACCAAGAAGGTGCTGGTTCTAGCTAATGCCAGCTGGAATAGTTGACCTAGTTGCAACTCCTCTAGCTGTTTTAATAACTGTGCCTCCATGGCTGTACATTTATATTATGCACCGCAGGCTCCTACAGTAGTTCTTATTATGTTTTCTTTCCCATTTCTCCTGTTTTTAGGTCGGCCCTATTGCTGTTACATCAGCCAACCCAACAGGTGAAGCAGACACAACACATCATAATCAGGTGTATGCCAAGCTGGGAGATAAGGTGAATTCACAGTAATAAGAATAAGAGTAATGAGATGAAATCTATCAGTATGCATTATTCACTGGCTGCAACAAAACTTTATTTATATGTGCAGGTTGACGGAGTGTTATGTGATGGACCTTCGCCAGAAAACATAGCTTCCACTGTTGTGGACTGCACTAAAATTGATAGTGGGCAAATTGGCTTTTTCAGAGTCGGTCTTATACCTAAATCGAAGGTAACATTCATCCATTCCAGAATAATAATTCTTTAATATGTAGCACTTAGTCTGTATAGGTGTATTAACCTCCTCTCCATATGTTCTGTGATCTTTCGAAGGTCCTGCAAATCTTTGAGGAGATTCAGAGGAGACATCAGCATGGACACTTGAATGACGGTTTTGAGGCAGACCTCACAGATCCTGAAAGAGACTCTCCAACACAACTAACAGATCCTGAAGCAGACTCTGGCTTAAGCCAGCCAACCTCTACAGGGTCGGTGAGCTCGCTGGACCTCAGTCAACATGGCAATGAGGAGAACGAGGAAGAGTATTTGTAAATACTGCCAAACAGTAACCATGAAAAAATCTTGTTGCTTGAACTACTGGTTTGGATAAATACATGGCCACCTATATAAGAAAATAAATACACATCATTGTATTTTGTACAGTACTGTGATACCCTTTAAAATGAAGTCATTTATCTAGGCAGTATGCATTTATTGGTTCAATATGAGCTCATGGAATAAATACGAATACGACTAATAAATAATAAATATTTAAATGTGTCAGTGTATTAGGTTAAACTTCATCAAATATCTTTTCCATTGCCCTCTGATGAATGCCTTCCCTGCTGAAATAAAATCATAGAAACCATTAAAACCTTTATTGTGATATTGATGTATTGTAGCATAATACAATATTCAGTGCAATGTATAGCTTGGTTTCTATTTGCCTTTTATTGTGCACTTTATTGTCTGATTTTTGGTCTATTCTGATTTGTTCTATGTATTTTGTATTATTTGTTTCTAATTTCTAATAAAGTTTGGTGTTCGGCAAACAAATTGCATACACACACACAAATTCTAGACATGCTTAGCTTTTACCATTAATAGGCAGGGTTGGGATGTATTTAGAAAACAGAAATGAAGTATATGTATGTAGTCTGTGTTACATTTATAAAAGATAATATACAGAATACAGATACTTTTATTGTTTACTTTTTTGGAGAATTCTTTCAATAAGAGCACTTGTTTATGAGCACTCATAATAAAGATGGTTCTTCAAGTGTTCTTTAATAAACACCATGTCTTTCTATAGAAGCATGGATATTTAAATATCATCTTCATTTGCATTCCAAAATGGTCCTTTGCATGGTGAAATGGTTCTTCAGACTGTTTAGAATGTGTTGTATATGGTTCTTTACTGTCACTGTTGAAAGAAAAAAGATATATATCCATAATGTAGATTTGTTTTATATACCATTTGAACTTGAGGCAGCAGACCTTTACATAGGGTGAAAATGTCATGATGACTGGATCGAAAATTAATTAGGCACTTTAAATTCTCTTACACTTAAAGTTAAGAAAGTTTTCTCCTGTAAAGTTACAATATGTATTTTTGAGATATATATTTTTTTAATTGTTCTATTAAGCATCTGAAGGGTCCTGCTACTGTTATGATTAGTAAGAAGCTACAACAATAGTTAAAAGCTATAGAAAGGAGCCTTTTTGGTGCTACATAGAAACTATTTTTGTTGTTTTTTTGAAAATGGTTATATATAGCATCCATTATGTAGTGTTATAATGCCATAATGTTATAATAAAGTTAAAAGTTAATGTAATGAGCCCTGCTCAGGGGATTGTCAGAGCAGCTGTGTTACTGAAACTAAAAAGAAAAATTTTGCTCACATGTCACAAAATATAATTTGTCACAAAATATATTAACTTATTAATTACAACATAGTTTTCCCATGTGTCTTATACAGACCTGTATCTTTAGGTATTCTGACATTATTTTTCTGTGTACTGCATTACTAAATGCATTTATTCTGCCAAACACTAGTGACGCTAAACCATTCTCAACAAAAGGCACAATGAAGTAATGTACACAGAGAAAAGATGCAGAGGTAATGAGGCAATCTGAAAATGACCTGTATTAGTTGAGGAGACTGATTATGGTGGCTGAGAAATGCAAAACAAATGAACATTTCAGAAAACAAAATTACAAAAGTAAACACAAATTTACAAGACGTGAAACACTTTTAGCAGTACCGAAACTTTTACAAACTGTGAATTCTGACAGAGAGGGTTGCGGACCCTTGGGCGACAGAAAAAAAACAAACAGGCGACGTCTAAACCACTTAGAGTTGAAAATGTTAAGGAAATTAAGTGGGCCGTAACGCTGGCTATAGTGGATAAACAACTAACTAGCTTAAAATGGCTGAGAGCTTTTGCAAACGTGTCCATTTTTACAGCCCAGGTGGTTTAGATGTTGCCTGTTCACACTTTTCTTCCATCTGCTCTTTTAAAAACTCTGAAGACCTTCCACAGGAAAAATAAAAGCAGACCTGCTGGCTAAAACACGTCGCACAACTTCACAGTTTGTAAAAGTGTTTTTCGGTACGAGTTCACGTCTTATTATTAGTTTTTATTTTGTTCATTTTCTTTTCTGTAATTTTCATTTGTTTTCCACTTCTTGGCCACAAAATGGTGGAATTGTGTAATTGTGTAACTTCATGTATTCAATTCAATTCAACTTTGTCATTATACCAATACAGGGTTGTACAGTATAACAAAAACCTGTAGCGGGAGATGTAACCCAGCTGTTGCCATCTCCAGCACCACCGGAGGTAGCATACCATGATTCCTAGCACTGGCTTTTTTTCTGACCCAAAAAACAAAGACACTTTCGACCATGTAAGTGAATTATCTACCATTGTCATCTGGTCTTCATCAGTATAATGTTGCCACATCAAGCCACTCCTTTTTTTAATCTTGCCATGTGACTAAAGTAATAAGACATATGACGTGGTCCAAAAAAACCTGATCTTTAAGCTTTATAGAGTGACTCACAGCAGCAAATCGGAAACATATTTTAGCGTGACACTAGTAACACTACTCCTTTCACTTCTAACAAAGGGTTCTTTTATAATGCAGCTTTTAAAAAGTTGGTAACTGTTAATAGTTACAGTTGTCTTTTCATTTGGCCTTCCATATAAAACCTATATCATGACTACAAACTGAATGAAAGCAAGAATGACTTTTTGTGCAACATGTTCTTTTAAACAGGTTATTTGTGCCTCAGGTTGACAGATCTAAAATGAATTACATACAGACACCAGCAAAACAGCTTATTCTAATGACTCATTTAAGTGTAATTGATGATGACTGTTTTTGTAATATGACTTTTGACATCACACCTTTTGGCATTCAGGCTCTGCAGAGAATTTGTCATTCTCATCACTCAATCTTTCTATTGTCAAAGGCCACAACTGAAGCATCATATTAAATAGGGACATCTGCTGTCATCTTTCATACTTTTTGTATTGTGTGCACTGAAACTAGGAATGCACCTGATTATGTATTGGATTGAAATATGTTTTTATGTCAATACGGTTTGATAAATGAAAGTAAAACTTTAACGAATGGTTCAACAAAACTAACAAGAGAGGTGAACCTGCATGACACATCATACCAGATCCATGTGACCTTAACTTTAGATCAAAATGCTAGGAGGAAGATATTTTTTTTTTAGGGGCAGATGGGAGCAGCTGCAGTCACAAAGACTTCTTAACTTGTTAGTGTTTCCATAGCAACTTCTTTCTATATACACAATTTCCAATCTGCTTTCACATATGGATATATATATATATATATATATATACATATATATATACTGCTCAAATAAATAAAGGGAACACTTTTTAATCAGAGTATAGCATCAACTTCAGGGATATTGATCCGGTCAGTTAAGTAGTAGGGAGGGTTGTTAATCAGTTTCAGCTGCTTTGGTGTTAATGACCAGTGGAAAATAGAATGATAAAACATGCTTTTCCTGAAATGGAAACTCCAGCAACGCTGCTATTGTTTGATCCACTCACTCCAGTACTAAATTACGCCAATATTAAAACACCACTGCAGTCTGTAACTATAGAGCTACAAAGCGCTATATGGTAAGTAGAACCAATGAAATTAACATAAGTTGGTCCAAATCAAATACTCACTGAGTGTGTATGTTGCTTGTGTATGTTGCTGTTAAAACTTTACAATAGAAGAAAAAACACAGACTTTTCTATGTGAACGTTATTTTAAACCAGTATCCTCCTGACTAGCGTAATGTGCAAAAAGAGGTCCTCGTGTGCCCCGACTATCTATTGACTGAGCGGTGCTGATAGGTATAGTTACATCAAACAAAGCAGGTATTGTTGACTAGATTTTAGTATCACTTCTTCCTCCTTTGGGTGGCTCACTTCCTAGAAACGGCATGATTTATCTGAACAAAACTTGGAGCCTATTGTAATACTGAATCTATATAGGAGCCACTTTCAAAGACCGCCTCATCTTACATTTTACAGTTGTATGCAAACATTTTAACCCAAAAAAAAAAAAATCATGCTTTGTTCATTTTCTAAATAGAGATAAGTTAACACATCCTCTACAGGGAGAAACTTTCTGCTTTCTAATTTCAGTTTACAAATTCTACTTGTTTGCAAAGTTTAAATGACTGAAAACAGTTAAAACAAAAAAGTGTAAAATGTGTCATTTTGTACTTCATGTTGTTTTCTATCGCAATTCCAAGACATTTTTGTTGAAATAGAAATACGTATATGTAGTTTTTCATTTAGTGCTAATTATTGTTGCTGTGGTAAAATGTTTATGGCCTGTAGTGTAAAACAGCAAGATTCCGGGTATTGTCATTCTGGAAGTGACCAGGAATCATGAGATAAAGATGACAGATAATCAGAATAAGTTTTCAGATTTGCAGCAGCTTTTTTACTCTAAGGGAAGACTTCATCAAAGTCTATTAAATTTCCGGGTCACTGTTAACATTCCCCTACCCTTCCCGTTTTTCATTTGTCTTCTCATGCATTGTAATAACCATGAGTAATCTTGCAAACACTTTATTTTATAACCTAAAGCCCAATATAGACTGTTAAATTGTTACTGGTACCTACCAGTAGATTGTTAAAGCTGGTAGGTACTTTTCTGGTTAGATAATCTCATTGTCATAGGTTTCTGACTAAAGTTCCTGCAGGTGGGTACATTTGCATTTATTATGTTACTCCACTCATTCATTCATACTTTCCTGTCTGTATATAGTGGCTTGTAAGAATGAATTTGCCAAAATCTTTTTTTAAAAAATACCATAAACTTTATTTACTACCACAGAATAGCCACATGGAAATATTTATGAGAATATGTCTATGTTTCTATGTATTTCAAATGCATTGGTGTAATGAGGGGAGCTCAGACATAGGAATAGGATCCATAGGCAGGTTTTAATGGGGCAAAAGGAACACAAAACAGGAACATGCAAAACCCAAAAATGTCAAACTCACAAATACAAATGTCCAAAAACCACAAAGCTCAGAAGACACTGCTAAATGACAAAGTCCAAAGCAGAATAAAAAAACACAAAACAAGAAGATCAAAGGGTACTCAGAAGTCATCAAGCCATCAAAAACCGCTGAAAAGGACAAGCAAACTCAAAAAGATCTTCAAAGGACACAAGTACCATGAGCTGACATAAGTCAATGCTCCACAATTATAAAGGGGAAGGAAGGGCCTATGGCAGGGTAAGGTTAAGGCAGGGGAGACTGGATGCAGAGGTGTGAGAGGGGCAGGAGTGGAAAAGTACTGGAGCATTGCCTGGAACTCTGGTGATGCTTATCTCTGGTGGCCACTACATGAAGAGTCCTGGGGCAAACTCCCCTGGGAAACCCTGACAATTGGGTTCATTTAAAATGTATTACAAACACATTTGGATCTTTTTAGATTGCCATTTGATAAATGCATAATGCAAAAAACATTTATACTGTCATAGTGTCACTGTGCTGTAAACGTAATGCTCAAAATGCATATAAACTTCAACATCCATTTAATGTATTTAAGCTATAGCATACATATTCCGTATTTAAACACTGCAGTTGTTAAAGCTGCCAATAATAATAATAATAATAATAATAATAATAATAATAATAATAATAATAATAATTTAAAATATATACTTTTTATGTAAAAATGATAAACATGACTAGGTTGCACCAGTATATACAGTGCTTCTTGAAAGTTTGTGAACCTCCCAAACATGGTCATTGTTTTCTAAAGAAAAATTATAATAATCATATGAAATGAACATCCAAATCTCAAGTTGTAAAGCAGACCTTCCAAATAAGGGACAAAAAGAAAAAAACATACATATTTTCATTATTTATTTAACAAAAGTATTTCATCTCTCAAACAACTGAAAATCTGCCAAGTGAAAAATCTGTGAACTCTTTTAGTTAGTAGCTTGTGGCACCTCCTTTTGCAGCCATTACTTCAACAAAACGTCTTCTGTAACCACAAACGAGTGTCTCGCATCTGCTTTTTGGGCTTCTTGTCCACTCCTCCTTGCAGAACTCCACCAGTTGAGAGAGGTTGGAGGGACATCTGGCGTGTACCGCCTGCTTCAGATCTTGCCACAGCATTTCTATGGGATTGAGGTCCAGACTTTGACTGGGCCAATCCAGAGTGCGAATGTTGCATAATTCATTTCCATCCCAGCTTCAACTCCCTGACTGATGGCAGGAGATTCAAGAATTTGTTGATAGTCCTGGGAATTGATGGTTCAATTAATATGGAGTCGTCCAGGTCCGGAGGCAGAAAAACAGGCCCAGACTTTCACATTTCCACCACCATGCTTCACTGTTGTGAGGAGGTTCTTCTCTTTATATGCAGTGTTGACTTTTCTCCAAACATGGCGCCTGTGATTCTGGTCAAACAATTTAATTCTGAACTCATCTGTCCAGAGAATGGACTTCCAGAAAGCCTCTGGTTTGTCCATGTGCTCTCTGGCAAAGTTTAAACGGGCAACTTTGTTCTTTCTTGAGAACAGAGGCTTCCTTCTAGCAACTCTCCCATGAATGCCATGTCGATTGATATTTTGCCTGATTGTAGACGCATGTACATTTATCTCAGATGCTGACAGAGAGGTCTGCAACTCTTTGGAGGTGATGCGTGAGTTGGCCTTTACCTCCATTATTATTTTTCTGGTGCTTCTTGGTGTAAGTTTTGATGGCTGTCCACTTCTGGGCAGAGTTGCGGTGATGCTCAGTGCCCTCCTTTTGTAAATGATTTGTCTTACAGTGGATGGATGAAGCTGGAATATTTTGGAGATGGTTTTGTAGCTTTCCCCAGACTGATGAGCTGTCACCACCTCCTTACTGAGGTCCTCAGATGTCTCCTTTCCTCTCGGCATAGTTGATCCGTTTTTTATACCTTGACACAACATTGGTTTGGTTGGTTTCCTTTTCCTTTTAACCAGTGTGCCCCAAAACTTTTCCCAAGGATGTCTCATTTGATTGGTCTGCTTAATTGATTACTTGAGCACTCGCAATTGATCTAATTGAGTCCTTTACCTAATTGACTTTACCAGTGCAGTTTTGGTTCATTTACTCTTGCAAATGCTCTGATTCCATGTTTCATGTAGTCTGCTTGCAACTCACACATTTCCCTCAAAACAAGTAAATGGAATCGATGAACATAAACCCGACATGTCATATATAAAAATTGGTAATGATAAAATAAGAGAATCTAAAAATCTAAACTACTCAACTAGTTCACAAACTTCCAAGCAGTACTGAATGTAGAAAAGGCACAACCATATGTCATAATGCTTTCTTTATTATTCCTTATTTGGACTTTGTAAAGTCAGTGTCAAGGTCCTTTTGTCAATACTCTATTGTTGTAACAGTAGGAAAGCCCCTTGACTGCTCATTGTGGGAAACCACATGCAATAATTCCATTGAAACATTAACAGTTCCAATCATAAAATATTACAATCTAATCATAAAATGTTTGTAAATTATGTGAAATTGTTACATGGTGAACTGTTCATAGTGTGGAAGTTCTTTAAAGCCACACCATGAATAATTTGGGGATTTGGATACCCCTATACTGGATATTGCATTTACATTCTGCAATATCAGCTGTGTTTTATTAGCCTCCCTTATATGGACAGACCAGATGATTAAGTGTGTTTTCAAGCAGAATCAAAGAATCAACACTTTTAGAGTTGATTCCCCTTAGTATCTTAGCTGTGAAGCCTAGTTAAAGTAAAGATAAATGTTAATAGTCTAGTCCAAGGGTGCACAACATACGGCCCGCGGTCCAGATCCGGCCCGGTAAAACTGTCAATCCGGCCCGCAAAAGGAAGTTTTGATGACATTGCGGAACACTGTTTACTTTTCAAAACTTTAATTATTGTCCCGCCCGAAGCCATCGCCATCCGCCGAAGCGCGCGATTCTGCCTCCTCCGCGATCCTGGACCCAAATGTTGAGCGGGAACCCGTTTGCGGCGATGTCAAGATTAAAAGGGTTTTCTGGATGTGGATACACATGAAGCTATGTGTGCGAAAAGTGAACTTGTGGGTTTGTGGGAACGTGTTTGGGTGTTAGGCGGGGATCCCCCGACCTCCGGAGTGATAACCCAACGTGTTACCGGCAGTACACATGGGGCAAGTCAGGAGGGGTTTAGTGAGAGAGAGGGAGAAATGGTGAGAAAAACAAACAAAGGAGACGCCAGAGACGACGTACACAAACAAAAGGGGAGGTTTAGCAAAAAGGGGATTTTGTGGGGCTCTGCGTCTTTTCCCTTGCGCAGAGTGACCCACGCTCTCCACTCTATTTATTTATTACATTTTTTAAGCACTTGTTGCTTTTCTTTTTTTTTTTTGCTTTTTTCCTCTGCTTTTCTCTCTCTCTTCCTTTTCTCTCTCTTTTCCTTTTTTCTCTTTCTCTTTCTTTAGTGTACCGGCTACCCCTCTACAAAGGTGTAGCGGAGACTGTTGGGGGCTTATATGGCCGATGCCTCAGGTGCAGCTTGTTGGCTTTATCAGCCTGGGGCATTCTGGGGGTTGGAGTTCCGGGCTGTAGTCTTCCCAGAGCGGCACCGCTGCTGCCGCCCTCTGCTTGCTTGCCCTTACACCTAAAGCCCAATCCAGACTGTTAGTAGATTGTTAAAGCTGGTAGGTACTTTTCTGGTTAGATAATCCCATTGTCATAGGTTTCTGACTGAAGTTCCTGCTATCTGTGTCTTAATAATAAAGCCTTTGCACTTTGTCAAAGTCAGTGAGATATTTTCCTCTTGTCATCTTGATCTAAAATTAAAACTGTACCTCAGAACATAGTAGGATGTAGGATTTACATTCATTATGTAATATATATATTTTCCTGTCTGTATATAATGGGTTGCAAAAACTGAATATCATAACCCTTATTTACTGCCACAGAATAGTCACATAAATATTTATAAGAACATGTCCATGTTTCTATGTATTTCTAATGCATTGGGTTCATTTAAAATGTATTACAAACACATTTGGATCTTTTTAGACTGCCATTTGATAAATGCATAATGTAAAAAACATTTATGCTGTCATAGTGTCACTGTGCTGTAAATGTAACGCTCAAAATGCATATAAACTTCAACATCCATTTAATGTATTTAAGCTATAGCATACATATTCTGTATTTAAACACTGCAGTTGTTAATTTAAAGCTGCTAATGACCAATAATAATAATAATTGAAAAATATTTTAATATACTTAATATGTAAACATAAACATACTTAATATGTAAAAATTTGAAACATTACTAGGTTACACCAGTATGTATGTAAAAAAGGCACTACCATATGTCATAATGCTTTATTTATGCTGTCATTATTCCTTATTTGGACTTTAGTCAGTGTCATGTGTGTAAAGTCAGTCTCCTGTATTATTAGGTCAAGGCCTTTTTGTCAATACTCTTTTGTTGTAACAGTAGGAAAGCCCCTTGACTGCTCATTGTGGGAAATCACATGCACTAATTCCATTGAAACATTAACAGTTGAAACTAATCATAAACTGTTTGTAAATTATTAACTAAGAAGTGTCAGTTTGGGGACTGTAAATCAAAGGTGGAAAAGGCCCTGAACCTAAAAGTGATGTTTTAATGTAATGATGTAAAACTTAAAGTATGAGTAACACTGCAAGAAGTTTTTCTACCATAAAGTCAATTCTGGAGTAGACTGTTAAAGCAGATGAAGTGATATTAAGTTTCTTTATTTAGACCATCTTCCTCTCTCTCTTATCCGTTTCCTTGATCCATTCTTTACAAGCATTTCAAGTGAAAATGTTTACCGTTAAGGAAGTTCAGATGGATGTTTTGTTCTTCCTTTCCATTCTCTTTCACACCACAGAAATGGCATCATCAAATGACATGCACTTTTATGATTACAAGTTCTTAAATGTTTCTTTGTTCATGTGAAATCTTTGCATGGTGAACCCTTCATTATGTGGAAGTTCTTTAAAGGTACAGTAGTCACATTCTTGGGATTAAGAGACCCCTCTGGTGGAAAGGTGTAATTGCATGCACTGTCTGAAATAAAATTGTGCAACATGAGTTGTTTGCTCTCCCACAAGCGTGAAAGAGTATTCAGAGGTTATTTAATCAAAGCTAAAAGTTTCCATTTCAAAAGGGACTGAATCAAAATGTTCCATTTTAGTATCACCCATTTCAAAAAAGAGTATTTCCAAATATCCTATGGGTTTAACATTTAGCAGTCAAAAGTATCTCAAGGCAATGACTGTCTTAAAATGTCTTTAAGAGGACAACAAGAATGAATCATAATAAGGTAAAGATGATTAGCCAGAATAAATGTTTTATGGTTTTCAGGGGTTAAGAAGACAAGTTGACCCTAAATCATGTCAGCATGATGCCCCTCACAACATAATAGGGACGCTGGATCCCCTCACTTCTAAGGTCAAGTGTTCAGGTCTGTGGTGATCTCAGAGTATGCCTAAAGGAGGAAACAGCCCTGAATGTGATGTCTTGCAGTGTCTGAGAAATATTATTACCCTGAAACTATGAGTAACACTGTAAACACTTACTTGGATAACCTAAAGTCCATTCTGAACTAGACTGTTAAAGCTGATGAACTGATATTTAGTTTCTGTTCATCAGTTTTGAACCTGAAAGTGCAGTAATAAAGTGAACCTCACCCTATGAGTAACACTGTAAACAGCTTTTTTTTTCCTTCCTTTAAGTCCATTCCAGAGTAGACTGCTAAAGTAGATGAAGTGAGATGTAGTTTCTTTATTCAGGTCCTTCTCTCTTATCAGTTTCCTTGATCCATTCTTCACATGCAGATTTCAAGTGAAGTTGTTTACTGTTAAGGAAGTACAGATGCATGTTTTGTTTTACCTTTCCATCCTCTTTCATAACATGGGCATGACAACATTGAATGACATGCACATTTACAAATACTCATAAAAACTCTTTAATATGCTTTGTGTGTTGAAGGATTATGTAAAATTGTTACATGGTGAACCTTTCGTAGTGAGGAAGTTCTTTAAAGCTACACCATGTATGTTTTGGGGATTTGGATACCCCTACGCTTGATGTGTACTGTGTACAGTAATGATGTTAACCTCACATATGTAGCACATATGTACTGTGCAGAAAAACATTCTGTAACGTCAGTTGTGTTTTATTAGCCTTCCTTATATGGATAGAGCAGATGATTGAGTGTGTTTTCAAAGAGAACATCATCAAAACTTTGTGAAGGATGTGTCTGCCAAGGATGTAAATGAAAGAAAATCTATTATTGTTACCATACCATCATTTGTTTAATGTAATTTTACCTCAAGCCAGACCATATTTTGAGTGCATGTAGTGCACCTTTATGTCTTTACTTTTTATTTTTATTTTAGGCTTTATAGGATTACAGCAGCACACTCACACCATATTTTAGTGTTTTTTTCTCTCTACATACTAGTACTTTTTTCAGTTTTTACAATAAAATCTGAATGTAAAGCTCTTTACTCTTCCCAGCAGTCCACTTACAAGATTATTCTGGAGACCAAATGTTCTTTCATACAGTTACTCCAAAAAGCTGTTTTTTAAGGGTGTCGATTGAAGAGTGAGCCATAATTTGCTTACAGTTTCCAAAAGACTGTGAGGCATTAGTGGACTCACAGTGCTTACTCATTACCATAGGAATGAACACCTGATATTAAACGCAAGGAAATGAAAGTAGCTGGTCAGGACTGGACGCCTAGAACTACAAACTAAGACTTCTCAGAAGGCCTTAGTGTTCAGGCAGCTTATAGACCTCCCTTGTCTGTTTATTTCTCTACAAGGGCTCCACTGTACTCTTTTAGAACTGACTGCCTGGTTACCATATTAAAGTGTTGATTCTGAAATATTTGAAAAAAGCACTGATAGCAGTGTGAATGTGAGCAACATGATAACTTGTTGAACATCGTTTGCCAGAACAGATTTATAGACTTTTATCAATTTAAAACTGTATTTCTTTTTAAATGCTTAGACAAAGATGGGAGTCAAATCGATATCTTAGACTAGAGTTGCGTGATAACTCGGCACCAAATTCAAGAAAATTCAGACTGAGAAAAACACAAACAAAAATTTTAATTAAAAAAAAATTATGCGGGAAATAAGTAAAAGAAGCAATTGAGCTAAATTTGCAGTTAATCTTGCTAATGTTTTGTTATGTTATAGGTGATATTCCTTTATTAATATTATAAACACACCTGGAACTTATACCTCTGTAATATGCAACTGAACTCAGATTTGAATATCAATGACTCACAAATCACTGGACTCGATAACCAATGACTCGCAGCTCAAGTCAAACATACAACTAAAAAAAGTGCTTTGTGTTCAGTCATAGAGTGGATCATAGCTAATACAAATAGCTTAGTCCAAACAGCCCTAATAAGTTAAAGTGTTCATACCTAAAAAGAAGATAACAAGTGCACCATAAGTGCAATAAAATGCATTCAAGAAATCTTCAGATTAGTACCCACTTAAGTGGTATACAAAGAGATTAGTTTTCAGTATGGGTTTGAAAAGCACAAAAAAAGTCAGCCAGTGAAAGTTAATTCCACCTTATGAGTGCCAGGACAGAGAAGAGTCTAGCATGTCTTCCATATGTCATGAAGTATGGCGGTTCAAGCTCATAGGGCTCAGGCTACAGATTGATCATTGCCATAAGACAGGGAGGGGTTGGTCCATTCCTTGCTTTGTAGACAAACATCAGATGTGGGCAGCTACCGGGAGTCAGTGAAGGAGGTGCAGCAGTGGAGTGACATGGATAAACTTGGGAACATTAAAAACAAGCCGTGCTGCTGCTTTTTGGATTATTTGTAAGGGCCTGATGGCCTGCAGTAGTGCAGTAGTACTGAATTGACGAAAGACTGGACCAGGATCTGGGTGGCTTCCAGCGAGAGAAAGGATCAAATCCATCGGATGTTGTAGAGGAGAAATCTGAATGACCAAGTCAGGGTCACAATATAGGCTTTGATATCTGGCCATCCTGAATCACACTAAGGCTTCTTGCATCTATAAACAAAACAATTAAGGAGTCCATGGATTTAAATTACAGTCAATTTGCCTTAGACTCAAACACTAGTAACTTACAAATTTGGCTTAAGCCCCAATGACCCACAACTCAACTTGGACTTGAATTAATTTGATTTAAAACTCAGATTTGAATCCCAGCAGACTCCAATCCTAGTGACTCTTCTTAAACCTTGAATCCCTCCCTGTCACAACTCATTTTGTCAAACCTTGAATCCCTGCTTGTGCCTCCTTGTCAAACCTTGAATCCCAGTGATATTCTTGTGTCAGACCTAAACCAAATTTGCACTCAGATTCAAACCCCAGTGCTTTGCAACTGGCTTTTTTCTCAAATCCCAGTGAATGCAGTGATTCATAACTCAACTCAAACACAAACCCCAGTGACTTGTTTTGCCCTAAAATCATTGTGACTCACAAATCAAGTCAGACTCAAACCCCAGTGACCCAAGTTCCGAATCCCAAGACCCTGCAACTTGACTCACAATACATTACTCAGACTCCAGTGCCTCGTAACTTTACTATGACTCAAATTCTAAATTTTAAACCCTGGTAATGTACTAATGTACACGACTAAATTCTGAAAAAAAAATGTACAGACCATTATTAGTATAATGAATGTTGAGGAAGGGATTAGAGCATTTTCCCTACTGGCCAAACCAAATGTCCACACTTGGGTGGTTGGGTAACACAATGGACATCCCCTGCTCTAAGCAAATATTGCTGCACAGTGGATCTGATTTATGTATTTGGACTAGGTTGACTAATGATAAATGTATGTTTATTATATTTTAAAGGGGAATCTTTTCAGCATTCTGCAGCACTAATTCAAAGAACACTTAATCAACTAAAACAAAGTCAATTCAAAATGTTTCTCTTTCATTTGGTGATTTTAGGCAACCTTTACGCTGTGCATTCATTTTTGTACTACCAAGACGCTTTTAAAATATTAACACTCCTTGGTGTTTGTGAGGTCAGTGGAGGTGGAAGGCTTAGGCATGTAGGCGTATCCAGCCTGTTTATTTGTCTGCAAAACCTCAACTAGTTGTCTGGATTCTCAGACTGTGTGCTGACGTCTCACGCTGGTGCCAGGATTTTTGTGTTCACAACGACATCCTACAGCCTGTGTAGTCTGTGGCAGTCTGTAGAAACTGGCACACCATATCTCATGCATTCAGCCTGTTTAACACATTAGACAGTGCTGTGAAAGTCAGTCCAGAGTGTGTGTTGTATTGAACGAAACGATGGCATGTCACCATTGGTCAGGAATTTCCTGTTCAGCATCCCACAACCTGTACTGCTACAACGTCAAAGTCTGTAAACAGTACCAGATCCAAGGTATTCGGCCTATTCACTACATATCAGTAGCAAATCCAATATTAGGAAAGTTTGGTCAATGTGCAAACTGTCTCACATTCCATAAAGCTTTTGAAGCAATTGTATGTTGTGAATAAGCTCGCCTACATGGAAAGTGGGGAAATTTTTGTCTTTTGAATATTGATTTCAGCCAGTCGTGTGCATTCTGTGAAATTGAGCCCT
Source organism: Prochilodus magdalenae (assembly GCA_024036415.1). Classification (NCBI taxonomy): domain Eukaryota; kingdom Metazoa; phylum Chordata; class Actinopteri; order Characiformes; family Prochilodontidae; genus Prochilodus; species Prochilodus magdalenae. The sequence continues at coordinate 1,763,908 of JAMWET010004438.1, forward strand.
CTGGGATTCTGCCTTGCACTGAACAGGATGTGTCTCTTTGATGATGCGTAACTGGAAACTTGTCAAAGCTTCCATGTGGTTGTGAATAGGTTTAGAATGTATGCCCGTGTGAACCGATTCCCTCAATAGAATTCATTTCTAAGCCTGTGCTTGATGGATACTTAGCCCATATTTACCTCACAACCAGTAAGGATCATGTTTGCCGGTCTGAAAAAAAGCATCAGAAGCTAACAGTGCTTTTCCCAAATCACTTTCCCTTCATCGAAGAAGTGACTGTTTTGGAAGTGACGTACAGGAAACCTTGTTACGTTCTAACTTCACTCTAGCTTTCACTCCTTGGATTTTCCTTGATCTTACTTTTGTTTTGGCTAATGTTGCCTAGATGTTAAAAATAACTCCAGTTTTTTTACATCACTTATGTTTATTTACAACACAAGTTTTCACAACAAAAGCTGTATTTATCAATTTAATGTGAATGTGTAAAGATTTGTTTCTGTAACAACCCAGAAACTTTTTGTGAGGTTGATGTTGGTTGATGGAATATGGTGGTTAATGACATTTAATACATTTTTGGTTTTGATTATGAAAAGACTTTTAATTTTTTGACACAACTTCTTTTAAAGCTGGAACACTGGAGGTGTTAAGTGAAATGTTTATTGGAATTTCCTGAAACAGGTTTTTGGTCATGTTCGTGCAACATAAAAGTTATTAAAAGTTATTATCTTATTTAACAATTATCTTAGCTAAAAATTATTAGTCTGTTTTTCTAAAGCTTGTGCTTGAAACATTCCCAGCAAACTGCATATGCAAGGCAAAACAATAGCAAAATAAAAAGTTCAAACTAGGTCATATTGTACTATAAACTTTACTACTTACTGTCAGGATTTTATCTTATCTTATCATTTTACTGTAAGTGTACAGCTACACAGTAATCTTGTTAACTAGTTTACAGTTGCTTTGTAACTGTTGGTAGCACTTCACGTTTATTGTTGACTGCCTAATATAAAGATATGCATTAGTTAACATCAAGTGATATATTAACGGTTGTTACAATGCTTAACTAATTCTAAATAAACATGTAACAACTACCTGTTCACATGTGAGTTAAATTATATAGTACTGAATCTTAGTTAGTCAGCACTTAATGTAAAATATTACGTACCTACAATATGGTACAGTAAAGCTGTGAAGAAACAGTAATTTAATGTCATCTTATGGTACATTTTACAAAGTACATTACCACCAAAAATCTAAATCTCCAAATGTGAATTCGTTTAGGAGCACTACTACTCTACTCTGACTACTGAGCTAGAACTCCACCACATTGCTATCCACTTTATAGTCTAATTTGCTAAATAAGCATTTGGTAGAAATAAAAACAGTTAAAGATAGCAATTATTCCTACTTGTGATTCTATAAAATAATAACATTTATATTTATACATTTACATTTATGAGGCCTGTGACAATTTGCAAAAAACAAAAGAGTATATAGGTTATAAAGAAGCGTACAACATTTGTTGAGTTTGTGGGAAAGCTTTTGGGGTTTGAAAACTCACTCCAGTAGAAGGTGACTTTTCCATGAAACACATTTGCATACATAATGTACTATGTGTAGACTGTTCGCACCCACATTTCTAGCCCAGATTTCTAAAGCTATTAAAGAAAGGTAAAACTAACTGCCCAGGAAACTTCTTCTTTACTTGATTTAATTGATCAGAACCATTAAGGTATCGATTTCCAGTAACATTAGCTAAGTTAATGTTGCCTGGCAGCAGTTGTTTCAGTTCAGAATAGGATATTGGGATAAAACTAACATATTATGCATTTAAAACTGTAAAACTTCACCAAAAGATGAGTTTGTATGTCATTCTTGGAGGTGGAGAACGACTGAAGGGGCCACATAAGCGGCCAATCATCTAATTATTGTTGATTGGAAACATTCAACTATGCAGACATCTCACACAATGGACAAACTATTTACGTATAAAATTTTGCCATAAGAGGAGAAGATCTTTTCACACTGAAACGTCATTTATTAATAAAATTTTAATAAAATTTATTTTATTTAGGCAAACAGGCACTGTGCTTTATTTTTAGAAGTGTAGTTTGTTTTGATTGTAATATAGTCTTTCATTTTCTTTTATGTGCCGTTTATTTTAGTGTCCTTGTCATAATGTCATCAAAGAGTTTAGAAAACAAAATGTCCAAATAGATACATGTTCAAGTCTTTATTAAAATGTTGTCATGACAGGAAAACAAGAGTAAAACTGAAACAAAAAAAATCAATACCTAAAATTTTAAACTTGCAAAATAACACGTATGCCTGCATAGAATTATAATGCATTTTTTAAAATAAATAACCATGTCTCTGACTTACACTAGATCTCATATTTTATATATTAATTACACCACAAATGTAAAATACAAGCAATATTACAGCAGATTTACATTTTGCAAAAGCTTAAACGTGTCTCAAAAAGACCAAAGCCAAAAGTAAAACCAATATTTAGTAAAGATACTCCACAGTAAATTGGTATACATATTTCATAAACAATTAATGTCATAAACTTAAATGAAACACTGCTGCTAAGTACAGTGAAAGCACTTCTGTTGATGAGGTTCCAGTATCTTATTTATCATTCCTTTCCAACTGACTTAGGCAATGTTTCATCATCTTCAAGACTATTCTTTTCTTTTCTTCTGGATACTGCTCTTACAACATACTGTTCTTCACCCTCTCGAAAATTTGCCGCACCTTTGCTGCAGGAACGCATCCTTCTCGCAGAATGGTTATGGTCCCTGAAAACAAAACGGTACTAGTAAGTATGTGTAAAGAAGTAACAACAGATTCTCTTTTTAATGTCTTCAGTTTCAGATTACCTTCATCGATTTTCAGGCAGTTAACCACAGTTGATGCTACTACTTCATTGGACTCTCCATCACACAGTACTCCTTGTATCTTGTGTCCGAGGCGACTGTCAGGGAGAGGAAATGTGCTTTTGTTATGCCTTGATTACAATATCATTGGCTACTGCACTGTGGACCTGTACTGAGGTTTAATTGACTTTTTAATATAAAAAGACAGGAAATAATGAGGGGCATTTCCATGTCACTGTATTATGTGAACGAACTCTGTTTGTTAAATAATGATTGACCATTAATTAAGTTGGCCAGCAAACCACCATTTAAAGGTGATGAACTTTGACAAATGTCTCCACAGAGCTTATTAACTGAACGGTTCAGTGAGAAAGAGGTTTCAGATTTGGCTAGGAAAGGCGCATTGTGTTTTGTCTAAAAGCTACTTGGTATATCCAGTAACACTTTATTTGAAGGCTGCCTACAGAGGAGCTTCATAACACGTGCACTGGCATTGAAAAATGTTTATTAAGCAATGCTTGAGTGTTTGTACTATTAATAATGGCATAAGATGATGCTGTATTGGCATAAACTAAAGTAATGGGCTTGTGTTCCATTTATAAAACTTTAAAGAAGCATCATTCCCAAGTTACTGAACTGACAGCATTTTAGATCTGTATAATCATGTTCAAGAGCATCAGAACTTTCCACAGAGCTGATGTAAGGTGTTCTTAATGAGGTCTTTGCTTTATAAGTTCTATTACCTGGGACATGTGCTTCATAAGAGTATTATAAATGGAACAAATGCCTTCCATTTTGTTATAAGGCCCCTTATGTCAGTACAAAGTTCATATCTTCAAAGACATGTCATTTTCTTATGTATGTGTGTGTGTTCTGAAGTTACAATAAAGGAAGGCTTCATATAAAGTGTTTTCAAAAGCTTGTGTACAGACATATAATAATAAACATCTATTAAGAAAGCACCAATCACCCAAATGCCACTTACTTAATGACCATGTCATGGTGTGTGCTGTCAGGTTCACCACTAGGGTTTGCAGATGTGATAGCCAAGGGGCCAGTGATATCACACAGGTGCGCAGTCACTGTGTGGTCAGGGACTCGGATCATTATACTTTCCTTGGTCCCCACGCGGTCATATGCAGGTCCTACGCCTTAAAGGAAAAGTTTTGAGCATAACTTCAGACTGGACCGTTACTCAGGTATATATGTTTTATATGAAGACAATATGAAGATGTGTAACAATAGTGTTAATTTACCAAGCTTGAAGAGCCAGTCACCCTTTGGCACAATACAGCTGATGCCTCCTGGGTAGACATTCCTCATGAACTCCCACAGCAGTGGGCTGAATGGAGGTTTCGCTGCCACGAGCTGCTCAACACTGGAGATGCAGATACAGATGGGCTTTTCTGCAGGCCGGTCCTATGAAGCAGGTACATAGGTCAACCTACCTATTAGTTATAGTTCTCAAGTTTCTAATAAGTTTGGTAATGCATCACATATACAGTTTCACCAGAAGCTCACCTTGATATTGTAGATCTTCTCTATGGCACTGGGGTTCTTGCAAGAAGCAGCCAGGGCATAAACAGTATCCGTGGGAATACCACACACACCATTATGTTCGAGTAATTTGGCTATCTGTAGAAGCCCACTGGTCCCCCGAGAGATAGCAACTGGACATGGAATTGTAGCAGCAGCTTCCTTCTTTTTATTGTTCTTAGAAGAAGGAATAAGACAGAATAACCAAAACCATCCAATGATGACTAACTGTGTCATGAGACATGCAGTGAAGCAAATTACCTTTATCAGTGCAGGGCCAAGTGGTATCAGTTTCTTGGAAAAGATGCAGTTAATAAGTGATGCCAGGGTCCCATATAAGCAAATGATGGCGAACAGTGAAAGCATAGCAACTGTAAAATAATATTAAGAAACATATACTTATGGTCATTGTCAACTAAAAATAAATAGATACCGAAGTTTCTTCTATAGTTCATCAGGCAAAGTTTACCTTCCAGCTGGTAGGGCAGTCTATCAAGAGTGGAGAGAAGAAAGCAAACCACTACAACCTCCATGATAGTGGTTAAAGTCAGCAGAACCAGATTGCCATAGGCAGCTGCCAATTATAAAGATAATAGAATTTAATATACGTTCAAAGGGGAAATACACGTTGTTGAAAAATATATGTTTAATTCATAGCAAAACTTACCAATTAGCATCAAGAAAGCATTAATCACCAGAAATGCTACTGCTCCTGCTGTAAAGCCACCAGCGGATTCTGTGGAAATCTGCAATCGATGTCCTGCAAGTCGATCATCCAGCATTATTCAGCAATCCAGAATTATTCCACACTGAGTAGCTTTTATCAGAGTACATAAACCTGGCACAAAATATTATATGAACATACCTGCAAACCTGAACCAGGTCCAGGTGGCCCAAATGGCCACATAGAAGGATGGGATAATAGAGCCGAACCTCTGGCCACCTTGAACCTGCAGTCGGCTGACATATCCCTGAATGATGGCCCCTGGGATGAGCACCCAAGGTACGGTCAGGTCTAGAAAGCCCTGGTGGGGCTGGCTGCTGTGGATGGCTGAGAGAGCTGCCACTCCATTGGTGAGGTAAAACAAAGCATCAGGAAGTTGGGATCCTCTTCCTTGGAGCTCTTCTTGTGGAGGCTTCTTCTTTAGACAGCTAAGACCACTCTGGAGTCGTTCAGTTGAAACTGGCTGGGGTCCAACCGGAATCAGAGACTTCTCAGCAATAGTATTAATGAGACGTGCAAATGTGCCATACAGTGACAGAGCTGTGAAGAGGGAACAAGCCACTCCAAAGAAGATGTAGTATCTATCAAGGGGGATCTGGGAGATTGTTGAGATGGTTAACAGAAAGAAGAAGGCATTGTGGACAAGCTCCAGGGAGTCCATGTTCAGGCTTGCAACACAGAGGACAAGAGCTGCTGTCAAGAAGAACCAGTCACCCACCATCGCCTGTCTTCCAGTAGCTGCTTCACCCCTTCCAATCAACACAGACACCACATACTCTTCCCAAGTTTTCACAAGCCAGAAGGTGCAATGCAGGCCGAACTTTGTGGCATGGTAGCAGTCTTGTCTCAAGTACGCATAGTAGCTGGATAGGAGCTGGGCAGCAGAATTAATGGAGATCCACATGGTACTTACTGGGATTGATGGGAAGTACCCAAAAGCATAGAAGGCAAAGATGAATGGTGAGACTGTGTCACAGAAGAAGCCCAAGGCCATGGGTTCAGCATATTTAGTGTTCTTTTTCTTCTCCTGGCCAAGACTTTGGGAGCTGCTGGCATTGGTTGTTCCAAGGAGCAGCACATTAAACAGAGGGTTACCGAAGCCCTTAAGGACATAGCGTTGGGCCACCCCCTTGATGAGTAGTGCTGCTGAGCCATAGATGGCAAAGAGCAAGATGAGTAGCTCTAGTACTCCTGAGACTACCAGACCCCACCCAGCTACTAGTCCCACAGCTTCAAAAACTAACGTGAGGGTGATGGCCCCAAACACAAAGGGCATAATGTAGTTCACTGTGGCAGAGCAGAATGCCAACAGCAAAGACAGCAAGGTGTAGGGTACCAGCCCAGCTATGGCCGCTTCACTGAGGTACGGGGGAATGGAAGTTTCATTGACAGGAGTGGAGTTGGAAAAAGGGTTCTCAAGTGTAATATTTATGGTTGAGGTATTGATGGGAGTGCCTGGATTGTGTTGGTTTGCTCCTAGGAATATTCTTGTTGCACCATAACTTCCCCAAAGAGCTGCATAGCCAATGAAAGCCGTACCACTGAGATGGTCATATTTACGGAAGGACAATAAGCCAGCAATCATCTGGCACACTCCACCAATCAGAATTAGATGAACACCTATACCGATAAACAAAAACAGACATTACAACAGACAGTTTGGAGGAAACTTGCAACAATGATATATACATATATACATACACTATCATAAGCCACTCTAGTTTAATTAGCTCTAAAAACAAATTATTTATATTTGCACAAGGAGATCTTAGTGGAGTGATCAGCTCTCAGCTAACACTTTTACCAACGTGCTACCAAAATTCAGTTTAGAAAATCTGCAATGCATTAAATTCTTACAAAATCGGTGTATTACACAAAAATGTGTAGTTACAATGTAATTAATGAACATATAAGTGTGCCGTTCTCTTATATTGTTCTGCAATAGTAAACACAACACAACACAAAATTACCTGCAAGGATGTTTTCTACTCCAACTGCCTGAATCCCAGTTCTGGCTCCATGGAAGTTCTGCAGAAGCACTAAGAAGGCACTGATGCCATTGGCCAGGAACCCAAGCACTCCAGGCTCACTGTAGAAGCTTGCAGGAAAGCCACTCGCTGATGCCATCAGGTCTGTTTACCTTAGCTGATAAGATGATATAAGGTTACACCAGGAAATGAAGAAAAAGTTTTTTAAAGGGCGTGGAGTGATTATTTAATGCTTTTAGCTACTTTGACTAAACAGAACATGAGCTCTTGAACTTGTTTTATTAGGCTTGAGGTTATTTCCTTCAAGAGATTATTCAACTTTCAGCATTACCTGAATTAGATGATAGCAATCAAACTAAGTAAACATGTTAAGCAAATAACCAGAAAGGTATTTAGACTAAGTCTACATATTCATATGTTCATATATTTAGCCTTTGCTTAAAGGTAAAAAGAATGTTAAGCTAACAACTAATAAGGTTATTTTGGTGTTTAGATTAAGACTACATATTTATACATTCATAGATTCAGCTTTTACTAGGAGGTAGAAATAAACAAACAACTCTGATTTAATCATATTTAATAATAAAATTATCAATAATAATCAATCATTTTTACATGTATTCTAATGTTATTATTGATACCACTTGTTTTGGGATTAGACTTAGTATGGTTTTTATGACAGTTTAAAAATGTACAACATTTTCAGTTCATAGTAATGTAAAATCCCTTCCCTCCCTCTCTTTCTCTCTCTCTCTCTCTCTCTCCCTCCTACATTGCAAAATAACCATTTGGTTACAGCCTTTCCACAGGTGTTTTTCAGTTCATATCCTGCTGCCGGTGTAGGCTGTCACAAGTGCTCTGCCCAGCAGCCAAAACAGAGGAACTCGGAGCAGCCCTCTGGAGAAGCTAAGATAGTGAAACTGACCCTGGAGCTCCCCATAGAGGCAGAAAACGACACTGCTTCTATGTCTAAAACGTGACCATAACGCTTCCTTGGATTCAAGGTCTGGAGAGGGCTGCACAGGTTCACCCCAGCTTGCCTCAGTACTTTAGGCTGATGGAGATCTACATAAACCCAAGTGGGCCTTTTGGTAAGACTGGTCTAATTGTCTTAGTAGTTTTAGAAGAAAACTGATAAACTGATTTGAGGAGACATTGACTGATGTCTAAGAAACTTCAAAATAACCCTAATACTACCATTTACTTCAGACAAAATGAGCCAAGAAGGGACTTACCTAATGACGAGCCTTGGTCTGAAGTATTGGATTGCAGTGGAAGGATGCTTTATGTTTATAGGAAATGTGCTTCTGTGGAGTGGGAGGAGCACCAAAACTTCGAACCAACCCCATGCTCGATCTTAAAGGATGACATAAGTGACCCTTGTGCCTAAAACAATGAACTTCCTGCTCATATGATGAGAAATCCCACCCAAGATGCTAAAAAAAAACGATGCTTTGGGAATTCCAGCCCTGCTTCCTTCTGGGCTGTATTATTAGTCTTTAAGCGTGTCGTGCTATATAAAGAGGAGATGCAGCCTCACCTGAGCAACAAGAGCATCACCTGTCAAGACAACATCTGTCAGTCCTGAACAGAGGGAGAAGAAAGACTTCAAAACTTTCAACTTGAAGACAGAATAGACCTCTCAACTCAGTGACGAGATGCTCTCCAAAGTACAGGTAGACAGACTTTGAATTTCTAAATATGTATGGTGATGGATTATATATATGCTGTGCACATTTGTGCCTGTAAAATGAATGCCTTTATTTTGCTGTACTGTACTCACACAGTTCTGTTTTTTTTTTTTGGTTGCTTTTCTAATATCAGTTCTTGGGTTTTTGAATTTGGTCATGAGGTTTTTATCCCCAGTTGTTCATAGAGGGACAGTTATGTTTTATATCTAAGTTGTGTCTAAGTGATCAAACAGGTCTTTCCACTGAATGTTTGCTATGTTTTTATAATGGTAGGCAATTCATGCATCTTGTTAAACCTGATAGCTCAACAATGGCTTACACACTGTAATAAAACGAAAAGAGCCAAGTCAACCCTAAGGAATTTTTTCACGCTTACATTTTTTATTAGGTCATATAGAGTTCTCAAATGCTATCATAAGGAAATGCAGTTGTAGGCTATTGTAGACATAATAACCTACTGTAACTGTGTGCTAAAATATAAAAGCATATTGTTGCATACATGAGATTTTTTAAATAATAATAGAAAACGCTGCACATATTAACATGCAATTATTGTTTATTTACTGAAATGGGGAGAAAACATAACATCTGTATAAAAAAGTTATGGAATGTTTTACATTTTATGTTGTGTTTTTTTTTTCACTGTATTATGCTTAGCAAATGAATAGAAATCACTGACAGAGAACCTCTGTGTTTAAATGAGGTTATGTTGCACATTTAAATTAGATAATTAGATAATATGACTAGACTGTTCACATAACTCAAGCCTACAAATTTTGTTATCCAGAGATCTTTCAGACCCCTGAGCACCGTGTCTTGGGTCAGAGGACTGCACAAATCTGCACTAGATGGTAAGCCAACTCAGTTACCGCACACACTTTTATTTTGGTCTGGCTTGCAAAACATTTACTTTATCTGGTCTTGCCAAGACATAGTCTCTGCCACCTCATCGGCTGCAGCAGGAACTTTCTAAAGTACAACATTCCATTCTCTCGGCTTTGTTTCCAGTGGCGGAGCGTCCTGCCCCCGAGGAAACTGTGACAAGCAGCTTTGGCAGATTCATCCAGAGCGTGCAGCCAAGGCATCTGTCACAGAAAGTGCTCCAGCGCAGCAAGCGCATGGTGCTAGACAGCATTGGTGTGGGGCTGCTGGGTAGCACCACCGAAGTCTTTGAACTGGCCCTCCAGCACTGCCAGGTAACGATTTAGTAGCAATTGGACTCTGGAAGGTATTTAGTGTCTGCGGTAATTGACCGATATACAGGACGCATTGTTTGTTTAGGTGAAGAGCATTTCTTCTTTTGCCTCTTCTCCATTTTGGAGTTGTTCTATAAAGATGTACTACTAATTTAAATCAAAATGTACCGTTCGAACAAATCTGCCTTAGTAACTTAAACTTTAATAATCCATTGGCAGGTTTACATTATAAATAGCACAAATTTGTATTAATGGCTTAACCATACCATAATATTAAAGTGACAAGATTCCTGTTGTCCCACAATCTTTCATATGTCCAGCAGGTGTGGAAAAATAATGTTAGCCACTAACCATTCCACCACACCCCCTACCACTGGGCAAAAACACTCAACCGCTTCAATATTTACTCAATAATTTGTCACAGTACGGAAAAGAAAAGTGTATGCTCTGTAATTCATGTTGACTTGAACACTTTCAGAAGCTTACAACACCTCATGAGTCTAGCACATTGCAAAAGCATGTGGCAAAAAGCAAACCTTTTGATCACCATCCTAATAGCCCAGTCAAATCAAAACTGAAACAGATCACAAAGAGAGACATTCACAACAGTGACCCTTGAGCGTTGGCCTGGACTTTACGGAGCACATTTTATTCCTGCATAGAGCCTAATATGTCTATGCTGCGTCTAGACCTGCAAGCTGTAGCTGCTTTTTTTCCCTGCCTGTGGACAGAAACAGAACTGTGCTCACTGCTTACACAAAGTCTGATCTTAGGCAGCTATGTCGGCCCCAGTAGTGATCCACTGACCCTTCTTTTCTTTCTTTCCAAAGCACATGTACGCTCCTGATGACATCAGCTTTGTCTACGGTCGCAGTGGCACCAAGCTGTCCCCAACTCTGGCTGCTTTTGTCAACGGAGTAGCGGTAAAACGTACTACTTTTTATAGAAATATCTATAAAAAAACAAGAAATGTCCTGTTCTGTCACCTTGGATGAACCCATGTATCACAGTTTCGTTATGATCCAGTTATTTTCACTGTTGCCATCACCATGTATTAAACAGTGGTAAACAAAATTGAGAAGGCATCGTCAGGGTGTGGTTTGTTATGAGCGAGCCAGATAAACATTCATGTAGTTATACCAACCCCAAAACCTAACCAGTCATGCTCTTCTGGCTTTTGTACATGTCCTTAACCAAAACTTAGGATCGTTGTTAGGGTTTTGTTTATGTCTCTTTGAAACCATGTTCTGTGTAATGGTTAGACCACAGCTAAAACTGATAGGGCTGATAGACCTTGCAAGAATGAGTGGAAAATCCTGGAATAGCACTGCTGAGACTAAAGCAATATTTGGTAGCATTATTTGAAGGCAAACTTCATAACACAGCACTCACCATCATACTTATAAATCTATATTTGAGCATTCATGAACATCTTATTTTAGCAGTCATCAGATTATATTTCACAAGTAATGGAACTTAAAAGGTCTTCTTTAGGCTCACTCAATGGACTTTGATGACACCTGGCATCCTGCGACTCACCCCTCTGGAGCAGTGCTTCCTGCCCTCCTTGCCATTAGTGACATGCTTCCCAGCCACAGCAAGCCAAGTGGTCTGGACCTGCTGATGGCCTTCAACGTGGGCATTGAGATTCAGGGGCGCCTCATGAGGTTCTCCAACGAGGCCCACAACATCCCCAAAAGGTGAGCGCTTAAGGGTTGTCTCCCTAGTATATGTACTTCTCTTTTTCACCCCACCAGGACAAGGACAACTACAAGTATAACCCCATCAAAACAGGATGCCTCAAAATACATAACACATAAATATAGCAATGTCATGACAGCAGTCCCAACAGGACCGCCCTGGGTAACAACATGGGCATTCTCCAGGTGTACACTCAGAGCTAGGAGAGGTTGCTCCTACTGCTTTTAGCCGCAGAGGAAGTTCCCGTAAACTTAGATGAGTGTTTATAGGCCTACAAACCGCTTCTGTTCATGATTGAACTCACTGCCCTTGCTGCTCTTATTTATACTCTTAGAGTGGAATAAAATGGCTTATAATTTGTTATTTCCCCAAAATGGTCTTTAAACAGAGTCCACCTGTGTAATTTGAATGACGCCTGGAGACAACTGCGGTTAATGGTGCATGGGACTGTTATAAGACAAAATAATACTGTCATCAGAATTCCTATACAGCGCATTGTTATTAGAATGGCTTCAGTGGGTGGAAACTTATAGTTAACATAAAAACCTGATAAAAAGACTAAAGTTATTAATTGCGTTGTATTTTAAAGGTAGTGGTGTAAGAAATATGTTTTCTCTGGTTTTTGTACCTAAAAGCATTAATCCAACCATTCTCTTCTTTTTAAGGTTTCACCCCCCAAGTGTTGTAGGCACAATGGGCAGTGCTGCTGCCTGTGCCCGCCTTCTTTCACTAGACCGTTCCCAGTGCAGTAATGCCTTGGCCATTGCTGCCTCTTTAGCAGGCGCCCCAATGGCTAATGCTGCCACTCAGTCCAAGCCCCTCCACATTGGCAACGCCTCCCGTCTGGGCCTTGAAGCCGCCCTTCTGGCTTCTCGCGGGCTTGAGGCAAGCCCCCTGGTCCTAGATGCAGTGCCAGGTGTTGCCGGCTTCAGTGCTTTTTATGAAGACTATGCCCCTCGCCCCCTTGCTTACCCTGAGGAGGAGGAACACAGCTTCCTTCTAGATGAGCAGGACATGGCCTTCAAGCGATTCCCAGCCCACCTTGGCATGCACTGGGTTGCCGACGCTGCTGCCATTGTCCATAAGACCTTGGTAGGCCTCTCCTCGGGAAGCATCTCCCCAAGCATGGTGCAGGACATCCTACTTAGGGTCCCACATTCCAAATATATCAACCGGCCCTTCCCAGAGTCAGAGCATGAGGCACGCCATTCCTTCCAGTTCAACGCCTGCACAGCCCTGCTGGACGGAGAGGTGATGGTCGAGTCCTTCCAGCCAAGGGCGTTCTTCCGTCCTGAGCTTCACGCTCTACTGTCCCGTGTTCGAGTGGAGCACCCCCATGACAACCCAGCCAACTTTGACCGCATGTATGGTGAGGTTGAGGTAACACTGGTGACCGGAGATGTACTCAGAGGCCGCTGTGATACCTTCTACGGCCATTGGAGGAACCCGCTTAGTGACGAGAGCCTGCGCAAAAAGTTCCGCAACAATGCCAGTGCAGTGCTGACCCCGGGGAAGGTGGATGCACTTGTGGAGGCTGTGGAAGGTCTGGAGTACCTGACCGACTGCAAACCGCTGCTGGTTCAGCTGCAGTAAACAGCCTAGCAACACCAACCTATTTGTTTTGTTTTTCACATTGTTCAAAAACAATGACTGTACTTTCTATTGAAGGACTTTTATTATGTTCATCTCCCAAATATTTAGATGAAGAGTGATGTTTAGATGAAGAGATGTTTAGAAAAGGATTTACACTTTCCTAGTAATATAAAAGACATATGAAAAATTATATTTACTGAATGCAGTACTATTTTTTTTTTTGTTCTATATACTGTTTCTGGTTATTATTATGGATAAAGAACTACAAATATACAAATGAAGCTTGATGCAAAGATGCAAAAAATGTAAATACCTTTGTAGTTCTCACTTGAAGTGCTTTCTGTATTATTTGTATTAATTTAATATTACTGATTTATTTTATTTGTGTATGTGATCAAGGTGTCATAAAAGTAAATAAAGTGCTTTAATTCATTCCTGACTCTGTGTTGTCCATCTATTAGCCTATCAATGAACACAAGACATCATATAAAATAATATTAATGAAAAATTAATCATTACATAATATTATGATTAAAGACACATAAACTGAACAATGTAGTCTAATAACATGATATATATTACATCATATATATATATATATATATATATCAAATAATAATTCAAAGTACTAACTAAAACATAACATACAAATGGATGGTAGACCATCCTCTGTGTCTCTGCACACTTTGTTAACCCCTTTTTTAACCAGTTCTAAAAGAGTCAGGACCCACACAGAGCAGGTATTATTTGGGAGTGGAACATTCTCAGCACTGCAGTGAAGTGATGCATGACTACAATTATCGATTCCTCGTCTCCTTTTTATTTTAAGCTACGAAGCACGGCTGTGTCTGATCCACACAAACAAGTGCAACACACCACCACCACATCAGTCATATATTGCGGTATAATTGTACCCTAAAATGTGCAAAAATGCCCATATAAGGCGCAACCATCCACTCATTACTCACAGCATGCAACAAACTCCCCCGAGACTGTATACCCAAGATCATTGTCCATATGGTATGAAAAAACAAAAAACAAAAAAGATCAAACATTGTGAGTTTCAGAGAACTTTATTGCTAAAGTCTCCCTAGAACTTCAATCTATAAGTTACCATTAGGGCCTCACTCAAAACCCTGTCATCATCAAAACAGTCATCAGTTAACATTGTTCATGGTGGAAAGGTTGGTGATGTTCAGTAGCAGGTTTCTAATTTAAATCAATGTGCTAGTTAGATTACTACCTATCATCTACACTCTAGGTACAAAACTTGTTGGAATAGAGGAATAGAGAAAAGGGGGAGTAGGTCATCCAGAAGACTGAATTTTAAATCCTACTTTTAATTATAATCATATCATATATGGAGTGACAGCTCTCACCTCCTTCATGTCTGGCAGTAAGTACAGAATTTCCAGATCATGGCGTGATCCTTTAGATAGGCCCCTTTCACTTCAACCAATCAAACACTAGTATGCCTAGTTAGTTGTTTCAGAGATGGGCAGTGTTGTCAAAATTCACAGACGTCATTGCTGTCAAAATGCGAGAACATAATCCAAAATCATGGACTGCTCATACAAACCGGATTCCAAATAAGTTGGGACACTAAACAAATTGTGAATAAAAACTGAATGCAATGATGTGGAGGTGCCAACATCTACTATTTTATTCAGAATAGAACACAAATCACAGATCAAAAGTTTAAACTGAGAGAATGTATCATTTTAAGGGAAAAATATGTTGTTTCAAAATTTCATGGCGTCAACAAATCCCAAAAAAGTTGGGACAAGTAGCAATAAGTGGATGGAAAAAGGAAATTGAGCATATAACGAACAGCTGGAAGACCAATTAACACTAATAAGGTCAATTGACAACATGATTGGGTATAAAAAGAGCTTCTCAGAGTGTCAGTGTCTCTCTGAAGCCAAGATGGTAAGAGGATCACCAATTCCACCATTGTTGCGCAGAAAGATAGTGCAGCAATACCAGAATGGTCTTACCCAGCGTAAAATAGCAAAGACTTTTAAGTTATCATCATCAACCGTGCATAACATCATCAAAAGATTCAGAGAATCTGGAACAATCGCTGTGCGTAAGGGTCAAGGCCGAAAACTCTACTGGATGCTCGTGATCTCCGGGCCCTTAAACGTCACTGCACCTCAAACAGGAATGCCACTGTCAAGGAAATAATAGAATGGGCTCAGGAATACTTCCAGAAAGCATTGTCAGTGAACACAATCCACTGTGCCGTCCGCCGTTGCCAGCTGAAACTCTACAGTGCAAAAAAGAAGCCATTTCTAAGCAAGCTCCACAAGCTCTTTTAAAATGGAGTGTGGCAAAATGGAAGACTGTTCTGTGGTCAGATGAGTCACGATTTGAAGTTCTTTATGGAACACTGGGACGCCATGTCATCCGGACCAGAGAGGACAAGGATAACCCAAGTTATCAACGCTCCGTTCAGAAGCCTGCATCACTGATGGTATGGGGTTGCATGAGTGCTTGTGGCATGGGCAGCTTGCATGTCTGGAAAGGCACCATTAATGCAGAGAACTATGTTCAGGTTCTAGAACAACATATGCTCCCATCTAGAAGTCATCTCTTTCAGGGAAGACCCTGCATTTTTCAACAAGATAATGCCAGACCACATTCTGCAGCAATCACAACATCATGGCTACGTAGGAGAAGGATCAGGGTACTGAAATGGCCAGCCTGCAGTCCAGATCTTTCACCTATAGAGAACATTTGATGCATCATAAAGAGGAAGGTGCGACAAAGAAGGCCCAAGACGATTGAACAGTTAGAGGCCTGTATTAGACATGAATGGGAGAGCATTCCTATTTCAAAACTTGAGAAACTGGTCTCCTCTGTCCCCAGACGTCTGTTGAGTGTTGTAAGAAGAAGGGGGGATGCCACACAGTGGTAAAAATGGCCTTGTTCCAACTTTTTTGGGATTTGTTGATGCCATGAAATTTTGAAACAACATATTTTTCCCTTAAAATGATACATTCTCTCAGTTTAAACTTTTGATCTGTGATTTGTGTTCTATTCTGAATAAAATATTATATGTTGGCACCTCAACATCATTGCATTCAGTTTTTATTCACAATTTGTTTAGTGTCCCAACTTTTTTGGAATCCGGTTTGTACATTATTGCTTGTTAAGACATAATCCAAAAAACTACTCAATTGTCATTCAGTAATGAGAAAGAAAAGAATAAATGACTGCAGTTGATGAGTTCCCGTTTATAAACAAGTAAAGCAATATAAAGTTTGGTTCTAGTGGGCTCTATTGTTAGTAGTCACTGGTAACTGGTAGCCCTTTTCACGAATACACTTGATATATACTATAGGGTCTATAGGGTGTTTTGTAGATGTTTTGGTTGTCAGAGCTGATGAAGATAGCTAGCTCTGACTAGCTGTCTTCTGAAGATGTGTAGCTTCAGCAGCTCTTGCCTGAACATTCAGCTCTTGTCTGATGGGTAGCTAGCTTTAGTTGGCAGCACAGAAAAAAAAACACAGATGTGGAAAATGTTCACTGAAAGAAAAGTTCACAGGTTTCATCATTGTTTGATTAAGGGATCTGAAGGAGCATTTTAACCCAGAAATGGCTATTATGTCAGACTTAGCATGTCAGTTTGAACCTGTTTAATTCGACTGGGAAAATCAGTGGAAAAGCTGGTTTCTTTTTTTTTTTTGATGGTCATCCAACTTCAGTGACATCTCATTATGATTTAGTGACAATTATGTTTAACCAAGCTGTGGTGCTCACTATAATAAGCATCCGCCATTAGCCTGTTTTGACTTTGTCCATGTCTGTTTTTTCACAATAATTAAAAGCTACTAGGGTAAAGGTAATGTAATTAAGAGCTAGTGTAATTTCTGTGGCTCATATAGAACAGGCACAGGCCTTTCCCTGCACACTCTCAGAAAAAAATAATAAATGGTTAACGGAAAGTTAACAGAAAGTTTATTTAGGAAGATATTTAAGGTACACAGTTGGACCTCATTACCACTGTTGTACCTTTTTGTTGTACAGTGTACGTTAATGATAAACATTAAATACTGCTGATGGTTGGTCTGCTTTAGTGAATTAGATCAGCAGCTCCAGGAAGTCATTTCTGAAAATTAGTCATGCACCTCAGAACGAGAGTTCATGTTTTGGAATAGAAGCTCAAAAAGCGTGATGGTTCCTTGTTCCTTTCTGACGTAAAGTTGCCTTGGAGAAAGTATGTACGGTCAACAAAGCAGGTCAACTACGTCCAACACATGCATACACAATCACTTCCGCCATCTCCTCATCAAGTCTATCAATGTTAGAACAGTTGAGTCAACAGAGGTGTTAAAGCCACAAAGCCACGTTTGTGCTTGCGAGAATTGTGGACAGAAGATGACTGGGGGTTTTTACTAACATCAATCAATCAGAATCAGAATCAAGTTTTATTTGCCAAGTATTTTCATACATTCAAGAAATTGTATGAACTGGCAGGTGGAGGCTGGCTCATTGGGTTGGGTCAGTTTGCTGTGTAGCTGTCCTAGAATGATAGTGTTGAATTCTTGCATAAGTGTTTGGATGGTCGAGGTGCTGAAAGATGTCCCACCAACCTGTTGGCCCAGTATGCAAACTGCAGGGGGTCTAGCAGGGGGTTAGTGATGTCCTTCAAGTGACTGAGAACCAGCCTCTCAAAGGTTTTCATGACTACAAAGGTCAGTGCGATAGATCTGTAGTCATTCAGTCCAGTGATGGTTGCCTTTTTAGGAATGGGTAGTATTGTGGAGCGTTTGAAGCAGGATGGTACAGCACACAGCTCCAGTGACCTGTTGAAGATCTTTGTGAAGACAGGTGCAAGCTGGTCTGCGCACTTCCTCAGGCAGGAGGGTGATACTCCATCTGGGCCAGGTGCTTTCTTCACTTTTTTACTGAGGTAAGCATCACTTACAGCATAGCCAAGGATTATGGAATTTTTTTTAAAATGCTTAACATAAAATGCACACATACACTATGCTACAAATACTTTATTACATTGAATTTTTGTTTTTGTTTTTTGCGGTCAAGACCCCCACAATAGGGCAGGTTTTTTGTGGGCGGTGTGTCATTCTCAGCACTGTGGTGATGCTGCAGTGGTGGTGTGTTAGTGTGTGTTGTGCTAATATATGGTTCAGACGCAACAGTGATGCTCGCGTTTTATGCATACTGTGTCCACTCACTGTCCATTCTATTGGACACTCCTATTTTGTTGGTCCACCTTGTAGATGTAAGGTCAGACACGATGGCCCTTCTAGTCCTTTATTAGAGGCCACAGGAGGCTCCCCATAGTTTTGGTAGTTTTGGTTGACGTATGATTCTCAGGTGTGTACTCCAGCAGCACTGCTGTGTCTGATTCACTAACACCATCACTTCAGTGTCACTGACAATAATCCACCACCCACATAACATCTGCTCTAGGTGGCCCTGTGGGGGTCTTAACCATTGTGGGACAGGGTGAAAGGGATTCAAAAGTATGCAAAGAAACAGGTGGACTACAGTTTGTAACTGCTGGACATCAAGATGCATATATGGTAACTGGAGGTGGTTTTAATGTTATGTCTGATCAGGGTATATTCACAAACACATTAAAAAAACTTTCTGAAGAACAGATTAGAAACATAAGCATGACATTCACACAATATCCATACCATATGCATATTCACACCATATCCATATTGCATTAGCAATCCATTAATAATTTTTAGGATCGAAAACATCACATTCCTATGCGAAACATGAAAGAATAGTTTAAAAAAACATTCATTAACATTAACATAAAAAGGTGATCATTCTAAATGTGTAATAATGGAAAATAATGGAAAGCTACTGTACTGTTCCTGAACACTATAGCGACACATCATGTACCAGTAGGAAGTGAAACTTGGTTTAGCATGTTTTTGACAAGACATTTTATGACCAGAAATACCAAGAATTAAAAAATGTCATGTAGGTACATTTTCATTTCATTTGCATCCCTATTCCCTACATAGACTTTAATGCAGTGATGAATTTGTCATGAGCTGTCCTTTAAGCTTCATTGTCTTTTTAGAGGATTACATTATATGTTTATTACTCACTGATACATACATTTAACAATCCTGCCAAAATGTGTAACTGTATTTCAGTGTTACTGTAACTTTTATAGATATGCCATAAACCTGTACATGAACTTCCTGTAAAACATTATTCTTCCTTTGGATTAGCCTCTTTAGCATATTAAACTTTCCAACTAACTTGGCAGCATCACAGTGCAAAGATCATAGTAACCTGCACAAAGAACAATGATACTATCAATACTATCTCTGACTGACACAAGGAAGTGTTCTTCCTCATGACGTGTAAAGAATAGTGATGTGAGGATGTACGTTCTTTTCCAGGGTTGAGCAATTTCTTCAGCAGAACATCACGAATTGCCGTTTGACTACATGTCTGTGCGCTAACACCCATTGATTCAGATTGGAGAGAAAAAAGTCCCTATTCTTTGTTACCTTTAATAGCACTAAAGAGACACTTAAAATACTCTGTGTGTCATCTACTGACCGCCACATATGTAGGCAGCTTTGGAACGTAATCAAAGACCTTTGTACTCTAAGAACTTGTGACAAAATTCCTGCAAAACATGAACTGCATTTCCCTTGGGTTGCTAAAGAGTGCTACAAAAGTGGGCCAAAGACCATGTGCAGTTCAATGCTTTCTAATAAGCTGAAAGAAAAGCCTGTTCAACCTCACAGGATATAAAATATGTGTAGGTGTTCCTAAAAATAACTAAAGAGCTTCCTTATTCATATTGGTTTTGTCCAGCAGTGTGGTGAAGCTGAGGTTACGATTCTTAGTAGACCTAAAGGTAACACATCATAACTATGCTATATGTTATGTTATATGCTGTCACGAATCAGTAGTATAAAGAGACATTGTTCATATAAATAGCAAAACAGTGGCCACAGAGATCATTGGGATTACATTAACATGCTTGTCTATGATATGTCATCATAAAAGAGAATCATTTGTATTGTTGGGTTATTTGTGAAGAAATGTTTGGATA
This sequence comes from Prochilodus magdalenae, assembly GCA_024036415.1. NCBI lineage: Eukaryota > Metazoa > Chordata > Actinopteri > Characiformes > Prochilodontidae > Prochilodus > Prochilodus magdalenae. The sequence continues at coordinate 1,784,279 of JAMWET010004438.1, forward strand.
TTAATTATAGATTCTGCATTTTAAAATCATGTATTAATAACTCCATAAGCGACTCTTAACAACAAAGGTTATACAAATAACTCAACTTGTATTGTGCACTGTGTCTTGAATTATTTTCACATGTGAACAAACGAACAATGAAACATAAGGTTGAAGAGTCTAGTTTTTGTTGTGCTGTGGCAGATTTTTAAAAAGTTACTGTACAGTAAAAGACTGCAGTGTTACAAATAGAACATCGCTTCAACTTAGTGCCATTTACTTCATAAAACAGCTTTTGCTGTGGAAATTAATGGGGGAAAAAGTAATGACATTTGGGAAAACTGCAAATGTAGACCTACTTGTCAGATTTGCTTTGTCTTTAAAAATCATGAAAGGTATGTACCAACAATGTATTGTGTTACAGAAGGGTTCTGCTACAGTTGCTTTTAACAATAGAAGAACCCGTTTTGATACAACATAGAACCATTTTCAAAAAGGTTCTATATAGAAATATCTACAACACTTTTCTTACAGTAATCTGAAGAGCGATGACATTAAAACTACCCCCTTGTTTCTATACTCATTATCCATTTTATCAGCTTACCATATAGGCACACTTTCCCAAGTTCCACAGTTACAGACTGTAGTCCATCTGTTTCTCTGCACACCTCTACAGGACCACCGTAGATCAGATATTATGAGAGTAATAGATCATTCTCAGCACTGCTGCTGACGTGGTGGTGTGTTAGTGTGTGTTGCACTGAAACACGTGAATCAGACACAGCAGTGCTGCTGGAGTTTTTATTGCAGTGATGCATTTGTCACGAACTTTGTCTAAAGCGTCATTGTTTTTTCAATTGATTCCATTAAATGTTTATTGCTCATTGATAAATATATTTAACAAACCTGTCAAAATAACTGTACAATTGTAATTGGGTGTTATTGTGCTATTTATAGATAAGCTATAAACATGTACATGAACTTTGTTTTTCTTTTGTATTAGTCTGTGGAATGTTAAACTGTCCAACAAGCCTACGTAAAACCTACGTAAAGACCCTATGAATAATATCACTACTATCTCTGACACTGATACAAAGGTGTGTTCTTCCTCATGACTGTGCGTGTAAAGAATAGTGATGTACATTGTCTTTCCTGGGTTGACCAATTTCTTCAGCAGGATATCACAAATTGCCAATTGGCCTATATGACTGCATTTCTATGCTAACAATAATTGATCTAGATTAGAAACAGAAAATCCCCACTCATTGTTACCTTTAATACATGTAAAGAGACACTTAAGATACTGGCACTTAATCAAAGGCCTTTGTCAAAGAGCTTTTGTCAAAATTCCTGCAAAACAAGAACAGCAATTCCCCTGCGTTGCTGAGGGAGAGACTACAAAGGTGCCACAAAAGTAGGCCAAAGCTCATGTGTGGTTCAGTTTTTGCTGATAAGCTGGAAAATGAGCTTTCTTTCTTTTGGTTTCATAAAGAAAAGCAGATTCAGCCTTACAGGATATACAATGGGTGTACGTGTTCCTAAAAATAACTGAAGAGCTTCCTCATTCAAACTGGTTTTGTCTGGGAGTGTGGGGAGGTCGAGGTTATGATTCTTAGCAGACGTCAAGGTAACACTTCAATCTTGCTATATAACTATGATATAAACATGTCATATGCTGTCAAGAGTCAGTAGTATACAGAGCCTATACATGGTTCACATAAATAGCAAAACATGCAGATAATGAATAATTAATATGCAAAACAATCACCTTGTAGAAGGTGACCATAGAGCTAACTGGGATTGCATTAACATGCTTGTTTATACCACAACATTTTTTGGATATTAAATATAGATTTTGAGTTTTAAAATCATCCATGTTTATTATAATGTTTATTAATTATTAATGAATCCATAAGTGAAATATCAGTGCTAGACAACGAAGGTTATACAAAAAACTTATATTGTTATATTATTAGATTGTGCATTGTATCTTGAATTGTTTTCACATGTGAACAAATTGAACAGTAAAACGTAAGTACTGTACAGTATTGTTTTTGTTGCTCTGTGGCAGATGTAATTGAAGTTACTGTACACTAAAAGACTGCAGTATTACAATATAACTTCAATTTAGTGCCGACACAATGCCATTTACTTCATAAAACAGCTTTCTCTGTGAAAAATAATGGGGAAAAGGGTAATTATTATGCTTCATTTCAATATAAACAGTGTCTTTTTAAGAATGTAAACACTGCATGTATACCACCCACCTACTATTAAACACAATTCCTAGAAGGAAGTCTAATTTCCCTAAGTTTCCACAGACATCATTTCTTACAGGGAGAGAATGATTAATATGTAGCATGCACATTATGTTTGCCAGTGAGTGTAGTGGTAGTTAAAGATATAATACCTGATATTTAGGTTGGTTAAATACTTTGTTATGGGATTAATGATTACAGCTATATAGTGTACTAAGGTAAAAGGAAGTGCGTGAGCCAGTCCACTGTGGAAAAGTCCCATTGCAGTTTTATCAAGCAGAAACCTCGATATCTGAATCCTTGTTCCTTATGGTAACCAAAGGATTAGATCAGTCTCACAGTAAAGTCTTTTGTGTTATTCAGTAAGAGCCTTTAAAATACAATCAGGCGAACCTGAACTAAAAATAACACATTAGTGATTTAGTCTTTTGTGTATGTGTGCATTGTATGCGTGTGAGGTTGATGTTTATGTTGATCTAGTTTAAAACCGTTCTTAGGCCAAAAATATCTGCTGTTGGGTCAGGAATGTTGTTTGTGGGTTTACAAAAGATTGACAATAAAAAAAGCATGTGGTAAACACATCCCTCAAAAAGTTAAAGCAGTAAATTAAGAATACTAATGTTATTATACTGACACATATATCCATAGGTCCAAAAACTATCTACACAACAAATTTGCAAATATAACACAAATTATTATTTTATAAATAACTGTTTTTTTACCAAGTCTTCCCAAAATTCAAAGTCACTAAAGAGCCAAAACAAACAAATAAAATAAATAATTAGGAAGTGATGAGCACAATAAATTTCCTTTTGCCATTCCAAGTGACTACTTAATTCAAGGTGGTGATAAATTTGAGGTTAAAAATCAGCGTTCCACTTTCCCCAGATGAGGCTGATTAGCCAGGATAAGTTTGGCATCCAAGTCTCGTTTCTGTACTTTACAATACTAATTATGCTAACAAACACAAAGTCAATAGTAACCTAAATCTTTTCCATAAATGCACCCCCAAAACTTTTTACAACTCTCTTAAGCCCCATTTAGGTCCTCTTTAAGGTCAGAGACTTTTATGGCAAAGTGAACAAAGCTTCATCACTGTATGAGGACTAGTATTCACCTGGCACATTCAGTTTGTCCCCTGCGGTCTTCTTTCATTTATAAACGACTACATTAGAAACCTCTCTCTCTCTGTCTCTCTCTCTGTCTCTCTCTCTCTCTCTCTCTCTCTGTCTCTCTCTCTCTGTCTCTGCCTGTGTCTCTCTCACTCTCTCACTCTCTCACTCTCTCTCTCACTCTCTCTCTCTCTCTCTCTCTCTCACTCTCTCACTCTCTCTCTCTCTCTCTCTCTCTCTCTCTCTCTCTCTCTCTCTCTGTTTGATTTTTAAATGCTAGGGTTTCTCAGATGTTTTAGGAGTCCTTTCTGTCAAGATCTGTCAGCAAGTTATAGCAAGGCCACAGCACATGTATACCTACTGAGGAGATTGTTATATAGACATACACACATTTCATTGATTGTTTCAAATCCACCATCTAAATTCATCATCTCAAATCCACCATCTAAAGTCAGCCATTGCTTAGTTATTAGGATACATGGTTTTCTGTAAAATGCTTGGGAGCCATTACTGAATCTAGAATAAAGGAAATGGTGAGTTTGCTTAGTGTTAGTCTTATGGCATATCTTTTCTATGTAAAAATGAATGTGGATAGAGGAGGAAATGAATGGCGTGCAGCTCATATCCAATAACTAATAAAAGTAATTAAAAAAGCCATAAGGAAAGGTCTACTACAGACAAGTGATAAGCTGTTATACAATGAGATTACAGGACAACTTTCCTTTTACTTTGCTTCCCAATAATAGTTATGTCATCTACTTCCTGCACAAAGCACAAGCTGCAAAATGACAAACTCAAATGAACTTTTAGACCTGAAAATGCTTAACATAATGACGCTATACAAAGTGTTGTATATGATGTTTCCATCCTTTATGTTGCAGCTTACCTGACTTCCACATACTTTTCTACTTTGACTTGAGTAAAATAAGTCATACTTCTACTTTCACTCGATTTTTTGTTACTGTATTACTACTACTTTTACCTGAGTGAAGAACCTGTGTACTTCTGCCACCTCTTTTCTCATTCATGCCATGCCTAATATCATTTACCACTTATACATGTACAACAATGAACAAAATAACTCTATATAACCTTTCCAAATTACTTTTTTGTACGTGTCTGGGAAGGACTGTAGCTTAGATGGAAATCAGTTGTAGTTGGTTCATTTAAATGAATTTCATCAGCAGCTGGATATACAGTCGCTGGTCACTTTATGATGTCCACCTATTTTGTCTCTACCCTCAATGTCTATGTTGTCAGCTCCCCACAACACATACCCTTTAAAAAAGGGTGTTAGTTCATTTATATAATAAATAAATAAGCTTACTTAAGTTTTTTTTTCAGTACTTATAATGAATAGTCAGTGGGAACAAGTTCAATCGCTTGTTACCATGTGAAGTTTTTGTTTTTTAGGTTGAACCTACAAAAAAAAAAAACGGATTAATCCCTTTTCACCCTGTTCTTTAATGGTCAGGACCCCCACAGGACCACAACAGAGCAGTTTTATTCAGGTGGATCCTTCTCAGCAGTGCAGTGACACTAAAGTGGTGGTGTAAGCATATAGTTTTTAGACACCTCAGTGTCATGGCTGGACTGGGAATAGTCCATCAACCAAAACTGTTCAGCCAACAGTGTCCCATGGGCTGCGTTAGCTTGGTTGCTGGCTGCATCTTAAATAGCGCAGCAGTTCATTCAGGTGCCTGCGTCCTGTGACCACTGATGAAGTACTAGAGGATGACCAACAAAAATTGTGTAGCAACAGATGGGCTATCGTCTCTGACTTTACCACCACAAGGTGGACCAACAAGGTAGGTGCAATAAAAAAAGTGGACAATGAGTGTAAAAACTCTTTATTCTTCATGGCCACACCAAAAATAAATGTGTTTGTCAAACTCAGCTGCCTTGGAGCAAAATCCGCGCCTAGTGACTGCATTTAAACTCTGCTTAAGTACCTACATTAGCCTGATACTACTTTAAATACGTTTTGCGACTGTTTTTAGACTCTGCTAAATTATGCTGATGGCTTTGGTATTAATAATTGCTCTGGACAAGAGGATAAAACTGAGACTTTCACCTTAAAAGGCCTCGCAGCTACATTATGTAGCCGGCACACTCCAAAGGAGTCAATTTTTAGACTCCAGAATGTCTGAGAGTTGACTCTTGCCAATGATATGTCAGAGACGCTTGACATGGCTATGCAGCCAAAGGCAGTCTGGCAAAACTAGACTTGCCTAGTCTGGTGTAGACAATTCAAAAATATTTTTAGATATATAGACATTCACAAGAATTATGTTATGATCTATTCTAATGCAATGCATTAATTGAAATAGCAATAAACAAAATAAATACAAAATCCTCATTTTATAAAGGTACTTTCTATTGAAAGGTGGCATCCCAAACCCAACTCCTTCATTTACACCTATGCAAATACACTTAATTTCTTCAAAACCTGCTCTGTTGTAATTACATAAACACATAATGGACACAAAACAAAAAGTCACTTGATATAAATTTGCTAGAATTATCAAAACATTAAAGGTACAAAAAGCTGAAAGGTACAACAATAAAATGTAATTAATAAAACTACCTCCTCCATAATTCTATGCAATATTAATATAAATTAAAAACTTTGCCATGATTACGTGAGGTTAGGAAGTAAGAGTCATATCTATTAGTAACACGCTATTTAACTTTATCATCAAAATTATTTTAGTGCAGCAATACAGTCACAATTTAAAATATATGTAAAATAATTTAATCAGAATGTTTCATCTGTACAACTGCTACAAAATTACAAAATGCTACAAAATGTGCATATCAGTGACACACAAATGTAAATGTACATGTTTTATGTGGAATAATTAAATCTAGCTATCAAAGTAGTTGCGACATTTGCTTAACATCTACCACATAGTCATATTTTCTTACCTTCCTGGTTTCAAAGCATTACATAAGATGTTTTTTTTTTACTTTGTTTAAATGTAAATGGGTGCCTGATACTTAATCCATGAAACCTTTTTTCCGAGAGTGTCATAGCCCTGGCCAGAACACTGGATTTCTAGGAAGCAGCTTGTAGCAGCTAAGAAATGAAACTAGTTGTTGTCAAATGAGATCATCCTACAAAAAGATGCTATAGTCAGAGATGACAAGACAAAAAGTCATTTTGACATATCGGAAATATTTTTAGGCATCAGGAAGATGTCAGATACACAATGACCAATAGACATAAGGAATTACAGAAGTCTTTCGTGAAAAGGTAGATAAAGAGTTAAATGAATGTCAAATATATTACATTTGTTTATTTATTTATTCATTTACAAAATGATCCATTTTTACATGTTAACCTCGAGGTTTAGTAGCTAATTTGAAGGTGAAATTAGAGTGAGGCATTTTAGTTAATGGTATGTTGATCAGGTTTGAGTGGTGGCCCTGTATTTAAAGGTAAGGGATCTATCATAGCGTTTGTGGAAGTGTATCATGGCACAAACTAAAAAGATTTCTGAGGACCGCAGAAAAGGACTTCTTGATGCTTAGACTGACTGAATAGCAGACTGGAATCTCTACTGAGTTTGGACTCCCCAAATCAGTCAGGTAGATTTGTATTGTATACAAATGGAGGATATTCAGGACCATTGACACACCAATCCTTGGGGTGAATAGAATTGTCACTACCAATTTTGAACAAACTTGTTTGCATTATCTTTGAAGTGAAGCCATGTTAAGGGATTATTCTTTTGCAGTACAGTGATGCGCAAGACAATGCGTGAACGTGAAGTGAACCTGCAGTAAACATTCTTAGTTAGCTGCTGCATCACTGCAGTATCTCTGTGAAGATACACACTGTGCACTGCACTTTAACTTAACTTGTATACTCAAACATCTCAACTGTGTGTTATTTACCTCTATTTATTTATCTATACTGTACATCTGTACTAAGCAATTTAACTGTTGCTTAGTACATTAAGCTGCTTTTACTACCTGCACTGTACACTTTATATACTGTTTACAACCATACTTACTGATACTGCTCTTGCATTTTGGAGAAGGAGCTTTGCTGTGTTTGCTTGTTCTACTGTACAACCCTGTATTGTTATAATGGCAATAAAGTTTAATTGAATTGAACTGAACTGAACTGAACTGAATTGAATTGAACTGAATTGAACTGAATTGAATTGAATTGAATTGAATTGAATTGAATTGAATTGAATTGAATTGAATTGAATTGAATTGAATTGAATTGTAATTATATGAACGGTCTTAGCAAATCCATCTTCAAATTCATTCAGTTTGAATAAAGTGCCATCATGAAGAAAACTGAGCTACAAATTTTTACATGTGCACTTGTGTCATTTCTGGCACCCTCCTGCCACTCTCAACACATTAATTACAACCAGCTTTAAAATCCAAGGCGACATGGCATGCTTGCATTTGATGGGATGACAGCGAGCTAGCTATTTGAAGGCTGATGTCACAATGTGCTTGTCTGTACTGACGTTGCGATCAAACCTACACGTTTGTCAAGGTGTGTAATAGTCTCTGTGAACTCACACCGAACGCTTTAAGCAACTAAAGGCCTTGGTTTAAATTAGAAGCATCTAGAACTCTGCATTACAGTATGTGAACCTTATGCCATCTGTGAAATATGATGGAGGTAGTATCATGATTTGAGCCTGTTTCCAAGTAAGGGTGGCATGACATCGTTGATGGGACAATACATTCTCAAGGAAAATGTCAGGACACCTGTTCATGACCTGAAAGTCAAGAGAACAGTGGTAATGCAGCAAGACAACAACCTTAGGCATACACGTTGTATAACCAAAGAATGGAGTCTAAAGAATGTTTTGGAGTCCTGCCTATTATTATATAGGAGGTTTGTGGATGTGAAGTGACAAAGTCATGATAGGAAACATTTTAACATCTCAAAGTTGAAGTTTTATATGGAGGAATGGGTTAACATTTATCCAAGACAATCTGCAGAGCTGATCACCAGTTACCAGAGTAATTTAGCTGCAGTGACCAAGAGTTACTATCCACCCATGGCTTTCAGGCCCGGCACATCACAGCTACAAGACGTTCTGGGCTATCCACTATAGCAACATTACCATGCAGCTACAAAGATTTCTGGGCTGGCCCCTTGAAAACACCACACTTATCCCATAAGAGCCCAGATTTCCCCTTAAGGGAAAATAATGTCAGTTATAAGATCATAAAAGATCAGTATTATTGTGACAAAGAGGTCACATGGTACACTGGTCACTGGTAGCATATGTCACAACAACAACAATTTCATAACTGGTATTCCATCATGGTGTTCTTGAAATGGCGTCACAATGGGTATATGTAATATAGAATATGGGTGTATGTAATATAGAATATGGGTGTATGTAATATAGAATATGGGTATATGTAATATAGAATATGGGTATATGTAATATAGAATAAGGGTATATGTAATATAGAATATGGGTATATGTAATATAGAATATGGGTATATGTTATATAGAACATGGGTATATGTAATACAGAATATCGATATATGTAATATAGAATAAGGGTATATGTAATATAGAACAAGTTATCAGAACATTAGAGCTCTTAAATGGGTTGAAACATTATGGAAACATAAACAAGACTGTAAAATGAGCTGGTTTTGTCTGTAACTGCACTAACCAAGCACATCGCCTTTTTTAATAAGGTCATGTGTTCACCAACTGTCATGTGACTGCATACAGGGTGTTCGGTATAGGTCACTCAGGGACTCCATGTATTTAGGTGAAGGATAAAGCTGTATAAAGAACTTTACAGACTTTTAAAAAGCCTGTGACACACGTCACTGTGGGCTCTTATGGGTTAAGGCAGCCAAGGGCCTTCCAGACTGGCAGGGAAATTCCCCAGAGGCTAGGGAGTCTTTCCAAGCGGGAGAGTCCTTCCAGATATTTGGTTCTTCCAAAACTTGTGCTCCACGAGTGTCATACATCTGGCACCAAAACTGTATTTTTGCCAAACAGCAAGTAGCAGGCAAGAAATGAAACTTACTGCTGTTGAAGACCATCCCACAAGCGAAACCCATAACCAGGACAGTCAGTGATGACATGAGAAAACTGAAATCACTTGTGACTAATCTGAAGTGTTTTTTAGGAATGACATCAGGAAGGTGTCAACTGAACAATGTACAGCAGGAACAAATAGTTACATAAGACCTTACAGAAGAAGGTATCACATGCAAGACACCTGGGCACTGTTCATCTCCCTGGGCACTGCTTTAAAAGCGGATAAAGGTCTAGCCAAGTGTTTCAGTATACAAATCCAGACAAAACTGGGAATCGGACGTGCCACTCCTTGATTAGAACTAAAACCTGCCACGCTGCTCATTTAGTAGATTAGATTAGTGCCCCTTATTTGCACAAGGAAAACTACCTGCTAGGAAAACCAGCATAGACCAGCATGACTGGTTATTACTGAAACCAGCATATGTTTTATTTTAGAGGCCAGTATAAACCTGGCTGTGCTGTTTTTGTTTCTGCAGGAAAGCCATTTAAAACAATGTTACATTTTTCTACTTTTTTGTTAACTTTTTGGAGATCAGGTTGAATTTTGTCTTGGAACTTGTGACTGGTTTCTTTAAAGGTCAGGAAAATATATTTCCTTGATATATTTTACTGTTTATCAAAAGATATTGTAGCTGTTTAATACCCAATAAAACTCAGTGATGCCATACAAATGCTAATCCTAGATTGGTTTGGCTCCTTTGAACATTTGGCCATGTATTAGACTGTGTTGGAACTCTGACAACTACTAGCCCCTGCTAGTGTCTTTTTCTAGAAATGATGATGGTTTGTTTTGTTTCCCGGTGCCTAGGATTACAGTTAAAATCTTTGTCCACATGACCAACAAAGTGACTCATTTTAGCATTACATAAGATGTTCAGGCACCAATGTCTTGACATCTGTTCACCTGACACACTGACAGCTCATTGTACAAGAACAGGGAAAGTGACTGTCTAAGTCATGGAACATGACTTGCCTAATAAGATAGACCAAGAGGAAATTACCTTAAAGGACATCTTAGACAAAGAACATCAAGGAAAGAATTTCTTGTTTGATTCCATAAAGGTGACACATCATCTAGAAATGTTCTCAGAAAATGGCATTAGGAAAGTGCTAGTAAGGTAACTAAGCAGGAAGATTTGTAGAGTAAAGGTTTTTATAGTTATAACAGATTAAACGTCCATAAATACGTGAAAAGGGTAGAAAATTGCACTTGCATAATTTGCATATACAGTGGCACAAATAAATGCAGGCACATTGTAATAAGTTTTTACAAATCTAGAAAATTAGTTTGGCAGTTGTTCATCGTCATTGTTCAAGCAGGAACAGCTCTTTTACAGAGAGATAGAGAAGATGTCTTGGTGTGATTACATTGTATTAAGGTTTTGCTGAATGTTAAACGTTTTAATTAAAGATTTAAAAAGAGATTTGGCCTAAACACACTGAGCGACTCTGCCTCTCTAAAAATGCGCTTTATATATCCAGCAAATTGATCCTTCAGCTGTTTTCTCTTACTTTTCCAGCCTTTTGTTTCCCTTGTCCCAACTTTTGTGAGATGTGATGCTCCCTTCAAGTTCTAAAGCAGATACTACTATTCATGAAATAATAAAATGTCTCACCTTTAGCATCTGATATGTGTTCTGTGTTCTATTGTGAATAAAATGTGGGTCTATGAAAATTTGCAAATCATTGAATTCTATTTTATTTACATTTCTTTACATTCTTACAGCATACTTAGTGAGTGTGAATTTATTGAATTGAGATATTTTGTAGTGTGAGTTAAACATGACAGATTTATGACTATTTTAACGTCATAACAGAATCTACAGAAGAAGACAGTAATGAAATACACTCTTGTCTGATTAAAGGTCAAACGTTGAATAGGTGTTCCACACTGGTCAAAGGTTTCTTATCAATTTGGAACACTGGGTTAGGCAGTTTTGTAAAAAAAAACTGTAGCAGACATTTTCACCATGCTATCAACATTGCATTAATAATGTCATTTTGTAAAGCTCTCCTAAAAGGTTGGACTAGATTTTAAAAATGGGAGAGCCAAATAAACTAGTATCTCAACCAAAGATCTCATAACAATCTTAATGACAAAAGGTGACACATTACATAAGCTGCTCAGAGTCTTGTCATCTTGTCAAACAAGGGGCACTTTGACAAGCCATGTATGAGACTGAGAACAGGCAAACTTAACATTGGCACAACGCCATGTAAGAAAAGACGTGAATCAGAAGGAAATGACTTGAATGATGTCATATAATCTGTCAATGTTCTCAAGAATGGCATCGTGTTATTAGTAAGAACTGGCACTATAAATGCATTCATAAGGTGTTACATGGCATACATGATGCCTTATAAAAACAAGTTTGTAAAATTGTCCTTAAGTAGTTATAATTAAATCCGATAACGTGAACCCAAATGAACTACGTACAAATATTATACCATTAGTATTATACTTTCAATATTGTACTGTCTTTGTTTCATATTATTTATATTATTGTCAGCATTATTCAGTATTTTATATCAAGTGGCAACAGTATGCTTTCCATATTTTGTGTTAGCCCCTTTTGCAGTAATAACTGCAACTAAATGTTTCCAGTAACCGCTGATCATTCCTACACATCAGCTTGGAGAAATCCTAGCCCATTTCACCATACAGTATAACATCCACTCTGGGATGTTGGAGGGGGTTCTACTATGAACTGCTTGCTTCAGGTCCTTCCACAATATTTCTGTTGTCAGGATTTTAACTGTACATGAATTTTATTCTTCTTTAACCATTATTTGGCAGAATGACTTGTGTGCTTATTGTCATTGTCTTGCTGCATGACCCACATTATCTTAGGATTCATTTAATGAACAGACATTTTAATGTAGAATTTGCTGGTATAACTTTTTTTGTTGTTTTTTTTTTTATTTGTTGTTCCATCAATGATAGCAAGCTATCCTGGCCCAGGTTCATCAAAACAGGCCCTAACTATGATACTGGGATGGGATATGATTCCACTGGAATTTTCCTTTATGCAGACATAATCTAAACCATTTAAACCAAGATGGTCTCATCCATCCACAAAACCTTTTGGAGCAGCTTTCTAGCTTGTTCATGTGGTCTTCGGCAAACTGCAGATGGGCAGCAATGTTTGTTCAGAGAGTAGTGGCAGTCTGCCTGCACAAATGCTATGCATTATTAAAATAAATTTGGAAGTTACTCTAGTTCCTTTGTCACCTTGCCCTATAGGTATTAATGGTCTTCAGTCATGGTCTAAACGTTCTGTAGCCAGCTAGCCCATCCTTGCAGTTTACAAAAAGTTAAAAATACACAAATCAAATGCATGTTACATTATCCAAAGAAAAACAAGTATCTCCAATGCAGATTTTTTTAAACTGGAGAATGCAAAAATGTGCAGTTTTGAATAAGATAATGTAGGCATTACTTGTAATTGTGTTTTGTTGGGGATCATACCCAGCAACCAATATACTAGAACCTGTTTACAATGTTCTTTTGAATAGATATTTTAATCAGTTATAGAAACCTGACATTATAAAGTTACATCCTCGTATTTTATAAAGTGATTTACATGTAACTATAACTACTTATAAGTGATTATACAAGCTTATACCATGCACTATATTGTCCATATGATGTATGGTATATGTAAATTATAACCTTCTAAAGCCATTTATAATGTATTATAAACACAGGATTTATAAAAAACGAAATGAAAATAAAATCAGTTCCTATCCTTATATAATGACTATTCAAATTCAACTATTCAACAACATGCTGTAAGCCTCAGATGAATGGAAAGTATTTATCTGATGAATGTTTGCAAGATTACTAAAGCTGCAGGTTTGACAAGACCAGACACAATGGACTGATTAACATACATAAATTTCCTTAATGAATCAGGTATCCGGAAATGATCAACTGCACATTGAACAAGGAAGTGCAATTAGACAAAGCAATGTTATCAATCAAGATTCCAAAGAACTGCAACCCAAAGGTGCCATAATTTATATCAGTGTTGGATAAGAAATGAGGACATAGGCTGTAGGAGTTAAAATAGACCACATTATGATTTTAATCTTAAAAGTGACCTAGCTTAAAATGCTGAATTAATTCAGTAATATGATGTAAACAGATGAACAATCTGTGTTTTACATTTGTTAACTTACCATCTGAAATACAATTAACAATCAAGTTTAAATACTTTTTAATTTAAATATATATTTCTATAGTGCAAATTGTACAGTTATATTTCAACACTTTTAGTAATGTACTAGTCTGAGGGAGCTAATAAGCTAAGCATGTTTTGTAATGCAAAATACATCTTTTCTTATTCCTTAAATAATAATATAGCAAACTTAATGTCTGGTTGAAATTTTTGCTGAGTTTTGCAGCCTTTAACTTACTACCTAGCAAACTAGCACGGTAAAGTATCACTCTTCTATCAGCAAACATGTTCAAGTTTAATACAGAAAGGCCTACTTTGCACATTGTGGACAAAACAGCTGCATTAAATAGCAGTGAGTTCTGGGCAGGTTTTGCTCGAGTCTATATTTATGTTCACTTATGTTGACACTGCTCCAATTACTCATTTAAGTAATGAAGCCACCTTTGAGATGGAATTTCACCAAGGGGAAACAGGTTAACGGGGACATGTTTAAAAAGCTGTTTTAAAAGATTTTCAATAAAACATAATCAGATTTTCAATCATTTTAGTAGAAAAATAGAACCCAAATAAACAAACTAGATACAAATATTGCACTGTCAATATTATTCTGTCAATGTCATTTATTCTGTCATTTATTTATCGTCCAGTATTTTAGATCAAGTGGCAACAGTATGCTTTCCATGTCTTGCGTAGGCCACTTGTGCAGCAATAACTGCTACTAAATGTTTAGCGTAACCGATGACTGGTCCTTTACAGCGGCTTGGAGAAATCCTAGCTCATTCCTCCATACAGAACAGCTTCCACTCTGGGATGTTGGAGGGTTTACCAGGGTTAACGGGGACATGTTTAAAAAGCTGCTTTAAAAGGGGTGAATGGGAGGTAGGTGTTGCTGTAGAGCAGTGTTTCTTAGCTTTAGACCTGGTGAACCACTATCCTTCAAATTGGAGTGCTTTCCCAGTGAGTGCTTCAACTCCTTTTTTCTCCATTTTAACTCAGTCATGAGCTCTTAATGGCTAACAAGCTGGATCAGTGTCTTGCAGCAGGGAAAATATTAAAAGTTCAGAGCCTCCAAGACAAGGGGCAAGAACACTTGTAGAGGGTGTGCTTGAATAAGAAATTACAGAGACATTCATCACTTAACCAGAGTTTGTTTTAAATGGAATCATATGACAGAAAACTTTTCCTTTTCTGAAACAAAACAAGTTTTATGTACTAGGTGTCCATTGTCAAAGATTCATTGCATATCATTCACTCCCCAGTCTATATAGTCCATCTATGGAAACTGCAATAACAACCTGTTTTAAATGATTGAATTTGATGTCATAATAACACTGCGTGTCCATATACCTGCTGTAAGGGTGAAAACGTGCGGTGCAGGAGCCAGACACGGGAAAGGGCACTGCTGCCGGGACTCTCTAAAGATACACGCCCAGGACACACTGCATGCAGGGTAGAAGTGGCGTTTATTTGCCCAAGTAACCACACATCTCACCATTACTGTCCGGAGTAACTTAGAAGCAGCTGCATCAGACGGGAGGCTAGCCTACAACTAGCTCCTTCGTCCCGCGCAGAGAGCTACAGCTCAGCGCGCATGCGCAATAGTCACATGCACGTAATCAACCGTTACACTGCCTATTTGGTATTCAGTAGTTTAGCCCCCTCCATTTGCACTAAACTTATCCACGGTATCTTCACATGACCTCTGTATTTTAATATATGTGTGGAACATTTAGTTGTGAACAGAAGGGTGATTTAGTTTTTGTGAAGCCAGTGTAGTGACACTAGCTTGTTGAGCGATTTTATTATAGGCTAAATGTCTTTTAGTAGATCTGGCACGTCATCACTCCCGAGCAAAGCTAAATCAGTGGCAGGAGACAGCTTTGATCATAAAAGTGCTCCTCCCATTGGTTGTAAATTGTAGTAGACAAATTACAGGAGAGATTATTGCTTCACATTTGTACAAAAAGCCCATTAAAAGTGTTCATTAATTCAAAAATTTATTCATTCAAAATACACATTTTTGTAACATTCTGTTTCATTTACTATGTTACAATATCCAATAATCACAAATTTAACAGCCAAAAACATTACACTAAATGCAATTCAGCATGACTAAACTGATTTAATCTCACTGAAAGAACA